>OX451735.1:1185273351-1185873351 GCA_948472305.1 Vicia faba | reverse complement strand
CAATTGACTTTTTTATCTAATATAGTTGATTTTCAATCATCTGAGCAATTGACTGAGCAAACTTGTGATGAAAGGCTTGAAAATGGTCATAAGGATACCTTAAAGAATATGAGGAACCATTAAATCCAATTTAGGAATTATAAGTTCAATTTTCTTTGAGGAAAGTCAAACCCTAGTTATAGGTCAACTATTTAGGATGATGGTTTTTCTGGTCAACCCTTAAGTATTCTTGAGTAATTAAGAACCCTAGGAGCATGAGGAGTTGTCTTGAATCAATTGTCTTCAAAAATGGGAGGGAAAATTTTGGGGTACAACAACACCCATCCACCATATTTACAGTATGCTCTCCATGATTAGGTAGTGGATTAGCTTGCACATTCGAACCAACGTCTCTAAATGATAAGAGACCACTTCTGACCAATTTTTGGACTTCAATTTTCAATGGGAAATAATTTTCAGTACTATGACCTGGAGCTCCTTGGTGAAAAGTACAATGATAATCTGCCTTATACCAATATGGAATGTCTTTTAGGATAGCAGGTGGTGTTCTTATGTGAACCATATTCTTTTGCAATAATCCAGGTAACAACTCTTCATAACTCATCGGGATCAGATCCAAATGTGGCACACTTCTTACTCTATTTTGTTGATTGTTATATGTTGATTGTTGATTGTTGTAAGCTTGTTGCTGAGACTATTGTGTGTTGTAAGCTTTTTGTCGAGGTTGCTGAACTTGTAGAGGGAACTGTGGCTGATAAGCTGGTGGCGTATTAATGATGGGAGTGACAGTTGTAACATGTTATTGTGGATACCTTCTTCTTGGTATTCCAAATGACACTACAATGACATCTTGTACTTTCATTTTTTGGAAACTATTTCCAAATTTTCTGACCCCACTTGATAAACCAACTTTTTTGGTCAATCGTCTCGCACGGACACCTTCCTCGAGTCACATTCCCATATTCACCATTTCGGTGAAATCATTTGGAGCACTCGCAATCATTCTTTCGTAATAAAACAAGCCTAAGTGTTGTACCCCAAAATTTTCCCTCCCATATTTCTCAATACATGTCAAGTGAGGTCCTCAAATTGCTCAAGGAAGTCCAAGAGTTGACCAGACAAACTCTCTCATAAGGCAGTCTACCTCAAATTAGGGTTTCATTTTGCATCAAGATGCTTGAGTCCAAAGGATCCAAAATGATCACCATTGTCCTAATATGTTCTCAAGATCATCCATGTCAAATTTTAAGCTTTGCAGAGGAAGTTTTCTCAGTCAATTGCTCAAAGGCCTGAAAATCGACTCTGCTAGGTCAAAAGTCAATTGTGGCCCACATACAGTCAAACTTCAAGATTTTTGGTCAACATCCTCATTTTGAAGTATCATTCATAATTTTATCAAGGATTGATCATTATTCATCAAGGATTGCTCACAATTCATCAAAACCCAAAAGTTGCTAAATTAGGGTTTTGCAGGAAAAGTCAACTCAACTTTGATCAAGCATAACTTTCCCATACTTTATCATAAATGACCCATCCAAAGCTCATTTAGAATAGGTTGCAATTCCCTACAATTCATATTCATCTCCCAAGTTCAAAATATGCACTCACAAAAAGATATGAATTTTTACATTATAGGTCATTTTGGAAAGTCAACAAAAACACCTTTTGGGTCAAAGCTTCATACATGAGCATGGAAGATTAAATTGAGATGAGACTAAAATAGTTGCTTAGAGGACATCCTAATATTTCTAAAAATTCCAAGAACACCTCTCTAGGGTCAAAGTTGAGAGAGTTATGCATTGGCCAAGTTGACCATTTTTACAAAATTGCCAAAAGTCAAATATGCTCAAATTTGCATTTTTTGCTAAATTGGCCCAACTTTTTATGCTTGCACTTCAATGATAACATAGTCCACGACCTATGGGACCCTCCATGCTTTATTTATACATTTGTTTAATTTATTTTGATTTTTATTCATTTAAAATTCAAATAAACCCTAATAAATCATATATTGTGTTTTAGGGATGATTTTTGTATTGAAAGAAGATCCTATATGCTGTCAATTGAGAATCGATTCGTGCAAGGATGATTTGGTTGGAAAAAGATTGAATTTGAGCAAAATTGGAAAGAAATCATATTCCATGAAAGACCAAATCAAATCTCCATAATTGATAAAGATACAAGGCATTTTTATTGACCTAATGCGTTCCACTACATATAAAAAAGAGATCCAATGCACAAAAGAGAGGATTAGAGGTCGAAAAAGCTGCAAGCAATAATTGAAAATTGTCAATAGAGTGATAGACTGATTTCCAGTTTATAGGCCGATTCACAGACTTTCAAAGCCACCAATCGTTTCCTGGAATCTCTCTGAAGCTAGCACGACCGGTTGCACGCCTCCACACGCCCAGAATCACCCTCTAGACGTCACACGGTTTGCATTCTTTTTCAGATTTTATTGCTATGATTCTTGCATCATGAACATGTTTCAATGGTATATTTGTGTTTGTTGTCATGTTTGCATCATGTCTGGACCATTTAATTGATGTTTTAACACTTGTATGAACATTTTCCATAGCTAGGGTTTGCCTTGTTGTTTTGGGGCTTTCAAATGCAGGAACAATTGGACCTAATGAAGGATACCATTGTGATCAGAGGGTTAAACCCAATTGATCCATGGTCTTGAATCTTATTTATATTGCTTGGATGTAATTTTTGAAATACACAGGGTTATAGCTACAACACCATGTCCATAGGTAAAGATGTTGTTACCTAAAACGATGGATGGGAGGAAGAAGATGGATCGGTGGCACCCCCTGGTTGGGCAGTTTGAAATTCCGCGCGTTTTTATTATTTAACCATCGTGTTTGATATATTGTGTATTATTATTATTATATGTACAACAGAAACGCGTAGCACAGATGGTAGCGTGGGGGTGGAAGTATGCATAAGGACCTGAGTTTAATCCCCAGGTCCCAAACTTTGTTCATGCTATTTTGTTTCAGGAATTCAAGTGCACTACAGCCTCCAGCGTCCACCATGTACCCTCAACATCTGGCCATCAAACGCATCTCTGACCCAGATCAACGTGCCACTCTTGGAGGACCACCATACGCCTTCAGTCAACACCCACATTGGATCAAGCCAAGTCAAACGAGCCTGGATCTTTTGGGTTCAGAATCTCAAATAGCACCCCCCCATAATTGCTAATACAGGCCCATATTTCTTTCTTTTTCTTTTAGTTTTTTTTTAAATCTTTCAATATTTATTTTATTTTCTTTAATTCACAAATTAATTTTTTTTTTCACAAAAAAAAATAAAATCAGTAATTCACAAAAAAATTAGGGTTAGTTTTTTTAATTTTATTTTATTATTATCAAAATTAATTTAACTTAGTTTAATTTAGGAAATTGTAACTTGCTTTCATAAATAAAATCAAAATAGAAATTAGGTTAAACTTTTGATTTAATTTTTATTTTGCTCTTGTTCTCAAATAAATAAAAATACAAAAATAGGCTCTTAGAGGAATTAATTTATTTATTTTAGTTTAAAATTAATTAGATTTAGGATCTTCCTTTAATTTCACAATTCCATTATTTTCTTAAAACATAAAAAAAAACTTTCTTAGTTAATCGCAATTAGGTTTAGGCAAGGGTCAAAAACCCTAATTATCTCGTATTCGATTCATCACGCGCGTATTATTTATTTTTTGTCAATATTGTTGTAATTGTTCATGGTTTGTAATAGTTTAATCTAGGGCTTATATTTATCGCTTTTTCCCGGGTTTTTTTGTGGCTATGTAATTAATCCCCCTCCTTGAAGCCTTGTAATAGAGTAGATTTACTTTCTCGCATTTTAATTCTCGCAAGTATTTGACTGTTAGATGTATGCTAATAGGATTGTATGACAAGAATGCATGAGAAATTAATCCAGTTAGAAAACCCTAATGTGCAAAGACTAAATAATTGAAACTAATCACTCGCACATATCACTCTTAGGGTATACTCTCACTTTGGTTGCCTTCGGTAAACGATCATTAAGTATAGGGTGTCTTAGTGGTTGCCCTCCTGTCTAACAAAGATCAAATGTCCCATTCGAATGTTGCCTCGGAAATGTTGCCTCGGATATGATCTTAAGACTTTAGGGTTATTACTAAGATATCCTAACATTGCTTTAGTGATTGTACGTCCCTTTCAAATTGACCCTTACAACTCCAACAACGGTGTTACCTATTTCTCAATAGTAGGATAGCACTGTCTAAAGGAAACAAGAATATAAACGATCTTTTTTCGAGTAGATAGATGCTAGTAGGTACTTTCTCAAAACAAAACTCTTCACACTTACACATTTTTAAAACAATTTTCAAAACAACTTTGTCACACCTTTGAGGACTGATACAAGGGTTATCACGAAGTCAAACTTTTCAAAACAAAGCACGTACACAAGAAATTTTAAAAAGATGAGCAAGTACATAAGAGCCTATGGAAAACCATGGATAGAAAGGGTGATAACACCTTCCCTTTCTATAATCTACCCCCCGTACTCAGAATATCTCGAAAAAGGATTTTTTTTTTCTGTACTTTTTTCCTTTCCGGTTGGATGAGATAAAAATCGGTGGCGACTCTTGTTTACCGCGACATTTTGCAAACACAAAACACAAAACGCAAACCAGCATTCAAACAGTCGGTTCTGCCACCGTATCACAGAACTGGAGACTCTGCTGGAGAGAGTTAATAAGTGGGGTATACCTTAGGATCTAGTTCATCATAAATTGCTTCTCTTGTTTGCTTTGATTTCTTTACTTTTAAGGGGTTTTTTTTGGGAGTTACTATAGATCCTAACCCGGATCTAGGGATACCTTTTAGGTAAGTAGCAATAGACTGTGGGGGGAACTGTACGACATAGACCGATACGGTTGAAGTAATAACCACGTTGATGTGGCACATTGGTTGGTACCGATATCCCTTATGGAGAAATGAGGATAATACGGGGTCGCTGCATGGTGTCGTTAAGCATCAACTAACCTTAGAACCTTTAATCGCCCAACTTGGCCATTAGAAAGTAGTGAGATAGCCGGCCTCAGTGTAAGGCTGAGAACTGGTTGATACTTGATGCTACACTCATTGAGACCATACTCTCGAGATAGTTCCGTCCACAAGAAAAGATTGTGTGAGCTAAAACCATGATCGATGGAGGATGGTCAGTGATATTGAGATCCTCTAGAACCCGGTTACTTTTTTCTAGGACAGGTTGAAACTAACATAACTCAAGAGGGTACTACCTTTGACCTGATGCAAGCCTTAAACCTAAGGTTTTTGTGTGATTTGATTGTGTTTGCAATACCTGTTGTTTGCTATACTTGTGGTTTATCATGACATCATGCATCATAACATGGCATTCATGCTTCATTACACTAACCATTTAAAGACCAAGGGAATTTATCTTTGTTCTGTTTTGCAGATTATGGCTTTCGTGCGCAGAAATACCATCTGAGTCAACTTTGTGCAAATACCTGTCCAACTTAAAGAGCTAGCCTCAAGAGTTTCCAAGACTTATATGTTCATTAAGAGACACGCTCAACTTCTCAGCTTTGTTACTTCAAATCTTGATGAGCAGATGATGAGTGTACTATTTCAGTTCTTTGATCCCGTGCATCATTGCTTCACCTTTCCAGATTACCAGCTGGTACCCACCTTGGAGGGAGTTCTCTCATCTATTGGGAATATCCATCCTTGAACAGGTACCCTTCACAAGTATGGAAGAAGATCCTAGACCAGAAGACATTGCCTCAGCTCTACATTTGAAACGGGCTGATGTAGTGTCTAATTGGGAAACACGAAGCGGGGTCAAAGGTTTTCTAGCCAAATTTCTGATAGACCAGGCTCAACTATTTTGGGATGATTTAGATTTTCAAGCTTTTGAAGATGTCTTGGCTCTCCTTATCTATGGTTTGGTTCTCTTCCCGAATCCGGATTCCTTTGTAGATGTGAATGCTGTCAAGATTTTCCTTTCCCGCAACCCTGTGCCTACCTTGCTGGGAGATATCTTGCATGCTCTCCACACCCGTACTATGAGGAGAAGAGGAACTCTTATGTGTTAAATGCCGTTGCTGTCGAGGTGGTTTATTTCTCACCTCCCTAAGTCTATGCTGAAGAACGAAGAAGGTTTGGGTTGGTCCTACAGAATAATGTCACTTGCTCATACAAATATTCTTTGGTGTTCCCGGGCTATGGAAGACACTGCAGTTATTGACCGTTGTGGGGGATACCCTAATGTCCCATTGCTTGGAATTAGAGGAGGTATAACTTACAATCCTTGTCTGGCTTTACGACAATTTGGTCGTGCTCGAAGAGATGGTCCCCATGAGATACTTCTTGAGGACATTGTATTTGACTATAAGGAGGATGTTAAGGAACATCGCCGGAGGTTTATACGAGCTTGGGGCATGGTGAACAGATCTGACCCCCAAGAGTTGGGACCAAAGACTTCCCTTCCTATGCAGCCTTACCTCCAATGGGCCTGAGCTCGTTCCCAGAAGCTTGGGATGCCCTATGAGGCCATATTACCAGTGATTGTGGAGCCCACTAATGAAGAAGGCATTCCTTACACGGTTCTCTATCCTTACATGCCCACTGATCCTGGGGAGTTGCAGAGGTCTTGGACTTAGCTGAGGAATGAGCGAGACACATACCGAGAACAATACCATGAGCAAGAAAGGAAGATTTTGAAACTCACCAGGCAGCTCGAGGAAGAAAGAGTGATTAATGACTACATCAGCACACAGAGGAAGCGGCCATGGGACTTTTGATTTTGTTTTTATAGTTTTAGATTTTTGTATTATTTACTTCTTTGTAACGCCTTAAAGGCATTGTTGAACCTTTCAAAGATAAGCTAATAAAGTTTTGTTTATTTTTGGTTTACAAATTTAAATCTCCCAAAGTCTTTGAAATCATTACATACGCATCCTATTATCATGCACACCATTACAGGTTTCTCATCTTCTTCTCTGTTTATTTCAGCAGAAATGTCTTCCGATCAAGCCATCAAAGATTTGCAGGCACAAAATGCCCAATTCCAACATATGTTCATAAGTCTGGCTAAAGGGCAAGAGGATCTGAAGACCCTTATTCTGAAAGAGAAGAAGAAGAAGAAGGTCGGTATTCTGAACACGGGTAGAAGATTCAGAGAAAGGTTGAGACAACCAACTGATCTGACCTCCTCATCCAAGGACGGGGAGAACCAAGAAAGAGCAAAGGACCCTAGTCCTGCAGTTTCTGATAATGATACGGATTACGATGATGAGCAATATCCCCGTGCTGAGGATAGGTACAAGTAACTATAAGGCCTTCTAAGTGCTATGGAGATTCAGAAAATACCTGGTTTGGACTTCGGAGAATTGGGACTGGTATCGGGAGTGGTCATCCCTCATAAGTTCAAAGCTCCGGTTTTCACCAAGTATGATGGAATATCCTGTCCAAAACTCCATCTCCGCTCGTATGTCAGAAAGATCCAACCCCACACTGCTGATAGAAATTTGTGGGTGCACTTCTTTCAAGATAGTCTGTCAGGGACTCAGCTTGAATGGTTTTATCAGTTGGAAGGAGCCAGTGTCCGGAATTGGGAAGACCTTGCTGCTGCTTTTTACAAGCAGTATCAGTATAATGCCGACCTTGCTCCCACTCGTACTCAGCTCTAGGGTATGTCCATGGGTGCAGGTGAAGGTTTTAAGGACTATGCTCAAAAGTGGAGAGACTTGGCTGGAAGAGTCCAACCCCCTTTGTCTGATAGGGAGTTGGTTGACATGTTTTTGGGGACATTATCTGGTCCATTTTTCAATCACTTGATCGGCAACTCGTCATCTGGGTTTACTGAGTTGGTTTTGACTGGAGAAAGAGTAGAAGTTTGCATTCAAAGTGGTAAAATACAGAAGGATGCCTCTTCGAGTTCAGCAAAGAAGCCTTTCACCGGTAAGAAGGAAGCTAGTGCAGTCTATCGCCCGAGGGGCCAAAACAAATTCGAGCACCATCAAGCGGTAAATGCTATAGTGATACCAATACCCACAGTTTCTCCACAATGCAACAATCAACAAAGGGTGGAAAGACCGCAACGACAGTTTACTTGCCTCAGCATGACATTGGCTGAAGTTCTACCTCACCTGCTGAAATCCAACTTGGCAACCTTGAGAGAGGCTCCCAAGAATCTAAACACTGCTTCTCCCAGATACAAACCCAACGCGCGGTGCGCCTACTATTCTGAGAGCCCTGGCCACGACACAAACGATTGTTGGGCTCTGAGGAATAAAGTACAAGATTTGTTGGAGGCTATGGAGATAGAGTTTGATGCTCCAGAAAAGCCAAATGTTATCACTGCTCCCATGCCCAAACATGGTCGTGGAGTCAATGTTGTGGGCACCAATTCGTTTGTGACCTCTGTGGAAGAAATTTCTACTCCTTTGATGACGGTTAAGAAGAATTTATTGTTGGCCGATTTATTTCCGGGTTATGGTGAAGGTTGCCGCATGTGTTCAATTCTGCCTTCCGGTTGCTGTTTATTGAAGTCAGGTGTTCAGCGCCTGATGGATAATAAAGAAATTTTGTTTGAGAAGACTATGATTCCGTTTGAAGATGTTGCCATCATAACCATTTCCGTCAATCCTTCCAAGGTTTCCTCGAGAAAACCTGTTAGGGTTACACCTGTTCCAAGAATTTCTCCGTTAATAATCACCGCTCTGGGTCCCATCCCATATACCTCAGATAAGGCTATCACATGGCATTACGGTGCTAATGTATATTACCATGGTGTTAAACATGATCTGAGGACTGAAGAAGCCGATACGGATATCAGTAATATTGTCGGGACCAGTAAGGTTACCCAAAGTGGAAGACTCTTTTCTCCTGAGATTTCCCCTCCAACTATCCACAAACCTGTTGTCATTCCGTCTACTAGTACATCAACTATTGTCCCAATTCCTACTCCAGTTGTCACTCCTGCTACTGAGTCATCTAGGTCTCGGGGCAAATAAATCATAGGTGAGCCTGCCCAGACGGAGGCACCTAAGAAAATCATTGTAGAAACCTCTAAACAAGAAATAGAGGAAATTTTGAAAATTATCAAGAAGAGTGACTACAACGTGGTCGAGCAGCTGGGTAGACCCCGTCAAATATCTCCATGTTGTCCTTGTTGTTATGTTCTGAAGCCCATGCAAAGGCTTTGATTGCATTTCTCAAGACTGCGCATGTGCCACAGGAAACTTCAGCCGATCAGTTCAAAGATTGTGTGGCCATCCTGACTGTTGACAATGGGCTAGGTTTCTCAGATGTGGATCTGACACCGAAAGGAAGAAATCATAATGATGCTCTACACGTCTCGACCGAGTGTAGGGGCACCACTATGGCCCATGTATTGGTAGATACCAGATCCTCACTGAATGTTCTGCCAAAGAATACGTTAGACTGTTTGGATTGTGAAGGTTTGATTCTGAAGCCGAGTAACATTGTGGTAAGGGCTTTTGATGGATCAAAAAGAATGGTGCACGGGGAGGTGGACATCCATGTCAAAGTGGGTTCTCAGACCTTCGGGTCCACCTTCTACGTAATGGATATCAAGTCGTCATATTCTTGCTTACTGGGTCGTCCTTGGATTCATAAGGCTGGGGCGGTGACTTCCACACTCCATCAAATGCTAAAATATCCGGTGAAGGGAAAGATTGTTACGGTGCAAGGTGAACAAGAGTATATGGTGAGTCACCTCAATTCCTTTCGTTACGTAAAGATGGACGGGTAATTCATAGAAACACCTTGTCATAATTTCGAAGAGGTCCCTCAGGTCTTGGCATCAACTGAAGTTGATACCAATAAAATTCCGCTGAAGATGGCTTCTCTCAAGGACGCCAGGGTTGTAGTTGAAGAAGGTGGGTGTACCAATTGGGGTCAGCTCCCTGATTTCACTCACAAAACTGACAAATTTGGTTTGGGCTTTACTACAGGGGCTCAAAGGGTTGTTAGACGCGCACGGATTGGAAGACCTCCTCTCCACATCATCAATCGGGGAGTTAATGCAATTGAGGACAGTGAGGAAGATTCAGACACCGACAGCTGGATCTACCCAACAACCAACGGTGGATTGAACAACTGGACGGCGAAAGACTTCATACCTGTTTCTTTTATTCCGAAGTAATTGACTTTTGTTTTAAGATTTGTAATAAATAGTTTGAAACTTTACGTCCCAGTGCCTTGCCCGAGGCACCTTGGCTTTGCTTGTGAGGGCTTATTATTTGGCATTTCATATATCATTAATAAAGCATTGGACGTTTCTTGCATTACAAATTTTGAGCTCTTTGTTTTTCTTTTCTGTTTCCCACTTTATCAAAACAGCTATTCGCTTACATACGCTCATGTATCATAATGAAGATCCATATCCACTCTAGATCCCATTGATAACAACTCTGCTACTGCCAGTTATGACTTCAAAAATCCGATCAACCAAGCCAAGGACGAAGGTGAGGATGATTGTGAGGTGCCTGGAGAACTTGCTAGACTGTTACTGCAGGAAGAAAGGGCCATACAGCCTCATGAAGAGCTAGTTGAATCAGTAAATTTGGGTACAGAGGAAGACAGGAAAGAGGTTAAGATAGGTGCGAATCTGGAGCCTAGTGTCAAACAACGGTTAATACAGATGCTACATGACTATGTCGAGATCTTAGCTTGGTCCTATGAAGACATGCCTGGTTTGGACACTGATATTGTGGTACACCGCCTGCCGACTAAGGAAGACCGCCCTCCGGTAAAGTAGAAGGTCCACCGTATGCGCCCCGAGATGTCAGAGAAAATCAAAGCAGAGGTCATGAAATAGTTCGACGCATGTTTCTTAGATGTCACGTCTTATCCGCAGTGGGTTTCTAATGTCGTTCGGTACCTAAGAAAGACGGTAAGGTACAGATGTGTGTGGAATATAGATATCTGAACAGGGCAAGCCCCAAGGATGACTTCCCACTCCCTCACATTGATGTTCTTGTCGATAATACCGTGCAGCATAAGATCTTCTCTTTCATGGATGGTTTTTTGGCTACAACCAGATCAAGATGGCTCCTGAGGACATGGAGAAGACAACCTTCGTTACGCAGTGGGGCACCTTCTGTTACAAGGTAATGCCTTTTGGGTTGAAGAATGATGGGGCAACTTATCAGCGCGCCATGGTCGCTTTGTTCCACGATATGATTCACCATGAGATCGAGGTTTATGTTGACGACATGATATCCAGGTCCCAGACTGAGGAAGAGAACCTTGATCATCTCCAGAAACTATTTGACAGGTTGAAGACGTAGAAGCTGAGGTTGAATCCAAACAAGTGCACCTTCGGGGTGAGGTCTGGTAAGCTTCTGGGTTTTGTTGTCAGTGATAAAGGTATTCAGGTGGACCCTGCAAAGGTAAAAGCCATACAAGAGATGCTAGCTCCCCGCACAGAAAAAGAAGTCAGAGGTTTCTTGGGACGTATGAACTACATCGCCAGGTTCATTTAACATCTGACTGCTACTTGTGAGCCAATCTTCAAGTTGCTGAAGAAATATCAAGTGGTAAAGTGGAATGATGAATGCCAGACCGATTTCGAAAGAATCAAGGAATACCTTCAAGAACCACCAATTCTGATGCCTCCAGTTGAAGGAAGACCTTTGATATTATACTTGATAGTGCTAGACAATTCAATGGGGTGTGTGCTGGGGCAGCATGACGAGTCTGGCCGAAAAGAGCACGCCATTTACTACCTTAGCAAAACGTTTACCGACTGTGAGACCCAATACTCATTGCTCGAGAAAAATTGCTGCGCTTTGGCATGGGCTGCTCGCCGGCTGAGACATTATATGCTGACTCACACTACCTTATTGATATCAAAGATGGATCTGATCAAGTATATTTTCGAGAAGCCCGCTCTCTCCGGAAGGATAGCGAGATGGAAGATGATCTTAACCGAGTACGACATCCAATACACAACCCAAAAAGCAATCAAGGGGAGTCTATTGGAGGATTATTTGGCACATCAGGCCGTGGATGAATACCAGTCCATGAATTTCGAGTTTCCAGATGAGAATATCATGTTGGTAACTGACTGCGAAGAACCTGGACCGAATAAAGGACCCGAGGAGGGATCTCGATGGTCTATGTATTTTGATGGAGCCTCGAATGCATTAGGTAATGGCATTGGCACCGTAATTATATCTCCTGAAGGCTTTCATACTCCGTTCACTGCCCGATTATGTTTTAACTGCACCAACAATATGGCAGAGTATGAAGCATGTATCATGGGTCTGCGAGCTGCTATTGACCTGAGGATTAAGTTCCTGAGTGTATTCAGAGATTCCGCTCTGGTGATAAGTCAAATCAAAGGCGAGTGGGATATGAAGCACCCGAATCTTATTCCTTATAAAGAGTATGTACTGACATTACTCCCCCACTTTGAGGAGATAACTTTTGAACATTTCCCACGAGAAGAGAACCAATTAGCAGACGCGCTAGCTACCATGTCTTCTATTTTCAAAGTTAGGTGGGACAATGAAGCTCCCTAGATTACCATCAAGAGGTTGGACGAACCCGCACATTGCTGTGACATTGAGACCGAAGAAGTGGCAGATAAACCCTGGTTTCACGAGGTAAAAAGGTATCTTGAGGTTCAAGAATACCCCGAGGGGGCATCTGTTAATGATAAGAAGTTTTTGAGAAGATTCGCTGCAAAGTTCTTCATCAGTAATGGTATCCTCTATAAGCGTAACTATGATTCAACCTTACTGCGTTGTGTGGACAAGAGTGAGGCAGAAAGGATCATGGTAGAGTTACATGAAGGCACTTTCGGAACCCATTCTAGTGGACATACCATGGCGAAGAAAATCCTATGGGCAGGATACTACTGGTCCACTATGGAAGTCGATTGTTATCAGCACTCTCGAACCTGTCATAAGTGCCAAGTCTATGCTGATAAGGTGCACGTACCTCCGGTTCCCCTGAATGTTTTGACGGCTCCTTGGCCCTTTGCAATGTGGAGCATCGACATGATTGGCGAGATCAAACCTACTGCGTCTAACGGGCATCATTTCATTCTGGTGGCTATTGATTACTTCACGAAGTGGGTTGAGGTAGCTTCATTTTCTACAGTAACCAAGAACGTCGTGGCGCGGTTTATCCGACACAATCTGATCTGTCGATATGGTGTGCCATAGAGAATTATTACAGACAATGGTACAAATCTAAATAACACAATGATCATCGATCTCTATAAACAGTTCAAGATATAACATCATAATTCTTCTCCCTACCGGCCGAAGATGAATGGCGCTGTTGAAGCAGCTAACAAGAACATCAAGAAGATTGTGCAGAAGATGACAGTGACATACAAAGACTGGCACGAGATACTACCATTCGCTCTTCATGGGTACCATATCTCAGCACGGACATCGGCAGGGGCAACACCCTACTCTTTGGTGTATGGCATGGAGGAAGTCCTGCCCATTGAAGTCCATATACCCTCTCTCAGAATTATGAAAGATGCGGGTTTGAACAAAGACGATTGGATCCAAACCCGACTTGATCAGCTAAATCTAATCGACAAAAAGAGACTTACTGCTATTTGTCATGGCCAGACGTACCAAAAGTGAATGATCAAGGCTTTTAACAAGAAAATTAGACGTCAAGAATATCAAGTCGGGGATCTAGTGATCAAACGCATCATACTACCACAAGGTGATCCCAGGGGAAAATGGACCCCCACATACTAAGGGCCATTTGTGGTTAAGAACATTTTCTCGGGAGGAGCTATGATTCTAACCACCATGGATGGTGACGACCTTCCTCGCCCTGTCAATGCAGACATAGTGAAAAGATACTACGCCTAATCAAAGACTCGCTAGGTTGATTGGCCTAGGCAAAAATAAGGGTTTCTCGGCAAACCGAAAGGGTTCGGGAAAAAGTAAGGGATGAAAATGAAAAAATTATACACCCGGCAAGTCGAAAACCTGAAAAGGCGACTTGAGCAAAAAAGGGTATCCCGGTGGATTGAAAACCCGAAAGGGCGGTCCAGGAAAAAATTAGCGATTGAAGCTGTTGTACCCCAAAATTTTCCCTCTCATACTCCTCAAGGTTTATCAAGAATCATCTTCAAATGGTTCAAGATTGCTCAAAGATTGCATAGTCCAAAGGCCTCCTAAGCCAGTCAAAATTAGGGTTTTGGTTCTCTCAATGAATCTGGGGTTTTCAATGGTCCAATCAAGTCCCATAGGCCTATTTATATTGTCAAGCATCTACATGTCAAGTTTCAAGACTCACAATGCCAGTTTGCACAGTCAAAAGCTTCATTTGCTTCACCATCAACTACAGGGGTAAAATGGTCATTTTGCAGTCAAAAGTCAGAATTTTTGGTCAACATCTTATTTTGAGTCCACAATCATCATTTGATCAAGTTTTGATCATGATTCCTCAAGCATGGCTCAAAAATCATCAAGGATGTAAAAGTTACTATTTTTGGACAGTAGAAAAGTCAACTGTATTTTGACCAGGGCATAACTTTTTCATGGTTCATCAGAAAAATTACATCCAATGCTCATTTTGAAGGGGATGACATTTCCTACAACTCATCTTCACATTCCAAGTCCAAGAAATGCTCTCACATAAAGTTATCAATTTCTACATTATAGGTCAATTTCAAAAGTCAACAAAAATGAACTTTAAGTCAAAGACCATAACTTGAGATTGGTAAATTCAAATGACATGGGACCAAAGGCATTGGTTAGAGGACTTCAAGACCTTTCCAAAATGTCCAAGAACATATTCATATGATCAAAATTGAGCAAGATATGCATTGGAGAAGTTGGGAAATTTTTGTGAATTTGCAAAAGTCAACTTTGCTCAAAATACTTTGTTTTTGCTAATGGGCCTCAAACTCCTTCTTGAAACTTTATCCAAGGCCTATGCACGACCCATTAAGATTATTTGAATTTATTTTTCTTATTTTTATTAATTAATTGGATTTTTTATTAATATTAATTCATTTAATTGATTTAAATTGTAGGAAAATATAAAGATATGTTTTTTCAATCTTTTGGTGAAGCAAACAAGCTCAATATGTGCTGGAAAATTCGTGTGCACACCAAGGGGACAAGAATCTCTCAATTTAGAAAGTTTTCTCAATCAAAAAGATTGAAAAATATTTGATTTTCAATCAAATATTGAAACATCAATGCAATGGATTTCTTGGCCAAGATTTAACCTAATTCCATTCTACTATAAGTACACAACCTAAACCTAATGCATGGGACGTGAAAGCTCCTGCAGAAAGGCCATAACCAATTCCAAAAAATTCAAGAAAACTTGAAAACCGTTTTCCACATTCCAAGCCAATTCAAAGCATTATAGTGATTCAAATACATTGCTGGGAGTGTGAGGAACGATTTGCAATCAAAACCAAGCTTCATAGCTCAAGAAATCATTGCAAACAGTTTCACGGTTTGAAGCATTTTTCCAAAATCGTATACTTTGATTCATGCATATTTAACATGCTATTGTGATTGTTTTGTGTTAATAGGACTCATACGAAGCTAATGGTGTGGTTTAATTGCATTGAAACACCCTGAAACAGAAAACGCCATTGATGAATTCTAGGTTTTTTGAGTTCTCAAATTGGGGCTTTCCCATACAGGAAAAATTGGAACCCCTAATGCACATGGTTGAACTCGTTGCATTCAGACGAATCTAGTGGAACCCTCGCGACATATTTATATAGCCCAGGGACCTATTCGCTATTTTTCCTCATCCTGTTTTGAGGGGGTTAAAAACCCCCGCTATCTCTTTGTTATTTGCAGGTACACAACGAAGAAGATGAAGGCGTGTAAGCATGTGGTTGGTCCATTCAAAAGGAACGCGCGCTTTTTCATAATTTCCAGCATATTAATTGTTTGTATATATTATAATTGATTATTATCATACTAACAAATGCAAGCGAATGGTGTAGTGGCTAGTGAGGTGGCTGGTAATCATTGGGACCTGGGTTCGATTCCCAGGTCCACCCAAATAATTGTTTCTATTTTTCATAACATGATTACATACAGGCACTTAAAAGCATTCCACCATGTACTGCAAACCTCCAAGCGCCATGTGTCTCTGAGCCCAGATCTGAAGGCCAAGCGTGAGGGTTCATGGTACTCCCAGTCAATGAACGTGCAGCTAATCATTAAAGTCAAACAGGCTTATGTGCTTATTGGGCCAGAATTGCTAGAATAACTCCTCTTTGGGCCAACACCCCCCTGGTTAATTATTTTTATTTTTTATTTTCTTTTACTAATTTCTTTTATTATTAATATCATTATTATTTAATTAACTTAATTAATATTTTTCACAATAAATTCAAAAAAACCAAAAAATGTAAATTATTTTTATTATTTATTAATTTCACCCTTTTATTTTGTAAATAAATGTAATTAATTAATTTAGTTGTTTTAAATTAGGTTAACTTTAATCTTTTTCACAATAAATAAAATCAATCTAGAATTAGGGTTTTCTTGACAACTTTTAATTTCTTTTTATTTTATTTTATTAAAGACCATAAAAACACAAAAATACTTTTTTCTTGTAATTATTTAATTAATTAGTAAATTAGGTTTAATAGTTAATTAATTGCAAAAAGGACTAAAATTCCATTCTTTTCTCAAAAAGGGTCAAAACCCTAAGGACGTCCCGATTCAATTCTTTCACGCGCATATTTATTTTTAATTCTTATTTTGATCATATTTATGTATCTGCTCCGAGAATGTAATAGATAATTAGGACTTTTACCGCTTTCTTTTAATTTTTCGCATTTATTTTCCAAAGGGTTATGTTTTTGGAGATGTAAATACCCGACGCCTTTTAATAGCGTAGATTCACTTTCCGCAATTTATTTTCCGCAAATTATTAACTGTTAATTATGCATGCAAGATTTGTCTGAAAAATAAAATCAACTCGTAGCTCACCATAACTTGTGCAAAGACAATTAACATGAAACCTGGCACACGTGCACATGCCACTCTTAGGGTACGCCTCACTTGGTTGCCTCGAAGTGGTCATTAAGTATAGGGTGTTTTAGAGGTCGCCCTCCTGTCTAAAGATCCAAGTTGCCTCGAAACGGTTGCCTCGGATGAAAAGGATCTAGGACATTAGGGTTACCGCTAAGGCGTCCTACTATTGCTTTGGTGACCACACATGTCCCTATAATCGAATTGACCCGAATAACTCCAACGACGGTGCTACCTACTTCTCAATAGTGGGATAGTACTGTCCAAAGGACTCTTACACAGCTTAATTCCTTAGAGTAGGTAGATTTCTCCTAGGTACTTGCTCTTTAAAAAAAAAACAAAAACACCTTTTTCGCACTCACACTTTCAAAAAAGTTTTCAAACAAATACTTCATACACTCTTCAGGACTGATACAAGAGTTACCTAGAAGTTTTTCAAACTAAACTTTTTCAAAACCCACAAACACTTGAAAAGCAAACAATTTTTGAAAACATAGTGAGCAAGTACCTAAGAGCCCGTGGATAACCACGGATAGAAAGGGTGTTAACACCTTCCCTTTCTATAAATCTACCTCCCGAACCGAGAAACATCTCGAAAAGGAATTTTGCTGTGCTTTTGTCCTTTTCTTGTTGGAGAACATAAAAGACGGTGGCGACTCTTGCTTACCGCGACATTTCGCGAACCAGCATTTCAAAACAGTCAGTTCTATTTCCACCAATCACAGAAGCGTAACACTATGTCTCATTATATCATCTTTCAACCAGACTTCGGTATCAACTATCAAGCTCGGACGGAGCCAATCAATCTGATCCACCTTCAACCAAGAAGCAAAGTGATGAGACACTTGAAGATATAAAGGTAATAGAAGAGTTGGAACCCGATGGGATTGTTTCACATAGCTATTTTATTTATTTTACACACATTGTAATTTCTATCTTTCGGCGGCGTTCTCTTACTAGAGCGTCAGCCTCCTTGTACAAAACGCCTATTACAGGCCAACTTCAAAATCAATACAATTCATTTTCACAATAAATTTGAACTTGTTTTTTCTTTTTCCGTTTTGTTTTGCAAGAACATCCAAAGATTCAATTTTGATATATGCATTTGAAAATAATTGCTGCTCATAAATATTTACATAAGAAACAAAAGACGATTACTCGTAATTCTAGGAACAGGAACAAACAAGAAGTGCCCAAACCCTACAGTTACTCTGCCCATCAGGTACAGGGATAAAGCCAACTTGAGAATATGAGCAGTGGTACATACACTCCCCGTGGAGTAAAAGGTATCCAAAGACAGAGGTGTTAGCTTTATCGAACAGGATACAACTCTCCCTAGCCGAGGTTCACAATCACGAGTGAGGCAGTAAATTTTTTCCCCAAGCAGAATTTATTTCTCTCACAAGCAGAAAATTAATCTCCAACATAATTCATTATCACCAGCAACAGAAATTCATCCCCAACTGAGTTTTATTTCTCTAAGTCAGCAGATCTATCAACAGAGTATCTCCTCTCCAACAAAGTTATTCCCCGCAGAGTTATCCTCAGACAGGGTCTCTTCCGGCAGAATATTCGCCAGCCAAGGGGAAAATCCCCAGCTAGTCATCCTTGTTCATCATCCCCAACAGAATTAGAGGAACTACAGTTTTCTACAGCAGTCAAGAATACCATTTCTCATACTCTCCAAACAACAGTCAGGGATTTATTTTCCCAGATTCAGATTATTATGTCAGCATTTCATGTTCATATATCATGACATGTGCATACATCACATATAACATAGTCTCATTTATTTTGAGAATGTCATCGTATAATGCATCTCATGCATCGCACATAACTAACCCTGTATTTCTTTCAGGAAAGACAATTATTACCAACAATTTCCAGCAGGTCCATGATCAACACTCGAAGCTAAATAGAGTAATCATCGGTGCGACAAGAACAACCTTACCCAGGTTCCCTCTGCAGTTTTACCCAAACTCATTCCGAAACAGCCCTACTATCCAGGCTTTCATATCGAAGTTACCCTACTACCCAGGTTCCTTCTCACAGCCCTACTATCTAGGCTTTCATATCAAAGTAACCCTACTATCCAGGTTCCTTCTCAAGCCCTACTATCCAGGATTTCATATCGAAGTAACCCTACTATCCAGGTTCTTTCTCAAGCCCTACTACCCAGGCTTTCATCTCAAAGTAACCCTACTATCCAGGTCCCTTATCATTGCCTTACTATCCATGATTTCATGTCGAAGTAACCCTACTATCCAGGTTCCTTCTCATAGCCTTGCTATCCAGGCTATCATCTCGAAGTAACCCTATTATCCAGGTTTCTTCTCACAGCCCTACTATCCAGGCTTTCATCTCGAAGTAACCCTACTATCTAGGTTCCTTCTCACAGCCTTACTATCCAGGCTTTCATCTCGAAGTAACCCTACTCTCCAGGTTTCTTCTCACAACCCTACTATCTAGGCTTTCATCTCGAAGTAACCCTACTATCCAGGTTCCTTCTCACAGCCCTACTATCCAGGCTTTCATCTCGAAGTAACCCTACTATCCAGGTTTCTTCTCACAGCCCTACTATCCAGGCTTTCATCTCTAAGTAACCCTACTATCCAAGTTCCTTCACATAGCCTTACTATCCAGGCTTTCATCTCGAAGTAACTCTACTATCCAGGTTCCTTCTCACAGCCCTACTATCCAGGCTTTCATATCAAGGCAACCCTACTATCTAGGTTCCTTCTCATAACCTCACTATCCGGGTTCTTCCTCTCTTATCCCCAGACGACATTCCACAACACTGTAAGACCGGGACCCAATCAAACACAATTGATTTCACATTTCCCCAGTAAGTCGCGGTGCAACATATACCCCGACCAAACACGTAGTTCACTTCCGCTTCCCAAACCGGAGTTATTCCCCAGTAGGGTAACGAACAACTGAAGCTCCTAAAACTCTATTTCTCTCAAGACAGAGACCAACATTGCCCAACAAAGTCCTCCTCAATAACAGGTATACGGATTCTTACAAAGGAATCTCTTGTGTGATCGATACTTCTTCGGATGGCATCTTTAAGCCCATCTCTGACAATTCTCTAGCAACGTCCAAATGGCACCTATAGCCCATTCCCGATATCACAAATCAAGCATCACTTCATGCGAGTGCAAATTTCTAGGCACTCTACTGTTCAATCATCTTCCATCTTCAGATCACGAAAGGCGGACGAGCCAATCTACATCCTCAGGTTTAAGAAGATTGAACAGGGGCAGCTGTTGTACCCAAAAATTTTCCCTCCCATATTTCTCAATACATGTCAAGTGAGGTCCTCAAATTGCTCAAGGAAGTCCAAGAGTTGACCAGACAAACTCTCTCCTAAGGCAGTCTACCTCAAATTAGAGTTTCATTTTTCATCAAGATGCTTGAGTCCAAAGGATCCAAAATGCTCACCATTGTCCTAATTTGTTCTCAAGATCATCCATGTCAAATTTCAAGCCTTGCAGAGGAAGTTTGATCAGTCAATTGCTCAAAGGCCTGAAAATCGACTATGATAGGTCAAAAGTCAACGGTGGCCCACATACAGTCAAACTTCAATATTTTTGGTCAACATACTAATTTTGAAGTATAATTCATCATTTGATCAAGGATTGATCATGCTTCATCAAGGATTGCTCACAATATCAAAACCCAAAAGTTGCTAAATTAGGGTTTTGTAGGAAAAGTCAACTCAACTTTGACCAAGCATAACTTTCCCATACTTTATAAGAAATGAACCATCCAAATCTAATTTGGAAGTGGATGAAATTCCCTATAATTCATATTCAGCTCCCAAGTTCCAAATATGCACTCACAAAAAGATATAAATTTTGACATTATAGGTCATTTTGGAAAGTCAACAAAAACACCTTTTGGGTCAAAGCTTCATACATGAGCATGGAAGATTCAATTGAGATTAGAAAAAAAATACTTTCTTAGAGGACATCCTAATATTTCTAAAAAGTCCAAGAACACCTCTCTAGGGTCAAAATTGAGAGAGTTATGCATTAGCCAAGTTGACCATTTTTGTAAAATTGCCAAAAGTCAAATGTGCTCAAATTTGCATTTTTTGCTAAATGGGCCCAACTTTTTATGCTTGCACTTCAATGATAACATAGTCCACGACCTATGGGACCCTCCATGCTTTATTTATGCATTTGTTTAATTTATTTTGATTTTTATTCATTTAAAATTCAAATAAAATCAAATAAACCCTAATAAATCATATATTGTGTTTTAGGGATGATTTTTGCATTGAAAGAAGATCCTATATGCTGTCAATTGAGAATCAATTCGTGCAAGGCTGATTTGGTTGGAAAAAGATTGAATTTGATTAAAATTGGAAAGAAATCATATGCCATGAAATACCAAATCAAATCTCCATAATTGATAAAGATACAAGGCATTTTTATTAACCTAATGCGTTCCACTACATATAGAAAAGAGATCCAATGCACAAAAGAGAGGATTAGAAGTCGAAAAAGCTGCAAGAAAGAATTGAAAATTGTCAAAAAAGTGATAGACTTATTTCCAGTTTAGAGGCTGATTCACAGACTTTCAAAGCCACCAATCGTTTCCTGGAATCTCTCTGAAGCTAGCACGACCGGTTGCACGCCTCCACACGCCCAGAATCACCCTCTAGACGTCACATGGTTTGCATTCTTTTTCAGATTTTATTGCTAAGATTCTTGCATCATGAACATGTTTCAATGGTATATTTGTGTTTGTTGT
This sequence comes from Vicia faba, assembly GCA_948472305.1. Lineage (NCBI taxonomy): Eukaryota > Viridiplantae > Streptophyta > Magnoliopsida > Fabales > Fabaceae > Vicia > Vicia faba. Next base: position 1,185,851,561 of record OX451735.1, on the reverse strand, counting down.
CATGTTTGCATCATGTCTGGACCATTTAATTGAAGTTTTAACACTTGTATGAACATTTGCCATAGCTAGGGTTTTCCTTGTTATTTTGGGGCTTTCAAATGCAGGAACAATTGGCCCTAATGAAGGATACCATTGTGATCATAGGGTCAAACCCAATTGATCCATGGTCTTGAATCTTATTTATATTGCTTGGATGTAATTTTTGAAATACACAGGGTTATAGCTACAACTCCATGTCTGTAGGTAAAGATGTTGTTACCTAAAACGATGGATGGGAGGAAGAAGATGGATCGGTAGCACCCCCTGGTTAGGCAGTTTGAAATTCCGCGTGTTTTTCTTATTTAACCATCGTGTTTGATATATTGTGTATTATTATTATTATATGTACAACAGAAACGCGTAGCACAGATGGTAGCGTGGGGGTGGAAGTATGCATAAGGACCTGGGTTCGATCCCCAGGTCCCAAACTTTGTTCATGCTATTTTTTTCCAGGAATTCAAGTGCACTACAGCCTCCAGCGTCCACCATGTACCCTCAACATCTGGCCATCAAACGCATCTCTTACCCAGATCAACGTGCCACTCTTGGAGGACCACCATACGCCTTCGGTCAACAGCCACATTGGATCAGGCATAGTCAAACGGGCCTGGATCTTTTGGGTTCAGAATCTCAAATAACACCCCCCCCCCATAATTGCTAATACAAACCCATATTTCTTTCTTTTTCTTTTAGTTTTTTTAAATCTTTCAATATTTATTTTATTTTCTTTAATTCACAAATTAATTAATTTTTTCACAAAAAAAACATAAAATCAGTAATTCACAAAAAAATTAGGGTTAGTTTTTTATTTATCTATTTTATTATTATCAAAATTAATTTAACTTAGTTTAATTTAGGAAATTGTAACTTGCTTTCATAAATAAAATCAAAATAGAAACTAGGTTAAACTTTTGATTAAATTTTTATTTTTCTCTAGTTCTCAAATAAATAAAAATACAAAAATAGGCTCTTACAAGAATTAATTTATTTTTTTTAGTTTAAAATTAATTAGATTTAGGATCTTCCTTTAATTTCACAATTCCATTATTTTCTTAAAACATAACAAAAACACTTTCTTAGTTAATCGCAATTAGGTTTAGGCAAGGGTCAAAAACCCTAATTATCTCATATTCGATTCATCGCGCGCGTATTATTTATTTTTTGTCAATATTGTTGTAACTGTTCATGGTTTGTAATAGTTTAATCTAGGGCTTTTATTTATCGCTTTTTCCCGGGTTTTTTTTGGCTATGTAATTAATCCCCCTCCCCGAAGCCTTGTAATAGCGTAGATTTACTTTCTCGCATTTTAATTCTCGCAAGTATTTGACTGTTAGATGTATGCTAATAGGATTGTATGACAAGAATACTTGACAAATTAATCCAGTTAGAAAATCCTAATGTGAAAAGACTAAATAATTGAAACTAATCACTCGCACATATCACTCTTTGGGTATACTCTCACTTCGGTTGCCTTCGGTAAACGATCATTAAGTATAGGGTGTCTTAGTGGTTTCCCTTCTGTCTAACAAAGATCAAATGTTCCATTCCAATTTTGCCTCGGAAATGTTGCCTCAGAAATGTTGCCTCGAATATGATCTTAAGACTTTAGGGTTATTACTAAGATATCCTAACATTGCTTTAGTGATTGTACGTCCCTTTAAAATTGACCCTTATAACTCCAACGACGGTGCTACCTATTTCTCAATAATAGGATAGCGCTTTCTAAATGAAACGAGAATAGAAACGATCTTTTTTCGAGTAGATAGATGCTAGTAGGTACTTGCTCAAAACAAAACTCTTCACACTTACACATTTTCAAAACAATTTTAAAAACAACTCCGTCACACCTTTGAGGACTGATACAAGGGTTATCACGAAGTCAAACTTTTCAAAACAAAGCACGTACACAAGCAATTTTAAAAAGATGAGCAAGTACCTAAGAGCCCATGGAAAGCCATGGATAGAAAGGGTGTTAACACCTTCCCTTTCTATAATTTATCCCCCGTACTCAGAATATCTCGAAAAAGGATTTTTTCTGTACTTTTTTCCTTTCCAGTTGGATGAAATAAAAGTCGGTGGCGACTCTTGTTTACCACGACATTTTGCGAACACAAAACGCAAAATGCAAACCAGCATTCAAATAGTCGGTTCTGCCACCGTATCACACTAAGGTATTCAGAAAGATTTTGGCATTTCCTTCTCTTCCATAGGTCGCCTAGTTTGGTCAGCAACCTTGTTCCATCTTTGTGCATATTCTTTGAAACTTCCCTTGTCTTTGGAGACATAGCTCAGAGTTAATCTTTTTCCAGAGCCATGTCGACATTATATTTATATTGGCGAACAAAGGCTTCACCAAGGTCTCTGAAAGTATGGATCTGTGCACTATCCAAACTTATGTACCACCTGAGAGCGACACCAGACAAGCTATCTTAAAAGTAGTGGATCAACAATTGGTTGTTATCCATTTAAGTTGATATTTTTCAGGCATACATATTCAAGTGACTCCCTGGGTAAGAATTCCCTGTGTACTTCTCAAAGTCAGGTACTTGTGAATTTTGCTGGTATCTTCACATTCAGCAACAGGCATAAGTCATAAGCATTCTTCCCAAATAGGTCTTTCCCATGAAGGGCCTTAAGTTCTTTCTGCATTTCTTGAAACTTATTTTGAAAGTCATTCATCCTTTCCTCAACACCCAAACATTTAGATGGTTCAGCATGGTAGACTTGTTCATTTCTAAACGGGATAGTATGTACCACCAGAGGAGGAATAGACATTACAGGAGGAGGAATAGCCATCCCATGAGGGGTAGTAGACATTACATGTTATATTGCAAAAACATCAACAGCAGGTTGGTATCCTTCAAGCATAAAGTTGAGTGGCTTTCCCCAAGGATATCCAAGTGGCATTTGATACTGCAGAACACTGACTAGAGCTACTGAAACAAGAGCGGTAACAACTTTAGAGATCATTGTGGTATGGATTTGTGCTTGAGTTGAACGAGGAGATGGGGGAGTCGGTGAGTGACTTTGGCTCGAAGGGTAGAAACCTCTTTACGAAGCTCGTAGTTCTCTTGCTCTAGTGTGAATTCCATATGTTCAATAGTTTGCTCGAGTGCAATTTCTTGACTCTATTGGAGATAAAAGGCTTGAGTAAGACTCTAAAATGCAAAGACTGGATGATGAATGATATGAGACACAAAAATGATTTTTTTATTTTAGTTATTGTTTCAAGGAACTCATTATAAACTTGCAAACATTTGTAAATGAAATAATACTTTTAAAAATAGCCAGAAAAACCTCATGTCATTAATCATGGAAGGATTACATTTAAATTTTACTTTCAAAAGATTCTAAAAATACAAGAGGAAAATAGATAAATTCTTAGGTCCTATGGAGTCTCCTCTGAATAACTGAATCCTCCTCGCAGCTCGAACCTCTTGATCTTCTCCTTGTAAAAGTCTTCCATCTCTGTTTTCTCTTTGACCAATAAATTAACAAATTTTTGCCAAGCATCAGGGGAGGGACCAACATCTATTAAATCTTCATGTTTATTCTTCCTTTCTTTGGCACACTGCTTGAGCAAAGAATTCTTTCCACGAAGTTTCCCATCTTGTTCCACAAGCCAACCATCTTGAAGAAATAGTACATTTTCCTTGTCCTTCAACTATCTTTCTAAAACCCTATTTTCATACTCTGAGATGCAATATTTTTCTTCCCAAGTATTTCTTTCCAACTTCATCCTAGACAAAATTTCTTGATATTCTTCCCTTTTATTAATGGGAATGATGGAATATCAAGGTGCAAGCAAAGGTTGAAAAGGTTTTTCAAGCAAATAGGACATCTTGAGCTTGCAATCTTTATCATGGACCCACTGAGTAAAGGGTTTAAAGTGCAATCATTCCTTCCCAAATGATATTTACTTTTCACATGAATTTTTTGACAAGCATCTACAATTTCCTCTTTCAAATCTATATTATCCTCCTCATTAAGGTAAAAGAAAACTGGAAACAGAATTTTATTGGGTTTGTTCTCCATAGCGTATCTAAACTGATGTCTAGCAAGAATAGTATTGTAGTTGATTCCTCCTTTTATACCCAGAAGAGGTACATTAGGAAAACTTCCACAATTGTCTAGGATCTCCCCTTGTAATAAGATGGGATATACCAAGTTAAATATGCTTGAGTAATGGACATAATCCTTCGGGACCACCAAACCTTTTATGAATTATCTTTGAAGAGGTCGGACTTTGGTAAGTGTGAATTAAACCACCTGTACAACAGAGGCGCACAACACGTGATAGTTCCATATCATTTTTGAGTTCTATGATGAATAGAATGGTAGCTATCTCCAAGCAAACTAGGCAATGGGTTACCAATCAAGAATATCTTAATAGCATTAACATCAATAAAATGATCAATGTTTGGGAAGAGCACGAGACCATAAATGAGTAAGGAAAAAGTTGCCTCAAAAGAATTTGTGATATTTTCCTTGCCTAATACAATAGATTTTTCTATCAAGAACTGGGAAGTTAAACCTTGAAAACCTTTTTCTAAAAGTAAGATTCGCCTTCACCTAAGATGCCTCTAAGTGAAGGACTTTTGCAATAACAGGGGGTTTAGGAACCTCTTCAAATCCACTGAAAGGTAAATCATTTGTCAATGGAAAATCAATCCAAAAAGAGTACTCTTCTAAAGTAGGAATCAGCTGATAATCGGGGAACATGAAGCAATGGTAAAGGGGATTGAAATTCTGGCTGCAGATACTCAATGTCACGTTCAATGTTATGACACTGTATCTGACTTTCTATAAGACAGTAAATACAAAAATATAAAAGAACACAGTCAATTGTTTACCCAGTTCAGTGTGCAACAACACCTACTCTGGGGGCTACCAAGCCAGGGAGGAAATCCACTATAAGAGATGTTAATTCAGGAATAAACCAACCAGTTTATCTCCTTCACTTAAGACCTACCCAATGCAATTTCAATCTAAGTACAACTTAAACCTGAGTTCCTACTCACTCCCCCTCAATCACAGCAGTGATACATAAAACAATTTGACTAATGAATTGATGAAGACACTCTTCAAAAACATACACTTGATTAAGCTTCACAGCTTTTTAATCAAGCAACACAACCACTCTTGCTTCACAGCTTTGAGTGATACACACACCTAACTTGACTCTGCTTCACAGCTTTAGTCAAGAGACATACAAACACTCTTGCTTCAAAGCTTTGAGTGCTACACAACCCTTACAATTAAAAACCTATTCCAAGTCACTTATCACAATGATAATTGCTTGGATTACAATAGTTAAAACTATACAGCTTCTAAATAATCTTCTGTCAAAAAGGGATTGCTTTCAAAACAGCAGCTCTGTTGAATATATAGCAGCTGCATCTTCAGTTAGGGTTTCCACAAAAAGCTAGGGTTAATTCCATTTGACCTTAAGACTAGGTCACAGGACTTTATCAACCAGGTTAGGGTTGAGCTAGGTTAACCCAAAGAAAACGCAGGATTCTGTTCTGGAAAGACTGAGTCATTTTCCTGAAAAAACTCAGAATTAACCAAACTGCAAACCTGTTAGTTCAGAACAGGATGTCTTAACATTTGTTATTACATCTGAATTCCTGTTTACTGATTTTGGTAAATGTGATCATTTTGCAAAATGCTCAGATACACACTCATAAACATCAGTACCTGTATGACAATATTTTTCTGCAAAGGTACCTAATGAATCAGTACAAACTAAACTAGAATGTTATGACATCAGTCATGACATTCACACATACACTTGGGATTTACCAAAAATGCAAGCCAATAACTAAACAACTACAAACTCCCGCTTTGGCAGATTTTTGGCTAAAGACCCTAAGCAATCAGAGATAGTTAGCAGCAGAAGGAAATGACTGTAGAAAAATAGAATGTCTAATTAAGTAAGTACCAAAATATATCTCCCCCTCTTTAGCCACAAATGGGCCAAAGATACATGTTCATAAAAATTATACAGTCATCCAGAAAAAGTAATAAGAGCAGCAGCTAAAAACTGAACACACTTCCAAACTCCACCAGGGACCAGCATCAACTCCACCAAACAGCAACCAACCTTTAAGCACTATCATCAGACTCAGAGGATTCGGGCTTCTTCCTTTTCTTGTGAGCAATGTCAGCATTCTTCTCTTTGTCTGATGTTTCAACATCCTTAGAGACATCTGGACTTGTTTCAGCATTTGAACTTTCTTGATTTAAAGGAACAGAAATTCCAGGAACTAAGTGGTTCTCGTTCAGAATTCTTGAAACAATTTTTTCTATTGCTTGACGAACATAGGCTGACCCTTCCCTATTTGCAATTTCAGGGGGAACTGAAGAAGAAGGATGAGATGAATTACCAAAGGCAGAAGCTTGGGACCTTCCTGCATGTCTTGTTCTCAGCTCTTTGATCTTGGTGGGGTTAGATTCCACTTTTCTAAGAGAAGAGATATCCAGGACTTCAGAGTCCTGACAAGAAGAGATTGTCCTAGAATCTTGATCAGAGGAAGAGGTTGAAATGGTCGTATTGATGATGATGGTGTTTGAGGCATTTTGACAGTCTTAGAAGACCAACAGCAACTGAAGAGAAAATTCTGATTGAGAGACTGGGTTTTGATGAGGAGACGAGAGGGGAAGGAAGGAAAGGAGTATATATTCAACTTCTTAAAAGAATTGAAGGAAATGGGAAAATATAATTTTAACCCAATCAGAACAAGCATAACTCCTTTAACCCTTGTTTTAAGCAAAATTAATTGCTACAATTCCTCATGTTGGAAAATACCCAACTTACCCCTCAAGTTTTCAAATTGATTTGCATCAAGAGCCTTGGTAAAAATGTCAGCCAGCTGTAGCTCAGTGGCAACATGTTCCAATTTGATTGTCTTCTCTTCTACAAGGTCTCTGATAAAGTGATGTCGTATGTCAATATGTTTGGTCCTACTATGCTGAATGGGATTCTTGGAAATGTTGATTGTACTCAGATTGTCACAGTACAATGTCATAACATCTTGTGTGACATCATACTCAGTAAGCATCTGTTTCATCCAGATCATTTGAGAGCAGCTACTACCAGCTGCAATGTATTCAGCTTCAGCAGTAGAAAGAGACACACAATTCTGTTTCTTGTTGAACCAGGAAACCAGATTATTTCCCAAGAAGAAACATCCTCCAGAGGTGCTTTTTCTATCATCAGCACTACCAGCCCAATCAGCATCACAGTAGCCAGTCAGAGCTGGTTCACAGCCATGAGAATACATCAACCCATAGTTGTAAGTTCCACTCACATACTTGAAAATTCTCTTCACTTGATTGATATGACTGACTTTAGGATCAGCTTGGTATCTTGCACAGACTCCAACTGCAAAAGCAATATCAGGTCTGCTGGCTGTTAAGTACAACAAGCTTCCTATCATGCTTCTGTATAGACTTTGATCCACCTTAACCCCACTTGAGTCTTTGGAAAGCTTTAAATGAGTAGGAGCAGGAGTCCTTTTGTGACTGGCATTCTCCATACCAAACTTCTTTACAATGTTCTTAGCATACTTGCTTTGAGATAGGAAGATTGAGTCCTCCATCTGTGAGACTTGTAGTCCAAGAAAATAAGTTAGTTCTCCCATGAGACTCATTTCAAATTCAGCCTGCATCTGGTCAGCAAAATGTTTAACCATAGGTTCTGACATTCCTCCAAACACTATGTCATCAACATATATTTGGGCAACCATCAACTTCCCTCCTTCAGTTTTGACAAAGAGAGTTTTGTCCAAGCCTCCTTTTCTGTATCCTTTGTCTGAGAGAAACTTTGTTAACCTGTCATACCATGCTCTAGGAGCTTGTTTCAGGCCATATAAAGCTTTTCTCAATTTGTAGACATGATCAGGGTGGGTTGGATCCACAAAGCCTTTAGGTTGTTCCACATAAGCTTCCTCATTTAAGTACCCATTTAGAAAGGCACTTTTCACATCCATCTGAAATAACTTGAACTTCAGAAGACAAGCAATTGACAATAGGAGTCTGATTGATTCCAGTCTGGCTACAGGTGCAAAGGTTTCATCAAAATCAACCCCTTCAACCTGGGTGTATCCTTGAGCAACAAGTCTTGCCTTATTTCTGGTGACAACTCCTCCAACATCTGACTTGTTCTTGAAAATCCATTTTGTCCCAATGATGTTAGTTCCTTCAGGTCTAGGAACCAGTTCCCAAACTTCATGTTGCTTGAATTGGTTCAGTTCATCTTGCATTGCACCAATCCAGTATTCATCAGTTAAAGCTTCCTTGACATTTATTGGTTCCATTTTGGACACAAAACAAGAGTTTGAGATGATTTCTCTAGATCTTGTAATGACTCCACTATTGGGATCTCCTATGATGAGCTCTTTTGGATGATCCTTCTGAATTCTGATGGAAGGGATCTTGCTAGCTTCCTTTGATTCATATTCTGTTGTGATGGAGTTGGGTAGATCATTCTGTTGGGTTGAAGTCTCAAAGAATGTCTCAACAGTACAAGGAACATCTATTTCTTCTTGATAATCATTAATTATAACATTTATTGATTCCATCATGGCTTTGGTTCTGGAATTGAATACTCTATAAGCTCTGCTGTTGGAGGAGTATCCTAGAAATATGCCTTCATCACTTTTAGGGTCCAGTTTTCTTCTTTGTTCACGATCTGCCAGAATATAGCATTTGCTGCCAAACACATGGAAGTACTTCACAATTGGTTTTCTTCCTTTCCAGAGTTCATATATGGTGGATGAGGTTCCCTTTCTCAAGGTGACCCTGTTATGAACATAGCAGGCTGTATTCATAGCTTCAGCCCAAAAATATATAGGAAGTCTTTTGGCATGTAACATTGCTCTGGCAGATTCCTGTATGGTCCTGTTTTTTCTTTCCACAACTCCATTTTGCTGAGGAGTTATAGGAGAAGAAAATTCATGACTAATTCCTTCTAAGGAACAGAAATCATCAAACTTGTTGTTTTCAAATTCCTTGCCATGATCACTTCTGATTCTGACAATACACCCTTCCTTTTCTCTTTGAATTCTTTTGCATAATTCTTTAAAAACTTCAAATACATCAGATTTTTCCCTAATGAAATTAATCCAGGTGAATCTGGAAAAATCATCCACAACCACATAGGCATATCTTTTTCAACCAAGACTCTCCACTTGCATTGGTCCCATCAGATCCATATGAAGAAGTTCTAGAACCTTAGAGGTGGTCAGATGTCTTGACTTTGGATGAGTCATCCTAGTCTGCTTACCAACCTGACATTCACCACAAACTCTTTCTTCATCAATTTGCAGTCTTGGAATCCCTCTGACTGCCTCCATGGAGATAATCCTTTTCATTCCTCTTAGATGAAGATGGCCAAGTTTTTGGTGCCACAGTTTCACCTCTTTTTCTTCTTTTGCAATGGAACACACAGAGGGGAAATTAGTGTTCTCAGGCTCCCACAAGTAACAGTTGTCTTTAGATCTGACTCCTTTCATTACAATTTCTTGTTTGTCATTGATTACAAGGCATTCAGATTTTGAGAAATTTACCTTGAATCCTAGGTCACACAATTGACTGATACTAATGAGATTAGCAGTCAGTCCTTTTACCAGCAGTACTTCATTCAGACTTGGAACTCAAGGGCAGTCCAGATTACCAACTCCTTTGATTTCACCTCTAGAACCATCTCCAAAGGTCACAAAACTGGTGGTGTGAGGTTTAACATTATTGAGGAGGTTCTTGATTCCAGTCATGTGTCTGGAACACCCACTGTCAAAGTACCAGTCTTCCTTTGCAGAGACCCTCAGGGAAGTGTGGGCTATCAGGGCAGTAGCCTTTTTCTTCCATTTAGGAGCATGTGGTACCTTTTTAGACTTAGGTTTGACACCTGAGTTCTGATTAGGGTATCCATGCAATCTGAAGCAGAAAGGTTTTATGTGTCCATATCTCCCACAATGATGACATCTCCATCTTTGGTACCTTTTCTTCATATGTCTCTGTTCCTGATGTTGAGAGTTGTGTTGAGACATCAGCTTTGACAATTTTTTAACAGGCCTGATCTTCTTGTCCGCACCAGATTTCTTCGCTTCCACAAATCCTAGTCCAGATTTATTTCCCACATTTTGTCCAACCTGAAGGATCTCTTCCAATTTGTCTGTTCCATTAGTCAGCATCTTGACAGATTTTGTCATTTGATTCAGTTGTGAGTTCAGCAATTTAACTTCCCCTTCTAGATGACTTATAGTTTCAAGGTTTGCCCTTTTCTCAGCCTCCAGCTTTGTGATGAGTTTTGATTGTTTCTCATTCTGCACACAGACTTCAGTACTTCTGATACACAATTTCTTGTAAGTATCAGCCAGTTCTTCAAATGTCACCTCTTCATCACTAGTGTCACTTTCAGAGGTACAAACACCAGTTAGAGCAGTAACTAGTTTGGCAGATTCTTCTTCAGAATTACTTTCTGAATCATAGTCAGACCAAGTAACAGTCATTCCTTTCTTTTGTTTCTTAAGAAAGGTTGGACATTCAGCTCGAATATGCCCATATCCTTCACAACCATGGCATTGAATTCCTCTGCCTTGGTTTCCCTTTTCTTCTGACCTTGGTCTTCTGCAGGAACTGTCAATGTCAGAGGGAATGTTATGAACATTAGACCTTGACTTTGGATCTATTCTTTTGATGAGTTTGTTGAACTGTCTTCCAAGCATGGATATAGCTTCTGAAATATTTTCTTCTTCATCCTCCTTGTTGTCAACATCAGTGTTGGATACAAGTGCTATGCTCTTGTTCTTCTTGTCACCATTTTCAGTGATCCCCATCTCATAAGTCTGAAGAGACCCAATAAGTTCATCCACTTTCAACTTGCTGATGTCCTGGGCTTCCTCTATGGCAGTTACCTTCATTGCAAATCTTTTAGGCAAGGATCTGAGAATCTTTCTCACCAGTTTTTCTTCTGACATCTTTTCTCCCAGTGCTCCTGAGGTGTTGGCAATCTCCAAGATGTTCATGTGAAACTCATGAATGGTTTCATCTTCCATCATTTTTAGATTCTCAAACTTGGTAGTCAACATCTGAAGCCTTGACATTTTTACTTTGGAAGTGCCCTCATGAGTAGTTTTGAGAGTGTCCCAAACTTCCTTGGCCAGTTCATATTGATGTACTAGTCTGAAAATGTTTCTATCAATTCCATTGAACAAGGCATTTAAAGCTTTGGAATTTCCCAGGGCTAACTCATCTTCTTCTTTACTCCAATCTTCCTCAGGCTTCAGACTGATTGTCCCATCTTTCTCAGTTATGGTGGGATGGTTCCATCCTTTGTCAGCAGCTCTCCAAGCCTTTTTGTCCAGAGATTTTAAGAAGGAAATCATACGAGGTTTCCAGTAGTCATAATTAGTTCCATCCAGAATGGGTGGTCTATTTCCAAAAACTCCTTCTTTGTCCATAGTGCCAGAAAGTAATATCCCTAGATCTCACCCAGTAATACAGGCAGGGTGCCTGCTCTGATACCAATTGAAATTCTGGCTGTAGATACTCAATGTCACGTTCAATGTTATGACACCGTATCTGACTTTTTATAAGACAGTAAATACAAAAACAGTAAAGAACACAGTCAATTGTTTACCCAATTCAGTGTGCAACAACACCTACTCTGGGGGCTACCAAGCCAGGGAGGAAATCCACTATAAGAGATGTTAATTCAGGAATAAACCAACCAGTTTATCTCCTTCACTTAAGACCTACCCAATGCAATTTCAATCTAAGTACAACTTAAACCTGAGTTCCTACTCACTCCCCCTCAATCACAGCAGTGATACATAAAACAATTTGACTAATGAATTGATGAAGACACTCTTCAAAAACATACACTTGATTAAGCTTCACAGCTTTTTAATCAAGCAACATAACCACTCTTGCTTCACAGCTTTGAGTGATACACACACCTAACTTGACTCTGCTTCACAGCTTTAGTCAAGAGACATACAAACACTCTTGCTTCAAAGCTTTGAGTGCTACACAACCCTTACAATTAAAAACCTATTCCAAGTCACTTATCACAATGATAATTGCTTGGATTACAATATTTAAAACTACACAGCTTCTAAATGATCTTCTGTCAAAAAGGGATTGCTTTCAAAACAGCAGCTCTGTTGAATATATAGCAGCTGCATCTTCAGTTAGGGTTTCCACAAAAAGCTAGGGTTAATTCCATTTGACCTTAAGACTAGGTCACAGGACTTTATCAACCAGGTTAGGGTTGAGCTAGGTTAACCCAAAGAAAACGCAGGATTCTGTTCTGGAAAGACTGAGTCATTTTCCTGAAAAAACTCAGAATTAACCAAACTGCAAACCTGTTAGTTCAGAACAGGATGTCTTAACATTTGTTATGACATCTGAATTCCTGTTTACTGATTTTGGTAAATGTGATCATTTTGCAAAATGCTCAGATACACACTCATAAACATCAGTACCTGTATGACAATATTTTTCTGCAAAGGTACCTAATGAATCAGTACAAACTAAACTAGAATGTTATGACATCAGTCATGACATTCACACATACACTTGGGATTTACCAAAAATGCAAGCCAATAACTAAACAACTACAGGGATCATAGAACTAAACAAAAGTCTCAAGAATTCCATCTGGTATATTAACTTAGAGAATACCCAAAATCCCTTCATAATGTTTTCTGAAATCTTCACGATTAGAAAGACCCTAGCTTTCTCAACTCTTGTAACTCAGGCTTTTTAAAATCATACTTCTTAGTGTTCCTCTTTCCAATTTCCATGATTAAAAATCCTATTATGTTTTTAAAGAGAATTTTATAAGTTCCTTGAAAAAAAGTTTTTAATGAATGCATGAATGCATGGTTATGCAATAATCACAAACATTATTTTAAGGTATCAAAGTCTCGAGCATGGAGCCAAAGGTAAGAATAACCCCACAAGGTATGTGTTATGCGTTCATTTGTACTTGTAGAACAAGGTTCTAAAATTACCTTTGGAGTCGTGATTATTCTTTTGGATATTACTGACTTACACAACTACTTGTGAGTACCAATAATATTCTCAAGAAAAACTCGTCCAAGTGTAGTATCGTGTAACGACTAATTCAATACTACTTTTGAATTTCTATCGCACTACCTCCTAAAGGCCAATATGGGTAAAGGGGTTCTACAGCTTCTCAGCTTCATGGGCTCTCATGTTGAAAGTAAGAATGCTTTAACAACTGGCTTATTTTAGCATTACCAACCCCAAGGAGGCCTCCACTGAGTGGGGTTATATCATATGCTGCTTATGTCAGGATTACTCCAGTCATGTAACTTTTGATTATACCATCATCCTAATTCTTAAGTGTTACTTTAATCCGGGTGTAGGATTTGTCCTTTGAAAAAAACACCAATACCCAAAGAACCACAAAAAACACATATAAATAAACAATAATAACAAAAACAAATAAAATAAGCTAGATTTAACCCTCTTGAGGATACATGTCCCCAGTGAATTCGCCATTTCTATCACGGCAAAAAATTGAGGAGACCAAGCTATTGAGGAACTTGACTCACAAGGGAAAAGGGAAAAGATAGAAACCCTATTGTTTAACATGCAATGGAATGAGTAAAGACTAAAAGCAAATCATAAGGAAGATATAAAAGATACGGGGGTTGGTTATAGAAAGTCAACATATTAGCACCCTATGTATCTATAGTACTCTATAGGAACCACTTATAATATCTACTTTTGGTTTAATATTGTTTGTTTTCTAAATGAGTGTGGAGATGGGAAAAGAAACATATTTTAGGATATTTTTATTTGGAAATACAAAGTCTTATACCTATGTACCAATTAATGATCAAAACCTCGTAGTTCATGTTAAAATAACATAAGAATTTGTTGTGGTTGATTTTAGGAGAAAAGATATTTCATCATCTTTTAGTGATAAAGCTCAACTAATACCACCACAAGTATGAGAAGATAGATCTTACATCATCATGAAGGACGGGTTACTAACTCGAATATAAATATCAAAAAGTTTCCAACTAATGTCTTCATGTGGAAAGAATCACATTTATTTCAACAATTACTATGGGGATAGGAGAATCATATCTCAACTATAAAGCGAATTTATATCTAATCTCTTCGAGAAAAGGTTTTAAATTGAAAAAGCCAAGTGGCAAAAAAATTTGAGTGAGGTTAAGTCACTTTTAGTCTTTTGAAATTGTTTTGGTATGCTTAATTGTATTGAGGCATTTGATTAAGAAAGAAAGTTTAAAAATGAAATGACACAAAGTCAAGGTTTTTATATGAAAGTGATGAAAGTTTAAAAATGATTTTTTAGGGTTAAAGTTTTATTAGAGTTTATGAGAAAATATAGGGTGAAAATTTACAATGGATTTTATACAAAAAGTAATACATATATGCACATGACTTATGAAGTCAACAAAATTATCCTTTTTCCTTGGATTTTTGACACACGTACTTAATATGTGAGGCAATGAACATACAAAAACATCATGTTATTAAGATAGAGTCAAAACATGGCATTTTAGACAAATTCAAATTGGGAATGATCAAGAAATCAACAAGAAAGTCTTAAAAGAAAGTATAAAAGACATGTTTTTTGGATTTTTTAATAAAATAAACAAAATAAAACAATTTTTTGATAATTTTTAAATATTATCAAAGTACACACATAAATCAAGTAGCAGGAAAAAAACAAGCCAAAAGGAGTGGATTTTCTCATCTAAAATAAAGTTGAAAGTTGAAGAAAAGTGTTGGAATCAAGTGCCCAAACAAGCAATAAAAAGAACCCATTTGCTGCAAGCCTAAAACAGAGGCACTGGAAAACAAATTTTCTTGTGGAAATCGATTCCCTGATATGGGGAAATCGATTTCCCTTTGTTGCAGGCAAAATAATAGTTATGGAAATTGATTCCTCTGTTTCAGGAAATCGATTTCCTGGGCGTTAAATTTCTGATTTTTCTGGTTTTTATAACACATCATTTTCAACTTCCATCTTCCAAAAAGGGCAAGTCACTCATTTCTCAACCAAATTCAAAAGTGTAAAGATCAAAGTTGCTTATTTTTTCACAAGGATTTCAATAATGTAAACATCTACGGACTATAGCTCATGAATTTTTTATAAGGCCAGAAGATCTAACATTTTCTCAAAGTTGAATCAACTGACATATAAACTCAAACAATGCATATTTTCATATGACTTCAGATAACACCAATCCTATGAACATAAATGTATCAAGAATGAGTTCAAATATTAAACTATGAGTTCAAAGTTAAGAAAAATTTATGGAACATAATGAGTCTGTTACCCCTTTAAATTTCATTACAGTAACAAAAGGATGATCCTTTTAGCTTCATTGGACCTTAATGAAGTTGTTGATGTGCTTACTTTACATGGAAACAAGCTCAAACTTTCTAACTAACTCAAGGTGCAAACTCAAAAAGTGAGAAATGGAGGTATAGATTGGGTGGTTATAGAAGAAAACTTAAGATTATAGTAGCTTTTATATGATCTATGGAAGATATTTAGATGATTTGCTTGCAAAGAAATTGCAAGAATTTGGGAGTTTAGTATTTATGGTATGAAAACTTGCAAAATGGGGGGGGGGGGGGGGGGGGGGGGGGGGGGGGGTTGGGTAAATTTTGGTGTTTGAGAGAGATAATGTTTTGGAGCTGTGAATTGGTCATTATGAAGTGCAAATGGCCTTTCTATTTATAAACAAAACTTGGAGGCAATGAGATGAACAAATGCTTAAGTTATGGAGTTATAGTTTGGTTGGGATGCAAATATGAAGTTATGTGAACTTTCATGGTTTCAAGGCATAGTACAAAGAGTGGCTAGATTAAGAGACATTGTTTCCTTGATTTATGGGGGAGTGTAATCATAAAAAAGTATATGAATGGTCTCAAGAAGGACTTTATGCAAAAAAAACATGCTTTTCAAGAATGGTATTGGTAACTTTTTACCTTAAAAGACAAGTTATTTGGAGGATGGCTTGTATCTATTAGGTAAAGTCTTGAAGGCTTGTGTACTCTATTTATCTTGGATAGATTTAGATGTACTATGGGCTGCAAAGTGAGATTATGTAGCATGGCTTGGAGATTTAGTCTTTTTGTAATCACAAAAATGACTTGTAATGCAACCTTGATCACCCATCTTCATAAACTCGAAACTCCTTTCTCAAGTATGATAAATTCATGCTCTTTGACTTTTTGGAAAGCTTGAAACTTTATGTATAAATTTAATTTTGAACACTTTCCTTGAATCAATTGGGATCTTGGAGAAAAATGGCTATGAATTCAACTACTTAACAATGTCAAAATGGTGGAAAATTTTCTCTAAGTGTTTGAGATTTTGACTATCTTGAGATGCTAATTACAATAATTCATATATCCAAATCTATGAATTTTTTGGAAATCAACCCTCATTGACAAAGTTGTAGTATGAATCATGATCTACCACTTTCATGTTGAAATTTTTCCTTGAATCATCTTGTATCTTGGTGAAACTTGCTTGTGAAGATAGGGCTTTTTAATTGTAAAACACTTGAATTTTTTTAAGTGTCTAAAATCTTCAACCTTTGAATTTTGTTGAATTTTATTGATTCTCTTGATTTTTGATGCACAAGTTTGATAATTTTGAATGTTTTGATGACCATTGATCCTTAAAGTCTAAAGTTTACAAAAAAGTTAAAGTTTTGACTTTGGTGTGACAGTTGACTTTTCATCAGTTTATTCCAATTCTTTCACCATCAGTCAATTGTATCCTTGAGAATGTCTTGAGACATGTACTTAGGTCAAGATGGTACATTTGATTTCTTTGAATCATTCCTGAGGCCTTTAGGTCACGCACTGAGCCAAAAGTTAATGATCCACTTTAGTTAAAACCCTAATTTGATCAAGACTTGTATTGATGGAGATTTCTTGATTCAAAACCGTGTTTGACACAAAGAGCCAGCACAAGCTATTTTTGTATTTTTTTTAGATATGTTATCATTCATATGAGGTGGTATCTTAGGTCAAAAATTAGGGTACAACAATAGGGTCAAAGGTGTATTTTCCCCCGGGCTCATCAGGATCGGTGGGGAGGAGAAAAAGCGTTTTACTCCTTGAAAGCCTTCCTCACATGATGTTGTCCACTGGAATTCTTCTAATTTCCCGAAGGCTGCAAAGAAATGGATTTGCTCGATCTCTGGCGCATAATAGAAATTGAGACAGGGCAACCATTATTCCCGTAAATTGTTGTACTTCCTTTTTCGAAGATGGGATACACATGTCAATAATCACTTGGCATTTGTCCAGGTTAGCTTCTATTCCCCGGTTCGTGAGCATGAAACTTGGAACTTACCGGTTTGCACTCCAAATATACATTTGTCTAGGATAATCCTCGTGTATATCGCCTTATGGATGCAAGTGTTTCTTTCAAGTCTGTTACATGCTACTTCTCACTGGTGGTTTTGACGACCATGTCGTCTACATATACTTCTAGATTTCTGCCGATTTAGGTGGAAAAAACCTTGCCCATCAGCCGCTTGTAGATGGCTCCTGCATTCTTGAGGCTGAATGGCATTACTTCATAATAATAGTTGCTCCGATATGTCATAAAGGCAGTCTTTAATGCATCGGTCGGGCTCATATGGATTTGGTTGTACCCAGAATAAGCATCCATGAAGCTGAGCAATATGTAGCCTGAGGTTTCATCGATGAGTCGGTCTATCTGAGGTAATGGATACAGATCCTTAGGGCACACTTTATTGAAATCCGTGAAATTGAAGCATGTGTGTCACTTCGCTGTCTTCTTTTTGACCATAACCATGTTGGCTAGCCAAGTTGGATATTTGATTTCTTTAATAAACCTGACATCGAGTAGCTTCTCGACCTCGTCTTTTATAGCCTTCTTCTTTTATTCTCTTCCTTTTCTTTTCCTCTGGGATACTGTCTTGGTGTCAGGATTCAATGCTAAATGATGTGACATGATGTTGGGGTTTATTCATGGCGTATCTAAGGGTTTCCACGCGAATAAGTCGGTGTTTTCTTTCAACAGACCCACAATTTCTATTTCCTCCTCCCGAGAAAGATTGCATCCTATATAAGTTATTTCAGAAGGTGTGGTGCCAACTTGGACCCTCTTTGTTTCTTCTGACACATCATCTCGTGGATCTATGTCGATCATGTTGACTTTAAACTCATTAGAATTCTCGGGTTCTTCGGGTTGTATCTTCCTTTTTAACTTCAAGCTGTCTTTGTAGCATTTCCAGGCCAATCCTTGATCACTTTTAACCACCCCAACCTGACCATTTCCCAATGGTTACTTCATGGTGAGGTATAGGGTGGAGAGAGAAGATTCCAGGTAATTTAATGAGGGTCTTCCTATGATTATGTTATAGGGTGAAGCAGAGTTGATAATCAAGTACCTCACTCTGACTGTTTTAGCATTTTCACCACTCCCAAAGGTAGTAAGCACTGGGAGGTTTCCCAATACTTCCACTTGCTCCCCAAAGAAGCCGACTATGGTAGTGTTGAAGGGTAATATCTTAGTTGTGTCGAACTCCATCCCCTTGAAGGCTTCACAATAGAGTACATCAACTGAACTGCCAAGATCTACCATTACTCTTTTCACACTCTAATCTCAAATTTGTACCTTGATTACCATAGGATCATTCTTGTGGGCCATAATTTCAACCACATCCTTTTTGGAGAAACTAACCAGGATTAAATCCTTCTACCGGACCTTGGCTATGTCTTCGGATACATGCATCACCACTCGGGCATATTTCTTCCTAGCCGAGTTGGTTTCTTCGCCGCCAGCAAATCCACCACCGATGATGTTGATGGTATGATGAGCTAATTTGGTCTCATGCACCTCTTTGGTACCCTTCTCTTTCTTTTGGGAGGGTCTTTCCGATTCGGTATCTTCTCGCTGAGTGTCTCTTTTTCCGGATGGGGCTTTACCCTCTTTCACATAAGTTATTAGGTGCCACCTTTGTATCAATATCTTGATTTCTTTCTTTAACTAGAGGCAATCGTCGGTATGATTTCCCTGGAGCATATGATAGCTACACGGAGCCCCAATATCCTTTCCCAGTACGGAATTGACCCCCCCCCCCCCCCCCCCCCTTTTGTTACGAGGAGCCTCTAGGATCAGGTTCAAGTGTCCCACTTCATGTAAAATTTCGCCTCTCCTTGTGTTTAGAGGTTTCTCGATGTCACTGGGATCAAAGGGACGTCGGTTAGGCCTTTGAGTTGTGCGATCTCGTGGCATGTCTATCGGAGCCATTTGGGATGACTCATGCTTCCTCCCCGACCCCTCTTCTTTGTTCTTGATTCTCTCTGAGGTATCTCTGGATCATTTCTCCAGGTTTCTCTCCTCATCATTTATGTAACATTATGATCGGTTGATGATTCCGTTCATGTCTAACGCGGGTTTCTGCGCTAATGATTCGGTGAATTGCCCAACTTGGAGGTCGTACTAGAATGCCCCAACGAACAGCTCTTGGTTGGGATCATATAATTTGATGGTCTCCTCGTTGAATTAGGCTAAGTACTCCCAGAGAGACTCTGTTTAACCTTGTCGGACATTTAATAAGGATGTCGTGGACACCTTACGGTGCTTGTTGGTGGAGAAGTGTTGAATCAATTTATTTGTCAGGTTTGAGTAAATTTCTTGGACAATTATGGTAGGCTCATGTACCATCATAGGGCTACGTTTTTTAAGGTATCATCCAACAGTTTACACTTTAGTGAGTCGGTGGAGCCTATTATTTCCATTAGGTTGTCGATGGCAATAACATGCTCCTAAGGATAGGTTTTTTCGTTGTAGGCTATCATAGACGATGATTTGAAGTTATCTGGGACATGATCATCCTAGATAGACTGTGAGAGAGGTTGGGGTTCCAGAAGCTCCACTTCTGGATTATCATCCTCGACGCTTCTTTGTTGCAGGTTTATGAAACTATCTTGCAGAGTTTCGTTCTGCTATCTGAGGGCCTTCACCATGGATAATAGTTGCACCATGTCTGAGCGGTCTCCAAGCAATGACATTTTGTTAAATATGGGTTGAAGTATGGCCAAGGAATAATTTCACTGAGGCCCCACGGTGGATGCCATTGTTCTTGCATAGAACAAATATATAGCCGGATTCCCATTGTGAGTAGAGGAAACCACAGAAGTAGGTTTATAGATTGATGGGGGATTTGGGAGCTACATCTATAATGCGTATTGACCAATAATATATGTATTTCTTATCCCTCTTGCGAGAGCCCCTTATATAGTTGTTCTTTCTTACATCATCAAGAGCCTCAGTTAATGAGTGACTCTCAAGTTCCATAACCATGTAACCTCCTTCGTCTCCATGAATGGAGGTGATTAAATCTGTGTAACGTTGTAGTAAATGCGTTGTTGGAGGTTTATGAGAATTGATAAGCTGAGGTTGATGATCGGTTATGGGATGGTGGACTCGATCACAAACCTTGTTCAGGTTTAGCGTGCAAACATGCTGATACCTAGATGTGTGATGACCATCTGGTACTCATCGATCGAGTTGCACCTCAAAGACTTTCTCCACCGAGATGACTACCAGTTTCAACGTCTCTTTTGCCGTTTATACTACCCGTTCAGATCTAATATTTTTTATATATAGAAAAGCTATGGCACCGGAAGCTTGGACATCTTCATTTCAAAAGAATAAGGGAAGTCATGTATGTGGGAGCCATTATATATATGTAAGAGATCCTGATTAGAGAAGGATAAGTTTGTGATAAATGTGAAAGTAAAAATCAAATCATAATGTCACACCCAATGTTGCAACATCAGACTGTAGCGGTAGAAATGTTTAAGACTAAGCCATTGGATTGACTTGACTTGTACAGATCAAAATAAAAATCGCCACCGCTCTTTATTGTTTCCAAAGGAATGGGAAAAGAGAAAATAACCAAAGAGAGGGGGGAAAGATTCAAGGTAAGGGGGTTGGTTATGCAAAGGGAAGGTATTAGAGCCCTAAACATCTACGGTACTCCATAGGAACCTCTTTGTAAAAATCTGTATATTTTGGCTATAAAATGTTGTATAAAAAGTAGATGGTGGAGGTGAGAAAATAAGTATATACTTTTTATGGTTTTTGCACCCTCCGTGGTTGCAAACCTTTAGTTCATACGTACCACCTTTCGTGCAATAGGGGATCAGGGTACACGTAGTTCCTCTTTTAAAATTTTTGAAACACAACTGTGTTGGTTAATTTTATGAGATAAGACATCATCGTCATTGTCCGTGTGGAAAACATACTTATTACCCACAATCATGAGAAAGGAGAATTTACATCATCTCAAAGTGGAGGATATGGCTTGGATTTTAAAATCAACAATGCCTCACTCAACACCCAAGTGGAAAATATCTCTCTTCACTATATATTGTAGAAGTATAGTTGTTTGCATCACTACAAGGATTGACAAGAGTCTAATCTTTTTTAAGAAAGGTTTTAAAATAAGAAAAACCAAAGTGGCAAAATGGTTTGAAATAAGATTAATTGACTTTTAGTCTTATCACAAAAAATGTCAAGGTATCATTAAGTTCATTGAAGTTTATATATGAAAATGTTTTGAAAAATGCATGGGCATAAGTCCAAGTTTGTTATGAAAATGGTTCAATTTTAAAAACAAGAAGAGTTTTCAAAAAGAGGAAGAAGGTTTTTTAAATTAAAGAAGATGGGAGGAGAAAAATAGACTATCCTAAAGCATAAGGTAAAAGCTAGGGATAAGAACCATCTAACCAATAAGAAGCCAATATTTGAAATTATGAGTCAAGATAGAATTCTCGTTCCTTGGATTGAAACCAAACAAGCAAAGATACTAAACCTCTTGAGAGAACCAAACTTCAAGTGTATTAAGTCTTCACAAAAAATTGGGCCGAGTAACGGCTGGGTGAATTCCAAATTACAAACAAAGAATGTAACCATAATAACCTACACACAAAACAAACAACCCAATGTCTTGAAGTAAACCTCAATAACTCCAGACAAAATATCAATTAAGGTCACAAGGTCTCAATCATAGGCCAAGGTTTCTAATCCTAAGTCCAAGAAGTCCAATACTCCATAGTGCCAAGGTTAGTAACCAAATAGTCCAAGTATCATTAAAGCATTTTATGGTTCATGTTGATTATTAGATGTCTTAAAAGAGAAAATAAAAGCTCAAGTGAGCAAAATAAAAATAACAAGAATATAAATGCTCAAGTGAGCAAAATACAAATAATATGAGATGTAATGCTTAAAGTAAATGGTACATAAAGCATAAAAAATAAAAGCATAAAGTAAAATCAATTGTATAATTAGTGGTTAGTTGGATGACCATCTTGAAACTTGCATTTGGAACTCATTAGAGGATTGGTAGAACTAAAGCCTCCACACAACAAGTTGCATTTTCTTTTTGTCAAGTATATCATCCATTTGGAATCCTCAAAAGTACCATTTAATGATCAACAATGTTTAAGTGATTTATATTGACCAAAAGTGTTGTAGATCCATTAGAGGATTGGTAGAACCAAAGCCTCCATACAATGAATCTCAAGGTTATTGGATCAAAGAGATTAAATTAACATACTTGGGCTTGCAAATATAGGTTTGTGCCACAAATGATCATTTATTCAAATCGGGGGAAATTTTAGCGCTATGTTAAGCAATCGTAAGTGGACTTATGTAAAAGTTGCACCTATTTTGAGGTCGGTCAATAGCAATTTATGCACTATTTGTTTTGAGACATGATATAGAGATCATGCTCCAATAATACTTAGTTCAATAAGAAAGGGATAAGATGAAGAGGGGTGGGAAAGAATATACAAACCACATTTGAATTAAATTTTAATCAAACTATTATTAAAATCATTCATCCATTTTTGTGGAGTTAGAGTCAACACTATGGATACAATGATGTTAATAAAGTTCATGATAAAAAATTTAAGACAAAATACTCATTTTGGTCCCTTAACTATACCCTTGGGTTCACATTGGTCCCTTAATTTTTTTTCGGGTCATTTTGGTACCTTAACTTTCAAAATGTTTCATTTTAGTCCTTTTTGTCTAATTAGCGACAGATTTAGCGACGTATTTCAAAGTTTTTCCGTCTCTAATTAGACAAAAAAGGACTAAAATGAAACTTTTGAAAGTTAAGGGACCAAAATGACACGAAAAAAAGTTAAGGGACCAATGTGAACCCAAGAGTATAGTTAAGGGACCAAAATGAGTATTTTGCCAAAATTTAACCCAAGATCAGCCAGAAAATAATCACAAAATAATATTGCATTTAATATATATACATTAAAAAAGGGTTTTAAAATGTTTTAAAATAGAAAGAAAGGAGAAAAATATCAACTATGTTCAAATTAATCAAGAAATAAAAAGTAAGATCATAGAAAAATCAGAAAAAGACTCAAATATTTTTATAAAATTTTTGGTAATTTTTTAAAGTCAAAAACTATTTTTTAAAATTAAAACAAATGAGTAAAATAAACCAAAAATGATTTAAAAAAATAACAAATTTAAAAATAAAAAATAAATGAGGTCACCAATATTTGTCACAATATCATTGGATCATTCCATAATTTTTTCAGAATTTAAAATTGCATAAAAGTATTTTTAAACATTTAAAACAATTCAAATAAAGTGAAAATTTATAAAAAATATCAAAACATAAAATAAATTTGTGAAAAAATTAATAATCAGAAAGAGAAAAATCAAAAATATTTTTCATAATTTTTTCAGATTTTTTGGACTAAAAATGAATTTTCTATGATTTTTTTTTAAATTTAAAACAATTAAAATAAAAATCAGAAAATAAAATATCAAACCAAAAAAATATGGACCATCTGATCAATGTCAAAACGCGTTAGTAAACGGATCAAGTGGACCTGGCGCATTGTGCATGTTATGGACTTTAGTGAATAAAGCACTGAATCATTAATTAAATCAGATTTAAAAAAAAAACAAGTGGCACACCCTCATTGGTTAGAAGATGACATGTTGGTCATCTCCAACCTTGAGCCAACGTGAATTGCAGTTCTCTCAAACTGTAAAATCAGAAGCTCGGACCTATGTCATTCACTTCGTCTCTTCAATACGAAGACAACCACACCTTCGCGACAAATTTATATAAATTGTAACTCAAGCAATTTGGAGAGAAAGTTTTGAAAAGGGATTTGAAATTTCATAGTCAAAACGTGTTTCCAGATAAAAATAAGTGTTCCAACTAGAACCAGGGCAATGAGAGCTTCACAATGATATCAAAGTTTTGAAAAATTGATGGAGAAATCTACCTATTGAAGTTGAGTTGCAGAGATCTGAAACTGGACTTCTATGGAGCAATATAGGACACGATTCTTGAAGGTAATTGTATGGTTAGCTTCAGGGAAGATCAAGGAAAGTGAATTGATAGAAAAATTGGATTAAAAAAGGCTTGAGCACTGATTACGAAGTTACAGAAAATTGAGTTAGGAAGCAAGTTTGGTAGGGTGATTCTGGCTATTCAAGCTTGAGAAAATGAATGGGATAGCTCATGTATTTATAATAGAAGCAAATGGGATTAAAAGGAAGAGTGAATGATGCATTTTGGAGGGAATTCGTGTGAACCTGATGCACGAGTGAAGTGTGATCTCATTTTCACCAAAACCCATCCAATCTTTGCGTTTTGAGTTGCTAAACACTTCTGGCAAGTTTGTTAATCAAGTTTAAATCAAAAACACGCATAAATCTTGTGATTAGAGGCCACGTTATGGATTTCAAAATTCTGACTTGGTGAGAAATTTAGTTCCAAGTTACCAATTTCAAAATAATGGCATTTTCAACTCAAGGGGTCTTAGGGTTTAATTCTTGATGCTTTAGAAAGATGAGGTTACAATCTTTGCAATGAAAAAATAATGGAATCAAATGGATGTTTGAGCTGAAAGTTGCAATGAGTCAAAATTGGGAAAAAGAGGTTGACTTTCCATACTTAGAAATATTTCAAATTTTTCTTCAAAGGTGACCTATAATGTTTTGCATCCAAACATGGCCTTCCACTTATAATTTTATCTTGACCAAAAAAGATGGAATTAAATAGACTTCTTGAATGACATTTTGAAACTTGAACCATTCAAAATCTCCAAAAATTAAGAGAGTTATGAATTGTTGAAGTTGGCAAAAAATCATGAAATTACCTATAATCTTTTGTATGCTTAGGGCATCTTCCATCCATTTTCTCACTTTGCATATAAAAGAAGGAATAGATTTCACATCCTTAATATGATTGTGGAAAAAGAGTGGGCTCAAGGTGATAAAAATTGACCAAGTTATGATCATTTGAAGTCACACATGGGAAATTGGGGGTTCATCTGGAGGACTTGTAATCTTTCTTCATCATCAAGTTTCTTCCACATGAAAAATCCTTGAAACTTTTGAAGTGATTTGTTAGTAACCCTTTGAATAGAAGGATGTATTTGGAACACTCAAAAATACCAAAATATGAACAAGATATCCTTCTTTGAAGTTCAAAACCCTAGCTCCTAGATCAAGAAAATGCTTTGAGGAACTTTGACAATTTTGAACAACCTTCTTGTACCAACACTCTTGCTTTGTAAATAGAAGTTGTTGAGGATGATAATTAGGACTCATAGCAACCAAAACCACTTCCATATATTGAGAATTGAGAGAAATATGCACTTGTGACCAATGGGAACAAGACCTTGTCCAATCATGACAACTTTTTCAATCAACCCCTTGTACTTTTGAATCAATTTTGATAACTTTAAAATATAGTGAACCAAAATAAACCTTTCCATGCCATTTATTCCAAAACAACTTCAATGATGAGGTTTGAATTTCTCAAGCTTTATTGACTAGGGCATGGAAATAAACTCATGAACCCACGGAGCAACTTGCTAAACCTCATTGTCTTTACCTACATTATTAACCAGTAAGACAAACCAACATTGCATTTTATTAATTAGAAGGAAAATCAAGACAAAATATTCATGATCACAAAAGAAAACAAGTCAAGGTGCTTG
This sequence comes from Vicia faba, assembly GCA_948472305.1. Taxonomy (NCBI): domain Eukaryota; kingdom Viridiplantae; phylum Streptophyta; class Magnoliopsida; order Fabales; family Fabaceae; genus Vicia; species Vicia faba. The sequence continues at coordinate 1,185,825,452 of OX451735.1, read as the reverse complement.
GGGATTTCTCAAAGAGAAAAGCTAAAGATATGGAGAAGAACCAAAAGCCCTAATGTGATCTTGTTGTGATTGAATCAACATGGTATGATGAAGGGATCTTAGGGACAAAAATTGGGGTACAATAGCTTCCCTTATTTAAGTTTCTTCTATCCGGAGATACGAAGGTTAAAAATCTTCGTGTCGACGCGATCGATGATACTTAAATATAAAACAAACCCTATTTTTGGCCCTAAGATGCCATGCAATACTTATGAATGCATATGAACAGAATCAAAGAGACGCAAAATACCACTGGGGATGTAACAAAGGAAATAAAGAAACAAAATAAAAACTCGACCATGAGAATAAATCACTGGTGGATCAAAAGACCCGACTCATAGAGGATGGTAAAAGGTCAAAGGATACTCTAACTTCTACTGAAGGCGAAACTACCAACATTCACTAAAGGTAGAAAGAGGGAAGAAATAACAACACTGACATTCACTGACGGTGAGCTACCAACATTTACTAAATGTAGAAGGAAAAGAAATATCATAGCATCGCCGTTCACTAACGATGAACTACCAACATTCACTGAGGGTAGCAAAAAGATAACAATCATTGACGTTCACTGCCGAAGACCTACCAACTTTCACTAAAGGTAGAGAGAAAATATCATAGCACCAACGTTCACTAACGGTGAACTACCAACGTTCACTGAGGGTAGCAAAAATATAACAATCACCAACTTTTAGTGATGGTGACCTACCAACTTTCACTGAAGGTAGAGAGAGAATATATCAAAGCATCATCGTTCACTGACGATGAACTACCAATGTTCACTGAGGATAGAAAAAATATAACAATCACCAACTTTCACTGATGGTGACTGTTGTACCCCAAAATTTTCCCTCTCATTTTATCAACATTTCTCATCTTAAGGCTCTTTGGACTCAAAATCAAGCTAGGGTTTGCTATGCTCAAGACATCTCCTTGCACTGATGACCTAAACTAGGGTTTGAGTTTGCACAAGGATTTTTGGACCTTCAATGCTCAAATTTACTTTCATACTTCATATTGGACTCATAAGTTTGTCCATACCAAGTTTCAAGCCTTGAATCAAATTTTTGCCCAATCAATTGGACAGTTGACCTAGAAATCAACTGTATTGGGAAAAGTCAACTGTGGCCAATTTACAGTTAAACCTCATGATTTTGACCCACATCAACATTATGAACTCATATGAACCATTGGATCAAGTTTGGACCATAACTCCACAAGAAATTTGATCAGATCACCAAAAGGGCAAAATGGTCATTTTTAGGGTTTTGACTGTACAAAGGCAATTTCTGACTTTTTGACCTAGCCAATGGAAAATAAGGTTCAACCATGGACTCAATGACATCATCTTGACTTATTCAACAAGTTCAAAAGATCTCAAATGCATGGGATTGACAGATGAATTTTTCAGTCAACTGACCAAAATTTGACTGTACACTGAAAAGTCAAACTTTGACTTTTTGGTCAAAATCAAGTGCCAAGGGTCATTTTTCATCAAGATGTGTCAAATTATGAAACTTGTTCATCAAGAAACCCAATTTTGCAAATTAGGGTTTGAAATTGAAAATTTTCATAACTTCAAATTTTTCAAAGTTATGAAATTTTCTTAATTTTTCCTAACTTTGCCCCACATTTTCACCATGATGCAAATGGATTCAAACAAAACCTACAACATGAATGTTGTAGTCCTCCACAAAGTCTACAACTTTGATTCACAAAGTTTTCTCAAAAGAAGCTTGGATCTCAAGTTATCATTTTTGGAACAAGGGTACCTAAAACTTTTAACTTAGTGAAATTTTGCCCTAGTTTAGGCAGGATTTTGACCTACCTTCTTGGCCATTTTTCACATAGTTCCACTTGGAGTATCAAGTTTCATTTCAAATATGGATTATAGATCATGTTTCAAGCTTTCCAAATTGTCTAAGAACTCCTCAAACACATTTTTGGTTATGGAGAATCGAAGGCTTGAAGTTGGCAAAAACTTATTTTTCATCCATGGCATATTCATGTTCATACAAGTTGCATTTTCAAATCATCATGCCTTACACTAGTTTGCAGGCCTCTAAACCACTTCACACTCCATAATTAAATGCAAATCCATCAGTCTAATCTTTTGTTTTGATAATTTGGACATTGTACACAAAACTAAGACCTAAGTAGAAAAAGGCAAATTTCCATTTTTGCTTAAGTATGCTTTATGTCAAACCAACAATCCTTGAGCATTGGTCCAAGATCTCTTGCAGCAAAACAAATCCACAAATCAGGGGGGCCAAGAGCAATGTATGCAAGCATATTTGATAGCCTGTACAGGCCTATAACTTCACTTCCACATTCTTGCTTCAAAAACAAGAAACTTGTCCAAATCTTGAGAACTTGAAAACCAGCCAATGTTAACTTACACAAACAGTTTGAACATCTTTCACACACCCCTTTGATCTAGAAACACGGTTGCTTGAGCCTCTAAACACCCTATAGCCAGAAATCACATTCCTTTGGCAAAACAGGGCAAGTTCTGCAACTCGGGTGCCATAGCTCATTTGGCTCGTGCGTTTTGCCCCAAGTTGCTTCAAACACCTTCCATTCAACTCACTCAAGCTATCCCAAACCTCAAATACCAATTGTAAATCCATTTACAATGTTCACCATTTTCATTTTGAGCTTGTGCAGGTTAAGTTCTATAGACTGATTCAAGGACATTCAAGGCAAGCTAGCCAATGGAGAAGGTCAAGTGAAGTTCAGGCAAGCTACCAGACATCTCAAGCCTTATTAAAAAGCACTACATTGCCCTACACGAATCCAACTGAAACAGGTTTTTCTTCACTTTCTATCTCTCTATTTAGGAACATTTAGCCTTAGGTTTGTGAATAAAAAATGTAGTGTTCATTGCCATGAAGCTGTACATATGCTCAGTTTTCATTTATATTAAGTGTGCTAGGTGAATTTCATCCATGAACATGCTGAAAAAACTAGGTCAGATTTTAGGGCCATAGAAATTATCTCTGGTCTTTGAGAGTTAGAACAAGTTGTTTATATGGTTGGAATCGCCTTGAAATTCTCTACAAGTTTGATGTTGTGTGTTTTTGCAATAGATCACGTATACAGGATGTCCCAAGTTTGTATAGGCGCGTGCGTTTTTCAAATCTGGAGGTTGAAGATGAAGTGGTGGGCTGGGCTTGGCCTGGCTCACTCTTGGCACCCCCCTTGTTTCTTTTTGCACCCCCTGGCCCAATTTCTTGTATTTTTATATTTTTGTATTTTTGTTTTCATTTTTGATTTTGTTTATTTATTTCCAAATATAAAATGCTCAAAAATATTTTCATAATTTTTTCACATTTATTTGGCCTTTTATTTTAATTTGTCTAATATAGAAAACATTTTAAATACTTTTATATTATTTATTTAAACTTGAAAATAATTTGTAAATCATACTTTTATTTTTATTTTTATTTCTTATTTTTATTCACACTGAAAATATTATTATAAATATAATTTATTTTTGTACATATTTTATTTTATATTATACATATTTAATATATTTAATGTACATATATATACATATATACTTTTATTTTATTAAATACTTTAGAATAAAAATATAAAATATTACATTCTTACTTTTATTATTTTTCATACTAAAAAATACCTTTTTTTAAGTATATTTTATATTATACATATTTAATATATTTAATGTACATATATATACATATATACTTTTATTTTATTAAATACTTTAGAATAAAAATATAAAATATTACATTTTTATTTTTATTATTTTTCATACTAAAAAATACCTTTTTTTAAGTATATTTTATTTTTGTACATATTAATATATTTTATTGTATATAAATAATATAATATGTTTATTTTCTTAAAGAAATTAGGGTTTCACCCTTAAAACAAATAAAGTTAATCCTTTTTATTTACTTCTTTATACTTTTTAAATTTTACATACATAGGTAAACAAAAACCTTTTTGCATAATACGTATTATTTGATATTTATTTATTTTGATTGATTAAATATTGTCCATTTAAATATTTATGCATTATGATTCAATTTGGATGTAATAGTAAATTAGGGTTTATATTTCTTGTCAAATATCTCCCATTCAAAATTGTACCCCCATCCCCATAATCATGTTGTAATAGCTTAGAATTTTAATTCTCGCACTTTACGCTTCCAATTATACCATGATTAGAGAATTAGGGTTTGTATGCAAAAAATTCAAATCAACAAATAGTTTGACCTAATCAAAGACAAACATGCATGAAAATCAAACACAATGCACACTTTCACCCCTAGGGTTACAATCCACTTGTTGCCTTCAAAAATGGGTCATGGTATGCATGTTGGGTACTTTGGCAAAACAAAAACAAAACAAAAGATCATAGTCCCTCGATGACGCTATCATGGTTGCCTAAACAAAAATGATCAAGTCCCTCGAAAAAATTGCCAAAGATACTTGACACAATTGCTATCATGGTCTATACGATGACCCGCGCCTGTCCCATTTAACATCCTAACACAAGGTTGTTCACCAAATGCAATGGTGAAACAACACTGTCAAAATGGTTAAAAACATATAGGAAAGATCTTTGAGTAAAATAGGGTAGACAACTCTTAGTTACTTGATCAAAAGCTTGCAAAACATCCTTGTTATTTTCAAACACACTTCACAACACAATTCAAAACATTTCCCAAAAACAAACTTTCAAACATTGAAATATCTTTTCAAAAAGACAAACACCTTTGTATATATTCAAACAAGAATCATTACAAAGGTTTCCATAACGATGGCCTCTTTTCAAAGCTTTTTCAAAACCACACATACAAAGCACCATTTCAAACAATTTAAAAGCAAAAGCAAGTGATCTAAACAAGTAACTAAGAGCCCATGGAAAACCATGGATGAAAAGGGTGCTTGCACCTTCCCTTTTCATAATCTACCCCCCGAACCCAAGAAAACATATCAAAGGTCTTTCCTGTGCTTTTTGACCTTTCCTTTGGATAAAATAAAAAGTCAGTGGCGACTCTTGCTAAACCGCACAATTGCGAACACAAACGCAAAACCTCAAGTCAGTTCTCCCATCGTATCACAGAACTGGCGACTCTGCTGGGGAAAATCTTTAAAAGTGGAGTAACCTTAGGGTTTAGATCACCTTTGCATGCTTATCTTGATTGCTTTGATTGCTTTACATTTGGTTCTCTTGTTTGGGTTTGAATCCTCCACCCGGATTTTAGGGAAACATTCATAGGTAAATAGCAATACGTTGTGGAAACTGTGCGGGGTATACCGATATGGTTGAAGCAATAGCTATATTAGTGTGACATATTTGTGAGTACCGGTAGACTTTGAGTCAATCAAAGAGAATACAGGGCCACTGAGTGATGTCATGAAGCACTAATAAACTCTTAGAACCTTACTTGTCCGTCTTGGCCTTTTTTAGGGGTAGTGAGATGACCGGCTTTGGTGCAGTCCGAAGTTGGTAGATACTCGATACTACACTCATTGAGGGTTGTTTTATTGGAATATTTCGGTCGCCAGTTAAGTGGTTAAACTGAAACAATGAACACGGAAAATAATCCAGTGATATTGAGCTCCTTAGAACCCAGTTACTATTTATAGGACAGGTTGAGCCAACTAACTTCAAGAGGGTACTTACCTATGAAACCCCATGCAAGCCTGAAACTAGGATCTTGTGTGACTTGTTTGTACATATGCTTGTGCATACATAATGAATATCATAAAGCATCATATGCATCCACTAACCATTTCAAGGGTTTGGATCTTCATCTTTGTTATTGTTTTGTAGGTCATGGAATCTCTTCGCAGGAAAACAATTCAAGTCAACCTTGTGAGAATCCCTCCTCAACTCAAGGAGCTTACTTCCAAGATTCCAGAGAATTCTCTCTTCAGTGAAAGACATGGTAGACTTCTCAATTTGGTCAACTCCAACATTGAAGAAGACATGGTGAAATTTATCTGACTCCCTACACCATTGTTTCATATTCCCTGATTACCAACTAGTACCTACTTTGGAGGAATTTTCTCAACTCCTGAGGATTCCTATTCTTCATCAACTACCCTACAACGGTACATAAAGAGAACCAAAGCCTGAAGATGTTGCTCAAGCATTACACTTGCAACCATCTGATATCAAAGGCCATTGGGAAACCAGAAGTGGTGTCAAGGGTTTCTTGGCAAAGTTTCTGTTTGAGAAAGCACAAGACTGTTGGAATTCTCTAGATCTACAAGCCTTTGAGGATATTGTAGAACTTCTCATCTATGGGTTGGTCTTATTCCCAAACCCTGATCAGCTTATAGATGTGAATGCTGTCAAGATTTTCATATCTAGTAATCATGTGCCTACATTGCTTGGGGACATCATACACTCATTTAACACACGAACAATGAGGAAAAGAGGTGTTCTCATGTGTTGTACTCCTCTTCTAGCAAGGTGGTTTATTTCTCACCTTCCCCAAACAGTTTTGAAGAATGAGCAGGGTTTAAGGTGGTCACAACGGTTGATGACCCTCACACATTCTGATGTTCATTGGTGTTCTCGGTCCAGAGAAAATGTCATCATCATTGATCGTTGCGGGGAATTCCCTAATGTCCCACTACTTGGAATTAGGGGAGGCATCACCTACAACCCCTGTTTAGCTCTAAGGAAATTTGGGTATGTCCGAAGAGATGGCCCTCATGATATGATGATTCCTGACTTGGTTTTTTACTTCGACAACGACACTCAAGGACTTCGACAAAGGTTTATCAGAGCTTGGAGGATGCCCAACAAAGTGGATAGTAAGACACTAGGGCACAAGAATTCCATCCCCCTTGAGCCTTATCTCAAGTGGGTACGAACCCGTGCCCAGAGTCTTATGATGCCATACCCTCACATTCTCCCCGTGATCAAAGAGCTTGTTATGGAAGGAGAGGTTCCATACACCCTCCTACATCCTGACATGTCAACATCATTGGAAGAATTACAAAAGAGTTGGATACAACTCAAAGAAGAACAAAATACTTTTGAAGCCAGCTTCTATGCCAGTGAGAAGAAGGTTTTGGAACTTACCCGCCGACTTCATGAAGAGGAAACTCTCAACACTTACATCGCGCCAAAGAGGATACGCAATGTCTTTTTACATTAAGAATTTTGTAATATTTTGCCCATGGGGCATTTATGTACTGACAAATTTCTTCTTAATATGACGTGTGTTCTTTTTTGTTTGCAACAAATTTGAATTTCTGAATCCTTGAATGCATTACATGAATAACATATCATTCATCATATGCATAAACAGGTCTTCACACCAGGTTTCCTTATCTTTCTGCTGTTTATTTCAGCAAGATGGATTTGGAGCAGACGGTTAAAGATCTGCAAGCACAAAATTCGCAATTCCAGCAACTCCTCATGACCTTAGATAAGGGTCAAGAGGATCTTAAAGCACTGTTAGGGAAAGAGAAGGAACCAGAAAGGAAGAAAAAGAAAAGAGTTGGGGTAGCCACTATGGGAAGAAGATTTGAGCATCAGGCTAGGAGAGTTCTGGAATTTCCCTCGACGTCTGACGAAGGGGTTGGTAAAGGAAAAGGTGTTGCAATACCCTCCGAATCCGAAGCTGAAGAAGAAGAAGAGGAAGAAGATGAAGATTACTCCAAATAGCAATATCCCCCGGCGGATGATAATTATAAAAATCTTGAGGATCGGTTGGCAGACATGGAGTTGCAAAGGGTACCTGGTTTAGATTTCGAAGAACTAGGGTTGGTCGCTGGGATCGTTATTCCTCCCAAGTTCAAGGTACCTACATTTGCTAAGTATGATGATTTTTCCTGTCCAAAGATGCACCTGAGGTCCTACGTCAGAAAGATCCAACCTCACTCCTCTGATAAGGATCTTTGGGTCCACTTTTTTCAAGATAGTTTGTCAGGCACGCAATTAGACTGGTTATATCAACTTGAGAGATCTGATGTTCATAATTGGGAAGATTTGACTGCTGCTTTCTACCGACAATACCAATGCAACGCAGATTTAGCGCCTACTCGTACTCAACTACAGAGTATGGGTATGGCCTCTAATGAGGGATTTAAGGAGTATGCCCAGAAGTGGCGGGATTTGGCTGGAAGGGTGCAGCCACCAATATCTGATAGAGAGCTGGTTGACATGTTTTTAGGGACCCTGTCAGGACCATTCTTCAATCATTTGATCGGGAGCTCATCTGCAGGGTTCACCAAATTAATTCTGACCGGTGAAAGGGTCGAAGCTGGAATTAAAAGTGGTAAAATTAAGAAGGATGCCTCCGCTTACACTGCTATTAAGAAGACCTTCCCAGCCAAGAAGGAAGTTTCTTCTATTCATACCCAGAGAAGCCAAGGGAGAACAGAGCGCCGACCAACGGTGGGGGCTGTGATGATCCAAAACTCCTTAGCCGATCAGCCTCGTATCAATCAACCAAGAGCTAATCAGCAAAGGGTAGAAAGGCCACAACAGCAATTCACCCGAATCAACATGAAACCGGCTCAAGTCCTTCCTCATCTATTAAAGCTGAACCTTACAATTTGAAGGAAGCGCCAAAAAACCCTAATACCTCTTCTCCTTATTATCACTCCAATGCAAAATGTGCGTACCACTCGGACAGCATAGGGCATGATACCAATAACTGTTGGGCTCTTAAAAACAAGATCCAAGACTTGATAGATGCCAAGGAGGTAGAGTTTGATGCGCCTGAAAAACTTAACGTGATATCCGCTCCTATGCCAAAACATGGTCATAATGTCCATGCCATTGTGGAAGATCTTCATGTTACCACTGTTGATGACCTTTTGACTCCGTTACCAGTGATTAAAGTGAATTTGATGAAAGTCGGGATATTCCCGGGCTGTGGAAAAGATTGTTACTTTTGTTTAAACTTGCAAACTGACTGCCCACTGTTGAAATCAGGCATCCAAGGCCTGATGGATACCCAAGAGATCCTCTTTCAAAAGACTCATGTTGATACTATCACTCATGTTACTCCTGTTATCTTTGATACTCCAACCAATGACATTGCTATAATAACCATCTCCGACAATCTTTCCAAGACCTGCAAAAGGCCTGTTAAGATTACGCCTGATCCTAAGTTTGTGCCGCTGAAAATCACCATGCCGGGGCATATCCCGTATAAATCTAACAAGACGATACCATGGAATTACGGAGGAGAGATCTTCTACCATGGTGTCAAACAGATCAAATCAGTCCAAGAGAATTCCGATGATGAAACCCCTGATATAGGGAATATTGCAGGAACGAGCAAGATAACTCGCAGCGGAAGGATCTTCTCTCCAGAGATTGCTCCTCCACGGGCAGTCTTCAGACCCTCGAGAGTTTCAGTACCTGTCAAGCCATCTGTGCAAAGTCCGGTAATTGAAGAAATCGATGCTCCTGAAGCTAGACCCTCTGATGTTACTACCAATAAAGGTAAGGGAATACAAGAAGCGTCTGTCAGGACAAAGGCTCAGACTGTGGTTATCCCCGAGACCACCCAAAAAGAGATGGAAGAAATCTTAAATATAATCAAGAAGAGCGATTACGATGTCGTGGAGCAGCTAGGGCAAACCCCTTCAAAAATCTCCATGTTGGCTCTCTTACTCTGCTCCGAGGCTCATGCCAAAGCCTTGATCAAATTTCTGAAGACGGTACACGTGCCTCAAGAAACTTCTGCCGACCAGTTTCAAGAGTGCGTGGCTAGCCTTACAGCCGATAATGGTCTTGGTTTTTATGATGCTGATTTGATCCCCAAGGGAAGAAAGCATAACGATGCACTTCATGTCTCGGTAGAGTGCAGGGGGATCACACTTGCTCATGTTCTGGTAGATACCGGTTCATCCTTAAATGTTCTACCAAAGAAGGTGTTGGACAGATTGGACTACGAAGAACTGACCCTAAAGCCTAGTAACATCGTTGTTAGAGCCTTCGACGGTTCTAAAAGGATAGTTCACAGAGAAGTGGACATTCCAATCAAAGTGGGTACAGAAATTTTCAACTCTACTTTTCATGTGATGGACTTCCGTCCTTCATATTCATGCTTGTTGGGAAGGCCATGGATCCACAACATTGGGGAAGTCACTTCTTCTCTACACCAAATGTTAAAGTATCTAGTTCAGGGTAAGATCATAGCGGTTCATGGTGAGGAGGAGTATATGATAATTCACCTTAACTCTTTCCACTATGTGGAGTTAGATGGCGAATTCATAGAAACACCTTTCCAACACTTTGAAGAGGTTTCTTCTGAAGTCACAATAGCAAAGACAATGACTGATGTGTCGATCATTTCCAAGCCTGTGTCTCGGATGGCATCCCTTAATGATGTGGAGGCTATAATCAGAGAAGGAAGAAGTACAGTGTGGGGGCAACTGCCTGATTTTTCTCACAAGACGGACAAGTTTGGACTAGGTTTCACTGTAGCTGGCCAGAAAGCTGTGCGTCGCTCCCGGGCTGGAGGACCACCCTTAAAAATCACTCACCATGGAATTCATGCCTTAAAAGATGATGATGATGAAGAAGACAACTTTGAAGATTGGATTTTTCCTACCGTTGAAGGAGGATTAAACAACTAGGAGGCGAAAGACTTCGTTCCCATCACTTTCATCAATCAGTAATTTATCTTTGAACAATTTCCTGTTTGGTCTGTAATAATTAAAAAATTCGTACACTCTTTTCACCTTATGCCTTACCCGGGGCATATAGGTCCATTTGTAAGGGTTTTTGATTCTTCATTTTCATATGCCATTTTTAATGAATCATTGGACGTTTTCATCTATAAACTGTTGTGTTCATTTTCTTTCCTTTTATATTTTTTTTTGTTTAAGGATGGCTATCCCTTACACACATCCACACTCACAAAATGCAGGTACCCATCCACTCTGGATTCCATGGGTGACTATTCTGCTTTGGCCTTCGATGACTCTGAAGATTTGGTCAAGCATGCCGAGTGCGAAGATGATGAAGATTGTGAAGTGCCTGGAGAGTTAGCTAGACTTTTACAACAAGAGGAAAAGGCTATTCTGCCCCATGAAGAATTGCTAGAGACTATCAACTTGGGAACATAGGAAGACAAGAAAGAGGTTAAAGTGGGTGCCAACCTGGAGCCAAGTGTCAAAGAGCGCTTAGTACAGTTGTTGAATGAATATGTTAAGATCTTTGCCTATTCCTATGAAGACATGTCGGGACTGGATACGGATGTTGTGGTTCACCGTCTCCCTACAAGAGAAGACTGTCCACCAATCAAGCAGAAAGTCCGCCGAATGAGGCCCGATATGTCCGAAAAGATCAAAGCTGAAGTGATGAAACAATTCAATGATGGTTTTCTGGCTGTTACTTCCTATCCACAATGGGTTGCTAACATTGTGTCCGTGCCTAAGAAGGACGGCAAAGTCAGAATGTGTGTGGACTACAAAGACCTAAACATGGCTAGCCCTAAAGATGATTTTCCACTACCACACATTGACATCTTGGTTGATAACACAGCTCAACACAAGGTATTTTCCTTCATGGATGGATTCTCGGGATACAACCAGATCAAAATGGCCCCCGAAGACATGGAGAAGACTACTTTTGTTACGCAGTGGGGTACCTTCTGCTACAAAGTGATGCCATTCGGACTGAAGAATGTCGGGGCAACCTATCAACGAGCCATGGTAGCTTTGTTTCATGACATGATACATCATGAAATCGAAGTCTACGTAGACGACATGATAGCCCGTTCACAGACAGAAGAAGAACACCTCGACCATCTGCAGAAATTGTTTGTCCGATTAAAGGAATATAAGCTCAGACTGAACCCTAGCAAGTGCATGTACGGAGTCAGGTCCGGTAAACTTTTGGGATTCATCGTCAGTAACAAAGGCATCGAGGTTGATCCTGCTAAAGTCAAAGCTATACAAGAAATGCCTGCCCCCCGCACTGAAAAGGAGGTTAGAGGTTTCTTGGGACGCTTAAACTATATTGCAAGGTTCATTTCCCACCTAACATCTACCTGTGAGCCAATCTTCAAGCTGTTGAAGAAAGATCAGGTAGTTGAATGGAACAATGATTGTCAAGTTGCTTTTGATAAGATCAAGGAGTATTTGCTGGAACCTCCTATCTTGATGCCTCCCGTTGAAGGAAGGCCTTTAATCAAGTATCTGACCATTTTGGATAACTCAATGGGGTGCGTACTGGGCCAACATGAAGCGTTTGGCCGAAAAGAGCATGCCATTTATTACCTTAGCAAAAAGTTTACCGACTGTGAGACTCGCTACTCACTGCTTGAGAAAACTTGCTGCGCTTTGGTATGGGCTGCTCGCCGGCTAAGGCAGTATATGTTGACACATACCACTTTGCTGATTTCTAAAATGGATCCGATTAAGTACATCTTCGAGAAGCCTGCTTTATTCGGAAGAATCTCTAGATGACAGATGATCCTGACTGAGTATGATATCCAATACACAACTCAAAAAGCTATAAAGGGGAGTGTACTAGCTAACCATCTAGCTCATCAAGCTGTCAAAGATTACAAATCTATGAGGTTCGACTTCCCTGACGAGGACATTATGACATTGGACAACATTGAAGGTAACGGACCGTATGACGGACCTGAACAAGGATCCTGATGGACCCTGTACTTTGATGGTGCTTCAAATGCACTTGGCAACGGTATCGGCGCGGTACTTATTTCTCCAGAAGGTTGCCATACACCTTCACTGCTAGACTCTGCTTCAGCTGCACCAACAACATGGCCGAGTACGAAGCTTGTATCTTTGGTCTCAAGGCCGCAATTGACTTGGGAATCAAATCTCTGATTGTATTTGGGGACTCAGCTTTGGTTATCAGTCAAATCAAAGAAGAGTGGGACACCAAATATCCTAATCTTATCCCATACAAAGAACATGTCTTGACATTGTTGCCTCATTTCGAGCAGATTACCTTTGAGCACTTCCCGCGAGAAGAAAATCAGCTAGCAGATGCTCTGGCTACAATGTCTTCCATGTTTAAACTCAACTGGGATAATGAGGCTCCCCAAATCACCATCGAGCGAATGGGCGAACCTGCGCACTATCATGAGATTAATACCGAAGAAGTAGTGGAACGACCCTGGTTTCATGAAATCAAAAGGTATCTCCAGACTCGAGAATACCCTGAAAGAGCTTCAGTCAATGACAAAAAGTTCTTAAGGAGATTTGTTGCCAAGTTCTTCCTGAGCAATGGCATCTTATATAAGCGCAGCCATGATTATGTTCTACTTCGTTGTGTGGACAAGGTTGAAGCAGAGTTGATCATGACCGAAATACATAGTGGCACATTTGGCACCCATTTAAGCGGACATACAATGGCTAAGAAGATTCTAAGGGAAGGCTACTACTAGTCTTCCATGGAAGCTGACTGTCATCAATATTCCCGTACTTGTCACAAATGCCAAGTCTATTCTAACAAGGTACATATTCCTCAAGTTCCTCTCAACATTCTGACGGCTCCTTGGCCATTCGCAATGTGGGGAATTGACATGATTGGAGAGATCAAGCCTACGGCATCCAATGGACATCGCTTCATCTTGGTAGCTATTGATTATTTTACCAAGTGGGCTGAAGCAGCTTCCTTCGCCTCTGTTACAAATAATGTGGTTACCCGCTTCATCAAGCAGAATCTCATATGTCGGTATGGTATCCCCGACAGGATCATCACGGACAACGGTACAAATTTGAACAACATTGTGATCACCGCTCTGTGCGAGAAGTTCAAGATTCAACATCACAATTCATCTCCCTATCGGCCAAAGATGAACGGTGTTGTTGAAGCCGCGAACAAAAATATCAAGAAGATCATTCAAAAGATGACATTCACCTACAAGGACTGGCATGAGATGTTACCGTTTTCTCTGCACGGATATCGTACCACGGCGCGCACTTCAATTGGGGCAACCCCCTTTTCTTTGGTATATGGCATGGAGGCTGTTTTACCTATGGAAGTTCAGATTCCTTCTTTAAGGATTATGAAGGATGTTGGTTTAAATGAAGACGATTGGATTCAGACCCGACTTGATCAACTTGATTTGATCGACGAGAAGCGACTTACTGTTGTTTGTCATGGTCAGACGTATCAAAAACGGATGATCAAGGCTTTCAACAAGAAAGTCAAACGTCAGGTATATCAAGTTGGAGATCTTGTAATCAAGCGGATGATCTTGCCGCAAAGTGATCCCAGGGGCAAATGGACTCCTACTTATGAAGGACCATTTGTAATCAAAAATATCTTTTCTGGTGGGGCAATGATTCTGACCACCATGGACGGCGAAGACCTTCCGCACCCTGCGAACACAGACATAGTCAAAAGATACTACGCATAAACGACCCGACAAGTCGAAAACCCGAAAGGGCGACTTGGGCAAAAATGGGCATCCCGGTGAATCGAAAACCCGAAAGGGAGGTTCAGGCAAAAATTAGGGATAAATAAAAAAATATGTACACCCGGCAAGTTGAAAACCCGAAAGGGTGACTTGGGCAAAAAAGGGTTTCCCGGTGGACTGAAAACCCGAAAGGGCGGTCCAGGAAAAAGTTAGGGAATTAAAGGGTATGACTATGTCTCGTCGGATCACTTTAAGGACAATCTCTTCACGACCAAAATCCAGGCTCACGATCAATCCAATCATCCGAGGACGAAGCAACGAATGGACAAGATACTCAGAGTTGTGAAGGCTACAACAGAATGGGAACCCCATGGAATTGTTACACATAGCCATCTTTCTTTGTATAAAAATTTTCTCAAATTTTCGATAGCATTATCTTATTAGGATGTCTGTCTCCTTTGTACAAAGATACTTACAAAAGTTAATACAAAAATACTTCAAAGTGCAAAAAATTTCTTACCTTTCATTTCTTTTTACACTTATGTTTTATTTGAAAGCGTCCAATGGTTTGTTAAAAAGGCATATGCATTTGAATATAAATCACTGCTTACAAATAAAACGAAATAAGAAAGGATAATTACTGATAGGTCAAAAGTATAGGAAAACGTCTTTAGGCTATTCCAAAAGAAATCCCCTACGGTATGTCACTAAGATCCTCAACAGAGCTAAAACCTTGAACTACATATCCCCAGCGGAGTTAAAATTCAAAATTCCCATCAGAATTAAAAACTCCCGATCCCCAGCGGAGTCCAAAACTTCAAATCTTAAACCCCGATGGAATACTATCCAACTTCCTCCAATTCACCAGCAGAGTTCTCCATAAAACAAGGATTCCCCAGTAGATTTGGCATATAACCCAAGCTCCTGATTTCCCTGGCAGAATAAACACTCTCCCCACAAAGTTATTTCTCAACAGAACGAAGATTCTAGTTCCCGTTTCTCCATTTGAAGCCTCCCAGGTTTTAATTCCCCAATAGAGGTCGTCGGATTTTTCATTATTTCCCCAGGAAAGTCATGAAGGATTCTCACATCCCCATATAAGTTGTCCAAGTTTTGATAATCCTCGCAGGTTGCCAAGGATTTTCTATCCCCAACAGTAATCAGCAAGGTTTTCTCATCTTCAACAATTAAAGATTTTTGGAATCCCCAGCATCGGTCAAGGATTTACTTTCCCCAGCAACAGTCAAAGATTTCATTATCTCCAGCTATCAAGGATTTATTTTCCTCAGCAAGACATCTAATCAGCTTACATGCACATCCATTACATTCATATATCATAAACATTGATGGAACACGTTTTATTTCATCATACATATCATGCAACATAAATTTGTGCTTTAGCTAACATTCTACCCTTTTCAGGATAAGATTAAAAAGCTATCGTTAACAACTATTCAGAGATTTCAGATAAGGTATGGATACAACCCTAGACATGGCGGTCATTCCATTACTCATTCAGAATTTCAAGTCAAGATACAGTATAGATACACCCCAGATATGGCGGTCATTCTACTACTCATTCAGACTTCAGCAATCAGATACAAACTAGATACGCTCCAAACACAGTGGCCATTATATTTCTCATTCAGATTCAACTATCAACTTCAAGTTCAGATACACTCCAGACACGGAAGTCATTCTGTCACTTGTCCGGATCCCAGTTACAGTACGGATACACTCCAGACACGGAAATCATTCTGCTACTCATACAGATCTCAACTTCAGATACAGTCAGATACGCTCCAGACACGGTTGCCATTCTGTCACTCATTTGGAATTTATCCCCGTCACTTAGATGCTCCATACACAATGTTTCTCTGTTACATATTCAGAATACAGATACACTCCGGACACGGCAGTCATTCTGATATTCATTCAAGAATCAAATACAGTTACAGCTCGGATACTCTCCAGACACGGATGTCACTCCTTTGCTCATACGAATCCAATCTCCAGATACAACTCAGATACGTTCCAAATACGGATACCATTCCGATGTTCATTCTATTGATTTTCAACAAACAAGTTTTGGATGGCATCTCTAAGCCAATCTCCAGCAAGATTCTACCATCTCCAAATGGCATCTTTAAGCCTATTCCCTCAGCTACATTTTGACGAGTGCAAATTTACGGGCACTCAAGTGTCCAATCCTCTTTTACCTTCGAGTCACAAAAGGCAAACATGCCAATCTAACTCTTCAGGTTCAAGAAGATTGAACAGGGGCAACTGTTGTACCCCAAAATTTGCCCTCTCATTTTATCAACATTTCACATCACAAGGCTCTTTGGACTCAAGATCAAGCTAGGGTTTGCTCTGCTCAAGACATCTCCTTGCACTGATGACCTAAACTAGGGTTTGAGTTTGCACAAGGATTTTTGGACCTTCAATGATCAAATTGACTTTCATACTTCATATTGGACTCATAAGTTTGTCCATACCAAGTTTCAAGCCTTGAATCAAATTTTTGCCCAATCAATTGGACAGTTGACCTAGAAATCAATTGTATTGGGAAAAAGTCAATTGTGGCCAATTTACAGTAAAACCTCATGAATTTTGACCCACATCAACATTATGAACTCATATGAACCATTGGATCAAGTTTGGACCACAACTCCATAAGAAATTTGATCAGATCACCAAAAGGGCAAAATGGTCATTTTTAGGGTTTTGACTGTACAAAGGCAATTTCTGACTTTTTGACCTAGCCAATGGCAAATAAGGTTCAACCATGGACTCAATGAAATCATCTTGAATTATTCAACAAGTTCAAAAGATCTCAAATGCATGGGATTGACAGATGAATTTTTCAGTCAACTGACCAAAATTTGACTGTACATTGAAAAGTCAAACTTTGACTTTTTGGTCAAAATCAAGTGCCAAGGGTCATTTTTCATCAAGATGTGTCAAATTATGAAACGTGTTCATCAAGAAACCCAAATTTGAAAATTAGGGTTTGAAATTGAAAATTTTCATAACTTAGAATTTTTCTAAGTTATGAAATTTTCTTAATTTTTCCTAACTTTGCCCCACATTTTCACCATGATGAAAATGGATTAAAACAAAACCTACAACATGAAAGTTGTAGTCCTCCACAAAATCTATAACTTTGATTCACAAAGTTTTCTCAAAAGAAGCTTGGATCTCAAGTTATCATTTTTGGAACAAGGGTACCTAAAACTTTTAACTTAGTGAAATTTTGCCCTAGTTTAGGCAGGATTTTGACCTACCTTCTTGGCCATTTTTCACATAGTTACACTTGGAGTCTCAAGTTGCATTTCAAAGATGGATTATAGAGCATGTTTCAAGATTTATAAATTGTCCAAGAACTCCTCAAACACATTTGTGGTTAGGGAGAATCGAAGGCTTGAAGTTGGCAAAAACTCATTTTTCATCCATGGCATATTCATGTTCATACAAGTTGCATTTTCAAATCAGCATGCTTACACTAGTTTGCAGGCCTCTAAACCACTTCACACTCCATAATTAAATGCAAATCCATCAGTCTAAGCTTTTGTTTTGATCATTTGGACATTGTACACAAAACTAAGCCCTAAGTAGAAAAAGGCAAATTTCCATTTTTTGCTTAAGTATGCTTTATGTCAAACCAACAATCCTTGAGCATTGGTCCAAGATCTCTTGCAGAAAAACAAATCCTCAAATCAGAGGGGCCAAGAGCAATGTATGCAAGCATATTTGATAGCCTGTACAGGCCTGTAACTTCACTTCCACATTCTTGCTTCAAAAACAAGAAACTTGTCTAAATCCTGAAAACTTGAAAACCAGCCAATGTTAACTTACACAAACAGTTTGAACATATTCCACACACCCCTTTGAGCTAGAAACACGATTGCTTGAGCCTTTAGACACCCCATATCCAGAAATCACATTCCTTTGGCAAAACAGGGCAAGTTCTGCAACTTGAGTGCCATAGCTCATTTGGCTCGTGCATTTTTCCCCAAGTTGCTTCAAACACCTTCCATTCAACTCACTCAAGCTATCCCAAACCTCAAATACCAACTGTAACTCCATTTACAGTGTTCACCATTTTCATTTTGAGCTTGTGCAGGTTGAGTTCTATAGACTGATTCAAGGACATTCAAGGCAAGCTAGCTATTTGAGAAGGTCAAGTGAAGTTCAGGCGAGCTACCAGACATCTCAAGCCTTATTAAAAAGCACTACATTGCCCTACACGAATCTAACTGAAACAGGTTTTTCTTCACTTTCTATCTCTCTATTTAGGAACATTTAGTCTTAGGTTTGTGAATAAAAAATATAGTGTTCATTGCCATGAAGTTGTACATATGCTCAGTTTTCATTTATATTAAGTGTACTAGGAGAATTTCATCCATGAACATGCTGAAAAAACTAGGTCAAATTTTAGGGCCAGAGAAATTCTCTCTGGTCTTTGAGAGTTAGAACAAGTTGTTTATATGGTTGGAATCGCCTTGAAATTCTCTACAAGTTTGATGTTGTGTGTTTTTGCAATAGATCACGTATACAGGATGTCCCAAGTTTGTATAAGCGCGTGTGTTTTTCAAATCTGGAGGTTGAAGATGAAGTGGTGGGCTGGGCTTGTCCTGGCTCACTCTTGGCACCCCATTGTTTCTTTTTGCACCCCCTGGCCCAATTTCTTGTATTTTTATATTTTTTGTATTTTTGTTTTCATTTTTAATTTTGTTTATTTATTTTCAAATATAAAAAATGCTCAAAAATATTTTCATAATTTTTTCACATTTATTTGCCATTTTATTTTAATTTTTCTAATATAGAAAACATTTTAAATATTTTTATATTATTTATTTAAACTTGAAAATAATATGTAAATCATACTTTTATTTTTATTTTTATTTCTTATTTTTATTCACACTGAAAATATTATTATAAATATAATTTATTTTTGTACATATTTTATTTTATATTATACATATTTAATAAATTTAATGTACATATATATACATATATATACTTTTATTTTATTAAATACTTTAGAATAAAAATATAAAATATTACATTCTTACTTTTATTATTTTTCATACTAAAAAATACCTTTTTTTTAAGTATATTTTATATTATACATATTTAATATATTTAATGTACATATATATATACATATATACTTTTATTTCATTAAATACTTTAGAATAAAAATATAAAATATTACATTTTTACTTTTATTTTTGTACATATTAATATATTTTATTGTATATAAATAATATAATATGTTTATTTTCTTAAAGAAATTAGGGTTTCACCCTTAAAACAAATAAAATTAATCCTTTTTATTTACTTCTTTATACTTTTTTACTTTTACATACATAGGTGAACAAAAACCTTTTTGCATAATACATATTATTTAATATTTATTTATTTTGATTATTTAAATATTGTCCATTTAAATATTTATGCATTATGATTCAATTTGGATGTAATAGTAAATTAGGGTTTATATTTCTTGTCAAATATCCCCCATTCAAAATTGTACCCCCATCCCCATAATCATGTTGTAATAGCTTAGAATTTTAATTCTCGCACTTTACGCTTCCAATTATACCATGATTAGAGAATTAGGGTTTGTATGCAAAAAATCCAAATCAACAAATAGTTTGACCTAATCAAAGACAAACCTGCATGAAAATCAAACACAATGCACACTTGCACCCCTAGGGTTACAATCCACTTGTTGCCTTCAAAAATGGGTCATGGTATGCATGTTGGGTACTTTGGCAAAACAAAAATAAAACAAAAGAACATAGTCCCTCGATGATGCTATCGTGGTTCCCTAAACAAAATGATCAAGTCCCTCAAAAAAATTGCCAAAGATACTTGACACAATTGCTATCATGGTCTATACGATGACCCGCGCCTGTCTCGTTTAACATCCTAACACAAGGTTGTTCACCAAATGCAATGGTGAAACAACACTGTCAAAAGGGTTAAAAACATATAGGAAAGATCTTTGAGTAAAATAGGGTAGACAACTCTTAGTTACTTGATCAAAAGCTTGCAAAACATCCTTGCTATTTTCAAACACACTTCACAACACAATTCAAAACATTTCCCAAAAACAAACTTTCAAACACTGAAATATCTTTTCAAAAAGACAAACACCTTTGTATATATTCAAACAAGAATCATTACAAAGGTTGCCACAACGATGGCCTCTTTTCAAAGAATTTTCAAAATCACACACACAAAGCACCATTTCAAACAATTGAAAAGCAAAAGCAAGTGATCTAAACAAGTAACTAAGAGCCCATGGAAAACCATGGATGAAAAGGGTGCTTGCACCTTCCCTTTTCATAATCTACCCCCCGAACCCAAGAAAACATCTCAAAGGTCTTTCTGTGCTTTTTGACCTTTCCTTTGGATAAAATAAAAAGTCGATGGCGACTCTTGCTAAACCGCACAATTACGAACACAAACGCAAAACCTCAAGTCAGTTCTCCCACCGTATCACAGTGACCTACCAACTTTCAGTGAAGATAGAGAGAGAATATATCAAAGCATCACCGTTCATTGACGATGAACTACCAACGTTCACTGAGGATAGTAAAAAGATAACAATGTTCAATGTTCACTGCCGAAGACATACCAACTTTCACTGAAGGTAGAGAGAAAATATCATAGCACCGAAGTTCACTAACGGTGAACTACTAACATTCACTGATGGTAGCAAAAAGATAACAATCACCAACTTTCATTGATGGTGACCTACCAACTTTCATTGAAGGTAGAGAGAGAATATATCAAAGCATCGTCGTTCACTGACAATGAACTACCAACATTCACTGAGGGTAGCAAAAAGATAACAATCATCGACGTTCACTGCCGAAGACCTACCAACTTTCACTGAAGGTAGAGAGAAAATATCATAGCACCGACGTTCACTGACGGTGAACTACCAACATTCACTGAGGGTAGAAAAAAGATAACAATCACCAACTTTCACTGATGGTGACCTACCAAATTTCACTGAAGGTAGAGAGAGAATATATCAAAGCATCGTCGTTCACTGATGATGAACTACCAACATTCACTGAGGGTAGCAAAAAGATAACAAGTTTCCCCAAAATTCTGGCGTTTCACCTAGAACGGGTCTCAACTTCTTCTTTAACCAAGGCATTCCGCCTGGAAAGGCTAATAAGTTATCTCAAATAAAGAGACTACCACTTGTAAAGATTTCAACATGAACTGTTTCCGCGATATTGAAATAGTTGCCATCCATTGTAGTAATTTTACAACAAACTGTTACTTGTTGTCATGGAGAATTATAAAAATGACTCTCTGGGGAGAACAATATGGCTTCTTGGGGAAAGAAATATGACTTCCTGGGGGAATGCCAATATACTCCTTCTAAGGAGATAAAGTCTTCTCGTGCAAAATAAATGCACACTCTCAAACCAAAACTCGAAGCTTGCAGAAATCCAAAGTAATAATATTGCCGAGGATCAAGGATTCAAACCAGAAATAAACTGGAGTAAAACAGTCTACCAAAATACATTCTTTGAGAAATAAACTCAAGAGGGAAACCCAAATCATCCAGACAAAGAGCTGTGTAGGAAGGCTAAAGCAAAAATCTTCCACGAGGGATACCTCAGTGGGGAAATTGAAAGAATATACACTTTTTGCTTATGGCTGACACTCTATTGGGGAGAGGATAACACAACTCTACAAAATAGGGTAACATGTCAACAAAATATTTACGGATGTGACTGAGCAATGATTAGATAAATTTAATTATGTATGATGTATGTATGAATGTATGAGTGTTATTATGTATATGCTGACAAAACAGACATATAATACTGGGGATAAACAAACAAAACCAACTTGAGCGCATATAACACTCAGCCAAATCACATCCAAGATGATCATCCCAAAAGAAATTAAGCACCAACTGAGGAAACAAAGTACTACTTCATTTCTTAACTTTACTGGGGAGAAACATAATATAGCAAAAAAACAGTACAGATACAGAGATATAACATCCTTCTCCAGGCTTCACCAGGGAGTAGCACTCAGACCTCAATGGGGGGATAAATGTTTTCAAGTGTAGCACTTCTACTGGGGATTGCAAAGCTGATTTCGAATAAGGCAGATGGAAACCAAATCGTCAAAACATTCACTGGCGAATTCAGGCCAACTTTAAAGGAGAAAAAACATACAGACTTCACTAAGGGAGTTAATTCTTCATCATCGAGACATCTACTAGAGACTTCGTGCTGACTTCATTGGGGAGGTCAACACCACATCATTGAGGGGAAACCAATATATGTTCTTCATTGGGGAAACCGGAGATACACGTTCTTCGAGAGTAATTATTATACCAACTTCTCTGGGGAGAAAAGACTTCTATCAAATGAGCGAAGCCTTCACTAGATAATCTTGGGTTGAGTCTTCATATCATGCAAACTCAAAAAGAAGAAAAATGAACCGAGACTTGACTGGGGACACTGGAGTCACAAACCTAATACAGCGAAGACGTCCTGAGAAAACCTTCCCAGTGGAAACAAAACTTCTCAAAACTACTGGAGTTCGTCCATTCTTGGGATCAGCACTTTAGTTTTCCTCTTGAATCACAAAATCTAAAGTAAAAGTAAATTGTAAATTCTTTTTGAAAAACAATTTTGTTATTTAATCTTTTCACTTTGAAAATTATTATCAATAATAAATGAAGTATTTGCAAGCTAAATAAAATAATAAATACAAATAATTGGGTAAAAGCTCAAATTTTATTGATAGAATGGTAGTCTGCGAATGGCGAGACTCCAGGGATGATTACAAAGTACGGAAAATGGTAATATATAATGGAAAAGATACATTGAGATACAATGACTACTATTCCCTCTAACAACTTTGACATTCTGAGCAGCAGCTTGCGTTGAAATATGGTGAGGATCCAAGAAGATTATTGCTTCAATGATGAAGTCTTGTCTGATGTAATTACTTGCCAAGAAAGTCCCTAACTTTGGCTTAAGTTGCCCTTGCGGGTTTTCAACTTAGCGGGAAATTTTATTCTGTTCATGTCTCTAATTTTTTCCTAGACCGCCCTTTCATGTTTTCGGCCTACCGAGATGCTCCTTTTTGCCTAAGCCGCTCCTTTTTGAAAACCCGAAAGGGAGGCTTAGGAAAAAAGGAGCGTCTCAGTAGGCCGAAAACCCGAAAGAGAGGTCTAGGCAAAAATTAGAGACATAAACAGAATAAAATTTCCCGCTAAGTTGAAAACCCGCAAGGGCAACTTAGGAAAAAGTTAGGGACTTTCTTGGCAAGTAACTATATCAGACAAGACTTGATCATTGAGGCAACAATCTTCTTGGATCCTCACCATACTTCAACGAAAGTTGCTGCTCAGAATTTCAAAATTATTAGAGGGAATAGTGGTCATTGTATCTCAATGTATCTTTTCAATTATATATTACCATTTTCTGAACTTTGTAATCATCTGTGGAGTCTCGCCATTCGCAGACTACCATTCTATCTAAAAAAATTGAGCTTTTACCCAATTCTTTGTATTTCTTATTTTTTATTCAGCTTACAAAGACTCCATTTATTATTGATAATAATTTTCAAAGAAAAAAAGATTAAATAACAAAATTATTTTTCAAAAAGAATTTACAACTTAATTTTACTTTAAATTTTGTGATTCAAGAGGAAACCAAAAGTGGTGATCCCAGGAATGGATGAACTCCAGTAATTTTGGGAAGTTTTGTTTCCCCCGGGAAGGTTTTCTCAGGTCGTTTTCACTGGTATGTGCGTTATTTTTGTATATTGAAGATGATACTAATTGGCGTAAGGTGTGGTATCGGGTTTGTTGTCCCCAGTCAAGTCTTGGTTCTTTTTTTATTTTTGGGTTTTCATGGTCTGAGGCCTCTATCCTGGATTCCCCAGCAAAGTCTTCCCTCATATGGCGAAAGGTATGTTTTCCCTTGGTGTGCTGAGATGGAACTATTTGCAAAATGTCGCTCTTTCTGTAGTATTGGCATTATTGTTGGTATTTATTTCCCAGGCAACAAGACCAGGGCAGTATATTTTCTAAGAAGTATTGAGACAGTTGTTAACCCTTTGGGTTTTCACCCGCCATGTGATGGGTTTGATTTAAAATCCCCATGAGTTTGACCTCTTTCTATAATGTTGACCTCTTGATTCCCCAGGAAGGCTATCCTGGGGCATCTTTTATTGGAATAAGTTTGCATGACATGAAGACTCAATCCGAGATTCCCCAGTGAAGGCTTCACTTATTTGATATAAGTCTTTTCTCCCCGTGCATGTTGAGTTGGACTCATTTGCGAAACATCTCCTTTCAGCAGTACTTGCATTTTGTTTGATTGCCCGATAATCAGGCAAGGGCAATGTTTTATTTAAGAAGTGTTGAGGAATTTGTAATTTTTTTTGGGTTTTCACCCGCCAAGTGCTGGGTTTGATTTAAAATCCCCATAAGATTAATTTCTTGTTGTAATGTTTGACTTCTTAACTCCCTAAGTTGTTATCCCCATGAGGTTTCATACTTTTTCCCCAAAGAAGTTGGTGCAATACTTACTCTCAATATTGAAGAACGTATCTTGGTTTCCCCTCTTCGATGTGGTGTTGGCCTCCCCAATGAAGTCAGCATGAGGTCACCAGTTGATATCTCGATGATGAGGCATTATCTCCCCTAATGAAGTCTGTATGATATTCCCCCAATGAAGTCAGCTCGAAATCCTCAGTTGATGTTTTACCGATATGGTTTCCATCTGCCTTATTTGAAATCAGTATTGCAATCCCCATTAGAAGTGCGAACCGTGAAAACATTTTTTCCCCATTGAAGTCTGAGTGTTATTCCCTGGTGAAGCCTGGAGAAGGATGTTATATCCCTGTATCTGTACTTTTTTGGTGGCTATGATTTGATTATTCCGGATTATGTTCCTTCCCAATGAAGTTAAGACGCGAAATAGGATTCTGTTTCCTGGTTTGGTGCTTATTTTCTTATGGAGTGTTCATCTTGGATGTGATTTAGCCGAGTGTTGATTGTGCCCGAGTTGGTTTTGCCTGGTTATTCCCAGTGTTATATGTCTGTTTTGTTAGCATATACATGATAACACTCATACATCATACATAGTTAAATTTAGAAAATCATTTCTCATTCACATTCGTTAAAATTTTGTTGACATATTACCCTATTTTGTAGAGTTGTGATGTCCTCTCTCTAATAGAGTGTCGGCCTTAAGCAGAAAGGGTATATTCTTTCAATTTCCCCACTGAGTTATCCCTCGTGGAAGATTTTTGCTTTAGCCTTCCTGTACAGCTCTTTGTCTGGATAGATTGGGTTTCCCTTTTGAGTTTATTTCTCAAAGGATGTATTTTGGTTGACTGTTTCACTCCAGTTTATTTCTGGTTTGAATCTTTGTTTCCCAGCAATATTATTACTTTGGATTTCTGCAAGCTTCAAGCATTGGTTTGAGAATGTGCATTTATTTTGGCACGAGAAAACTTTTATCTCCTCGGCAGGAATATGTTGGCATTTCCCCAGGAAGTCATGATTCATTCCCCAGGAAGTCATATTTCTTTCCCCAGGAATCCATATTGCTTTCCCCAGAAAGTCATTTTTACAATCCTTCCCATAACAGCAAGTAGCAGGTCTCTTTATTTGAGTAACTTGTACTTCCCCGTAAAAGTCGATGTTACTTTTTTGCTATCTTCACTATGAGTGGATAGTTTGCAGTTTGTTGTCAAATTACTCCAGTGGATGGAAAGTCTTTCAATATCACAGGGACAGTTTGTTGTGAAATCTTTGCAAGTGGTAGTCTCTTTATTTGAGACAGCTTATATATTACCCTTTCCAAGCAGAGTGCCTCGATTAAAGAAGAATTTGAGACCCGTTCTAGGTGAAACGCCATGATTTTGGGAAAACTTGTTATCTTTTTGCTACCTTCAGTGAACGTTGGTAGTTCACCGTCAGTGAACATCGATGTTATGATATTTCTTTTTTCTCTACCTTCAGTGAAAGTTGGTAGTTCATCGTCATTGAATGTTAATGTTATTCTCTTACTACCTTCAGTGAACATTGGTAGTTCACCATTAGTGAACGTTGGTGATTGTTATCTTTTTGCTGCCTTCAGTGAACATTGGTAGTTCACCGTCAGTGAACGTGGGTGTTATGATATTTCTTTTCTCTCTACCTTTAGTGAAAGTTGGTAGTTCACCATCAGTGAACGTTGGTGATTGTTATCTTTTTGCTGCCTTCAATGAATGTTGGTAGTTCACCATCAGTTAATGATGGTGCTATGATATTTCTTTTCTCTCTACCTTCAGTGAAAGTTGGTAGTTCACCATCAGTGAACGTTGGTGATTGTTATCTTTTTGCTACCTTCAGTGAACATTGGTAGTTCACTGTCAGTGAACGTCGGTGCTATGATATTTCTTTTCTCTCTACTTTCAGTGAAAGTTGGTAGTTCACCATCAGTGAACATTGGTGATTGTTATCTCTTTGCTATCTTCAGTGAACATTGGTAGTTCACCGTTAGTGAAAATCGGTGTTATGCTATTTTTTTCTCTCTACCTTCAGTGAAAGTTGGTAGTTCACCATCAGTGAATGTTGGTGATTGTCA
Source organism: Vicia faba (assembly GCA_948472305.1). Taxonomy (NCBI): domain Eukaryota; kingdom Viridiplantae; phylum Streptophyta; class Magnoliopsida; order Fabales; family Fabaceae; genus Vicia; species Vicia faba. Next base: position 1,185,798,412 of record OX451735.1, on the reverse strand, counting down.
TCTTTTTTCTACCTTCAGTGAACGTTGGTAGTTCACTGTCATTGAACGTCGGTGTTATGATATTTTCTCGCTACCTTCAGTGAAAGTTGGTAGTTCATCGTCAGTGAACGTCGATGTTTGTCTTTCTACCTTCAGTAATCATTGGTAGCTCACCGTTAGTGAATGTCGGTGTTGTTATTATTTTCTCTTTCTACCTTCAGTGAATGTTGGTAGCTCACCATCAGTGAACATCGGTGTTGTTATTATTTTCTCTTTCTACCTTCAGTGAACGATGGTAGTTTCTCCTTTAGTTATAGTTGGTGTACCCTTTGATCTTTTACCATCCTCTATGACTCGTTATCTTTTTTATCTTCTACCTCCGACTATTGAGTTTGGTATTTCACAGTTTGTTGTCAATCACTTTTATCCTGTACTATCTCCTCTTTAGCTTAGTTGATAATACCTTATCTCTTCTTTGGGTGTTACACTAATAGAGTCGGGTATTTTTGATTCACCAGTGATTTATTTTCCTGGTAGGGTTTCTCTTTTGATCCTTATTTCCTTTTCTACATCCCCAGTGGTGTTTTGCGTCCCTTTGAAGTTGTTCATATGCTTTCACACTCATAAGCATTGCATGGCATCTTAGGGACAAAAATAAGGTTATTTTTATATTTAATTATCTTTTATCACGTCGACACGAAGATTTTTAACCTTCGTATCTCTGGATAGAAGAAACTTAAATAAGTTTGGTTGTTGTATCCCAATTTTTGCCCCTAAGATCCCTTCATCATACCATATTGATTCAATCACACCAAGATCACATTAGGGCTTTTGGTTCTCCTTCCTATCTTTAGCTTTTCTCTTTGAGGAATCACCAAGCACCTTGACTTGTTTTTCTTTTGTGATCATGCATGTTTTGTTTTAACTTTCCTTTTAATTAATAAAATGTAATGTTGGTTTGTCTTACTTGTTAATAATGTAGGTAAAGGCAATGTGGCTTAGCAAGTTGATCCATGGGTTCGTGAGTTTATTTCCATGACCTAGTCAATAAAGCTTGAGAAATTCAAACCTCACCATTGAAGTTATTTTGGAAGAGATGGAATGGCAAGGTTTATTTTGGTTCACCACATTTCGAAGTTATCAATATTGATTCAAAAGTACAAGGGATTGATTGAAGAAGTTGTCATGGTCGGACAAGGCCTTGTTCCCATTGGTCACAAGTGCATATTTCTCTCAATTCTCAAGATATGGAAGTGGTTTTTGTTGCTATGAGTTCTCTTTACCACCCTCAACAACTTATATCTTCAAATAAAAAGTGTTGGTACAAGAAGGTTGTTCAAAATTGTTCAAGTTCCTCAAAGCATTTTCTTGATCAAGGAGCTAGGGTTTTGAACTTCAAAGAAGTATATCTTGCTCATCTTTTGGTATTTTTGAGTGATTCAAAACACATCCTTCTCTTCAAAGTGTTATTAACAAATTAATTCAAAATTTTCAATGAGTTTTCATGTGGAAGGAACTTGATGATGAAGAAAGATTAAAAGTCCTCCAGATGAACCCCCAACTTCCCCTCTGTGACTTTAAATAATCATAACTTGGTCAATTTTTATCACCTTAATCCCACTCTTTTTCCATAATGATCTTGAGGATGTTAACTTTATTTCTTATTTTATGTGCAAAGTGAGAAATGTATGGAATATGCCCTAAGGATACAAAATATTATAGGTCATTTCATGATTTTTTTTCCAACTTCAACAATTCATAACTCTCTCAATTTTTGGAGATTTTGAATGGTTCAAGTTTCAAAATGTCATTCAAGAGGTCTAGTTCATGCCATATTTTTTGGTCTAGAGAAAATTCCAAGAGGAAGGCCATGTTTGGATGCAAAACATTATAGGTCACTTTTGAAGAAAAACTTGAAATATTTCTAAGTATGGAAAGTCATACTCTTTTTCCCAACTTTGACTCATTGCAACTTTCAGCTCAAACATCCATTTGATTCCATTCTTTTTCCATTGCAAAGCTTGTAATCTCATCTTTCTAAAGCATTAAGAACCATGCCTTAAGACCCCTTGAGCTGAGAATGCCATTGTTTCAAAAGTGGTAACTTGGAATTGAAGTTTCATCGCAAGTCAGAATTTGAATTTCATGTTACAACTTCTAACCCTCAAATTAGCACGCGTTTTGGGTCTAAACGTGATTAGCCAACTTTCCCAAGTGGATTAGTGCATTAAAACGCGCGTTTTGGATGAGTTTTAACAAAAGAGAAGTCACATTTTCTTCATGATGCATACCCACACGAATTCCCTCCAAACTGCATCATTCACCCTTCCTTTTGATTCCATTTGCTTCTCCTATAAATACATGAGCTATCCCATTCGTTTTCTCAAGCTTGAACAGCCAAAATCACCCTGCAAAACTCGCTCCATGACTCACTTTTCTGCAACTTCGAAATCATTGTTCAAGCCTTTTCAATCCATATTTTCTATCAATTCACCTTCCTTGATCTTCCCTGAATCTAACAAAAGAAGAATTGAGCTTTGAAACCTTCTGAATTGATCTGACCAAGTCCATTTACAAAGCTCTGCAACTGAAATTCAATAGGTAGATTTCTCCATCAATTCTTCCAAACTTTGATATCATTGTAAAGCTCTCATTGCCCTGATTCTTGTGCTTCTTACAATTTTTAAATCCATTGAGAATTAAGAGAGAAATCTCAAATTGAAGGTGCTCACTATTTTCTGGGCTTTTGATTCATATCTCTTTGCATACCTTATATAAATTTGGCGCGATGGTGATGTTAGGATCGTCTTGAAGAGACGAATCCAATGATACTAGTCTGAGATCCTAATTTTTCTATTTGAAGGATCTCACAAAATCTCCATTGCAGGGCGCCTGGAGGGTGGAGACGATGACATGTCTCGTCTCATCCAATGATAGCGTGCCAAACGTTTTAATTTCATCGGTTGCCTTTTTCTGATCCTATGCGTATCTCACTAAGGTCCATATCAAGCACAGCGCGTCTGGTCCATTGGATCAGCTTAATAAGGCGTTGTGACTATGATTTGATGGTCCACATCTTTTTGGTTTTATTTTATTTTCCGATTTTATATTTTAATTGATTTAATTTTCAAAAATTCATAACTCTTTTATTTTTTATCCAAAAATTATGAAAAAACTCACAAAAATACTTTGAATTATTTCTGATCTCATGACTATTTTTTCACATTTTTATTTTGACATTTGATTTTTTTATATTTTTTTGCATTATTTGCTCTCTTTTAATTACTTTAAAAATACTTTCTGATATTTTTTAATTCTAAAAAAATTCATAAATATTATTTTACATATTTCTGACTTTTTGAAAATTTTGTGGAATTTTATATTGATGTTTACTATTTTTGATCTATTTTCTATTTGTTTGAGAAATTTTAATTAGTTTAAAAATAGTTTCTGACTTTAAAAAATTACCAAAAATTTTATAACAAGATTTGAGTTCATTTCTGATTTTTCTATGGCCTTACTCAATCTTTCTTGATTAATTTGAACATAGTTGATGTTTTTCTCTCTTATTTCTATTTTAAAACATTTTAAAACTCTTTTTAATGTATATATTAAATATAATATTATTTTATGATTATTTTCTAGCTGATCTTGGGTTGAATTTTTTATCATGAACTTTATTAACATCATTGGATCCATGGTGTTGAGTCTAACTCCATAAAAGTGGATGAATAATTTTAATAGTAGTTTGATTAAATTTTAATTCAAAAATGGTTTGTATATTCTTTCCCACCCTTCTTCATCGCATCCCTTTCTTTTTGCACCAAGTGTTATTGGAACATGATCTCTATATCATGTCTCAAAATAAATGGTGCATAGATTGTTATTGACCGACCTCAAAATAGGTGCGACTTCTACATAAGTCCACTTACGATTGCTTAACGTAGCGCTAAATTTTGTCCCGATTCGAATGAATGATCATTCGTGGCCCAAACCTATGTTTGCAAGCCCGAGTATGTTAATTTCATCTCTTTGATCCAATAACCTTGAGATTCATTGTGTGGAGGCTTTGGTTATACAAATCCTCTAATGGATCTATATCACTTTTGGTCAACGCGGATCACTTAAACATTGTTGATCATAAAATATTACTTTTGAGGATTTCAAAATGGATAATATACTTGACAAAAAGCAAATGCAACTTGTTGTGTGAAGGCTTTGGTTCTATCAATCCTCTAATGAGTTCCAAATGTAAGTTTCAAGATGGTCATCCAACTAACCACTAATTTCTAACAATTGATTTTACTTTATGCTTTACTTTATGCTCTTTACTTTATGCACCATTTACTTTAGCATTTACATTTCATGCTATTTTTCATCTTTGCTCACTTGAGCATTTACTTTCTTGTCATTTTTATTTTGCTCACTTGAGCTTTTCTTTTCTTTTTTAAGACACCTAATAATCAACATGAACCATAAAAAACTTTAACGATACTTGGAATATTTGGTTACTATCCTTGGCATTATGGAGTATTGGACTTCTTGGACTTAGGATTAGAGACCTTGGCCTATGTTGGAGACCTTGTGACCATAATTGATATTTTGTATGGAGTTCTTGAGGTTTACCTCAAGCATTGGGTTGTTTGTTTGTTTTGTGTGCAGGTTATTGTGATTACATACTTTGTTTGTAATCTGGAATTCACCTGTATACAGCCGTTACTCTGCCCAATTTTTGTGAAGACTTAATACACTTGAAGTTTGGTTCTATCAAGAGGTCTAGTATCTTTGCTTGCTTGGTTTCAATCCAAAGAATGGGAATTCTATCTTGACTCATAATGTCAAGTATTGACTTCTTGTTGGTTAGAAGGTTCTTCTCCCTATCTTTTACCTTATTGTTGTACCCCAATTTTTTCCCCTAAGATCCCTTCATCATACCATATTGTTTCAATCACAACAAGATCACATTAGGGTTTTTGGTTCTTCTCCCTATCTTTAGCCTTGCTCTTTTGAGGAGTTACCAAGCACTTTGACTTGTTTTCTTTTGTGATCGTGAATATTTTGCTTTGATTTTTATCTCTAATTAACAAAATGCAATATTAGTTTGTCTTACTTGTTAATAATGTAGGTAAAGGCAATGAGGTTTAGCAAATTGCTTCATGGGTTCATGAGTTTATTTCCATGCCCTAGTCAAAAGCTTGAGAAATTCAAACCTCACCATTGAAGTTGTTTGGAAGTTGGTATGAAAGTGGTTTAGTTGGCCATGAGTCCTCATCATCCTCAATAATATCTATTCACAAAGGAAGAATATTTGCACAAAAAGTTTGTTCAAACTTGGCAAAGTTCCACCAAGCATTCTCTTGATCTAGAGGCTAGGGTTTTGAACTTCAAGGGGACATATCTTGCTCATCTTTTGGTATTTTTGAGTGATTCCAAAAACATTCTTCTCTTCAAAGAGTTACCAATAAATCACTTCAAAAGTTCCAAGGAGTTTTCATTTGGAAGGAACTTGGTGAAGAGGGAAGATTATAAGTCATCCAGATGAATCCCCAATTTTCCATATGTGACTTCAAATGGTCATAACTTGGTCAATTTTTTATGACCTTGAGCCCATTATTTTTTCATGATGATCCTAAGGATGTGTACTTCATGCCTTCTTTTATGTGAAAAGTGAAAAAATGGATGGAAGTTGCCTTAAGAATGCAAAATATTATAGGTCATTTCATGATTTTTGGCCAACTTCAACAAGTTATAACTTGCTCAATTTTTGGAGATTTTGAGTGGTTCAAATTGTAAAATGTCATTCAAGAGATCTACTTCATTCCATATATTTTAGTCAAGAGCAAATTCTAAGTGGAAGGCCATGTTTGGATGCAAAAGATTATAGGTCATTTTTAAAGAAGAATTTGAAATATTTCTAAGTATGGAAAGTCAACTCTTTTTCTTCAACTTTGACTCCATGTAACTTTCAGCTCAAGCATCCATTTGATCCCATTCCTTTTCCATTGCAAAGCTTGTAACCTCATCTTTCTAAAGCATCAAGAATTTTTCCCTAAGACTCCTTGAGGTGGAAATGCCATTGGATTGAACTTGGTAACTTGGAACTGAAGTTTCTCCATAAATCAGAATTTGAAATTCATGTTTTGGCCTTTAAACATCAAATTAGCACGCGTTTGTGATCTAAACATGTTTAACCAAGTTGCCAAAGTGGATTAGGGCCTTGAAACGCAAGGATTAGATGAGTTTTGATGCAAATCAGATCAAATCTTGCTCGTGCATCAGGTTCACGCGATTTCTCTCCAATTTGCATCATTCCACACGCTTGAACATTCCATTTGATTCCCTATAAATAGAGGGTCATCCCCAATTCAATTTCCCAAGCTTAGATAGCCAGAATCACCCTGCCAAACATGCTTCACGACTCAGAATTCATCTACTTCGAATTCTATTCTCAAGCCTTTTTCAATCCATTTTTCTTATCAATTCACCTTCCTTGATCTTCCCTGAAGCTAACCATATAATCACATTCAAGAATCGTGCTCTATATTGCTCCATAGAAGTCCAGTTTCAGAGCTCTGCAACTCAACTTCAATAGGTAGATTCCTTTATCAATTCTTCAAAACTTTGGTATCATTGTGTTTCTCTCATTGCCCTGGTTCTAGTCGCAACACTTACTTTTATCTGGAAGCACGTTTTGACCATGAATTTTCAAATCCCTTTTCAAAACTTTCTTTCCAAATTGCTTGAGTTACAATTAATATAAATTTGGCGCGAGGGTGTGGTTGTCTTCGTCTTGAAGAGACGAAGCGAATAACATAGGTCTGAGCTTCCGATTTTACATTTTGAGAGACCTGCAATTCGTGAAGGCTGGAGGTTGAAGATGACCAACGTGTCATCTTCTAACTAATGAAAGCGTGACATTTGGTATTTTCAAATTCTGATTTTATTAATGATTCTGTATATTATTCATTAAAGACCATGATATGCACAGCGCGCCAGATCCTTTGGATTTGATTACTAACGCGTTTTGACTCTCATCCAATGGTCCACATCTTTTTCTTTTATTTTCTTTTTCTGATTTTTATATTTTAATTGTTTTAAATTTCAAAATATCATACAAAATTCATTTTTATTCCAAAAAATCTGAAAAAATTATGAAAATTATTTTTGATTATTCTCTTTCTGATTTTTATTTTTTCACAATTTAATTTTGTGTTTTGGTATTTTTTATGAATTTTACACTTATTTGATTTGTTTAAAATGTTTAAAAATACTTTTATACTTTTTTTAAATTCTGAAAAATTTATGGAATGATCCGATGATATTGTGACAAATATTAGTGACCTTATTTCATTTTTGTTTCTAACTTTTCTATTTTTTTACTATTTTTGTTTATTTTACCTATTTATTTTAATTTTTAAAAATAGTTTCTTACTTTTAAAAATTACCAAAAATTTTGTAAAATTATTTAGCCTCTTTTCTGATTTTTCTATGGTCTTATTTTTTATTTCTTGATTAATTTGAATATAATTGATATTTCCCTCATTATTTTCCTTTTTTTAAAACATTTTTTAATCTTTTAATGTACATATTAAATACATTATTATTTTGTGATTATTTTCTGGCTGTCTTGGGTTGATTTTTTGATCATGACTTTATTAACATCATTGGATCCATGGTGTTGAGTTTAACTCCATAAAAAGGGATGAATGATTTTAATAATAGTTTGATTAAATTTTTAATTCAAACGTGGTTTCCTTTTTTACCCTAATTCCTCTTCATCTCATCCTCTTCTAATTGCATTAAATGTTGTTAGAGTGTGATCTCTATATCATGTCTCAAAACAAATGGTGCATAGATTGCTATTGACTGGCCTCAAAATAGGTGCGACTTCTATATAAGTCCACTTACGATTGCTTAACATAGTGCTAAATTTTGTCCGGATTCAAATAAATGATCATTCGTGGCCCAAACATATGATTGCAAGCCCAAGTATGTTAATGTGATATCTTTGATCCAATAACCTTGAGATTCATTGTGTGGAGGTTTTGGTTCTACCAATCCTCTAATGGATCTACAACACCTTTGATCAATGCGGATCACTTAAACATCATTGATCATTAAATGGTACTTGTGAAAATTCCAAATGGATGATATACTTGACAAAAAGCAAATGCAACTTGTTGTGTGGAGGATTTGGTTCTACCAATCCTCTAATGAGTTCCAAATGCTAGTTTCAAGATGATCATCCAACTAACCACTAATTATTGACTTATTTTATTTTATGCTTTTATTCTTTTATGCTTTATGCACTATTTATTTTTTAGCATTTTTTATTTCATGTGATTTTCATCTTTGCTCATTTGAGCATTTATATTCTTGTCATTTTTACTTTGCTCACTTGAGCTTTTCTTTTTCTTTTCCTAAGACACTTAATAATCAACTTAAACCCTAAAAAACTCATAATGGTACTTGGACTATTTGATTACTATCCTTGGCATTATGGAGCAATGGATTTTTTCTTGGACTTAGGTTTAGAAACCTTGGCCTATCTTGGATACCTTGTGATTTTATCTGATTATTTTGTCTGGAGCTCTTGAGGTTTACCTCAAGACATTGGGTTGCTTGTTTGTTTTTGTGTGCAGGTTTTTGTGATTACACTCTTTCTTTGCAATCTGGAATTCACCCGTATACAGCTGTTACTCTGCCCAATTTGTGTGAAAACTTAATACATTTGAAAAGGTCTAGTATCTTTGCTTGCTTGGTTTCACTCCAAAGAATGGGAATTCTATCTTGGCTCATATTGTCAAGTTTTGGCTTCTTGTTGGTTAGATGGTCCTTATCCTTAGCTTTTACCTTATGCTTTAGGATAGCCTCTTTTTCTCCTCCCATCTTCTTTAATTTCAAAAATCTTCTCCCTCCTTTTGAAAACCCTTCTTGTTTTAAACTTAAACACTTTTATAATAAACTTGTACTTATGTCCATGCATTTTCAAAACATTTTCATCAATAAACTTCAATCAATTTAATAATACCTTGACATTTTTGTGAGAAGACTAAAAGTCAATCAATCTCATTCCAAACCATTTTTTTGCCACTTTGGCTTTTATCTTTAAACTTTTCTCAAAAGATTAGACTCTTGTCAATTCTTGTAGTGATGCAAACAACTATACTTCTAAAATATATAGTGAAGTGAGATATTTTCCACTTGGGTGTTGAGTGAACCATTGTTGATTTTAAAATCCAAGTCATTATCCTCCACTTTGAGATGATGCAAATTTTCCTTTCTCATGATTGTGGGTAGTAAGTATGTTTTTCACACGGACAATGACGATGATGTCTTATCTCATAAAATTAACCAACACACTTGTGTTTCAAACTTTTAAAATAGGAACTACATGTACCCTGATCCCCTATTGCATGAAAGGTGGTACGTCGGCACTAGAGGTTCGCAACCGCGACGGGTGCAAAAATCATTAAAAAAAATACTTCTCTTCTCACCTTCACTATCCATTTTCTATACAACACATTTTTATAGCCAAAATATAAAGATTTTACAAAGAGGTTCCTGCGGAGTACCGTAGATGTTTAGGGTGCTAATACCTTCCCTTTGCATAACCAACTCCCTTACCTTGAATCTTTCCCCCTTTTTTTGGGTTATTCGCTTTTTTCCCATTCCTTTGGAAACAATAAAGCGCGGTGGCGATTTTTATTTTTGATTTGTACAAAGTTTATTCAATCCAATGGCTTAGTCTTGAACATTTATACCGCTACCGAATAATGGCGACTTCACTGGGGAAAGATTGACCTCTTGCTGGTCCATCCCTAAGTGGGTTAAGCCTATCTTTGTTTATTATATGTATATGTGTTATTGTGTTTATGTGTTATGTTTTGTATATATGTTTGTTTGGATTTTCTTGATTTTCAGGGTGCTTGGTGATTACTCATAAGTCCTATACCCGGACTTGGGAAAACTTTAAGATAGGACGGGCGGTATAGTCATGTTAACTTTGAGGGAGTAATCCCAAAAAAGGAGGCATGAGATCCCCCACTCAGTGGAGGCCCCTTTGACTGTAGTGTCGTTTACCGAGTAATCGGGAAGACGTACTGCTTTTGACCTGGGAGTCTGCTGAAATTGAGGACCGTAGAATACCAAACCCATCTTGGCCTTTTAGGTGAGTGCGGAAGCTATGACGGAGTAATCCAGAAATAGTTGTCACGCGATACTACGCTCGGACGAGTCTTTCTTGAGAATATTACTAATTTCCGAGTTAATCGGGAAGTTGGTAATATCCGAAGGAAGGATGTAGACTCTGGGAACCTCTAAAACCTTGTTCGATAGGTGATAACTTTTTAGACCAATACCTTATGGGTAGTACCTTTGACCCCATGCTCGTGACGTTAAACCTATGAACCCTATATGTGTGATTTTGTGTGTGATTGTTGCATCATGCATCCATGCACTCATAAGCATCTTTTGAAGAAAATAATGTTTCAAGGGATTTAAAGGTTGACTATTTGTGAATATCTCAGGTACTGTTAACCATGGATTTTGGAAAGAGAAAGACCGGGAAATACAGTTTTAAGGACCCCAAGATAGATAAGTTGGTCAGTCTAATTCCAGAGATCGAGTGTCCTGCAGACTTTTGGAAGAAGTATGGATCCATTATTCCTCTTATGAAGCTGAAGATGAAGGAGGGTATTCTCTCGACCTTGGTCCAGTTCTATGATTCGGTGTATCACTGCTTTACTTTTCCCGATTATCATTTGACGCCTACACTGGAGGAGTATTCCTATCTATTGGATTTACCCCTTACCAATTGTGTTCCTTTTACTGGTTTGAAGGGTGAGCCAAAACCACATGAGATTACTGCTTTGATTCATCTGGAGAAGTTTGAGGTGGAAGCCCATATGACTACCAAAGGAGGGATTAGAGGATTACCAGCTTAGTTCTTATTGGAGAAAGCTCGTTACTTTTCCAGAATGAAGAGTACGGTTGCTTTTGAGGCCATCTTTGCTCTGCTTGCTTATGGATTGTTCTTATTTCCTAATGTGGACAAGTTTGTCGACATTAACGCTATCAGGATTTTCGTGATTGGGAACCCAGTTCCTACACTGTTAGGTGATGCTTATTACTCTGTTCATCTTCGGAGTTCTTATCATGGGGGAATGATTATCTGTTGCACGCCTTTGTTGTACCGGTGGTTCATCTCTCATATGCCTCAGTCTGATGCTTTTGGGGATGTCAATAAGGAACCCCGTTGGGCTCCTAAAATCATGGCGCTTACTCACTCAGATATTGATTGGTATCATCGAGCTTATCAGGATATAGAGATTATTGACAGTTATGGTAGTTTCCCCAATGCACCTCTTCTTGGTACAAAGGGAGGAATTAACTATAACCCTGTTTTTGCACTGCGACAGCTTGGTTATCCGATGAGGGATAAACCAAACAGTATTCATTTGAGTAGTTTCTTTATGAAAGAGGGAAAAGACCACAAGGAAGCTAGGGAGAAGATTGCGAAAGCCTGGCGTCACATTCATAAGAAGAGTAGGAAGGATTTGGGACCTAGGGGTGTTGTTTCTTTGGAGCCATATCTTCAGTGGGTCCGATCGAGAGCTATTCAGTTGAAGATGCCGTATACTCGAGAGACACCCATGCCTGACCTATTTGTGAAGACCACTCCTCCTTTATTAGATGATCTAGAAGAGTTGCAACTTACTTTGGTCAGGATGCAATAGGAAAGGGATGCTTGGAAGAACAAGTTCCAGACTTTAGAGAGTTCCTACAAAGCAGGCTTGAAGGAGAAAGATGATTTGATCGAGATCCTTGAGAGTCGAGCAGTGGAGTCTATAGAGAGGCAAGGGGATTTATTTTCTCCTAAGCCTCGAACAGGTGCTGATAGCTCATTTCCTGATCCAGATGATTGGAAGGAGGTTGCCATTAGACAGGTGGAAGAAAACCAGAGGTTGAGGGCTCAGATTGCCAGGCTTACAGGGAAGCGCCAGCGTACAGATTAATCTCTATCAGTTCTCTTTCTCAGGATTTTTAGATTGTATTTTCATCTTGTACTTGGGATCATTGAAACTTGTAATCCATTTTGAAGTTATTATAATTTAAAAAAATTCAGTATTTCAAAAGCTTTATTACTTTGATGTTTGCAATATGTCCATAAATCTTAAATCCCTTGAAATATTAAAAAATAATAATAACAATCATATTCATTGCATATCATGCATCATATTGCACATATTGCTTGCATTTATTATGCATATCCAGGTGCCTTACCCAGCTTCTTTACTTCGTTTAGCAAGTTGACCCATCACTACAACACTCGGGCTAACTTCAAAAAGAAGATGGACAACTTGGAACAGGAGAATCGCGAGCTACACGAAGAAGCTTCTGCTTTGAAGGTCGGCTTGGCCAATTTGACTACTATGATGGAAGCTCTGGTGGTTTCTCAGAATCAGCCACCGAGTGTTCAACCTCAACCAACAAGGGCAAACACTGAAGTTCCTGTTATTCTTGTATCCATTACTCGGACTGTTGTTCAAAACCGCATGCCTCAAGGTTATCCGTGGGGAATGCCAGAGAACTTTTCACCTGAAGGATTCAATTTGGGCCCCCAAGATACCCCAGTGGTTCTGAATGTTGTTACTCCAGCACCTCCTGTGGTGTATATTGTTCCTGCTGCACCTCCTTCGGTGAATTTGGTTTCGTTTGAAGATGTGTATCGTCCTTTCCCTCCGCCAAGTGAAGATTTGGGTCTTTATGATAGAATGGATGACTTCCAAGAGAAGTTTGATAGAATTCAAAGAGAGATGAAGGCTCTTAGAGGAAAAGATCTATTTGGGCAGAATGTGAATGAGCTGTGTTTGGTCCCGAATGTTAAAGTGTCTTCTAAGTTCAAGATCCCGGAGTTTGAGAAGTACAAGGGCAACACTTGCCCTCGTGCTCACTTGGTGATGTATGTGAGGAGAATGTCTACCCACACTGATGATCAGCGTCTGCTGATTCACTTTTTCCAGGATAGTCTGACCGGCGCAGCATTGAAATGGTACATGAGTTTAGACAGCACCAACATCCATACTTTTAATGATTTGGGAGAAGCATTCATTAAAAAATACAAGTAGAATGTGGACATGGCACCCGATGGTGACCAGCTTAGGGCCATGGTTCAGAAAGACAGGGAATCATTCAAAGAGTACGCGCAGAGATGGCGCGAAGTGACTGCACAAGTGATTCCTCCCATGGAGGAGAAGGAAATGACTAAAATTTTTCTAAAGACGCTAGGCGCTTTCTACTACGAAAGAATGGTAGCAAGTGCCCCAAGTGATTTTACAAAGATGGTAGGAATGGGTGTCCATCTAGAAGAGGCAGTAAGAGAAGGCCGTTTGACAAAGGGTGAAGGATCCGGAGGTGTGAAAAAGCCAACTTATGGGTTTACAAAGAAGAAAGAAGGGGATACCAATGTCGTTATGCAAGAGAGGAGGGTAAACACTCCTAGAAGGAATTATCAGTGTCACCAACAAGTTGCTTCAGTGACTCCTATTATGAATGTCGCTCCAACTACCATTTCTTATCAAAGACAGTCCCAAAAGGGGAACCAAGGGAATAATCAGAGAAGGTAGAAATACGACCCTATTCCCATGAGTTATGTAGAGCTACTACCAGTATTGATTCAGAAGAAGTTGGTCCAAACACGACCACCTCCAGCAGTACCATCACCATTGCCTTGGTATTATAAAGCAGACCAGACGTGTGCTTTTCATCAAGGAGCACCAAGGTATAGCGTTGGAAATTTGTATCCTTTGAGGATTGAAGTGCAAAGGTTTGTGAAGTGTGGAATTTTATCTTTCAAAGACATAGGACCTAATGTGAAAGACAATCCTCTACCCAAGCACGGGGGAGTGAATGCTGTGAATATGGTGGCCGGTTGTCCAGGTGACTTCCAAATTTTTGACATTAATCTAGTTAGAGGGGATTTGGTGAATATGCATGCAGACCTCTGTGAATTTAGTTATTATACGCATGACCATGCCGGTTATGCTATTTGCAGTACAAACATACAAGGTTCCGAGAAAATAAAGGCTGATTTACAGGAGATGATGGATGAAGGTCTAATTCATATAATCAGGCCTAGGGCAGGATATGAAGAGGAAGTGAATATGGTTTCGGGATGTTCTGGTGAATTCAGAATTTTTGAAGTAGAGCGTTTGAATGAAGATCTCGTACAGTTGCATGCTACTTTCTGCCGTATTGCTGGTCAAGTGGAACACCAATATGGGTCTTGCATAGTTTGCTGTCAAGACCCCCGAGGATGTTCTATTGTGAGAGAGGGTGTTCAGCTGCTGTTAGACAATGGAACTATCAAGATTACAGGTCAGAGAGATGATTATCACGAGATTGATATGGTTGAAGTTTGTTTTATGGGAGAAGAGTCAGAGGAAGAGTATGCCTCCGCGGATGAATATTTCTCTTCAGACGAAGGTTTGTTTGCCGGAAATGACATCTTGAGGGTTGATTGTGTTGAGGAAGGTGTAAACGTCATTGTACCTTGTTTTGGTGCACCCTCTCATCTTGAGGTGGAGTACCATAGTAAACCAGTTGTTACCCTATTGGTAATTAGTCTACCAGGACCTGTTCCCTATAAATTAGATAAGGTTGTGCCTTACAAATACAACGCTACAATCTTAGAAGATGGGGTGGAAATTCCCATCCAGTCAATGCCAGATGTTGGAATTATAGCTGATAATAGCAGGGTGACCCGTAGTGGTCATGTGTTTGCGCCAGTTATTCGAAGAGATGTTGTTGCTGGAAAGAAAATTACTGAGAATGATGAGCCCAAGAAGGCTGCAGGAGAGACTAGTGGAGCTACATTGGAGAAACAAGTGGATGATATCTTGAAGATAATTAAGATGAGCGATTATAGAATTGTAGATCAGCTATTATAGACTCCTTCAAAGATATCCATCCTAGCTTTATTGATGAATTCCTCCGCTCATAGAGAATCACTGATGAGAGTACTAGACCAATCTTTTGTAGAGTTTGACATGTCGTTAGATCAATTCAGCAGCGTAATTGGAAACATTACGTCATGTAACAACTTGAGTTTCTGCGATGATGAGTTACAAGATGAAGGGAGGAATCACAACCTGGCCCTCCAAATATCTATGAACTGCAAGAATGACTCGCTATCCAATGTGCTGATTGATAACAGATCTGAGTTGAATGTTATACCAAGAAGTACCCTCATGAAGTTAAAGTATCAGGGAACACCTATGCGCCCGAGTGGCATCATTGTGAAGGCATTTGATGGGTCGAGGAAATCTGTCATCGGTGAAGTGGACTTACCCATCCACATAGGACAATATTTGTTCTTGATAACCTTCCAGGTTATGAACATTATTCCCGCATATAGTTGTTTGCTTGGACGGCCATGGATACATGAAGCAGAGGTTGTCACTTTAATTCTGCATCAGAAGCTAAAGTTTGTGCGTGAAAGGAAGGTAGTGATCATAAATGGGGAGTGGCATTGTTGATATCCCACCTATCCTCTTTCAGTATTGTAGAAGTGGATGAGACTGCTGTTGGAACCCAATTCCAAGCCTTATCCATTGACAACATAAGGAAGAATGAGAATTATGTGGTCTCCCTAAAGGACGCACAGCAAGTTGTGTGCAATGGTCATAATACAGTTTGGGGATGACTTGTAGATCCATCTGCGAACAAGAACAAAATTGGTTTGGGTTTCTCTTCGAGGAATGGCAAAAGTGAAAGTTTGAAGCCAAAGTCTTATGTGAACAGTTATCATGATGTTTTCTGCAACGGAGGCTACCTCCATCCGATTGGTTCTGGAATTAATGTCGTTGAAGAGGATGAAGCAGAGCAGGGAGTACCGAATTATGTGACGCATGGAGTCTGAGTTAAGAACTGGGTCACCATTGATGTTCCTTCTTGCATACATGTTTCAAAGTAATTTGTTTTGTTAATCGGTTTCTTTCTTTTGAGAAGCTTTCACTCTGCCCAAGGTGGAAGTATTAATGTTATAGGGCTTATATGTTTGCTATAACTGTTAAGATCATTAATAAGAGTTGTCTTTGCTTCCAAATTATGTCTTTAATTTTCTGCTTCTTCCTGGGAAATGGTAATAAAAAAAACCTTTCAAAAAAAATATAATAACTGAAAATTAATCTGCATGATCACTTGTTATATGTGTCAGTTTCTAAAAGCAATCATAAATCACATGTGCAGATTAATTAAAAAACTCGTTGAATACAATGACCCTGCACCCTCTCCCAACTTTAATTGTCTTGTGTTTGGGGCTGAAGAAGTAGATTATGATAAGATCCCAGAAGAGGTGTCACGGTTGCTTGAGCACGAGGAAAATACCATTCAGCCATATAAAGAGCCTTTGGAGGCGGTTAATTTGGGTTCAGAAGAAGATCCGAAGGAAGTTAAGATTGGAGCATCGTTGCATCCTGATGTAAAGAGCGGGTTGATTGAGCTGTTGAAAGAGTATGTGGATTTTTTTTTTGGTCTTATCAAGATATGCCTGGTCTAGATACAGACATTGTCGAGCATCGGTTGTCGTTGAAGCCAGAGTGTCCGCCAGTTAAACAAAAGTTGAGAAGAACCCACCCGGATATGGCAGTAAAGATCAAGGAGGAGGTCCTAAAGTAGATTAATGTTGGTTTTCTTGTGACATCAGTGTATCCTCAATGGATTGCCAATATTGTCCCAGTACCGAAAAAAGACGGAAAAGTCCGCATGTGCGTAGATTACAGAGATCTAAATAAATCTAGTCCAAAAGATGATTTCCCATTGCCTCACATTGACATGTTAGTGGATAGCATAACAAAATTCAAGGTACTCTCGTTCATGGACGGATTTTCCGAGTATAATCAAATAAGAATGGCTCCAGAGGACATGGAAAAAACAACGTTTATCACACCCTGGGGAACATTCTGTTATAGAGTGATGCCCTTCGGGTTGAAGAACGTTGGTGCAACGTACCAGAGGGCTATGACAACCCTATTCCAGGATCTGATGCACAAAGAAATCGAAGTATATGTTGATGATATGATTGCCAAATCCTAAACTGAAGAAGGGCATATAGCAGATTTATTGAAGTTGTTTCAGCGTTTAAGGAAGTATCGTCTCCGTATGAATCCAAATAAATGCACCTTCGGAGTTAGATCAGGAAAATTGTTGGGTTTTATTGTTAGCCAGAAAGGAATTGAAGTTGACCCTGACAAGGTCAAAGCAATTCAAGAAATGCCAACACCAAGAACTGAAAAACAAGTCAGGGGTTTCCTCGGGCGTTTGAATTATATCTCCAGATTTATCTCCCACATGACTGCAACGTGTGAACTGATCTTTAAGTTGTTAAAGAAAGATCAAGGTTGTGTGTGGACGGATGACTGCCAAAGGGCATTTGAATGTATTAAAGAGTATCTGCTTGAACCTCATATCTTGCTCCCTCCCGTAGAAGGAAGACCTTTGATTATGTATCTAACAGTGTTAGATAAATCTATGGGTTGTATTTTGGGACAACAGGATAAAACAGAAAAGAAAGAGTTCGCCATTTATTATCTCAGCAAAAAGTTCACTGATTATGAGTCGCGGTATTATATGCTAGAAAAAACATGTTGTGCTTTGGCCTGGGCGGCAAAGCGTTTGCGGCAGTATATGTTAAATCATACCACTTGGTTGATCTCCAAAATGGATCCAATCAAATATATTTTTGAAAAGCCTTCTCTTACTGGGAGAATTACCCGCTGGCAGATGTTGTTATCTGAATATGATATCGAATACTACACTCAAAAGGCTATCAAAAGTAGTGTGTTAGCAGATTACCTTGCTCACCAGTCGGTGGAAGATCATCAGTCTGCAGAATATGAATTCCCTGATGAAGATGTGATGTTCTTAAAAGTGAAAGATTGTGATGAACCATTGCCTGAGGAGGGCCCCGACCCTGAATCTCGTTGGAGTATGGTATTTGATGGAGCTGTGAATGCTTATGGTAAAGGAATTGGTGTTGTGATTGTTACTCCTCATGGATCGCACATTCCTTTTACTGCGAGGTTAACATTTGATTACACTAATAATATGGCAGAATATGAGGCCTGCATCATGGGTCTTGAGGAAGCTATTGATCTCAGAATCAAAATTCTAGATGTGTATGGTGATTCGGCTTTCGTAATAAATCAGATTAAAGGAGAATGGGACACTCGTCACCCTGGCTTGATCCCTTACAAAGATTATGCTAGAAGATTACTACCCTTATTCAATAAAGTTGAATTCCATCACATTCCTAGGGATGAAAATCAAATGGCAGATGCTCTGGAAACTCTGGCTTCCATGTACCAAGTAAATTCTTGGAATGATATAGCCCGAATTACAGTTCGACGGCTAGATAGGCCCGCTCATGTGTTTGCAATAGAGGAGGTAGCAGATGAAAAACCTTGATATTATGATATCAAGCATTTTCTTCAGACTCGAGAATACCCGTTTGGTGTGTCAAAGAAAGATAGAAAGAAGTTGAGAAGGTTTGCGGCAGTTTCTTCCTCAGTGAAAATGTGTTATACAAGAGAAATTTTGACATGGTCTTGCTCAGATGCGTGGATAGACACGAAGCAGACATGTTGATGCATGAGATCCATGAAGGTTCATTTGGCACTCATGCTAATGGACATTCGATGGCTAAAAGGATGCTAAGGGCAGGTTATTATTGGTTGACAATGGAATCTGATTGTTACAAATTTGCAAAGAAGTGCCATAAATGTCAGATTTATGCAGATAAGATCCATGTACCTCCGATACTTCTCAATATGATTTCCTCCCCGTGGCCTTTCTCTATGTGGGGTATTGACATGATCGGGATGATAGTACCCAAAGCTTCGAATGGACACTGTTTCATCTTGGTAGCAATTGACTACTTTACCAAATGGGTAGAAACTACTTCTTATGCCAATGTTACCAAACATGTGGTTGTGCGTTTCATTAAAAACAATCTTATATGCCAGTATGGTGTGCCGAGCAGAATCATCACTGACAATGATTCGAATTTGAACAACAAGGTGATGACTGAACTGTGCAAAGAATTCAAGATTCTCGATCATAATTCATCTCCATATAGGCCAAAGATGAATGGGGTTGTTGAAGCTGCTAATAAGAATATCAAGAGAATTATCCAAAAAATGGTTGTCACTTATAAGGATTGGCATGAAATGCTCCCTTTTGCTCTTCATGGATATCGAACATCTGTTCGCACTTCAACAGGAGCAACCCCATTCTCCCTAGTGTATGGAATGGAAGTTGTACTCCCTGTCGAGGTAGAGATTCCCTCGTTGCGTGTGATAATGGAAGCCATGTTGACAAAGGCTGAATGGGCCCAGAACAGATTTGACAAATTGAATTTGATTGAAGAGAATAGGATGACAGCTTTATATCATGGGCAGTTATATCAGAAAAGAATGAAGAAAGCATTTGATAAAAAGGTCTAACCTCGTGAATTCAGAGAAGGCGACCTCATGCTCAGGAAGATCATGTCTTTCAACACTGATTCTAGGGGAAAGTGGACTCCCAATTTTGAAAGCCCGTATGTTGTCAAGAAAGCCTTCTCTGGTGGTGCATTAATTCTTGAAACTATGGATGGCGAGGAGTTCCCACGTCCCATGAATGCTGACGCAGTCAAGAAATACTTCGCCTAAAGAAATAAAAGAACAGCTCGCTAAGTTGAAAACTCGAAAGGGCAGCTTAGGAAAAAAGGAGCGTCTAGGTAGGCCGAAAACCCGAAAGGGAGGTCTAGGCAAAAATTAGAGACATAAACAGAATAAATTTCCCGCTAAGTTGAAAACCCGCAAGGGCAACTTAGGCAAAATTTAGGGATTTTCTTGGCAAGTAACTACGTCAGACATGACTTAATCATTGAAGCAACAATCTTCTCGGATCCTCACCATGCTTCAATGAAAGTTGCTGCTCAGGACTTCAAAAGTTGTTAGGGGGGATAGTGGTCATTGTATCTCAATGTATCTTTTTCCATTATGTATTACCATTTCCCAAACTTTGTAATCATCCATGGAGTCTCGCCATTCGCAGACTACTAGTCTATTAATGAAATCCGAGCTTTTGCCCAATTCTTTGTGTTCTTATTTTTATTTAGCTTGCAAAGACTTCATTTATTACTGATAATAACTGTTAAAGCAAAAAAGATTAAAAGAAGAAAAATTAACTTTTCAAAAAAAAAGGAGAAGAGATCTTTACAATTCAATTTACTTTGGGATTTGTGATGAAACAATGACAACAAAAATGGTGATCCCAAGAATGAATAAACTCCGTTTGTTTTAAGAGGATTTACTTCTTTCATAAAGGTTTTCTCAGGTCACTTTGCTGGTGTGTGCAATCTTTGTGTGTTTCTCAGATAGTTAAAGACGATATCAGTGGGTTCAAGGTATAGTATTGGGTTTGTGACCCCACTATCCCCAGTCAAGTCTTGGTTCGTTTTTTTTAGGGTTTGCATGATCAGAAGCCTATGTCCCAGATTCCCCAGTGAAGTCTTTCCTCATATTATGAAAGGTGTCAGTCCCTTGGTGTGTTGGGATATCGCTCTTTTTGCAGTTTTGGCATTAATGTTGACTTCTTGATTTCCCAGGAAGATTATCCCAGGGTATCTCTTTTTGGAATGAGTATTCGTGATGAAAGTGTCAGTCCGTGGTTTTTTCTCCAGGGAGGTAGGCTTGAATCCCCCAGTGAGGCTTGGTTGTTTCGGTGTCAGTCTGCTACATTTGAGATTGATCTTGAAATCTCCAGTAGGCATGTTGTTGGAAACCCTTTTTCTCTGATGAAACCAGAAGAAGGATGTTCTATCCCGGTTTTTGTTTGGTTTAGCTACATCCGGATTATGGTTCTCCTCAGTGAAGTTAAAACAATAGGTTTGGTTTTCGCATTTGCTTTTACCTTTCTTAGATTGATCTTTCTGGTTGAAGCTTAGCCCAATGTTGTTAGTACCTGAGGCGGTTTTATTTGTCTGCGCTGATTATGTATCCTTTTTACCAGCATATGCACAATAGCACTCATACATTCATACATACATCATGCATTGCTAAAAATAATCATTCATTGACATTATGTTCTGACCTTTCCGGCAGCGCTCTTTGATTAGTTGAATTTGGTTTTCCCTCTTGAGTTTATTTCTCAAAGGATGAATCTGCACTGGCTGCCTTGCTCTAGTTTATTTCTGAATTGGATTTGTGGCTACATGACACTATCATTTATTATGGATTTCTGAAAACTTTGAGTTTTGGTTTGTGCATTTATTTTGCACAGGAAGACTTGATCTCCTCGGCAGGAATATCGTGGCATTTCCCCGGGAAGTCATATTTCTATCCCTAGAAAGTCATTTCTCTTTTCAATTCCCCTTGACAACAAGTGGAATTCTCTTTATTTGAGACATATTACGTATTACCCTTTCCAGGCAGATTTCCTTGGTTTTAAGAAGTTGAGACCCGTTCTTGGCAAAACACCAGAATCTTGAGGAAACTTGATGATATTTTGTCTTTCTACCTTCAGTGAACGTTGGTAGTACATCGGCAGTGAACTTAGGTGTTTATTATCTTTTTTCTATCTTTAGTGAACGTTGATAGTTCATCGTCAGTGAATGGCGGTGATATGATATTTTCTCTTTCTACCTTCAGTGAACGTTGGTAGTACATCGGTAGTGAACGTCGGTGTTTATTATCTTTTTGCTATCTTCAGTGAACGTTGATAGTTCATCGTCAGTGAACGGCGGTGATATGATATTTTCTCTTTCTACCTTCAGTGAACATTGGTAGTACATCGGCAGTGAACGTCAGTGTTTATTATCTTTTTTCTATCTTCAGTGAACATTGATAGTTCATCGTCAATGAACGGCGGTGGTATGATATTTTCTCTTTCTACCTTCAGTGAACGTTGGTAGTACATCGGCAGTGAACGTCGGTGTTTATTATCTTTTTGCTATCTTCAGTGAACGGTGATAGTTCATCGTCAGTGAACGGCGGTGATATGATATTTTCTCTTTCTACCTTCAGTTAACATTGGTAGTACATTGGCAGAGAACTTCGGTGTTTATTATCTTTTTTCTATCTTCAGTGAACGTTGATAGTTCATCGTCAGTGAACGGCGGTGATATGATATTTTCTCTTCCTACCTTCAGTGAATGTTGGTAGTACATCGGCAATGAATGTCGATGCTTTTTACCCTCCTCTCTGATTCTGTTCTCATGGTTTATCAGTGATTTATTTTCTTGGTGGGGTTGCTCCTTTGTTTCTACATTTTTTGTTGAATCCCCAATGCTACTTTGCGCCTCTTTAGTTCTGTTCATATGCATTCATATGCATAAGCATTTGCATGGCATCTTAGGACCAAAAATAGGATTTGTTTTATATTTAAGTATCTTCGATTACGTCGACACGAAGATTTTTAACCTTCGTATCTTTGGATAGAAGAAACTTGAATAAGGGCAGCTGTTGTACCCCAATTTTTGCCCCTAAGATCCCTTCATCATACCATATTGTTTCAATCACAACAAGATCACATTAGGGTTTTTGGTTCTTCTCCCTATCTTTAGCCTTGCTCTTTTGAGGAGTTACCAAGCACTTTGACTTGTTTTCTTTTGTGATCATGAATATTTTGCTTTGATTTTTATCTCTAATTAATAAAATGCAATATTGGTTTGTCTTACTTGTTAATAATGTAGGTAAAGGCAATGAGGTTTAGCAAATTGCTTCATGGGTTCATGAGTTTATTTCCATGCCCTAGTCAAAAGCTTGAGAAATTCAAACCTCACCATTGAAGTTGTTTGGAAGTTTGTATGGAAGTGGTTTAGGTGGCCATGAGTCCTCATCATCCTTAACAATCTTTATTCACAAAGGAAGAATATTGGCACAAAAAGTTTGTTTAAACTTGGAAAAGTTCCACCAAGCATTCTCTTGATCTAGAGGCTAGGGTTTTGGACTTCAAGGGGACATATCTTGCTCTTCTTTTGGTATTTTTGAGTGATTCCAAAAACATTCTTCTCTTCAAAGAGTTACCAACAAATCACTTCAAATGTTCCAAGGAGTTTTCATATGGAAGGAACTTGGTGAAGAGGGAAGATTACAAGTCATCCAGATTGATCCCTAATTTTCCATATGTGACTTCAAATGGTCATAACTTGGTCAATTTTTATCACTTTGAGCCCATTATTTTTTCATGATGATCCTAAGGATGTGTACTTCATGCCTTCTTTTATGTGCAAAGTTAAAAAATGGATGGAAGTTTCCTTAAGAATGCAAAAGATTATAGGTTATTTCATGCTTTTTGGCCAACTTCAACAAGTCATAACTTGCTCAATTTTTGGATATTTTGAGTGGTTCAAATCGTAAAATGTCATTCAAGAGATCTACTTTATTCTGTCGTTTTTGGTCAAGAGCAAATTCTAAGTGGAAGGCCATGTTTGGATGCAAAAGATTATATGTCATTTTTAAAGAAGAATTTGAAATATTTTTAAGTATGGAAAGTCAAATCTTTTTCTTCAACTTTGACTCCATGTAACTTTCAGCTCAATCATCCATTTGATCCTATTACTTTTACATTGCAAAGCTTGTAACCTCATCTTTCCAAAGCATCAAGAATTTTGCCCTAAGACTCCTTGAGGTGGAAATGCAATTGGATTGAACTTGGTAACTTGGAACTGAAGTTTCTCCATAAATTAGAATTTGAAATTCATGTTTTGGCCTTTAAACATCAAATTAGCATGCGTTTGTGATATAAACATGTTTAACCAAGTTGCCAAAGTGGATTAGAGCCTTGAAACGCAAGGATTAGATGAGTTTTGATGCAAATCAGATCACACCTTGCTCGTGCATCAGGTTCACATGATTTCCCTCCAATTTGCATCATTCCACACGCTTGAACATTCCATTTGATTCCCTATAAATAGAGGGTCATTCCCCATTCAAATTCCCAAGCTTAGATAGCCAGAATCACCCTACCAAACTTGCTTCACGACTCAGAATTCAGCTACTTCGAATCCTATTCTCAAACCTTTTGCAATCCATTTTTCTTATCAATTCACCTTCCTTGATCTTCCTTGAAGCTAACCATATAATAACATTCAAGAATCGTGCCCTATATTGCTCCATAGAAGTCCAATTTCAGAGCTCTGCAACTCAACTTCAATAGGTAGATTCCTTCATCAATTCTTCAAAACTTTGGTATCATTGTGTTGCTCTCATTGCCCTGGTTCTAGTCGTAACACTTACTTTTATCTGGAAGCACGTTTTGACCATGAATTTTCAAATCCCTTTTCAAAACTTTCTTTCCAAATTGCTTGAGTTACAGTTTATATAAATTTGGCGCGAGGGTGTGGTTGTCTTCGTCTTGAAGAGACGAAGAGAATGACATAGGTCTGAGCTTCTGATTTTATAGTTGAGAGACCTGCAATTCGTGAAGGCTGGAGGTTGAAGATGACCAACGTGTCATCTTCTAACCAATGAAAAGCGTGACATTTGTTATTTTCAAATTCTGATTTTATTAATGATTTTGTACATTATTCATTAAAGACCATGATATGCACAGCGCGCCAGATCCTTTGGATTTGATTACTAACGCGTTTTGACACTCATCTAATGGTCCACATCTTTTTCTTTTATTTTCTTTTTCTGATTTTTATATTTTAATTGTTTTAAATTTCAAAAAATCATAGAAAATTTATTTTTAGTCCAAAAAATCTGAAACAATTATGAAAAATATTTTTGATTATTCTCTTTTTGATTTTTATTCTTTTCAGAATTTAATTTTGTGTTTTGGTATTTTTTATGAATTTTACACTTATTTGATTTGTTTAAAATGTTTAAAAATACTTTTATACTTTTTTTAAATTCTGAAAAATTTATGGAATGATCCAATGATATTGTGATAAATATTTGTGACCTTATTTCATTTTTGTTTCTGACTTTTCTATTTTT
This sequence comes from Vicia faba, assembly GCA_948472305.1. Taxonomy (NCBI): domain Eukaryota; kingdom Viridiplantae; phylum Streptophyta; class Magnoliopsida; order Fabales; family Fabaceae; genus Vicia; species Vicia faba. The sequence goes on along the minus strand of OX451735.1, from coordinate 1,185,773,444 downwards.
TACTATTTTTGTTTATTTTACCCATTTATTTTAATTTTTAAAAATAATTTTTGACTTTTAAAAATTACCAAATATTTTGTAAAATTATTTGGCCTCTTTTCTGATTTTTCTATGGTCTTATTTTTCATTTCTTGATTAATTTGAATATAATTGATATTTTCCTCATTATTTTCCTTTTTTAAAAAACATTTTTTAATCTTTTAATGTACATATTAAATACATTATTATTTTGTGATTATTTTCTGGCTGTCTTGGGTTTATTTTTTGATCATGAATTTATTAACATCATTGGATCCATGGTGTTGAGTTTAACTCCATAAAAATGGATAAAAGATTTTAATAATAGTTTGATTAAATTTTAAATTCAAACGTGGTTTCCTTTTTTACCCTAATTCCTCTTCATCTCATCCTCTTCTAATTGCACTAAATGTTGTTAGAGCATGATCTCTATATCATGTCTCAAAACAAATGGTGCATAGATTGTTATTGACCGTCCTCAAAATAGGTGCGACTTCTATATAAGTCCACTTACGATTGCTTAACATAGCGCTAAATTTTGTCCTGATTCGAATAAATGATCATTCGTGGCCCAAACTTATGGTTGCAAGCCCAAGTATGTTAATGTGATCTCTTTGATCCAATAACCTTGAGATTCATTGTGTGGAGGCTTTGGTTCTACCAATCCTCTAATGGATCTACAACACCTTTGGTCAACGCGGATCACTTAAACATCGTTGATCATTAAATGGTACTTGTGAGAATTCCAAATGGATGATATACTTGACAAAAAGCAAATGCAACTTGTTGTGTGGAGGATTTGGTTCTATCAATCCTCTAATGACTTCCAAATGCAAGTTTCAAGATGATCATCCAACTAACCACTAATTATTGACTTGTTTTATTTTATGCTTTTATTCTTTTATGCTTTATGCACTATTTATTTTTTTAGCATTTTTTATTTCATTCCATTTTCATATTTGCTCATTTGAGCATTTATATTCTTGTAATTTTTACTTTGCTCACTTGAGCATTTCTTTTTCTTTTCCTAAGACACTTAATAATCAACTTAAACCCTAAAAAGCTCTTAATGATACTTGGACTATTTGGTTACTATCCTTGGCATTATGGAGTAGTGGATTTTTTCTTGGACTTAGGATTAGAAACCTTGGCCTATCTTGGATACCTTGTGATCTTATCTGATTATTTTGTCTGGAGCTCTTGATGTTTACCTCAAGACATTGGGTTGCTTGTTTGTTTTTGTGTGCAGGTTTTTGTGATTACACTCTTTCTTTGCAATCTGGAATTCACCCGTATACAGTTGTTACTCTGCCCAATTTTTGTGAAGACTTAATACATTTGAAGAGGTCTAGTATCTTTGCTTGCTTGGTTTCACTCCAAAGAATGAGAATTCTATCTTGGCTCATTATGTCATGTTTTGGCTTCTTGTTGGTTAGATGGTCCTTATCCTTAGCTTTTACCTTATGCTTTAGGATAGCCTCTTCTTCTCCTCCCATCTTCTTTAATTTCAAAAATCTTCTCCCTCCTTTTGAAAACCCTTCTTGTTTTGAAGCTTAAACACTTTTACAATAAACTTGGACTTATGTCCATGCATTTTCAAAACATTTTCATCAATAAACTTCAATCAATTTAATAATACCTTGACATTTTTTGTGAGAAGACTAAAAGCCAATCAATCTCATTCCAAACCATTTTTTTGCCACTTTGGCTTTTATCTTTAAACTTTTCTCAAAAGATTAGACTCTTGTCAATCCTTGTAGTAATGCAAATAACTATACTTCTATAATATGTAGTGAAGTGAGATATTTTCCACGTTGGTGTTGAGTGAGGCATTGTTGATTTTAAAATCCAAGCAATTATCCTCCACTTTGAGATGATGCAAATTTTCCTTTCTCATGATTGTGGATAGTAAGTATGTTTTCCACACGGACAATGATGATGATGTCTTATCTCATAAAATTAACCAACACACTTGTGTTTCAAACTTTTAAAAGAGGAACTACGTGTACCCTGATCCCCTATTGCACTAAAGGTGGTACGTAGGCACTAAAGGTTTGCAACCGCGGCGGGTGCAAAAATCATAAAAAAATACTTCTCTTCTCACCTCCACTATCCATTTTCTATACAACACATTTTTATAGCCAAAATATACAGATTTTACAAAGAGGCTCCTGCGGAGTACCATAGATGTTTAGGGTGCTAATACCTTCCCTTTGCATAACCAACCCCCTTACCTTGAATCTTTCCCTCTTTTTTTTTGGGTTATTCGCTCTTTTCCCATTCCTTTGGAAACAATAAAGCACGATGGCGATTTTTATTTTTGATTTGTACAAAGTCTAGTCAATCCAATGGCTTAGTCTTGAACATTTCTACCGCTACACTTATGCTTTAGGATAGTCTATTCTTCTACTCCCATCTTCTTTAATTTCAAAAATCTTCTTCCTCTTTTTGAAAACTCTTCTTGTTTTGAAACTTGAACCATTTCCATAATAAACTTGGACTTAGGTCCATGCATTTTCGAAACATTTTCATAAATAAACTTCAATCAACTTAATAATACCTTGACATTTTTTTGTGAGAAGACTAAAAGTCAATCAATCTCATTTCAAACCATTTTTGCCACTTTGGCTTTTTATTTTAAAACCTTTCTCAAAAGATTAGACTTTTGTCAATCCTTGTAGTGATGCAAACAACTATACTTCTACAATATGTAGTGTAGTGAGATATTTTCCACTTGGCTGTTGAGTGAGGCATTGTTGATTTTAAAATCTAAGTCATATCCTCCACTTTGAGATGATGAAAATTCTCCTTTCTCATGATTTTAAGTAGTAAGTATGTTTTCCACATGGACAATGACGATGACGTCTTATCTCATAAAATTAACCAACACACTTGTGTTTTAAATTTTTTAAAGGTGAACTACGTGTACCCTGATCCCCTATTGCACGAAAGGTGGTACGTAGGCACTAAAGGTTCGCAACTGTGGCGGGTGCAAAAATCATAAAAAAAAAATATTTCTTTTCTCACCTCCACCATCTATTTTACATACAACATTTTATAGCCAAAATATACAGATTTTACAAAGAGGTTCATACAGAGTACCGTAGATGTTTATGGTGCTAATACCTTCCCTTTTCATAACCACCCCCCTTACCTTGAATCTTTCCCCCTCTTTTTAGGTTACTCTCTCTTTTCCCATTCCTTTGGAAATAATAAAGCGCGGTGACGATTTTTATTTTGATCTGTATAAGTCTAGTCAATCCAATGGCTTAGGCTTAAACATTTCTACCGCTACAACAAGGTTACAAGATTTGGCGAAATGGATTATTACTTTCAAGCACACACTTTCTTTAAAAGTTTGTTACAAGTGACCCAATTCTTAAAGCCTAAACTATGTTACACAAGAATACTTGATGATCGTTTTCTCTAAAAATCGGGAACATGGTCCTTTTGAAGTTTACTTTTGCCTTCTCCAAGCTTCATACTTTAGCCATGATCCCCCCATTTATCCACGTTTGGGTCTCCATGCCAATGATATCCTTATTCTATGCCAATTTTCACCGTCCCATACAAAAAAACAAGAAAATGAAGCATGATTAGTACAAATGATTAGCAAGCAATTAACATGAACAAGGAAGTGAGAAAAGAAGCTTTTCAAAGAGATTTTCATAAGTTCATCACTAGGGTCTTGTGATAGGAATCAAAATTAGGGGGTGGTTTTAGAATCATGTTCAAGAAACACCAAAGCCTCATATTGTTTTGTTTCACAACAACAAAGTCAGAATTCAAGAAAATAATCATGGGCCAAAAACTCCATTTTACTGCAAATTACAAAAGTAAATTTGGTTCACAATAAAGACAAAATCAAAAGAGATAAGGTTATAGCATTCATCAAAGTTAGAAATCACATTTCGAGCTCTTCAAAACATCACAGTTACGCAGCAGTAACAAACATCCCAACAACAAGAAGTTCACGTTTCAGCCCAAGCAGCAAAGCATCACAAGTCCACATTCCAGAAATCACAAAATCACACCAGGTTTCGTAAAGGCCCAAAAGAAAACAATTTCACAGCCTGTCATTCAGATTCAGTTCTCAGAAAACATCAAGTGTCAGATATCAAAAATCCCAAGAATGGAAATCCAAAAAAATGAGAAAACCTAATCTGAGGGTATAAAAACAATTAATGCACAAATTCCAAAATAAAAGATAAGACTGTTCATACAGAAGCTGCGACTACAAACTAGAAGTTACGCAACAAACCTAACCCTAATACTATCATCATCTTCCTGAACCACAAAAACCTTTCAGAAATCAAATACGGTTCATAGATATAACAATAGCCGTAACAAGCAAACACAAAACCCTAACAAGTTTTCATCATTTTACTTACACAAAACCCTTCAGAGATTGTAAAGAAGAAGAGAGATACGGTTACCGTCAGAAATAAGAAAAGAAGATAAATATCAAACTGTCGTCGGAAGGAGGGTTTGCACCATTCTCCACTGTTAACACCTCTGATCTCACTTCAGAGAGGTTGTTTTCAATGTTCTAAATCTTAGATCCTTCATCATGAATGGTGATTGAACCGATTTCACAAATCTATGAACTAGGGTTTCAAAAATACCTTTCAAGATCTACTCAGATCTATCAATTTCCTACAAAATCAAGTTTCAGATTAATAACTAGAAGAGAAAGACGATTCAAAATATGTAAGAAAATTGGGGATCATAGATAGTTCGCAGCATCGCCGCTGCGAAGCTCTTGGGCGCCGCCGTCAGCCGTCGTTGATCTTCATCGTCTCCGTTATGGATGTTCATCCCTGCCACCACGGACCTTCATAGAAATCGCCACACAGATTGTTTAATGTTCTTTTTTTAATGTTTGTGTTTGAATGAAGATATAGATAGGCGAGAGAACTAAGACTAAGAGAGAGAGAGAGGGTTATATTTTTTATGTCCGTTAATTTGTTTTGTTTTGTTGAATAAACAGGGGTTAAAAAGATAATACGGTGGTGGAATTTGTTACCACCTGTTTGATTAATTTCCAGATCCTATGCAAGCATCCCCGTCATTTCTATCATGTACTCTCACCTCATCACCATCAGATTTGCATCAGATCATCACTAGAAGGATCCAACGGACCAGATCTACATGCCCGCGCTGCACCCTCCAGAGCCTCCACGCGGGATCCAACGGATGCCCTTTATTTGGGCTTTTGATAATTTAATTTTTGCACCCCCAAGATTTTGCTTCAGTCCAGGCCCATTTATAAACGTTCTCTATTTCTCTTTATTTCTTTTACATATTATTCATTTTTGTATTGCTTATTAATTTATTTTGGTATTATAGTTAAAATTGTAAAAATACTAATATTGTTTTAAATAATTATTAGTTTTAAAATAATTTTTGTTTGACATTATTAATTAAATTATTAGTTAATTATATCAAATGAAAAGAGTTTTAACTTAAATAATTATTTAATAGTTTGGATTTGTATTGTGTGATTTAATTATAGCTTGGTGTTTATTTCTTATGTCAACCCCATTCATAATTTTGTACCCCCATCCCCGAAGCGTTGTAATAGCATAGGAAGTTTAATTTATGCCTTTACTGTTTTACTTATTACTGTATAGTAATTAGGCGTGTATGGCAAGATCTAAAACAAAATGCTAGATAACCATAATTGCAAGATAAAATAACTGAATCAAAACACTATTTCACACCCGCACCTCTAGGGTAACCTCACTTGTTGTCTCGAAAAATAGTCATGTCCCTCGAACGTGGGGTGCTTTAGCAAAGACCCTCTGTTAAAAGATTGTAGTCCCTCGATGATCCTTCAATGTTGCCTCAGTAAACGATCTTAGTCCCTTACGACAATTGCTAAAGCATCCTACTAGTTACCTTTATGATTGTACGATGACCCACGCTCGTCCCTCAAGCATCCAATAATAGGACTTTCTTACTAACTAATGGTAGGATAGCACTATCTAAAGGAGGAGGAAAAGAACAAAGACTTTTTGAGTAGGTAGATCCCTCGTAATCATTTGCTCACAAACTAAAATAATTTCCAAACTTCACACTTTCAAAATAACTACTTTCAAAACTCTTTATAAACACTCTTGAGGACTGATACAAGGGTTATTATAAAGAAGACTTCCTTACATTGGCATATTCAAAAAAAATTTAACAAAAAAACACTTCCTTTCAATAAATATTTTCAAAAACAAACATTTTGTATACATTCTCAACGATACGAGAATCATTACAAAATTGTTGCACTTTGGCATTTTCAAAATATTTTCAAACAAACACAAACACAAAGCATTTTCAAAAGTGAGCTAGCGATTAAGAGCCCATAGATAACTATGGGTGAAAAGGATGCTAACACCTTCCCTTTTCATAACCTACCCCCCGAACTCAGAAAATTGTCAAAGGTATTTCCTGTTCTTTACACCCTTTCCTTTATTGGGTAAAATAAAAGTCAGTGGCGACTCTTGTTATCCGCAACATTTGCGATAAAACACAACCAAAAGTCAGTTCTCCCACCGTATCACAACCAGGTAGATTGATGGTCAGTGGTGAAGTTTTGGAGGGAACTAGAATTGTCACGAGAATCCTTTTTAATGTAACAGGAATAGTAACCACTTCAACCTCATCCTCCTCAACCTTAGACTCAACAAACACACAATCAAACTAAAGAGTTCCTTTAGTGATCAACCTCTGAATTTCATCTTTCAGACATTCACATCCCTCTGGATAAATCAGACAATCTTCACAGTCGATACCACAACCTAAGAACACGCCTTTCTTTGACAACTGCTCTTTCATAAATGGTAGAGGTGTAATCAGCTGATTTACATCCATAACTAGATTCAAACTTTCATCTTCAACAATGGCATTGACAGTGGCGCCTCCATGAGGTGAAAAGGGTTGCTGAAGAATATTGGGTGTTGGCACTGGCCCAAAGATAATAACCTGTAAATCCAATAAGTCTTGTACTTTATGCTTAAAAGCATAGCAATTTTCGATGGTATGCTTATGCGCTCCATAATGGAACTCGCACCAGGAATTAGCATCAAAGTTTGGTGGGAACTTTCTAGGATTAATATACAGGGTATGCTTCTTAACCAACTTCAGCTCGAGTAACTAAGGTAGAAGCTCAGCATACGACATAGGAAGTGCATCAAACTTCCTTGGTTATTGTCTCGGCTTCTGTTAATTGCCCTGTCTAGGCACATACGCTTATCGCTGAGGTGCAGCAGTTGGTATTGTCACAACAGCAATCTGATTAGTAGACTCCTGAAGAGTCATTCCTTTACCCCTTAGTGCATATAACACACTGACCCCGCCTTCTTTTTTCTTCTAGTAACCACCAAAAGATTTCTTTGCAATACCAGAATTAGCTTCAGGAACATCCTTTTGAATCTTACCAATCTTAATTCCAACTTCAATCATTTCCCCGTAGATTACCAATTTAGCAAAAGTATCGGGCATACTACAAGCAGCATAGTAGTGCCCCTACAAGGTTCTGGTAAACTTATCTACCATTTCCCCTTCCATCATTGGCAGTTGGACTCTATCTACATTTCACGCCACCTTTGTATGCATTGCTTAAATAAGTCATTCTGCATCTATGACAGATTCTGCAATCGTGTCCTTGTAGGCGTCATGTCAGTGTTGTATTGGTAATGGTGAACAAAAACTTTAGCTAGCTCTCTCCAAGTACGGATTCGAGTACCCTCAAGTTGCATATACCATTCTAACAATCCACCAGTCAGACTGTCCTGGAAGAAGTGCATGAGTAGCTTCTCCTCATCAGAGTACACATACATCCTCATGTATTAAGACTTGACATGTGTCTTAGGGCGGGAGTTTCCTTTTTACTTCACAAAGTACGACACTTTAAACTTTGGAGGAATCTTCACTTCGGGGACGAGTCCCAAATCAATCATATCAAGGTCCATGGCACCCTGATTCTCAATAGCTCGTATACCCTCCTCGAGCATACTCAATTTATTATTAGCTTCAATGGGTTCTTCAGCATTAGAAATCGAGTCCTCATAGTTATCATCTTCAAATTGTTGAACAGGTATGCAAATAGGCCTTGGCTGAACAAAAGGTTGCTCATTGTGATGACGAGTGGGAGTGGGTGGAGGCACATTTACCATTACTTGAATAACATGAGTAACTTGATTATTACCAGTAGGATTACCAAGGTTAGCTGCAAGGTCATTCTGGAAATTAACACCATCATTTGCATTCAGATTCTGACCACCTGGATTACCATTCAGATTATGACCGCCCGGAGTACCATTCAAATTCTGACCACCCTGAGGAGGACTAATCATAGTTTCAACCCTTTCATCTGTAGTCCCAAAAGGCCTCACAATTAAGGCTCTCATCTCTTCTTGCCGACGGGCCATATTCTGGATGATCTCCATCAGCTGTTCGACACGAGTGTGCATCTTGACACCCATAGCAGCAACGTGGGCTTGGATATGTTCCATATGTCTTCTTGAATTACTTCTAGTGTTGTATTAGGGAGAATTTGAAGTATAAATATCTAAAAAGAACCAGATTAAGAGTAAGAAAACCTACGGGAACCACCTGTTATGACATGATATGAATGAATGCATAATTATGCATGCAATGTTTTATCATTTCCATGGCGTTCAAGAATTTTGTCAATTGTCAAAAATAATAGACAACATTATAAAGGAGATAGGAAAATAATAAAGAGAGCACATAATGACAATAACTATTCCCTCATTCATAAAAACTCCAAGTCCAACTGAATTCATACAAGACAAATAGTCATAATACGAAAAGGAAAATAAAACCCTGACCAATAAGCACGGTGGTGGTTTTACAATAAAATGAAACAAAAATCAAATATCCAGCTCTGATTAGCTTGAAAAATTCATTTTCTTCCCATTTGGCTCTTGAGCCTTTCAATTTCCTCCATGGCATGTGCTAGTTTAATACCACGCCCCTTTTGTTGGGCCTCTGCTGTGAGTCTTTGGGTGCTTTCTTCTTTAAGTTGGGCGCTTTTTTCTAGAAGTTTCTTCTCCGAACTTTAACTTTGGCTTTGTATCTCTTCTCTGCTTCAGCCTTGGATCCTTTAAAGATGTCACAGTCGCGGTATCTCTACTTGTACTTCTTCTCAATCTTAACAATAATTTTGTGGCGGTCTTCGAGAGAAATAGAATCGTCTTCAGCTTTGGATCTCTTTCTAGAAGTACTTGGCTCTTCATGCACTTTGAGCTTGTAAGCTAATTATTTCTTCTCTTCCCTCAGGAAATATAGCTCAATCTCTTTGGCTTCCATGTCGAGGCGAAGATGCTGATTCTCACTCTGCACTTGGTAGAATCGTTCTTTCGGCCCATCATGTTGCAACTCATCGGGTTATGGGTACAAAGAATATTCCCTTGAGAATGGTAACATAAGTGTTTTCACTTTCTCTTTGACCCAATCAACATAGGTTCCAAAGGCTATCAGCTCTTTCCGTCTGAATAAATCTTTCCCCTTTCTGAAGATTTTAGCCCAAGAAACCTCTACCCTCTGTAGCATCTCAAGATCTTCTCCCTTTTTGTAAAACACAAATTCATTGATTTCACTGCTTTTAGGAGGGCTTCATATATCATACCCTAGCTGGCGTAGGGCTAGAATAGGGTTGTAGTTGATCATCCCATGTGTCCCCATGTATGGGATGTTGGAGAAACCCCCACAACTTGTAATAACTTCAGCAATGTCAACTCTGAGTCTATACCAATTTATGTCAAAAGAAGTAAGAGCCACGAGCTTTGATGCCCAAGTACGGGTACTCTGAGCGCCCACGAACGGTCCTTTAGTTTGCAGCTGATATATGAGCCATTTGTACAACAACGAAACACAGCAAACCACGACTTTTTTTACCATTCCTGAAGCGCATATCATAGTAAGTGTTGTCCAAAATAGTTGGTACTAGATTCATATTCATGAGCACAGAGATGGCGGCCCAATCTACCAACTTGTCCGCATCAGGGAATATGACAAGGCCATAAGTCAAAACTGTTAACAACGTATTCAGTGCGACCCAACAACCCTTGGTCGTAATCTCTTCAGCTTTGCTTATCAAGAAATCCACAGAAAAACCACTGGTTTTACCTCTCTTCCTACAATTACCTTTCACGTCGCTCAGACTCAAATAAAGATCCTTAGCGATAGCTTCATAATCGGGCTTTTCTAGAATGTGAGAAAAGGGAATGTGATATGTAACATTGGTCCCCAAAATGTGAGAATACTCCTCAAGAGTCGGAGCGAGCTGATAGTCCTGGAATATGAAACATCATAGTTCCGGATCATAAAATTGTAACAAAGTATGAAGTGCTTTGTCATCCACTTGAGCATCTAATAGAGATAAGAGATCCCAATACCGTTTACTAAAATTCTTAGAGTTTGGATAAATCACTGCATCGCTCAACTCCTTCAAATGTGGCCAACTGCCAGTACCAAACTTGTAGCCAAAAATGTATATGGTCTCTCTCTTGATGGTACCATTGTTGCTTACCATCCTTGATACAGACAACTACTCTAAAACCCCCTAAAAATGAAATGCAAATGCAGGTTAACCTTTTTTCATATACGCATTTTTTACAATTATTTTTTTTGTAAAAATAAATATGCCATGATGCAAGTGCAAAAACATGGAATCAAGGTTTCCATAACACCGAAAATCTACTCTGCTATTTTTGAATTTGCCGAGAATACTACGATCAAAGGTTCGGAAGATAAACCACAGAAAACCCAGTCACAAACAGAATAAATGGTCACCATCTAAACAAAATAGTCAGCATCAGAGCAAATAGTCACCATTGGTACCTGTAAGATTCATCCCACCCCACTCACGGGTGAAATCTAGATCAAGGTAAGGTCAATGGTAACTCAAAATCACGGGTTCATCTAAAAGCACTATCATCAAGCCACAGACGTGGATAACGACAACACCCTATTTGAACCTCATCTTAGCGTGGACGACATGACCGCACTAGTAGGACCTTTGTCCAGTAGCCGTCATGTTCCACTTTATTCCTAGGTTTCCTAAATAGTGCACTCTGCCTTGGTATTGGGCCTTTTACCTCAATAGTAACACCCACCCAACATGAAAAACCAACAGAGCCAGCACAGCAGAAAACCAGTATATGGAAAACGGTAAAGTACAATGCATACATATGTTCAGATAAACATGTACAAAAGAATAAATTGTAAATCATAAAGGTAACACCCAATAAAAAGAAAATCAAAATATAAGAGTGACTCTGGGATGGACCAACAATTGGTCAATCTGTCCCCAGTGAAGTCGCCAGGTGAAACAATCGCATGAACAATCATTAAGAGAAAATTAATAAAGTCGCCATCAAATGTTTTTTATCCCACAGGAAGGGAAAGGTAAATATCGAGTAAACCCGAGAAGGGTGAAATCAAGGTCTTGTGACCGAGAGATACGAGTAAGGGAGTGGATTACGTATGGGGGAAGGTATTAGCACCCCTCCTGTTCGTGGTACTCCACTGGATCCACTCTTGTTGTTCTAATCAAAGGGTGTGTTTTAATCTAAAGCTAAAGAGCTAAGGACAAAATTCAAAGAGAGAATGCATGCAAAAGAAAACACGGGGAAAAGAAGGAATATTTACAAACTTTTTCTTGCCTAGGCCCCACGACCGAATTCCTACGTATCCCTTTAAGGAATCATAGCATCGTAGTTCAGCTCAAAAGTTTCCGTTTGTTTTTTATGAACAATATTAATTTCGCTTTCTGCCGCAGCTCGACCTTTAGAGACTCACGCGTTGGCACATAAATGAATTAATATGTTCTACCTGAAAAGGTATTTTCAAAAGAAAAGTGCCCAGAGGCGGATAATGCTACATTTGTACTCTAGCAAGTAGACATGGTGTCACCCGACCTTTGGGGATTTACGCGTCGTATTGCCTATAGTATAATTAACACATCCTTTTGAGTGTTTCGAAGAAAGTCCCGAAGGCGGAAAACAATTTGAATTAGTTGATGTTTTTTACCTTAAAAAAGGATGTAAGAAGTGTTAGATGTTTTATGCATTTGCCAAGAAAAGGTTTTAGTCTTAATCAAGACTAAAATGTGAAGAAATAGGATTCGAACAAGCATTGCAACATTGATATCAAAAACCAAGAAGTAACTTATTAACACATGCAAGTGTGCGAAAAGTCGGAATAAATTCGATCCAAAAGGGTACTGATAACCATCAAACGTACCAATAAGCTCAAATGAGCATCAACTCATGAATTAAATCGCCATGCAAGCACCACTTACCATTTCCGAGAAGCATTGCCGTCAATACATGAACCACACGAAATATTGATCCGAAATCGAAAAAACTTGACATAAATACCGCCCAAGTATCAAAACAAACTTCCTTGAGCATTAACCATCAATTAAATAGTGCCTTATGCTCAACTTGACGAAACCGGGCAACATTTCTCTGTATCACAAAATCAACTGAAACATCGTGTCAGAAACAAATTAATTCAACACCAATGGTCCATGCATAAACATGCATGAATACGCATCAAACAACTTTCGAAAAGAGATTTACAAGGCGTTTGTATTTTCTGGGTAGCGATGTATACTTGAACCAATATCGATAAAAAATGATTTCAACAATCGCACACAAATGCACAAAAATACTTATCGATTCAATTATCGCCGCTTAGAAATTACAAACACATTGTAATGATCAAATCAGCATTTAAACAATGCTTCCAAGCCACAAACAACACAATTCAAGTTTTAATGCAATTTATTGGATTTTGTGTTTTTTATGTCGAAAAATCGAATTCATCAACAACTCGAATCGAAAAATGCATTAACTCATGAAAACACAATTAATTCTCATCAAAGCTCAACAATCAACATTTAGATCTAAAATTTGGTACTCAAAAAAATCAACATTAATTTAATGATTAAATTCAAGATCTAAACAGATTGATTCAATATTCAACCAATTATACACTTTAACATCATTGAAATTCAAGAATTAAGTGTTTCTCACAATTCAAATAATATTCAATTCACGAATATATCAATTAAGTTCAAATCAACATAATCCATAAAATCAATTATGTAATAAACACTTGCACAAGCAAAGATCAAGAACTGACCGAAGCAAAAGTGAACCAGAGATGAAGATGGAGATGCTGGTCATAAAAAAGCGCGATCGAAAGGGAGTATGTCGCCGAAACTGTAGCAGGACGGAGACAAAGGGATAAGATGGCATGTGAATCACGTGAAGGGAAGGAGATGACTGTTGAAAGTTGCAACGATGGGAAGGGATCGCCGACGAGTGAAGCCTGGTGGCTAGTGAGAAGGTTAGTGCGGCACTGCTAGTGGAGAGGGAGGGAGATCGCTGAAGTGAGTTCTTGAGAGTGAGAAAGATGAAGATTTTGATTTTTTGTGAGTTTTGTTCTTGATGAAAGTTGGGAGAATTGAGAGAAAATGTATTTTGATTTGAGAGAGAGTTGTGAGAAAAATGTGAGAGGTTTGTGATAATGAGTGTGATTGTGTTTGAAATTTTAATCTCAAAATATATATTCTTGGCTCCAAAGTCTTGTTTGGCTTGACAAATTTGATTTTTCCGCTTATTTCATGCACATTGCAAGATCGAACCATAAACTCATGACATTCGGTGCGAAATCCTGACGCGCAACCTGAAACAAAAATGTTGATGATGAAATTGGTGATGCGGAGCCGAAAGAATCGTCCTCATACGATAAAAATTGAATAAGTTATGTTGCTCTGAACAGCGAGAAATCGGTGTAAAAATTCACAATGCAGATTTTTCAGCTTATTTTGTGTACAAACCTCAAGCTCAAGCTCAAGCTCATGTCTCTCGATGCAGAATCCTGACACGCAACCTGAAACAAAATCGTTGGCGGTGAAATTTTTGATGTCATGCCGAAAGAATCACCTCAATACGAAAAAAAACCAAGCAACTTATTATTTTTCGAATGGCGATAAATAGTGAACTTATTTTGCTGTCTTGAAAATTTCAGCTTATTTTCATGCGCACTTTAGGAACTAAACCATAAACTGAAGTCTTTGAAGCACAATCCAAACTCGGGACTTGAAGCAAAGTCGTATTTAATAAAATTTGTGATCTCACTCTTCAAGAATAATCCTGATATGATAAAAATCGAGAGAGTTATGATTTTTACAATATCGAGAAACAGTCTGGTAGAAAATCATTTCGGGGAGCATTTTTCTCTAGTAATTCGCATTTTCAGAGATCTTATGCAAAGAATTAACTTCTGACCCAACATACGAATCAAAGACAAAATTAAGACAAATTTTTCACCCAAAGAACCATCCAAAAACATTGAACCAAACGAAATTTATGAATTTTTGAACATCTACAAAATAGTGGTTCATCACACTATTTTCATTGTATTTTCACTGTATAGCTTCAAAGTACTCTACATTCAGAGATCTTCCGTAATGAATCGGCTTTTGAGCCAAACACGAATATTGAAGGAAATAACAAGACAGTTCAAATGCTCTAAGAATCACTCAAAGATGATTTTTCCAGCCAACAGTTACGAATTTTAAAGCTTTCGAAAATCAGTGAACCAAAAAATTACTGTATAACGCATTTCAAGTATTTGGTGCTTTTGAAAATCTTTCTCACAAAATTAGCCTTCAATCCGAACATATGAATTTAAGAAGATCTCGATACGGTTCTAGCGCCTAAAAAACCATTAACCATTTTCTGGTCTCAAGTTATGAATTTCTGAGCTTGAAACGCAAAATGCTGAATTTCTGTCTGCACTTTCTCAAATTGATTGAAGCGTCCGGCTTTCTAGAAATTCAAATCATGCCAAGATACATGAGAGCTTGATAGGATAATGAATTAATTAATTGTTGATTGAATAACTTGGAAAACGTGTGGAGTGCATTAAAATGTGGAAAACTGTGAGTTCTGCTTCACAATGTTGCTTAACGCAACAGTCAATTTTTGTAACTCTTTCTTGCAAAGAAAACCCTTGATTCCATGAGTATAGGGTACCCTATGACATGTATGTATGAATATAAAGATAAAGTATAAGCCAATTAGAGTTAAGTTTAAGAGGGCGAATTTCGGGGTACAACAATGTACTATGATTTGGGGGTTTTTCCCTTTAAGGGGAGAACTAATTGTGTATGACAGGGGGAGTATTGCACTTGTCTGATTGTACAAGATTTTGAGCTGTGTCATGTTTTACAGAGTTTACATTTCATGTAACATGTGTTTGTGGTTTTATTTCTCTCTCTAAGATAATTGGGCTTTGGTTGTTTTAGCCAAAATTTTCCAAAGGGGGGATTGTTAGGTTTGTGATTTTATGGTTGGAAACAATTTGGTAAAACAAGGAGTTGACAACTATTTTATCAAAACATGTTTCATTGGGAGAAACATGTATTGCAGCCTAATGTTAAGAAAGATGTCATAACATCTAGACCAATTGGTACAACAGAGTTTGCTGGTACTTATTTGATAGATGTTCTATCAGATGTTGTAACATGTTGCATTAGAACATCCTTGAAGATTTGATTTAAAAATATGAGATTCTAGAGGTTTCTAGTACTCATAACAGGCACAGGCAATCAAAGATTTTTAGGAACAATTGCAGATTTGATTTGTTTCATAAAAAGGATCTTTGAGACTTTTTAGGAAATATTTGAAAGATTTATTTTTTGTTTCTATTTTTATGGATAAGATTCTGCATGGATTTAGAGTTGAAGATTATATTTGATTGAAGAGTCCAAGCCCAACTACAGAAGTCTATATAAGGAGTCGTCCAAGACCTAGTTTTATAAGTAGCATAGTTTCATTGTAAAACCGTGTGAAAAATAAGGGTTTAGGGTTTGAGAGTTCATTAGGTTCTCCGTGTGTGTTTTGTTTGTCCTCGTGTATCTTTTGATGCATTTGAGTTGACTGATTGTTACTTGTTTATCAAGTTATTGTTCTCCTCCAGGCTTTTAAGTAAATAGTTGAGTATTGTTATTAGTGAAGCTTTTAAGCAAACTAAGTATTTGTGTTTTGGAATAATGTTCTTCTTTTTGGTTTCTTGAGACACTCCCCAGGATTGGGATTGTTAAATCCAGTCACAAGGTTTGTAACTATAGGTATCACTGCGGTGATTGGAAGTGAGAGTGGTTCTCATATCTAGGAGGTGTCTGGGTAGAAGTTGCATTAGGTAGGGATTAAGTGAAAGGTGTAAGCTGGGATTCTTTAGCTTTGAATTGATATTACTAATAGTGGATTTCTTTCCTGGCTTGGTAGCCTCTAGAGTAGGTGAGTTTGCACCAAACTGGGTTAACATTTGATTGTGTTCTTTAAGTTTCTGCAATTTATTTTTCTACACAATCTTTCTGTTTTAGAAAGTCTATTTTCTGTCAGTAGATGTTATGACATTTTTCGCGGCATTATGTATTGTTGAGACATCAATCTTGACTTCTGATATTCTGTGTGCCAGAATCTCATAATCCTAATAGGATATCATTCAACTGGAGGATACAAGTTGTTCGACCCAGTGAACAAGCAATGAGTGATCAACAAAGACGTGATCATAGATGGCCTTAAGGAATGGGATTAGACTGAAAATGTAAACAAGGATTTAGTGAGAATCTTTTGTGATGAACCAGCCACTGGAGTCGAAAGAGAAGAAGTTCGATAAGAAGAAGTGAGAGGTGATGCAGGACAAAGCATACCTCAGAGAACTAGACACTTGCTTACAAGGTTGCAAGATTGTTTGATTACAACATATGATATAGTCGATGATGAAGGTGAGCTGGTACATTATGCTTTCTATGCAGACGTCAAACCAGTCAATGCAACTGATGCATTGAATGATTCGAAGTGGGTGAAAGATATGAATGAAGATAAGAAGACAATTGATGTCAAGTGGGTATATAAGGTGAAGTTTAATCCTAGAGGGGAAGTTAATTGACATAAGGCAAGACTTGTGGCAAAAGTAATTCTTTAGAAAGAAGGAATCGACTTCGGTGAAGTTTTTGCACCTGTTTCTAGGATCAAAACAATCAGGTTGGTTGTTGGTCTACCAGAAATAAACAGTTGACACATATTTCAGATGGACGTGAAATGTACATTCCTAAATGGACCCTTAAATCAAGAAGTTTATGTTGCACAATTAGTTGGGTTTGTGAAACAAGGAAAAGAGAGAATGGTGTATTGGATTTATAAAGCCTTATATGGACTTAAACAAGCTCCAAGAGCTTGAAATAAGAAGATTGAAAATTTCCTAAGGGATAAGGAATTTGTGAAGTGCACAACTAAGTATGGAGTATATGTAAGAAGAATCAAGAGTGAATTGCTTATACTATGTCTCTATGTTGATGACTTATTAATAATAGGTAGCTGCAAGAAGGAGATCGAAGACTTCAAATGTGATATGAGCCAGGAATTCCAAATGTCTGATCTGGGCAACATTTCATATTTCCTTGGCATCGAATTCTACAAGAGCAATAGAGGATTGATGATGCATCAAAGAAGGTATGCAAGTGAAACTCTCAAGAGATTTGAGATAGAAGAATGTAACTCGACTTTGAGACTTGTTGAACCAAGATTGCAACTTTCAAAAGATTCAGATTCAGATGATGTATATCCAACACAATACAGAAGACTTATTGGTTCAATAAGGTACCTTTGTCACACAAGGCCTGACTCAACATACAATGTAGATATGTTGAGTAAATTCATGCAGAAGTCAAAGGTGCCACATCTAGCAGCGACGAAGAGGATACTAAGGTATCTGAAAGGAACTCCCGACTATGAAATTATGTTTCATGCAACTGATAAAGGAAAAAATACAAGTTAGTGGGATACACCGACTCAAGTTGGTGTAGTGATGTTGAGGATCGAAAATCCACAGCCGGCTATGTGTTTATGCTAGGTGGTGCACCAGTTTCTTGGAGTTCGAGAAAAGAAGCAGTAGTGGCACTATCTTCGTGTGAAGTAGAGTATATAGTTGTTTCTCTTTGTGTATGTCAAACAACATGGATGGTGAACTTGGTCGAAGAGATTACATGGAAGGATCATAGAGCAATAACCATGAAGATCTATAACATGTTGGTTATCAATCTGGTGAAGAACCTGATAACACATGGTCGAAGCAAGTACATCAAAATGAGATTACATTATCTTCGTGAGCAAATAGCAGATGAGAAGATGAACTTGGAACACTGCAAAATTGAGAATCATATTGCAAACACCGTGACAAAAAGTGTGCAAGTTGAAGTGTTTAAAAGACTAAGAGCTATGATCAATATAGATAGCTTAGACACAATGAATTACGTGGTGAGTTGAAAGTGTAATTCCTTTGTGTCGAAGAAGCATGTTGCTCGACAAAAGGGTATGTCGAATTAGTCTGTAAGTGTGTCGAAATATCGAAGCAAGTTGTTTGACAGGATTTCGACTTAGACCTATTTTAGTAAGTGTTAACTGAATTAGGTATTTTAGGCTTTTGTATTTTGGGTTTTGACTTAGGGAGTAAGCAAAAACTCAATTATAAATAGAGGGAGTAACTCTTATTTTACAACAATTCATTAAGTATTCACAAAATTTGCAGTTGTAAGTAAATAAGATTTTTTCACAGTTTATGAATAAAGACTTACTCTGCAGAAAATCATCATCTTCTCTTTATTTTGTTCAAACTTTAATTTTCTTTCTTCTTCTATTTTTCATTGTCATTGTGTGGTGATAACAACCTTGCTTGTCAAGATTGAATAGAAATTCTATAGACTTAGTGAATTTCCAACAAATACATTGTCTAATCTATCTATTCATGTATTTTTCTCTTGTGAGATATTTTAAACTTAAAAGAACATATAATATATATAAAATATTTTTCTATTTAAAATTTAAGGAATAATATTTAAATTAAAAAATACATGAATATTCAGTATTAGAAAAATTATATACACTTTAATGATCTTTAAAATGTCGCCTCTCTTAATTTTTTTAGGCAAGATCCGTGAGTGTATTCAACTTATATCTATCAAAAACTTGAGTTTGAAGTTGTTGATGAACATTAAATAAACATCTCTTATATTGTTATAATTTAGTATTCAAATTTTTCTTAACCCTCTAAAACAAGTCATGAGACTCATCTCGTCTAAATATTATTTTAATTGTAGAAAACTAGTTGAAGGCATGTATGTTATTATTAAAATATTTAATGCGAGAAGGTTTAAGCACTTGTACTTGTATCCGTGAGCTTTTGTTTATCATTTTATTTTATAGTGATGTCACCCGTGTCGTGTAAAATCATGTGAAGCAAGTGCCAACATAACCCAACAAATTACAAATATTATAATAATGAAGTGGTAGGACCCTAATCAAGATTCAGGAGTAGTAGAGATTCTTTTCACATTCATATAGTATCTATCTATAGAGACAATAGAGACTCCGTTAGTAAAATTTGAAGTGAATATAATCAATTTAGAAGTTAATAATTGAGTTATCTATTTTATTTTGAGAAATACAGTAAATTTCTACTTAATCAATAAGTAAATTATATTAATTTTAAATAAAAAATTATTGGTGCACAAAAAATTGAAGATGAAGATGAAAGAAGAGAGAGATAAAAAATTGTTGTAACAAATTTGTTGAGAAAAAAAAACTTTGTTAACAATTGTATTTCAAAACCCTAATTACAAACTTGTTTGAATACACAAAATAAACTGTCAAGTATGCCCTAACAAAAGTATGTTTAATAGCTAAGCTAGCAGATAAGAGTGGTTTCTAGAACATATCAAGATACTGCTTCTGAGTAACAGTCTCAGAAGCTATATTGCTTCTGAGTAACGACATGCTTCTGGACATGAATTATTTCTAACACCATCTTTTAATTCATATTTAGAAATATACAACACCAATTTCATTCCTCAATCAGATAAAGTATTCAGTCTTGATAGCTTTAGTAAGAATATCTGCAAGTTTCTTTTGAGTGCTACCGTGTGCAACTTCTAGCACTTCATTATGGACTTGACATCTCAGAAAATGGAACTTTGTGTCAATGTACTTGTTTCTCCCATGCATCATTAGGTTCTTGGCAAGGCTTATAGTTGATTTGTTGTCATTAACTTCACAAGTTTACTCAGCTTAATTGATCTTTAGATCATGCAACAAATTCATCAATCAAACAGCTTGACTCGCAGTCAAAGCATCTGCGATGTATTCAGCTTCACAAGTTGACAACGCAACCACCGGTTACTTCTTGGAGCACCAACAAATGGAACTTCCCAAATATTTGAAAAAATGTCTAGAAGTACTTCTTTTGTCAACTTTGTCCCCACACCAATCAGAGTCTAAATAGTATATCAACTCTACTTCAGTTATAACACCAAAAAGGAACAACACTCCATACCTCAAAGTCTCTTTAATATACCTCAGAATTCTAACGACATCTTGGTAATGTGATCACTTTGACTTGTTCATAAACCTACTCAGTATTCCAACTGCATAACAAATGCCAGGTCTGGTGTTACACATATATCTCAATGAGCCAACCAATTGATTTAAAGTTGTAGCATCCACATTATAACTGTTAACATCATAATCCAACTTGTGTTTCAAAAGGTGTAATTGTAGTCTTACAATTTGTTAGCTCAAAGCTTTTCAGAAGCTCAAGTTCATACTTCAGCTGATGAAAAATGATACCCTTTTCAGAGTACAAAATATTCATAATATATCATATTTCTCATATCAAACATCTCAAACTCTTTCATCAACACCTTCTTGAACTTGACCATCTCTTCTGGACAACTTTTTGTTAGCAATATGTCATCAACATAGAGACACACCAAAATTATATTGCCTTCAGAAGTATACTGATCATAAACTTCATACTCCATCTCACACTTTCTTAATCCTTGCAGCTTGAAAAATGAATCAATTTTCAGATTCCAAGCTCTAGAAGATTACTTAAATCCATATAACGTTTATGTCATTTGTACACCATTACTTTTTTATTTTATTTGCAAATCCAAGAAGTTGTGACACGTATACCTCTTCCTGTAATGGACCATTCAGAAATGCATATTTCACATCCTGCATCAGAGGCCAATTTTTATTTGCAGCTATAGCAATTAGCAATCACCAATCTAATTGTTTCATGTCTAGCTACATGCGCAAACACTTCAAAGTAATCTAGTATAGATTTATGTATAAATCCTCGAGCTACTAACCTTGCTTTGTGTTATCCAATTGATCCATCTGGTTTCAACTTTATCTTGAAAACTCATTTAGAACTAATGGTTTTTTCCTCCTTTGAAAGCTTAGTCAACTCCCAAGTCTTATTTCTTTCTATAGTACCAAGTTCTTATTTCATGGCCTTCAGCCACACTTTCTTCTTAAGAGCTTCTTCAACACTAACAGGTTTAGAGTCTACCAAAATGGCACACTGAATTAATTCTCGCTCAGAGTCTACTTTAGTATCTTGCAACATATCAAACTCTACGAATCTCCTTGGTATTTTTCTAATTATTTGTGGCCTCTAGACTTGTTCAGAATTTCTTTATGATTCTGGAACCTTACCCTTTTTGGACTTTCTTGAGAAGTTGAACCACCTCCAAAAGCTCCACCTTCAGAAGCATGCCCACCAGAGTTTTAACCACCAGATTCTATCAAAATCTGGATCAGAATCAGATTCACCTTCAGAATTAGAATCATCTTCTGACTCTAACTCTTTTTCAGAGTCTCCATCTAACTCTGACCCATCTTCAAAACCTTCATATTCTGAACTATCTTTAGAAGTTATCTCAGGTTTTAACACTACACCAGAGTTGGATTGAGACTTTCTTTAATCCCATTGTTGTGACTCCTTCACAATGACGTCTCTGTTGACTATAATTTTTTTAGTTCCTAAACGATAAAGCTTGTACGCACATTACTGTGTGTTGCAACTGGTTTTTAAATTAGAGTCGTCACCCTTAATTTTTATCATAAAGGAAGGGAGTATAAAGGAATAACCTTAAAAGTCAGAGATTCTAGATTTGGACTCGGTTCTAGACGAGGGGAAGGTGTTAGGCACCCCTCCTCTACCTTGTTCACAAGGATACTAGGTTTAGAAGCACGTTTTTAGGAAATAGGGTAATTATTATTAATAAGGAAAAGGGTTTGAATTTTAGCTAGGGGACTCGCCACGACTTTTGATCGTATGCCTACGTATCCTCTTAGGAGGAATCAGAGTCATATTTCGTAGTTCGTAATTTGGTTGGTATTTTTTATAGATTGCGTAGAATTTCTTTCGAATTAAACTTGAACCTCGTCCTGGTAGTAAATTGAGTGATCATAGACATGGTTCGCAGTTAATTTCGGGAAAAATTCTCCTTAATCTTTTTTTCGAAAATAATCTTGTAGTTTTTGTTATGTTAGTTTCAAAATATTTTGATGTTGGTGAGCTGTTTTAAAATGTAGAGCGAGGGGGTCTGATATAGTCTCCTCTTCACGTGGCTAGATATTGGCCACATGTCGCTTGCAGATGGTAAATTTAACGAGTTACGAATATTTTAATTGTTTCATTTTAAATAATAGACCGATAGACGATATGTCGACCGATTTAATTACTCGAAGATGGACATCTTGTTATTTATAGAATACTTGAATTAATTTTATTTGAGAAATGTTTGAATTCATTATTTAAAACTAAAAAAAGCTAATTATAAAAATATAAAATAAATAAATAAAACTAAATAACTAATGGATGTCTGTCCTAATTAATGGGTGAGTAATATAAGGTAACTTCATAACTAACCTTAAATTTGTGATTTTATATATCTTAGACAAACTAATTTGAATACATTTTTAAAGACATATTAATTATATATCAAAATTATATATAAATGCAGTTACGTACGCATTGCGGTTTTGGAGTGGATGGAGTTGTGCATCAGAGGCATGGTGGATGGGCGGTTCCGATGTGAACTCCGGATTCTACCTCTTGTCTTTCTTATATTCTCTCCTGCTGCAAAATTCAAAAGAAAATAAATAGCAGTAATAATGGTATTCTGAATTTTGTTATCTTTTGAAATTGAAATCACTGATTGTTGTAATTGCAGATTTTGTAATAAACTAAAAATTTTGGGCAAACAATAAGAGAATAGTAACCATGTATTCGACATTATAGTAAAAATAATAATAATAATTCCGGACACAAACTTGGAACATGAAATCCGATCGATTTTATAGATGAAAAACAAAAAAAAAAGAAGAGGAGTTTAAAAGAGTTATATATATATATATATATAAATATATATATATATATATATATATATATATATATATATATATATATATATATATATATATATATATATATATATATATATATATATATATATATATATATATATATATATATATATATATATATATATATATATATATATATATATATATATATATATATATATATGATGTTTGTTAGAAACATGAGTGCATTTATGAATTTTTAACTTTTAATATAATAATGATGAATAAAATAAGAATTAGTAGTTAGAGACTATGAGGATGATTGTTAGTGATCTTGTGAATGACTAATGAGAAAGTCTTTCTTTTAGAAGAAAAAGTGAAAAGACAAGTTTATAAACCGTGAGAAATAAGTTGGATGCGATGTGTATATTTGTGGATCTTGTGTGTGAATCTACGAATGTAAGAAATTATTATTACAAAAAGAAATATAATAAACCAAAACGTCATCAATTTGATATCATATGATTAAAAAATAAATAATTGGAGATAAAAGATAATGACCTCATATGAAATCATCGGCCAAAAACATCCATAGTAAAAGAGATTTTGAAAACCAGAAATTTGTTAAAAGAGAGAAAAAAAACTAGAGTGTGTGAGTGTGATTGAACTGTAGATTTTCTGGATGAATTGTGTATATTGTGGATGTCCTATTTATAGATAAAAAAATATCCAAATTGAAGATAAAACAAAATTGACCAATCAAAAGCAAAGTGTGACACAAATTGACATCAAATGGCCAATAAGAAACACCTATAAAAAAGGAAAGAAAATTAGTGACAAAAAATAGAAAAAAATATATTAAAAGTGCAGCGCAAGAGATTTGAACTCGTTACCTCATTCTTGCAAGCTTTATTCTTTACCAATTATGCTATGTTACTTATTTGTAAATAAATTCAATTGAAAGTATATGAAAGGTGTGCAAATATTTGCTATTTTAAAAATACAAACAATTTTAAAATGAATCATTATATTTTTAAATAGGTTTAGAAGCAAAAATTTATAAAAATCAAATAATATTTTAAAAATAATGTTTAAAATATTTTTGACTGTACTTGAGAATGAACATCTATAAAAATAAAATAATATTATAAAAACAAGGTTTTAAAATATTTTTGACTGTAGAAATAAAACGGCGGGAAAATTTGGGGTATGACACTGTGGTACCCAATCAGCAACATTACTTTGTTTCTATTATCCCGCTTCTTTCTCATAGCATTTGGAACATATTTTTAACAAGCTAAACCAAATACCTTTGAAATGACACACACTTTTCTTATATTCAGTCCACTTCTCTTAAGGAATAGTTTCCATCAGCTTCTTTATTAGACATCTATCGAACACATACGCTGAAGTGGCAACAGCTTCTCCCCACAAGGTGTGAGGCAGATTCTTCCCTTTCAACATGCTCCTTGTCATATCAAGAAAAGTTGTATTTCTTCTTTCAGCAAGACCATTATGTTGAGAAGTGTATGGAGCATTAACATCATGCTCAATACCATTCTCCTCACATAACTTCTGGAACTCTGTAGAGTTATATTCACTTCCACCGTCAATTTTAAGAACTTTCAACTTCTGACCACTCTATTTCTCAACCTTAACCTTGAAATTTTGGAACGCGATAAACACGTTATGCTTAAACTTATGAGTTCTACCCATGTCATCCTTGTAAAATCATCCACAAAAGATACAAAGTAATTGTTTCCTCCAAATGAAGGTACTGGAAATGGTCCACATACATCATAATGCACTACTCCTAAAGCATACTTTGCTCTTGGGGATACTTCTGACGCAAATATCAATATGGGTTGCTTTCCTTTCATGCAAACATCACATGACTTCTCAGGCTTCACAATCTTCAGATTCCATGTATCAACTTCTTAGAAATCAGATGCCCTAAGCTTCTGAAGTTCATATGCCCCAATGTCTTGTGCCACAGCTCATTGTCACATTCAGGGCCTTCTGGGCCAAGGCATTTAGCTTAAAGTGTCTCCAAATTCACCTTGAATATTCTGTTGCTTCTCTGTTTAGATTAAATTAATAAACTTCTCATTTCAGTTGTTGTACCCTAAAATTTTCCCTCTGATTTTTTACTCAAGACATGCTCTTAGAGATCCTCAATTGCTCAAGGTTGACCAAGAATTGATTAGACAAATTCTCCTCCTAAGCAATGAACCTCTAATTAGGGTTTTGCTTTCCACTAAGATGTGTGAGCTATAAAGGTCTCAAATGTTTTCCATTGTCCTAATATACCTTCAAGATTTTTCATGACAAATTTCATGCCTTACACTACAAGTTTGCTCAGTCAATTGCTCAAATGTTTGAAAGTCAACTATACTAGGTCAAAAGTCAATTGTGGCCTATATACAGTCAAACTTCAAGATTTTTTGTCAACATCAATATTTTGAAGTGATAATCTTCATTTTATAAAGGGTCATTCATGATTCCTCAAGAAATGCTCCTAATCTATCAAAAGTCAAGAATTGCTAAATTAGGGCTTCTATAGGAAAAGTCAAATGAATTTTGACCAGGCATAACTTTCACATACTTCATCCATTTTTCCCCAACCAAAGATCATTTTAAAGAGAATCCAATTCCCTACAACTTATCTTTTTTCCTCAAGTCCAAGAAATGTACTATTTGAAAGATACAAGCTCATACATTACATGTCATTTTCAGAAAGTCAACAAAAAACACTTTTTTCAAGACCTTTTACATCAAGATAAAATCTTAAAATGGAAAATTGATCAAAAGAGGTATTGAAGTAGACAACTTGTGCTTTTCCAAAAAGTCCAAGATCATCATCATGAGATAAAAATTGAGCAAGTTATGGGTTGCCCAAGTTGGGAAAATTTGAGAATTTCAAGAATTATGCATTGGACAAACTTGTACTTTTAGGTCAATGGCCTAACTTCTTGGACTTAAAATGTCTTCCTAGCCTTATAAGGGACCTCAATCTAATTTTTTACATTGCCTTACCATTTTTATCTATTTTTTTCATATTTATATTGATTTATTTCAAATAAATATAAAATAAATTATACAAAATATTAAGAGATGGGCCTTGGCCTTTGGACTGGTTTTTTGACTTGTCTTGATGCCCAAGATTTCGTGTAAAGCATGTCCAGATATATCCAAGTCTCAACATGACATGAAACTCATTTTTGGCAATTTTTCAAAATGAGAATTATGGCTTTCAACATGACCTTAATACCTTGGATTCTTTCCATTTTCCTCCTTCACTTCCTCTCCTCTATTTATACATCACTCCTGCAAGCATATCATACGGATACAAAGCCTAAAGGGAACGCTCCAAAATTGCAAAAAATATCTAAAGTTGTCAAATCTAGAAAACGTATTTCCAGCCTTCCTCAGTCCAAACAAAGGATTCAAATATGTTCTTGAAGACACAAGGAACCTATCCTTGCCATTTTCCAAGCTTGTAGCACTCTCAAACGGCCGGATCGTGTGTCACCGTTTTGGTATACTTTCTTGACTTCAAAATCTCTTATCTTGTGATATAAATGATTTTTATGTTTATATTCATGTTTGTACTGATGATTGTGTGCGATTAGAGCCATCACATGAGAAATTTAACGCAGGGATGAAGCTTTGCCATTTTTAGGGCAAAGCTTCAGCCAAGCTTCATATCTCCCTGTACATGCACGTTCAGTCCAAACCAAGGCCATGGTTGGATTCACAATATGTGATTTATGGGGGGTAGACACGATCTAGGGTTTTGAATCTCTTTATTTTGCAGGATAGGTTTTTGGACTGGCTGGAGAAGACGGTGGAAACCACCGGCTCCGGTGGTTGGACTGACCGGACCTAGGTCAAAGCTGGCGTGGCTCAGTAGTATCTTCTGATTGGTCAATTCAAACATATCCATGGCCCACTCAGCGTGCGTTTTTTATTTCAAACATATTCTTGACCTTGTTTCATATATTTTATTGTTTTGTAATTTATGTAAATGAATGGTAAAGCAGCTCAAATGGCAAGGCAGTGCGTGTGAAAAGGGAGAAGGCATGGGTTCGAGTCCTAGGTCCAGCAATTTTACTTTTCTAACATGTTTATGCAGGTTCTATACTCCCAGTGGCCAGACGCGTACCATACACCTCCAAATCATAACCATCAGATCATAGTTGATCAAGATCCAAGGGCTTCAACGTGAAACTCACCATGCACCCTCAAGGCTTCTCCTCACCAGATTCCAATGCAGTCTGGGCTTTATCAAGATTGGGCCTAGCGAATTCAGATCTTACCCCCGCTAATTGTTGATTAACACCCAGGCCCATTTGTATTTTGTTTTATTTTTATTATTCTTTTAATTTGTTTGTTTTATTTAATCAGCAAATATTTTTTTAAAATCAAATGAAAAATCAGAAAAGAAAACTTAGGATTAGTTTTTTTAATTAAATAATTAATTTATGAAATTAATTAATTAATTAACTTTAACATTTTCTTCAAAATTAAAATAACTTAGAACTTAGGGTTTAGTTTATGTTTAAATTATTTTCTCATACAAAAATGCAAAAAATAGTAGAATTAGTTTTCTTTTATTTGATTAAAATTAACTTTATTAATAATCATTCTTTTATTTAATTAATTAGGATTAAATTTAGTTTTTTTGATTTAATTTAATTTAAGTATTTTCTTAAAATAAACAAAAAATAAAAAAGATTCTCTTATTTTACTTAGAACTTTTTTAGGGTTTAGACGTTCCTTTCGACTCGCGCACATTATTATGTTTTATTTTTTCCAAATTATTTTAACTGCTCACAGACTGTAATAGCTTAATTAGGGTTTTTTCTTTATTGCTTTTATTTCCCTCATTTTTGGACATGTAAATATCCCCCTCCCCGAAGTATTGTAATAGCGTAGATTTAAATTCCCGCACTTTAAATTCCTGTACATATTAATTGCTTAGATGTATGTCTAATAGGATTCCATGACAAGAGCATAATAAATCAAATGCTAGCAAACCTAAAAAAAAAGACAAAAATAACTGAATACAACACACTTGCACATATACACCTCTAGGGTACGCCCACTTCGGTTGCTTTCGGAAATAGTCACAACTCTCGAAAAGTGAGAGATTTTAGTGGCTACCATTTGGTTCAAAAGATCATAAGTCCCTCGATGACCCTCTCGACGTTTCCTCGGTAAAAATATGATCTTAGAACTCTAGGGTAGTTACTAAAACTTCTTGCCCAGTTGCCTTTGTGACTATAAAAACTTCCCTTTGAATGTCCCTCATACATCCAACGATAGGGCTACCTACTCATTAATAGTAGGATATCTCTATCTAAAGGATAGGAGGAAAAGAACAAACCTTTAGAGTATAAGTAGATAGTTCCTAGATGCTTGCTCATAAAAAAAACTTTTACACTTACACAAAACATTTCAAAAACACTTTCAAAAAAAGCTTTATCAACACTCTTGAGGACTGATACAAGAGTTATCATAAAGTGAATCGCCGCACTAAGGCATTTTTCAAAATACTTTTCGAAACATGCAAAAGCACAAGGTATTTCAAAAATTGAGCTAAGAATCTAAGAGCCCGTAGATAACTACGGATGGAAAGAGTGTTAACACCTTCCCTTTCCATAATCTACCCCCCTTACTCAGAAAATTCTCTAAAAGGTATTTTTCTGTTCTTTTCACCCTTTCCTTTGTTGGATAAAAGAAAATTCGGTGGCGACTCTTGCTTCCCGCAACATTTGCGAACACAAATGAAAAACTAGTATAAACAGTCGATTCTGCCACCGTATCAAAGAACTGGCGACTCTGCTGGGGAAAAATAAAAAGTGGGGTTACCCTAGAGCTTAGGTAATATTTAATTTCCT
This sequence comes from Vicia faba, assembly GCA_948472305.1. Lineage (NCBI taxonomy): Eukaryota > Viridiplantae > Streptophyta > Magnoliopsida > Fabales > Fabaceae > Vicia > Vicia faba. The sequence continues at coordinate 1,185,744,268 of OX451735.1, read as the reverse complement.
TTCCTTGTATGCTATGATTGCTTTATCTTTAAGGGTTTTTGCTTGGGTTTACTTGTAAATATCCTACACTCAGATCTGGGGCACCTTTTAAGTAAGTAGCAATAGATCGTGGGGACTGTGTGGGGTATACCGACACGGTTGAAATGATATCTATGTTGGTGTGTGTTGTACCCCAAAATTTTCCCTCTCATTTCTCAAGAAATCTCTCATAATATCTCCATTGATTCAAGACCACACAAGGTTTGATCAACTCAAGACACCTCCTCAACACTGACAACTCAAAATTAGGGTTTGAGTTTGTACAAAGATAATTGAAATTCTAATGCCTTATATGACTTTTCATGGATCCTTTTGGATCCACAAGATTTCTCATGACAAGTTTCAAGCCTTGGATCATATTGTTGCTCAGTCAGTTGATCAGTTGACCTAAAATCAACTATTTTAGGGAAAAGTCAATTATGGTCAATTTGCAGTCAAACTTCACAATTTTTGATCCATATCAATATTATGAACTCATATATGTCAATTGATCAAGTTGGATCACAATTCCTCAAAGAAATTTGATCAGAACTCTAAAAGGGCAAAATGGTTAAAATTAGGGTTTTGATTGAGAAGGCTCAGTTCTTGACTTTTGACCAATAAAATGACTTATTGGTTTAAGACATGATCTCAAGGACTCAAATGCACCATCTTGACCTAATTGCATAGTTCAAATCACCTCTCGAGATCATTGGATTGACAGATGAATTCCAGTCAACTAATGAAAAGTCAATTGTACACTGAAAAGTCAAACTTTGACTTTTTGATCAAAATTAAGTTTCAAAAATCATATTTCATCAAGACATGTCAAAATATGAAGTTTGCTCATCAATAAATTGAAAAGTCAAAATTCTAGGACTTAGAAATGTTTCTAAGTGTTGGAAAGTTAACATTTTTTCATAACTTTGTGCCAAATTTCCACCATGATGCAAGATGATTCAAGAGAAACTTCCAACATGAAAGTTGTATATCTAAATGAGATCTAAAATATTGTATGTCAGAACTTTTTTTATAAATTCTTGGATTTCAAGTTATGAATTTATGAAGACATGTCCATGAAACTAAAAGACTTAGTGAAATATTACCTTAACTAGGCAGGATTTAACCTAACTTCATGGCAAATTTTCACCTAGTTCCAAATTGAATCTTCAAAAATGTCCGACATGAAGGCTGTAGAGGATGTTACAAGCTTTCCAAAATGTCCAAGAAATCATCAATACCATACTTGATCTAAGAGAATCGCAGGCAAGAAGTTAGGGTTTCAAACTTGTTTTGCAAGACATATTTTATGATGAACATGAACCAAATCCATAGCCATGCTGCATAATCCTCACTTTGCAGGCCTCAAACTTGTTTTTCACTCCATAATTAATGGTTTACATAACTGATTAGGCCCTTATCCAAGTGTTTGAAGCTTTGTCTAAAATGATTATCCATTTATGGCACAAAGTTGCCATTTCCATTTCGATAAAGCATTACTTTTGCAATTGTCAATTTCTTGAGCCTCTCAATTGTTTTCTCGGCACACAAGTAAAGTCAAAACCAAAAGAAACATGTCTAAGGTCTCTAACAACTCAGACCATGCTTGTACAACACTTTGAGACTTGTCTTCTCACTTTTCTTCAAAAGCAAGTTATAGAGCCAAAAGGGTAGAACTCAGAAACCTTGAGTGCAATTGATCTCTAACCTTTTCCAAACATATACACAAGTCTATTTCAACATAAAAAACGAGCTCAAGCACCCCAAAACACTCCCAAGCACTCTGCAACTCAAAAGCTTCCACAACTTGACAGTTTTGAGTTTCACATAGCCATCTCCAAATCCGCTCGTGCGTATTGAGTTTTAATCATACAAACACTTTACATACTTCACATACAAGTGATCCAAGGACCTATTTCCTGACTATAATATCTCCATCACCATCCACCATTGTCAAAACTGAAGCTTACAACTTGACTTAAGTTGGGAGTTTCAGCCATCCTCAAAGCAAAGTAGAAGTTGGAACACACTCAAGGAGGTCCAGGCAAGCTAAAGAGATCATCAGACCATCTCAAATTTTGCTCAAACTCCACACACGAATCCAGCTGCAAGAGGTAAGTTTTCAAACTTCAATATCTTGATACAAGCATTTTTGTGCATACATTATGAACTAAAAATGTAGATATCATTGCCCTAAAACTATACATATCCATAGTTTTCATTTATATTGCCCGAGCTTAGAGAATTTTAAGTTTGAATCTCTGAAAAAAGTTAGGTCAGGATTTGGTACTTTTAGAAATACATGCTCATCTTTGATTGTTAGTCCAAATTGTTTACATTTTTGAAATCCTGTTAAAATTTCTAACAAGTTTGAAGTTGGAAGTTTTGAAAATGGATGAGAAATGAATGAGATACAGGGATCCTGGCTGGAGGTTAAAGATGAAGTTCATTTCTAAGAATGGATTTGTAATATATATATTTATGGTTTTGTTTAAGTTAACGGATGTATAGCCACCCAATGGTAAGACAGCGCGCGTTTATGGTCAAGGTCATGGGTTCAAGCCCAAGCGTTGCCATTTTGCATATTTTCCAACATTTCTCCATCTTTTTTATTTGAACCATGCGCGCTTGGGCCCTGCACATTGGACTTTACCATTTTTGCTTGTTCTGACCCCCTGTTTCCATTTACAACACAACCATTTATTTTATTTTTATTCTTTTTTTCTAATTTCCAAACAAAAATGCTAATGGGCCAGGCTTCAAACAAAAAATTGTTTTACTCCTAAACTATCTAAATCATTTTCACACCCCCTGACTTTTATTTTTATATTTTATTTTATTTTATTATTTTTATTATTTACTATTATTATTACTATTTTTATTAATAAAAATCCAAAAGAATACTTTATTTATTTATTTATGATATACTTATAATTTTATTTTATTTCCTTTTCTAAACTAAAAAAGACAAAAATACTTTTTCTTAAACAAATTTAAATCTTTGCTTAAATAAATTAATAATTAGATTTAGATTTAGTTATTTTCTTTTTAATTAAAATTAACTTAGAATTTAGGTTTTCTTTTAATTAATTAATTTCCATACTATTTTGATTAAACTTAAAACCTTTTCTAAAAAACCCTAAAAATGTTTTTTTGATCAATTTTATTTCTTTTAAACTAGGGTTTAATTTTACTTATTTTAATTAATTATTTTCTCTTTAATTAATTAGGCCAAGAACCATTTTCCTTAACAAAATCCAAATAAAAATCCATTTCTTTTCTATTTATATCCTTGTACATTATATTCCTTTCAATTCTTGTACATTATTCAAGTTTCAATATGGTTATAATAGATAATTAGGTTTAATTTCTTGCAATCCCCATTTATAAATTTGTATACCCCATCCCAAAATGATGTAATAGCGTAGTAAATTTACTTTCCGCAATTTATCGCTTTCATATCAATGCTAGTAAATTAGAGTTTGTATGGAAAGGTAAAATCAACAAGTAGATAACCCTAATAAAAGATTAAATGCATGTAAATCAAACACATTATTTACACATGCACCCCTAAGGTTAACTCCACTTGTTGCCTAAAAAATGGTCATGTTATACATGTGGGATGTCTTAGCAAAAACAATCAAAATACAAAGATTATAGTCCCTCGATGACTTTTCAAATGTTGCCTTTCAAATGATCTTAGTCCCTCAAGAGAAATGCTAAGACATCTTACAACATTGTTATCATGACTATACGATGACCCACTCCCGTCCCTTTTACATCCAAAGATAAGGCTTCTTACCAATCAATGGTAAGATAGCAATATCAAAGGAAAGGAGGAAATGAACAAAAGACTTTTGAGTACGTAGAAACGTTCTTAGTTTCTTTCTCACTTTCAAAACAAACACACACCAAACACTTTCAAAACATCAAATATTTTCAAAAGTCCAACACTTTGTATACGTTATTACGAAACGAGAACCATTACAAAGTTTTCCTAAACGAAGGCGCCTTTTCAAAAATACTTTCAAAAACCACCACAAAGCACATTTTCAAACAAAAGCAAGTGATCTAGCAAGAAACTAAGAGATCATATATAACTATGGATGAAAAGGGTGCTAACACCTTCCCTTTTCATAATCTACCCCCCGAACTCAAGAAAATAATCTCAAAGGTCTTTCCTGTTCTTTTCACCCTTTCCTTCATTGGATAAAAGAAAAATTGGTGGCGACTCTTGCTAACCGCAAAAATTGCGATCAAACGTAAAACATCCCAAGTCAGTTCTCCCACGTATTACAAAACTGGAGACTCTGCTGGGGAAAATCTTAAAAGTGGGGTTACCTTAGGGCTAGATCACCTTTACTTGCTTTCATTGTTTGACTTGTTTACTTTACCTTATGGTTCCTTGTTTGGGCTTGCTTTGATCCTCTACACGGATCTGGGACACCTTTTTAGGTAAGTAGAAATAGATTGTGGAAACTCTACGGCATAAACCGATATGGTTGAAATAATGGCTACATTAGTGTGACTCATTTGTAGGTACCGGTATCCCTTGTGTTGAATCGAGGAGAATGCGGGGCCGCTGAGTGGCGTCATGAAGTACTAACTGACCTTAGAACCTTAATTGAACAACTTGGCCATTAGGACGTAGTGAGATAACCGGTTTCAGTGGAAAGCTGAAAATTGGTTACTCGATACTACACTCATTGAGATTGGACTTTTGAGATATCTCGGCCGTAAGAAAAGATTGATTGTGATGAGACAATGCACAAAAGAAAGGTCAATGATATTGAGACCCTTTAGAACCCGATTACTATTACTAGGACAGGTTTGAGCCAACTAAAACTTCAAGAGGGTACTTACCTACAAATTCCATGCAAGCCTAAACCTAAGGACTTGTTTGCTTTGTGTGTACATAATAACTTGCTTACTTGCACATAACATCATAAACATCATAACATCATGCACATTCTCACTAACCATTTCAAGGATTTATGAATTTATCTTTGTTTTTGTTTTGTAGGCCATGAACTCTGTCAGAAGAAATACCATTAGAATCAACTTTGTGAAAGCACACCCTCAAATCCAAGAGTTAGCGTCAAGGGTACCTGAAGAATCTCCTTTCACTAAGAAATATGGTCGACTCCTCAGCTTGACTATCTCCAATTTCCAAGAAGAGATGATGTGCATGCTCTTCCTTCGACCCCATGCATCAGTGCTTCACTTTCCCTGACTATCAGTTAGTGCCAACACTAGAATATTTTTGTTTTCTATTAGGAGTTCCCGTGCTTGATCAAGCACCGTTCACCGGTTTAGAAGGGATTCCAAAACTTGAAGTCATTTCCGAAGCCCTACATCTGAAGAGAGCCGACATTGTAGCAAATTGGGAGACAAGAAGTGGAGTTCAAGGGTTCCTAGCCAAGTTCTTATTGGATAGGCTCGTTCATTTTGGGAAGATTTGGATTTTCAAGCCTTGAGGATGTCCTGGCCCTTCTCATCTATGGTTTGGTTCTATTTCCCAACTCGGACCAATTCATAGATGTGAATGCCATCACAGTCTTTCTCTCTCGTGATCTTATACCTACCTTTCTAGGAGACATTTTACATTGTTTCCATACCCGTACCATGAAGAAAATAGGTACTCTCTTGTGTTATATTCCCCTACTTTCCAAGTGGTTCACTTCGCACTTCTCATCTATGGTGCTGAGGTGTTTTACCATGGAATAAAGCAAGACATGTGGATTGAAGAAAGCAAAGCTGATGACATTGGTAACATTACTGGCTATAGTAAGGTGACCAAAACTGGGAGAATCTTTTCACCCTAAATCTCACCACCAACTGCTACAAAGGCACCTGTCCGCATCACCACCGTTAAGCCTAGTGCTGACACAAGGGGAAAGGAGAAAGTAGTTAAGCTTGTTGAAACAGAAATACCCGCGAAAGAAATTGCTGCTGAGGAACCTTCTGCTCGAGAAACGAATGAGATCTTGAAAATTATAAAAAGGAGTGATTTCATGATTGTGGAGAAGTTGGGGAAAACCCCTTCCAAGATTTCCATGTTATCTTTGCTACTTTGTTCTGATGCTCATGCTAGGGCGTTAATAAAATTCTTGAAGAAGGATCTTGTCCCTCATGAGACCACAACTGACCAGTTTGAAAATTGCGTGGCAAGCTTGACGGCCGATAATTGTTTGGGGTTCTCGGATGCTAATCTGACACCACTGGGAAAGAACCATAACAAAGCTCTACATGTTTCTGTTGAATGTAAGGGGACTACTCTAGCACATGTTCTGGTTGACACTGGCTCTTCTTTAAACGTGCTACCCAAGGGGGATTTGGATCGTTTATACTATGAAGGACTAGTTTTGAAACCAAGTGATATTATTGTGAGGGATTTCGATGGGTCCAAAAGGACAGTTCATGGAGAAGTGGATCTCCCTATCAAGGTGGGCTCACAGATTTTCAACTCTACTTTCTACATCATGGATATCTGTCCTGCTTATTCATATTTGTTGGGTCGCCCTTGGATCCACGGAGCAGGGGCAGTAACGTCAACCCTTCATCAAAAGCTCAAGTATTCGGTCAAAGGAAGGATTGTCACTGTCTATGATGAGGAGGAGTTCATGGTAAGCCACCTTAACTCTTTAAAATATATGGAGATGGATGGTGAATTTATAGAAACCCCATGCCAGGATTTTGAAGTTGTGCCACCAATGGTTGCTACTGCCAAATTTTCCTCTGATGAGTCCAAAGCTGTTAAGGTCGTGCCAAAATGGTTTCTTTTAGAGATGCTCGTTCTACAGTCGAAGAAGGAAGCTGTGATACTTGGGGACAACTCCTCGATATCCCATTCAAAGCAGACAAATGTGGTTTGGGTTTCACTATCAAGGCTCAGAAAGAAGTGAGACACGCTCGTGCAGGGAAGCCCCCTCTCCATATTAGAAGTCATGAAGTTAATGTTGTAGGTGATTCTGATGATGAATGTGCATTTGAAGAATGGGTATATCCTACTACAACAGAGCTCAACAATTGGCACGCAAAGTACTTCGTTCCCATCTCCTTCATTGAGGAGTAATTACTTATTTATTGCTTTCTATTAATTCAAGAACATTTTGTCTGTAATATTAAACAATGACTTTTAAGCAGTGTGCCTGGCCGGGAGCACTATGGTCCATTTGTTAAGGGTTTTATTTATTTTCATTTTATCATATGATCATTCAATACAAACCATTGGACTTTTTTTCATTCTAACTTTTATGCTCATTGTCTTTCTTTTTCTTCAAAGCATTTTTCAAAATAGCCATGTGTCTTACATACACACACACACTCTTGCAGGTCCTCGTCCACTCCGGATCTCATTGCCAATGACTCCACTATGGCCAACTATGATTTTGAATGTCCAATTAACCAAGCCGAAGACAAAGGCGAGGAAGATTGTGAAATACAGGGAGAACTAGCCAGACTTATATTATAAGAGGAAAAAGTTATTAAGCCGCACGAAGAGTCAGTTGAAGTCATCAATCTGGGTACCGAGATAGACAAGAAAGAAGTCAAGATCGGCCCTAACTTACAAAGCAATGTCAAGAGAAGATTGGTTCAAATGTTGCATGACTATGTGTAAGTGTTTGCTTGGTCGTATGTGTTGTACCCCAATTTTTGCCCTTAAGATCCCTTCACCATACCATATTGATTCAATCACAACAAGATCACATTATGGCTTTTGGTTCTCCTCCCTATCTTTAGCTTTTCTTTTTGAGGAATCACAAAGCACCTTGACTTGTTTTTATTTTATGATTATGCATGTTTTGTTTTGACTTTCCTTTTAATTAATAAAATGCAATGTTGGGTTGTCTTATTTGTTAATAATGTAGGTAAAGGCAATGTGGCTTAGCAAGTTGATCTATGGGTTCATGAGTTTATTTCCATTTCCTAGTCAATAAAGCTTGAGAAGTTAAAACCTCACCATTTAAGTTGTTTTGGAAGAAATGGTATGGCAAGGTTTATTTTGGTTCACCACATTTCAAAGTTATCAAGATTTATTCAAAAGTACAAGGGGTTGATTGAAGAAGTTGTCATGGTTGGACAAGACCTTGTTACTATTGGTCACAAGTGCATAGTTCTATAAATTCTCAATATATGGAAGTGGTTTTGGTTTCTATGAGTCCTCATTATCATCCTCAACAACTTCTATCTACAAAGCAAAAGTTTTGGAACAATAAGGTTGTTTAAAATTGTCAAAGTTCCTCAAAGCATTTTCTTGATCTAGGAGCTAGGGTTTTGAACTTCAAAGAAGTATATCTTGCTCACCTTTTGGTATTTTTGAGTGATTCCAAAAACATCCTTCTCTTCAAAGGGTTATTTAAAAATCACTTCAAAAGTTTCAAGGAGTTTTCATGTGGAAGAAACTTGATGATGAAGAAAGATTACAAGTCCTCTAGATGAACCCTCAAATCTCTTCATGTGACTTCAAATGATTATAACTTGGTCAATTTTTATCACCTTGAGCCCACTCTTTTTCCACAATTATCTTGAGGATATTAAATTTATTCCTTCTTTTATGTTCAAAGTGAGAAAATGGATTGAAGATGCCCTAAGGATATAAATGATTATAGGTCATTTCATGATTTTTTGCCAACTTCAACAATTCATAACTCTATCAATTTTTGGATAATTTGAATGGTTCGAGTTTAAAAATGTCATTCAAGAGGTCTTTTTCATGCCATCTTTTTTGGTCAAGAGCAAATTTCAAGTGGAAGTCCATGTTTGGAAGGCCAAGTGGAAAGTTAACTTCTTTTTCCCAACTTTGACTCATTGCAACTTTCAGCTCAAACATCCATTTGAATCCATTATTTTCTCATTGCAAAGCTTTTAATCTCATCTTTCTAAATCTTCAAGAATCATGCCCTAAGATCCCTTGAGCTGAGAATTCCATTAATTTGAACTTGGTAACTTGAAACTGAAGTTTCTTCAAAAGTCAGAATTTGAAATCCTTGATTTAGCTTCTAAACACATTTTTTCACCGTGTTTTTGCTTCTAAACATGTTTAGTGAACTTCCAGAAGTGATTAGCATAATAAAACGCGTGTTTTGGATGAGTTTTGGTCGAAATAGAAGTCACACTTTTCTTGTTTGCAACTTCACACGATTTCCCTCCAAACTTCATCATTTCACACGCTTGAACATTCTATTTGATTCCCTATAAATAGAGGGTCATCCCTCATTCATTTCCTCAAGCTTGAACAACCAAAATCACCCTGCCAAACTCATTCCATAACTCACTTTTCTGCAACTTCGAAACCAGTGTTCAAGCCTTTTTCAATCCATTTTTTCTATCAATTCACCTTCCTTGATCTTCCCTGAAGCTAATCATACAATTACCTTCAAGAATCGTGACCTATATTGATCCATAGAAGTCCAGTTTCAGAGCTCTGCAACTCAACTTCAATAGGTAGATTTCTCCATCAATTCTTCCAAACTTTGATATCATTGTGAAGCTCTCATTGCCTTGGTTCTAGTCGCAACACTTGCTTTTAACTGGAAACACGTTTTGACCATGAAATTTCAAATCTCTTTTCAAAATTTCTCTTCCAAATTGCTTGAGCTAGAGTTTATATAAATTTTTCGCGAAGGTGTGGTTGTCTTCGTCTTGATGATACGAAGCGAATGACATAGGTCTCGCGCTCTAATTTTACAGTTTGAGTGACCTGGTTTTTGGATTGGCTGGAGGTTGAAGATAACCAACGTGTCATCCTTCAACCAATGAAACAACGCCATTTATTTTTTTTATTTCTGATTTATGTTTGATCCTATGATTTATTCAATAATGACCATGATATGCACAGTGCGCTAGATCCCTTGGATTTGATTACTAATGCGTTTTGACTCTCATCCAATGGCCCACATATTTTTTACTTTATTTTCTATTTCTAATTTTTATATTTAATTATTTTAAACTTCAAAAAATAATAGAAAATTCATTTTTAGTCCAAAAAATCTGAAAAAATTATGAAAAATATTTTTGACCTTTCTCTTTCTGATTTTTATTTTTTCACAATTTCATTTTGTGTTTTGATATTTTTTATAAATTTTCACTTTATTTGAATTGTTTTAAATGTTTAAAAATACTTTTATGCATTTTTAAAATTTGAAAAAATATCGAATGATCCAATGGTATTGTGACAAATATTGGTGACCTCATTTATTTTTTATTTCTGACTTTATTATTTTTTATCATTTTTGGTTTATTTTACTCATTTTTTATTTTAAAAATAGTTTCTGACTTTAAAAAATTACCAAAAATTTTATAAAAATATTTGAGTTTATTTCTGATTTTTCTATGGTCTTACTTAATATTTATTGATTAGTTTGAACATAATTGATATTTTTCTTTCTTATTTCTATTTTAAAATATTTTGAAAACCTTTTTAATGTATATATTAAATGCAACATTATTTTTTAATTATTTTCTGGCTGATCTTGGGTTGAATTTTTGATCATGAACTTTATTAACATCATTGGATCCATGGTGTTGAGTCTAACTCCATAAAAATGGATGAATGCTTTTAACAATAGTTTTATTAAATTTTAATTCAAATGTGGTTTGTATATTCTTTCCCACCCTTCTTCATCTTATCCCTTTCTTGTTGCACTAGGTATTATTGGAGCATGATCTCTATATCATGTCTCAAAACAAATGGTGCATAGATTGCTATTGACTGGCCTCAAAATAGGTGCGACTTCTATATAAGTCCACTTACGATTGCTTAAGATAACGTTAAATTTTATCCTGATTCGAATAAATTATCATTCGTGGCCCAAACCTATGTTTGCAAGCCCAAGTATGTTAATTTGACCTCTTTGATCCAATAACCTTGAGATTCATTGTGTGGAGGCTTTGGTTCTACCAATCCTCTAATGGATCTACATCACTTTTGGTCAACGCGGATCACTTAAACATCGTTGATCATTAAATGGTACTTTTGAGGATTCCAAATGGATGATATACTTGACAAAAAGCAAATGCAACTCGTTGTGTGGAGGCTTCGGTTCTACCAATCCTCTAATGAGTTCCAAATGCAAGTTTAAAAATGGTCATCCAACTAACCACTAATTACTAATAATTGACTTTATTTTGTGTTTTTATCTTATGCTCTTTTATTTTATGCACCATTTACTTTTAGCATTCACATTTCATGCTATTTTCATCTTTGCTCACTTGAGCATTTACTTTCGTGTCATTTTTATTTTGCTCACTTGAGCTTTTCTTTTCTTTTTGAAGATACCTAATAATCAACATGAACCATAAAAAGCTTTAATGATACTTGGACTATTTGGTTACTATCCTTGGAATTATGGAGTATTTGACTTCTTGGACTTAGTATTAGAAACCTTAGCCTATGTTGGAGACCTTGTGACCTTAATTGATATTTTTTTGGGTTCTTGAGGTTTACCTCAAGATATTGGGTTGTTCGTTTATTTTGTGTGCGGGTTATTATGATTACATTCTTTGTTTGTAATCTGGAATTCACTCGTATACAGCCGTTATTCTGCCCAATTTTTGTGAAGACTTAATACACTTGATGTTTGGTTTTCTCAAGAGGTCTAGTATCTTTACTTGCTTGGTTTCAATCCAAATAATGAGAATTCTATCTTGACTCATAACGTCAAGTATTGGCTTCTTGTGGTTAGATGGTTATCCATATCTTTTACCTTATGCCATATGATAGTATATTCTTCTCCTCATCTTCTTTAATTTCAAAAATACTCTTCCTCCTTTTGAAAACCCTTCTTGTTTTGAAACTTGAACCATTCTCATAATAAACTTGGACTTAGGTCCATGCATTTTCCAAATATTTTCATAAATAAACCCCATTCAACTTAATAATACCTTGACATTTTTTGTGAGAAGACTAAAAACCAATCAATCTCATTCAAACCATTTTGCCACTTTGGCTTTTACTTTAAACTTTTCTTAAAAGATTAGAATCTTTTCAATCCTTATAGTGATGGAAACAACTATACTTCTACAATATGTAGTGAAGAGAGATATTTTCCACTTGGGTTTTGAGTGAGGTGTGAAGGCAAAGGTGAAAGAACTGAGTTTTAATGCTTGTCAAAAACCTATATGTGAAAATATGTCATGCTTCAAACAGGTGCAAGTGAGAAACATAAAAAACAAGCATTTTTCTCAAAACATACTGCATGAGCTGGCTCATGGAACCTTAGGTCGGCTCATGAGAAGAAGATTTTATCTTGGCAATGTCCGGGAAGGCGCACACCTTCTCTATGCATCGACGTATAGTTCTGGGAAAACATGAGTCGACGCATCAGGCAATGAGTCAATGCATGACTAAAGGAATTTCAACCTCTCTCGCTCGGGAAGGTGCACGCCTTCTTTACACCCTGCATGAGTCGACGCATGGCTAAATTGTCTCATTTTTTCTGCTATGTTGTTACATTATGGGAATCACTTATATATATTGTTTGCCCTCTATTGTCAAAACAAAACAAGAAAAAGTGAAAGATAGACACAAGATCTCTCTTCATCTTCAACCTCTCATCAACCATCAACAACTACACACAATTATTTTTGTTGATCAAGTTTTTGGGATTGTGTTGATAACGTCCGAATTAAAAGTGCAATTTCAGACTTGGATAGAGATCTTTGTGGGTTTTTTATTAAATAAAACCATTGGGGTTTTGTCCTCCAAAATGGGGGGTTTTTATCACAAGTCTTTGCTTCATTGAATTCAGCCGAGCTAAGGGATTGGAAGACCGTGGGGTGTTCAATTGGGTAGCGGTAACCGGAGGATTGTGAAGAAGGATTTGGGGCCAATTTCTAGGGTTAAAAATCATTCAAGGTAGAAGAAGATTTTGTTCAATATTTGGCATACTAGATTCATCTGAATCAAGGGAAAAGGAGTGCAACATATAAGATTCATCAAGTGACTTTGAATTGTGGTGATTGTATCTTCTCTTACAAACTTTGCAAAATTAATTTCATAATCCTAATTCTAGATTCTAGAATTGGGGGCAGAGTAGCCCACACAAGGATGACAGGGTGAACTGCCTTAACAAATACTGTGTCAATTTTAGTTTTCTGCATTTTATTTCCATTTGCTTGAATTTTTGAGTTATAAATTTTCTCATTCATACAAAATAATTGTAGTGACAAACTAAAATTTACAACTCATATAGAATTCATTTGAATAGCTATAATCACTAAAATTTGAGTATAACCAAACCTTGTGTAGTACGTACACCAAGTGTTTGGTGAATTTACAAATCACAAATTTGCTTTATCTTCTCTGCAACAAATTGGTAATAACTTACACCTTGTTAAACTTGCTAAAGTAATTCATCATATTCAATTTTAGTTGTGATTCTATTCTCATCATTTTCATCAAATTGGTTCGCATATCCGATCTTTCCAATACGTAAAGTTTAGACGATCAGATTCAGGGTTGTCTCTCTTTGATAAAAACAATTTTACAAAAATCCAAAATTTTCAAAGGGATCTATTCAACCCCCCTCCTTCTAGATCCATCACACCGTCTAACAAGTGGTATCAGAGCGCCAGTTTGTCCAGTGCTTCACATACAACTTCTAGAAATGGATTGTGATCTAAAAGGGGCATACACTAGAGCACCCATTTTCACAAGTGAAAATTATAGCTATTGGAAAGATTGTATGCATGTCCATATCACATTTGTTGATAGGAAAATATGGAAGGTTATCCAAGATGGGCTAGTTGCAATAAATATGCAAAATGCTGTCGGGGTAACCGTTCCTAAATCGGAAGCACAATGGGATGAAAAAGATGAGAAAAATTATGCCTATGACTGGAAAGCAAGAAACATGCTCATAGCAGCTCTAGGAGTTGATGAGTATTTTCGGGTCTCACATTGTGCTACGACTAAGGAAATGTGGGACACTTTGCAAGTCACCCATGAGGGCACAAACAATGTAAAATTGGCTAGAATCAATACTTTGATGCAAGAGTTTGATCTCTTTCGCATGGAGCAAGGTGAAATCATCGCCGACATGCAAACGAGATTTTCTGATATAATTAATCGCTTGCATACACTTGGTCATATAATTGCCAATTCTATTGCTACTAACAAAATTTTGAGATGTCTTAGCAGGGAATGGCAACCTAAAGTTACGGCAACTAAGGAAGCCAATGATCTAAATACTTTGGATCTAACAACACTATGGGGTAAGCTTCAAGAACATGAGCAAGAGCTCATAAGCCTTGGAAAGCATGAAAATAAAGAAAAGAAGGAAAAGTCAAGGGAGTTGGAAAAGAAGTCTATAACACTAAAGGCTTCAGGCTCCAAGTCATCCACCTCAATTTCGTGTGCAAGTGAATCAAGTGATGACGATGAGAGTCCGGATGAGGATATGGGTTTGTTCGTAAGAAAATACAATAGATTACTCCGGAAAAACGAAATTCAACATTCGGATAAGAATCTCATCAATTATAGACGCCACTCTCAACCAAGCAAGCAAGATGAAAGTAAGAAGCCTAAGTCACGAGGATCATGCTACCATTATGGAAAACCCGGTCATTACAAGTCGGATTTCCCCTATTTGAAGAAAGACAAAGCCAAGGCCAAAAATCAAAAGAAACCAACCAAAGCTAGAAGAGCATACATTGCTTGGGAGAGCGATATTGATTCCTCAAGTAAAGGTTTCTCAAGTGATGAAGAAGAAATGGTCAACCTTTGTCTCATGGCTCATCATCATAAGAAAAATAATGTAAGTCATGCTAAGTATGATCATGTTGATGAAATGTCTTATTTAGAATTGTTAAATTCCTTCAATATTTTACAGTAAGAGGCTAAGGAAGATTTCAAACGCTTAGCCTCAAACAAGAAAATATTTTCATATCTAGAACAAAAGGTTTCTGATTCCGAAAAGGAATTAGAATCTCTTAAAGCATCTATGATAGAAAATATTGAAGGAAAATGTGAAAAAGAAGAGAGATCTTGGTTTAAATGGCATGGATGTGAAACTTGTCATATTTGGCAAAAAGAAGTTAGAACTCTCAAAGCCGAACTAGACAAAGCTTTACAACCTAAGATTATGTTTTCTATCGATCACTCAAACTTCAGAAAAAGTATGATTAATCCCTATCAAAAATATACCTATGAAGTAAGAGATAAATATATCAAGATTAGATCTCACTTAGATATGTCTTGCCTATATTGTTGCAAAAGGGACATAGCATTAGTAAATGTCGATTTAGGAGATTCTTAGTTCCTAAAGGCATATACCAATGGTTCCCCAAATGCAACAAATGTTTAACTCACACTTAAGGACCCAATGAATGTTGGGTACCTATCTCCCATGTTTGATATTTCAGGTGGAATGTCTTGAGCCTCTCGAGAGAAGATGGTTTCTCGATAGTGGTTGCTCAAGACACACGACGGGTGACATTTCGCTATTATTTGAATTTGTGGCAAAGAAGAAAGGATTTCTTACTTATGGTGATAACAACAAGGGATAAATACTCGGTAAAGTTAGTGTAGGTAATCCCTCATCCACCACTATCTCAGATGTCCTATTAGTTGAAGGCCTTAAACACAATCTTATTAGCATTAGTCCATTATGCGATAAAGGTTATAAAATTACTTTTCTAAAGGATGATTACATAATCGAGCATAATGATAAGAAAGAGGATGTGTTTAAGGGTTTGAGGGTAAACAATGTGTATATGCTTGACTTGAATGATGTGTCCCTAACAGGTGCTAAATGCTTAGTCTCCATGAGTGAAGACTCATGGCTTTGGCATAGGCGATTAGCACACGTTAACTTTGATTTGCTAAATAAAATCATATCTAAAGACCTTGTGATTGGCTTACCCAAAATCAAATTTTCAAAAGATCATCTATGTGATGCTTGTCAAATGGGTAAACAAACACGAGTCTCTTTTAAATCTAAAAATGTCATCTCTACAACGAAACAACTTGAACTCCTCCATATGGACTTAATTGGACCATCTAGAATTAAACGTCTAGGTGGAAATTATTATGGCTTCATTATAGTTGATGACTACTCTAGATTTTGTTGGACAATATTCTTAGCAAAAAAAAGTGATACTTTCTATGCTTTTGAAATTTTTTCCAAATTATCTCAAAACAAGTTGAATACAAAAATTGTTACCATCCGAAGTGACCATGGAGGTGAATTAGAAAATCACCTTTTTGATGAATTTTGTGAAAGAAATGGCATTGATCATAATTTTTCTGCTCCTAGAACACCTCAACAAAATGGAGTTGTTGAGCGTAAAAATTGTGTTCTAGAAGAACTTGGGAGAACTATGATCAATGAACATGGTCTTCCAAAATACTTTTGGGCCGATGCCATTAATACGGCTTGTTATATGCTAAATAGGATTTTGATACGTCCTATGCTCAACAAAACACCGTATGAACTTTTGAAAGGTAGAAAACCAAATATTTCTCATCTCCATGTCTTTGGTAGTAAATGTTTTGTATTAAATAATGGCAAAGAATATCTTGGCAAATTTGACTCAAAAGCCGATGAAGATATCTTTCTCGTATACTCTCAATCTAGTAAATTATATAGGGTATTTAATAAAAGGTTACAAATTATTGAAGAATCCGTGCATGTTTCCTTTGATGAGTCCTGTCCAAAAATGGTCGGAAAGGGTATTTCTTTTAATGGTGCTGGTGCTTCTTTGGAAAGGATACTCAATGATCAAGATGAAAAGAGTAATGAGCCCATACTCGAGAAAGAAAAAAGGGTAGATGGATCATGTGTATAGCAAAGAAGAAGAAGACACTCAACCAAAAAATGAAATAAATCCTCCTTTGGAGTGGAAAGAAACCAAGGATCATCCCATTGATAACATTCTTGGAGACATATCAAAGGGAGTAACTACACGGTCTAAGATAAGTAACTTTTGTTATCATTTCGCATTCATCTCTCAAATTGAGCCTAAAAACCCTAAAGAAGCTTTATTCGATGAACATTGGTTTTTGGCAATGCAAGAAGAATTAAACCAATTCAAGAGAAATGAGGTTTGGCACCTTGTCCCCCCTTCGCGAGACCATCGAATAATTGGTACTAAGTGGATATTTAGGAACAAACTTGACGAAAACAGAATCATAACTCGCAACAAGGCGTGTCTTGTTGCTTAAGGGTATAACCAAGAGGAAGGCATCGACTATGAGGAAACTTATGCTCCGGTTGCCCGACTCGAGGCTATACGCTTGTTATTAGCTTATGCATGCTCACAAAACTTTAAGCTATTTCAAATGGATGTTAAGAGTTCATTCTTAAATGGTTATATTAATGAAGAAGTCTATGTATTTCAACCTCCCGTGTTTGAAAATCACGAGTTTCCTAAACATGTTTATAAACTTAAACATGCTTTATACGGTCTTAAGCAAGCCCCTAGGGCTTGGTATGATCGGCTTAGCAAGTTCTTACTAGAAAAGGGATTCTCTAGAGGGAAGGTTGATACAACCCTGTTTATTAAGGGCCAAGGAAATCACTCCATCTTGGTGCAAATTTATGTAGATGATATCATTTTTGGGTCTACTAACATCACCTTGGTCAAGGAATTTTCTAAAGTGATGCATGGTGAATTTGAGATGAGCATGATGGGGGAGTTAAACTACTTCCTAGGTCTTAAAATCAAACAACTCGAGGAAGGAACTTTTGTTATCCAAATGAAGTATTGCTATGATTTTCTCAAGCGCTTCGATATGGAAAACTTAAAAGTTATTGACTCTCTAATGCCTACCGCGGTTAGCCTAGATCGGGATGAACATGGTAAACTGGTTGATGTAAAAAGGTATAGAGGTATGATTGGATCTCTTCTTTATCTTATCGCTTCTCATCCCGATATTATGTTTAGTGTTTGCATGTGTGCTAGATATCAATCTTATCATAAGGAGAGTCATCTAAAAGCTGTAAAACGTATACTTAGGTATCTTTGTGGTACTCCTAAGTATGGACTTTGGTTCTCCAAGGGTAGTGATTGTTCTTTGGTTGGCTATTCTGATTCCAAATTTGCGGGTTGCAAATTGGATAGGAAAAGCACAAGTGTAACTTGTCATTTCTTTTCAAACTCCTTAGTTAGTTGGCATAGCAAAAAGCAAGTTTCAGTTGCTTTGTCGACAGCCGAGGCGGAATATGTTGAAGCCGGTAATTGTTGTGCTCAAGTTTTATGGCTCAAACAACAATTACTCGGATATGATTTAAAACTTAATCATATTCAAATATTTTGTGATAACACAAGTGCCATCAATCTAAACAAAAATCCAGTTCTACACTCGCGCACTAAACATATTGAAATTAGGCAGCACTTCCTTAGGGATCATGTAGAGAAAGGTGAAGTCGTGTTTGAGCACGTTGATAGAAAAAATCAACTTGCTGATATTTTTACAAAAGCACTTACGACCGAATCATTCTTTCATGTTCATAGGGAACTTGGTGTCCTTGATATTTCGGATAGATCGTAACTCCAATGAGTTGCATTCCTTTTATTTATCTTTGTGTCTCTATGATTCGTGAATATCATCTTGGGCTGGCGACATGTGAGAGCATCGTGTCATTAAAATACGTTCAGTAATATCCTTCCTACTCTTTCTCATTAGTGATCATTTTGCTTAAATGTTGGTGCTATGAAATGATTAAATTCTTTGTATGTTATTGCTTCTGTGCATGCGTACTTGTTTATTATGTTCAATTAATTTCTATAAAACCTACATACCATGAAATACAAGAAATTTCAAAATTTTACATACATGAGCCGACCTATAACTCTGAGCGGTCGGCGCACGCCTGATTGAAAAATGTATTTAGGCTTATTTTACTGGAAGGCGTCGATGCATCCCTGCATAGGTCGATGCATCACTGTTTGGCAGCCCATTACATCTTAGTTTGTATTGTGTGGTTCCATTTGCATGCATCCATTTGCTATGTTGTTGTTCCCTCTTGCTAGCATTCATCCGGCCTCCCTCTCCATCTCAAAACCCTAAAAACCCACCATGTTATTTCAACTCCAAATCTCTCCAAACCTTCATTCATGAATTCTAGGGCAACAAAGAAAAGAAGTATCATAGGTATCTCTTCAAATCAAACTCGAGTTACTCCTGTATCACTTCTTCTTCCTGATCTCACTGAAAAGAATGATGAGAAGTTTGCTAGAAGGATGTTGATTAGGCAATTATGTGCCTTCCATATCACTCTCAAACGCATGCATATCTCAGATGTGGTGGAATTGTTGGACCATCAAAAGGTGTTTCCATTCCTTGAGTTGGATGGAGACTACAACAAGGTACTCGTCAAGGTATTCTATACGGGTATACAAGGTAAATTTTATGATCACCAATTTTCATATAGAATTGAAAATAAGGTTGTCAAGGTAGATGATGAAATTTGGAAAGCTTTTGAGTTGTTCCCTGTTGACACTGATGCTGTTAAAATCATCGACACTAAGCTTCCTACAGACTATGACTTCAAACAAGACTTTAACTCCATGTTAAAATGACCATATCCTGAGACTTTTGTGCAAAGTAATGCTTTTCCAAAAATTGTCACAACAGGTCAATTGGTTCCTCTAGCTCGAATTATGCAATGGATTGTGTCAAGGATAATTCTCCCTAAAAAGGGTGGGTTGTCCCATACTGATCAACTTGAGGTTATGTTAATTTGGGCTATTCTAAACAAAATTAAGATTCATTGGTCGTATTACATCACTAGCCGGTTATTTGCATTGAGGGATTCCCCTAGAGGATCTTCTTTGGGGTATCCATCGTTCATTCATGGAATTCTAAGTCAAGAAAACCTTGATCTTACTGGTATTCAACTACACCTATCCTGCCGGATTCAGATTTTACCTCCAATACTCTCACACTTATGGGTCATCAATGGAATCCCCAGCTTGGTAAGTACAAGTACTTTGTGAAATCAAACTAAGAAATGCTTTGAAATGAAGATGTTGAACAAGATGATGAAATGGAAGATGCTGAGGGCGGTGAAGTTGGTACTGAGAATCAATAAATGTGCGGAAGAGGATGAAGAAGATGACGAAGGTAATGATGACCATGAGCCTCATAGATCCTATGACTAGGTGATGCGCAAACTTGAGGAAATGCATGTCCACCATCATGAAGACATGGTATTAGCAAATGAATGAATTAACAATCTTGCTGGAATAGTCAACCTTCAAAAAATTCAGTTTAAGGATTATGCTAGCCTCCAAGACCGCCGATATAGCACTCTTCATGGAATGATGGAAACACAAAACACAAACTTGGCAAACTTTCAGTTGGATTTCATGGCTTGCTTTCCACCAAACTAACTTGTTGATCCACCACAAGACAATGAGGAACAACAACATTAGTTAATGCTTGGCACTTTATTTCTTGCTTGTTATGCTTGTATTACTATGGTTTGTATTAAACTGTTTTACTTCCCGTGCTACTTTGTGTTTTATTTTGGGTTTGTAACAATGAACATTGTATTGTATTACTTTATTGGTTATTGCATCTATTTTCATTTGCACTTGCTTCATATTGTGTGTATGTTAGTTTGTGTTCTTTTTGAAAAGTTGCAAAATATTGGTCATTCTATTTTTTTGGTTCTCTTAATCCATGTCCTTGTTTCTTTTTTATGTTGTCAAAGGGGGAGAAGGAATACACAACAGAAATATGCAATATCTCAGGGGGGGATGATTGGATGAATTCGCAACCATTGAGATGATTCATATTTGCGATTTGCAGTTTTTGCCATCATCAAAAAGGGGGAGTATGTGAGGGAAAAGGTGAAAGAAGTGAGTTTTAATGCTTGTCAAAAACCTATATGTGCAAATATGTCACGCTTCAAACAGGTTCAAGTGAGAAACATCAAAAACAAGCATTTTTCTCAAAACAGACTGCATGAGTCGGCTCATAGAACCTTAGGTCGGCTCATGAGAAGAAGATTTTGGCTTGGCAACATCCGGGAAGGCGCACGCCTTCTCTATGAGTCGACGCATAGTTCTGGGAAAACATGAGTCGGCACATTAGGGAATGAGTCGGCGCATGACTGAAGGAATTTCAACCTCTCTCGCTCGGGAAGGCGCACGCCTTCTGTACACCCTGGATGAGCCGACGCATCGCTAAATTGTCTCATTTTTTCTGCTATGTTGTTACATAATGGGAATCACTTATATATATTGTTTGGCCTCTATTTTCAAAACAAAATAAGAAAAAGTGAAAGATAGGCACAAGAGCTCTCTTCATCTTCAACCTCTCATCAACCATCAACAACTACACACAATCATTTTTATTGATCAAGTTTTTGGGATTGTGTTGATAACGTCCGAATTGAAAGTGCAATTTCAGATTTGGGTAGAGATCTTTGTGAGTTTTTTCTTGAATAAAACCATTGGGGTTTTGTCCTCCAAAATTGGGGGTTTTATCACAAGTCTTTGCTTCATTGAATTCAACCGAGCTAAGGGATTGGAAGACCGTGGGGTGTTCAATTGGGTAGCGGTAACCGGAGGATTGTGAAGAAGGATTTGGGGCCAATTTCTAGGGTTCAAAATCATTCAAGGTAGAAGAAGATTTTGTTCAAGATTTGGCATACTTGATTCATCTGAATCAAGGGAAGAGGAGTGCAATATATAAGATTCATCAAGTGACTTTGAATTGTGGTGATTGTATCTTCTCTTACAAACTTTGAAAATTTAATTTCATAATCCTAATTCTAGATTCTAGAATTGGGGGCAGAGTAGCCCACGTGAGGACGACAGGGTAAACTGCCTTAACAAATATTGTGTCCGTTTTAGTTTTCTGCATTTTATTTCCATATTGCTTGAATTTGTGAGTTATCAATTTTTCTCATTCATACAAAATAATTGTAGTGACAAACTAAAATTTACAACTCATATAACATTCATTTGAATCGCTATAATCACTACAGTTTGAGTATAACCAAACCTTGTGTAGTACGTAAACCAAGTGTTTCGTAAATTTACAACTCACAAATTTGCTTTATCTTCTCTGCAACAAATTGGTAATAATTTACACCTTGTTAAACTTGCTAAAGTGATACATCATATTCAATTTTAGTTGTGATTCTATTCTCATCATTTTCATCAAATTGGTTCACATATCCGATCTTTCCAATACGTAAAGTTTAGACGATCAGATTCAGGGCTGTCGCTCTCTGATAAAAACAATTTTACAAAAAGCGCAAAATTTTCAAAGGGATCTATTCAACCCCCCCCCCTTCTAGATCCTTCACATCGTCTAACATGACGCATTGTTGATTTTAAAATCCAATCTATATCCTCCACTTTGAGATGATACAAATTCTCCTTTCTCATGATTGTGGGTAGTAAGTATGTTTTCCACACGGACAATGACGATGATGTCTTATTTCATAAAATCAATCAACACAATTGTGTTTTAAATTTTTTTAAAGAGGAACTACGTGTACCCTGATCCCCTATTGCACGGAAGGTGGTACGTAGGCACTAAAGGTTCACAACCGCGGCGGGTGCAAAAATCATAAAAAATATATTTCTTTTCTCACCCCCACCATCTATTTTACATACAACATTTTATAGCCAAAATATATAGATTTTTCAAAGAGGTTCCTGCGGAATACCATAGATGTTTAGGGTGCTAATACCTTCCTTTTGCATAACCAACCCCCTTACCTTGAATCTTTCCCCCTCTTTTTGGGTTATTCGCTCTTTTCACATTCCTTTGGAAATAATAAAGCGCGGTGGCGATTTTTATTTTGATTTGTATAAGTCTAGTCAATCCAATGGCTTATTCTTAAACATTTCTACCGCTACAGAAAAAATGGCAACTTCACTGGGGAAAGATTGACCTCTTGCTGGTCCATCCCTAAGTGGGTTGAGCCTGTCTTTGTTTATATCTGTATGTGTGCTATTGTTTGTTATATATTATATGTTGTATATATGTTTGTCTGGATTTCCCTGGTTTTTAGGGTGCTTGGTGATTTCACATAAGTCCTATACCCAGACTTGGGCAAACTTTAAGATAGGACGGGCGGTATAGTCATGTTAACTTTGAGGGAGTAATCCCAAAAAATGAGGCATGAGATCCCCCACTCAGTGGATGCCCCTTTAAATGTAGTGTCGTTTATTGAGTAATCGGGAAGACGTACTACTTTCGACCCGGGAGCCTGCTGAAGCTGAGGACCGTAGAATACCTAACCCATATTGGCCTTTTAGTTGTAGTGGGGAAGCTATGACGAAGTAATCCAGAAATAGTTGTCACGTGATACTACGCTCGAACAAGTTTTTCTTGAGAATATTACTAATTACCGAGTTAATCGAGAAGTTGGTAATATTTGAAGGAAGGATGTAGACTCTAGGAACCTCTAGAACCTTGTTCAGCAGGTGATAACTTTTAGACCATACCTTATGGGTAGTACCTTCGACCTCATGCTCGTGACGTTGAACCTATGAACCTTATGCTTGTGATCTTGTGTGTGATTGTTGCATCATGCATCCATGCACTCATAAGCATCTTTTAAAGAAATTTCATTTCAAGGGACTTGAAAGTTGACCATTTGTGAATATCTCAGGTACCTTTTGACCATGGATTCTGGAAAAAGAAAGATCAGAAAATACAGTTTAAAAGATCCCAAGATAGATAAGTTGATCATTCTAGTTTCCGAGATTGAGTGTTCTGCAGATTTTTGGAAGAAGTATGGATCCATCATGCCTCTCATGAAGCTTAGGATGAAGGAGGGTATTCTCTCGACCTTGGTCCATTTCTATAATCCGATGTATCATTGCTTTACTTTCCCTGACTATCAGTTGATGCCTACACTAGAGTAGTATTCTTGTCTGTTGGATTTACCTATTACCGATTGTGTTCCTTTTACCGATTTGGAGGGCGAGCCAAAACCACACGATATTGCTGCTTTGATCCATCTGGGGAAGCCTGAGGTTGAAGCCCATATTAATACTAAAGGAGGGATTATAGGATTACCAACTCAGTTCTTATTGGAGAAAGCTCATTACTTTTCCAGGATGAAGAGTACAATCGCTTTTGAGGCCATCTTTGCTCTACTTGCTTACAGGTTATTTTTATTTCTTAATGTGGATAAGTTTGTTGACAATAATGCTATCGGGATCTTCATGATTGGAAACCCAGTTCCTACATTGTTTGGTGATACTTATTACTCTATTCATCTTCGGAGTTCTTATCATGGGGGGATGATTATCTGTTGCACGCCTCTGTTGTACCAGTGGTTTATTTCTCACATGCCTCAGTCTGATGCTTTCCGGGATGTCAGGAAGGAACCCCGTTGGGCTCCTAATATCATGGCAATTACTCACTCGGATATTGATTGGTATCATCGGGCTTACCAGGATTTAGAGATTGTCGATAGTTGTGGTAGTTTCCCCAATGTACCTCTTCTTGGTACAAAGGGAGGAATTAACTACAACCATGTTCTTGCACGACGACAGCTTGGTTATCCGATGAGGGATAAACCAAATGGTATTCATTTGAGCAGTTTCTTCCTAAATGAGGGAGAAGACCATAAGGAAGCTAGGGAGCAGATTGCAAAGGCATGGCTTCACATTCATAAGAAGAGTAGGAAAGACTTGGGACCTAGGGGGGCTGTTTCTTTGGAGCCTTATCTTCAGTGGATCCAAATGAGAGCTATTCAGTTGAAGATGTCGTATTTCCAAGAAGCACATATGCCTGACTTGTTTATGAAGACCAATCCTCCCCTATTGGATGATGTAGAAGAGCTACAACTTGCTTTAGTCAGGATGCATCAGGAAAAGGATGCTTTGAAGAATAAGTGCCAAACCTTAGAGATTTCCTACAGAACAGACTTGAAGGAGAAAGACGACTTGATTGAGATTCTTGAGAGTCAGGCTGTAGAGATGATGGAGAGGCAAGGGGATTTATTTTCTCCTAAGACTCAGTCATATGCTATTTGCTCACTTCCTGATTCAGGTGATTGGAAGGAGGTTTCCGCCATATATGCGGAAGAAAATCAGAGGTTAAAGGCTCAGATTGCTAGGCTTACAGGGAAGCGCCAGCGTATAGAGTGATCTTCATCAGCTTTACTTCTTAGGGTTTTAGACTTTATTTTCATCTTGTAATTGGGATTGTTGAAACTTGTAGTCCATTTTGAAGTTACTATAATAAAAAATTTCAGTATTTCAAACGTGTTATTACTTTGATATTTGCAATGTGTCTATAAATCTTTAAGTCCCTTGAAATATTAATAAATAAAATAAATCATGTGAGTTGCATATCATGCATCATATTGCACATATTTATTGCATTTTTTATGCATATCCAAGTGTCTTACCAAGCTTCTTTACTTTGTTCAGCAAGTTGTCTCACCACTACAATACTCGGGATAATTTCAGAAGGAAGATGGACCACTTAGAACAAGAGAATCGCGAGCTGCGCGAGGAAGTTTCTGCTTTGAAGGCCGGCATGGCCAATCTCACTACCCTGATTGAATCTCTGGTGGCTGCTCAGAACCATCCACCGAGTGTTCATCCTCAACGGACAAGGGTTACTACAGAAGCTCCAAATGTTCCTGTGTCTGCTACTCCAGCCGTTGTTCAGATCGCATGCCTCAAGGTTCTCCATGGGGAATGCCAGAGAACTTTGTGCCTGAAGGTTTCAATATTGGTCCTCAAGATACTCCAGTTGTTTAGACTATTGTTACTCCTGTACCTCATGTGGTGCATGTTTCTCCTGCTGCACCTCCTTCGGTGAATATGGTCCCATTTGCTAATGATGATATGTATCGTCCTTTTCCTCCACCAAATGAAGACTTGGGTCTCTATAATAGAATGGATGACTTTCAAGAACAGTTTGACAAGATGCAGAGGGAGATGAAGGCCCTCGGGGGAAAGGAATTGTTCGGGTAGAATGTGAATGATTTATGCTTGGTCCCAAATGTCAAGATACCTGCAAAGTTTAAAGTCCCAGAATTCGATAATTACAAGGGAAACACTTATCCTCATACTCATATTGTGATCTATTTAAGAAGAATGTGTACTCATACTAATGATCAATGTCTGTTGATTCACTTTATTCAGGATAGTTTGACTGGTGCTGCGTTGAAGTGGTATATGAGTTTGGAGAGCGTCAATATCCATACGTTCAACGACTTGGGAGAAGAATTTATCAGACAATACAAATACAACATGAACATGTTGCCTTACCGTGATCAACTCAGAGCCATGGTCCAGAAGGACAGGGAATCATTTAAAGAATATGCATAGAGAGGGCGTGAGGTAGCCTCCCAAGTGATTCCTCCCACGGAAGAAAAGGAGATGACTAAGATTTTCCTGAAGACTGGGTGCTTTCTCCTACGAGAGGATGGTAGCGAGTGCGCCAAGTGATTTTACTGAAATGGTGGGCATGGATATCCATTTGGAAGAGGTTGTAAGAGAGGGTCGTTTAAAAAAAAGTGAAAGTTCCAGAAGTACGAAGAAGCCATCCTATGGGTTTGCCAAAAAGAAGGAAGGAGATACAAATGTTGTTATGCAAGAGAGGAGGGTTAATCCCCCTAGAAGAAATTATCAGCGTCATCAACAAGCTGCATCCGTAACTCCAGTCGTTGATGTAGCTCCAACTACCATTGCTTACCAGAGATCATCCTATCAGGGGAATCAAGGGTATAACCAGAGAAGGGAGAGTTATGACCTTATCCCTATGAGCTATACAGAATTAATCCATGCATTAATTCAAAAGAAGTTGGTTCAGACTCGACCACCTCCCGCTGTACCATCACCATTGCCCTGGTATTACAAGGCAGACCAAACATGTGCTTTTCATCAGGGAGCACTAGGGCACAATGTTGAGAACTTCTATCCATTGAAAACTGAAGTACAAAAATTGGTGAAGTCTGGTATCTTGTCCTTCAAGGATGTTGGCCCTAATATGAAAGATAATCCTCTACCAAAGCATGTAAGAGCAAATGTTATGAACATGGTGGCCGGTTGTCCAGGTGACTTCCAGATTTTTGATATTAAATTGGTTAGAGGAGATTTGGTAAAAATGCATGCAGACCTCTGAATTTAGCTATTATACGCATGACCATGCTGGTTGTGCTATTTTTAGTACGGATATACAGGGTTGTGACAAGATAAAGGCTGATTTGCAAGAGATGATGGATGAGGGCCTCATCCACATAATCAAGCCTAGGGCAGAGTATGAAGAGGAAGTAAACATGGTTTCTAGATGTCCTGGAGAGTTCAGAATCTTTGACAGGGAATATATGAATGAGGATCTTGTACAATTTCATGCTATTTTATGCCACATGGCTGGCCAGGTAGAACATCAGTATGGATCTTGCCGAATTTGCTGCTGGGACTCCTGAGGATGTTCAATTGTAAGGAAGGGTGTTCAGTTGTTGTTGGATAATGGAACTATCAAGGTTACGTGCCAAAGGGATGATTACCATGAAGTTAATGTGATTGAGGTTTGTTTGGCTGAAGAAGAGTCAAATGATGAGTATGCCTCTGCAGATGAGTTCTTCTCCTCGGATGAAGATATGTTTTCCATAGATGACTCTGTAATGACTGAATGTGTTGAAGAAGGAGTAAATGTTATTGTACCTTGTTTTGGTGAACCTACCCATTTTGAAGTTGAATATCATAGCAAGCCAACTATTACTCTGTTGGTGATTAGTTTTTCAGGTCCTGTCCCCTATAAGTCAGACAAGGTTGTACCCTACAAATATAATGCTACAATTTTAGAGGATGGTGTGGAAGTTCCCATCCATCCAATGCATAATGTTGGAAATATTGTTGAGACTAGTAGAGTGACCCGCATCGGTCGTGTGTTTGCGCCAGTTATTCGTGGAGATGTTAGTACTGGAAAGAAAATTGTTGAAAATGTTAAACCCAAGAAGGCAGTGGGTGAATCTAGTGGAGCTACGCTAGAAAAGGAGGTAGATGATATTTTGAAGATAATCAAGATGAGCAACTACAAAATTGTAGATTAGCTACTTTAGACTCCTTCAAAAATATCTATCTTGGCTTTATTGATGAACTCCCCTGCTCACAGAGAATCTTTGATGAGGGTATTGAACCAAGCTTTCATGGAAAGTGATATGCCTGTAGACCAACTCAGCAGTGTGGTAGGGAACATTACGTCATGTAATAATCTGAGTTTTTGCGATGATGAATTTCCCGATGAAGGAAGGAATCACAATCTGGCCCTCCACATCTCTATGAACTGCAAGAGTGATTCATTATCCAATGTGCTGATTGATAATGGATCTGTATTGAACGTTATACCAAGGAGCACGCTTATGAAGTTGAAATATCATGGAACGCCCATGTGCCCAAGTGGCATTATTGTGAAAGCGTTTGATGGATCAAGGAAATCTGTTATTGGTGAAGTGGACTTGCCTATTCATATAGGCCCACATTTGTTTCAGATTACCTTCCAGGTCATGGAAATTGTACCCGCTTATAGCTGCTTGCTGGGACGGCCGTGGATACATGAGGCAGGGGCTGTCACTTTGAATTTACACCAGAAGTTGAAGTTTGTGCGTGAAGGAAAAGTGGTAATTATAAATGGAGAACAAGCATTATTGATATCTCATTTGTCCTCTTTCAGCATTGTGGAGGTGGATGAAGCTGCTGTTGGAACCCAGTTCCAAGCTTTATCCATTGATAATATAAGAGGAAATGAGAATTATATAGCTTCGTTTAAGGATGCGCAACAGGTTATGCGTAATACCCGTAGTGAAGTATTGGGGTAGATTGTTGATCAACCTGTAAACAAGAATAGAGCTAGCTTGGGGTTCTCTATGAATAATGATAAAGGTAAGATCTTGAAGCTGAAGTCTACTGCAGGAAAGTATCAAGACATTTTTCGTAGCGGGGGTTATCTTCATCCAACTGTTTCCGGGACTAATGCCATTATGGAAGATGAAGTAGAGTTAGAAATGCCAAATTATGTGACGCACAGAGTTAGGGTTCATAACTGGATCACCATTGATGTTCCCTCTTGCATACATGTTTCAAAGTAATTTGTTTTTGTTAATCTTTTTGAAAATCTGTCACTCTGCCCAAGGTGAAAGTATTGATATTGTATGGGCTTATCTGTTTGCTTTGATTTTTAAAATCAATAATAAAAGTTGTCTTTGTTTCCCAAATTGTGTTTTTATTTTTTGTTTTTTTCTTGGAAAATAGTAATCAGAAAAAACCTTTCAAAATAAATAATAACTGAAATTTAATTTGCATGATCACTTATTATATGTGTCAGTTTCTAAAAGCAATCATAAATCATATGTGCAGATTAATTAAAAAACCTGTTGAATACAATGACCCTGCACCCTCTCCAAACTTTGAATGTCCTGTGTATGGGGCCGAAGAAGAATACTATGATGATATTCCAGAAGAGGTATCACGGTTTCTTGAGCGTGAGGAGAATGCCATTCAGCCATATAAAGAGCCATTGGAAGTAATTAATTTGGTTTCAGAAGAAGATCTGATGGAAATCAAGATTGGAGCATTGCTGCATCCTGATATGAAGAGCAGGTTGATTGAGATGTTGAAAGAGTATGTGGATATTTTTGCTTGGTCTTACCAAGATATGCCTGGTCTAGATACATATATTATAGAGCATCATTTGCCGCTGAAGCCAGAGTGCCCGCCAATCAAACAGAAGTTGCGAAGAACTCACCCAGATATAGTAGTGAAGATCAAAGAAGAAGTTCTAAAGCAGATTAATGCTGGTTTTCTTGTGACATCAGTCTACCCTCAGTGGATTGCCAATATTGTCCCAGTACCGAAGAAAGAAGGAAAAGTTCGCATGTGCGTAGATTACATAGATCTAAATAAAGCTAGTCCAAAAGAAGATTTTCCATTGCCACACATTGATATATTGGTGGATAGCACAGCAAAATTCAAAGTTTTCTCGTTCATGGATGGATTTTCCGGGTATAATCAAATAACGATGGATCCGGAGGACATGGAAAAAACAATGTTTATCACACCCTGGGGAACATTGTGTTATTGAGTGATGCCCTTCGAGTTGAAGAACGCTGGTGCAACGTACTAGAGGGCTATGACAACCCTATTCCATGATTTGATGCACAAGGAAATTGAGGTATATGTTGATGACATGATTGCTAAATCCCAGACTGAAGAAGGGAATGTAGAAGATTTGTTGATGTTGTTTTAGCGTTTGAGGAAGTATCATCTCTGCTTGAATCCAAATAAATGTACCTTTAGTGTTCGGTAAGGGAAATTGTTGGCTTTCATTGTTAGCTAGAGAGGGATTGAAGTTGACCCTGATAAATTCAAAGAAATTCAAGAAATTCTAGAGCCTAGAACTGAAAAGAAAGTTAGAGGATTCCTCGGGCGTTTGAATTATATTTCCAGATTCCTTTCCCACATGACAGCAACGTGTGACTGCTGTTGTACCCCAAAATTTGCCCTCTCATTATTCAAGGTTTTTCTCACAATGATTCTCAAAATGCAAGCTTGCACAAGTACATTGGGATTTTCCAGCACCATAATTAAAAGGAAACTGTCAAAAAGGGAGAAAACAGATAAAATAACATTTTGACAAATTTGGAGGAAAATGGGTCTCCTTCGATTCAGCCCCCTTCGATTGGACTTTGCACCTCCTTCGATTTCTTAAAAGTTGCTGCTAGCGTGCCTCTTTCGTCTGGGCATGCGAATTCTTGTTGTAGGCTTCGTTTGTGTCTTCCACTGCCTGCATGTTTGTTTCGTTTGGACAAGCTTCGATGGGATAAAATAACCATCTCTATGCATCCTTCGAATCTGCTTGAACCAAGGGCCTCTTGCAGACTTTGCCTCTCACAAGTTTTGTTTGAGCCAAGAGATATCTTCATACAAGATTTGACTAAGTTCTTGCTTCCTTTGAAAGAACACCCTTCGATTCAGAAATCAGGAACTTCCCTCACACTAAAAGGAAATGACTCCCTTTATGTTTGTTTCGATCCACATGCTTCGATTGGGAAACATGCTTCCTTCGAACACGAGCTTTCGATTGGGAGATATGTTTGCTTCAATCCAAGCTTCGACTGGGCATTAACTTCATTCGAGTAAGCTTGTTTCAACCACAAGCTTCGATTGGGGAAAAGGCTTCCTTCGAACAAGTGCGCTTCGATCTCATTCCTGCATACAAGCCTTCGTTTGGGCATTCATCTATGGCCATGCCTGCATGCAAGCTTCAGTTGAGCAAGGGCTTCATGCCACTTGGGTTACATCTTTCATTTGGGTGTTGAAGCTTCCTTCGATTCAGAAGGAAATGATCTTCATACAAGTTTCAATTGAGTTTTTTTTCCCTTTGAAACAGTGTCCTTCGACTCAGGAAGTAAAGGCCTCCTTTTGGTTTTCTTCAATTCAAAAAGTCAATAATCTTCTGAAATCTTCCTTCGATTCATAAGTTAATAACCTTCTGAAAAGTGTCATTCGATTGCACCATTCTCCCCTCAGCCGTTTTCCTTGGATTCATAAATTTTCAATTGGATGAATGGCTACCTTCCTGTGACTTTCAAATTCATCTTCATGTATGATTCGAATGCGCCTTCATATCACCTTCGAATCCATCTGTAAACCCTTTAATACGCCATAGTCCTGCATTATGACACACAACTTAGTGGTCCAGTCGAAGGACTTGCCATAGTTGGGGAATAATTATTCTCTTACTTTGAAGTCTGGTCAAAGGTTTGGGCCTAAGTTATTAAAAGCAAGAAGACTCAAAATGGCATATTCAGCTAAAAAGGGCCATTCGAAGAACACACAGTTAGATCATTCGAAGGACACACAACTGGTGAAAACGAATGTTGTGTTGTTCTAGTTTGGTCGAAAGGTGTAGAAAGATGGAGGATTCGACTCAAAAGATCAAGTTGAACATTTAGACCCATAGGCTAGGCTACGTGTTTTCCCTTTTCAGGCCTCAAACCTATGACTCACCTTATACTTAATTGTTTATGCAAGTTAAAATAGGCCTTTACCCATTTGTTGTCCAAGACCACTTGCACTTAATAGCATAATACTACCTTTTAGAAAAGTTTGTCTTAAGCCTTGCGCATGTTTTCCTTCAGAAAGAAGCAACCCATCTGAATCATTCATCTTGCTTTTATGGCACAAGTGGACACTTACTTTCCAGCTGAGCCTTATTTTATTATTTTTGCTCCCTAAGCTTCCCAAAAGCCTTTCTCTATAAATAGAGAGTTCATTTGCACAAAGAAAAGAGGAGGAGAAGAGGAGAAGAAAGAAGAGGAGGGGAATGTATCTTCAAAATTCTCACACACCATAAAATTCTCAAAAACCTCAACACTTGTGAAACCAAAAAAACCCAGAATCATCGTTACCTCCTTCAATTCTGAAGAACAACACATTCCAGTTTCCTTCGAATCAAGGAGCATCCCACTTGTTCCTTCCTTTGAATCCAGCAAAGAAGGATATTTCACTTGTTTTGCTCTTTCGAATCCAGTGTCGAAGGCCTACCCTGGGTCTTTTCCTTTAAATCCAGCAAAGAAGGATATTTCACTTGTTTTGCTCTTTCAAATCCAGTGTCGAAGACCTACCCTGGGTCTTTTCCTTCAACTCCAGAGGAATTCAAAGCAATCGCTTCAAAGTCTAGAACACGCTCCAACCTCCAGCAAGGTAAGTCATTTTTAACCTTTGGCCCTTCGTTTCTAGCATAACATGTAAATAACTTTTCTTTTTCATTTAAAACATGTACATACTATTTTCTTCTTTTTTTTTGTTTTCACTCTCTTAATATATGTCATGGTTAACAACCTTCCTGGATTTTGCTCTTGGTACATTTAAATACGCTTTAAAGAACTAATCTAGTCTTAAGGTGATGTTGGCATGGCCTTGGGCCATGTTGCTATTCGAACTCAAATGAAAGAAACAGGAGACAAAAAAGTTAGAAACGAAGCCTCTGGCTTCCATACTAACCTTCAGGCCAAACGAAAGGCACAACATGCTGACCTCCAGGCCCCAATCGAAAGCGAAAATATGTTGGCTTCTAGGCCCCAGTCGAAACTCATTCCTTCACCCCTTTTCAGGTAAGGTCGAAGAGAGCCAGAAATGGCAGAATCGAAGGGTTTGCTGCCCTAAATCAAAATATCCATTTTTTCTTTCTTTTACCTTATTTTTGCCTTTATATTTTCATGTAATTCAATATTGTTTGTAATAGTGTAGGATTTATTTTTTGCACTCTTTTATTTACTTCATATAAATGTTAAGTAATTAGGTATGTATGGCAAGATAAAATCAACAAGTAGACAACCCAAAAATCAAAGACAAAATGCATGCAATCAAACACACTTGCACACATGCACCCTTAGGGAAATTCCACTTGTTGCCTTATAAAAATGGTCATGTTATACATGTGGGGTATCTTAGAAAAAACAAATCACAAATACAAGATCATAGTCCCTCGATGACACTACAAATGTTGCCTTACAAGTGATCTTAGTCCCTACAAGAGAATGCTAAGATATCTCACAATATTGCTATCATGACTATACGATGACCCACATTTGTCCCTTCACATCCAACTGGGGCTTCTTATCAAATCAATGGTAAGGTAGCAACATCTAAAGGAGGAGGAAAAACACATCTAAAACCTTTTGAATAGGTAGATTACTTTTAGTTACTTGCTCAATTTCAAAACAAACATCCTTTCTGTTTTCAAAACAATCACATACACTTTCCAAAACATCTTTAAAACACTTTCCAAACATTGAAATATTTTCAAAAGCTCATCATTTTGCATACATTCTTACGAACGAGAATCATTGCAAAGTTTTCCTAAACGATTGCACCTTTTCAAAATACTTTCAAAACCACACAAAAGCACAATTTTCAAACAAAAGTAAGTGATCTAACAAGTAACTAAGAGCCCATGGAAAACCATGGATGGAAAGGGTGCTAATACCTTCCCTTTTCATAATCTACCTCCCGAACACAAAACATCTCGAAAGGTCTTTCCTGTGCTTTTTCACCTTTCCTTATTGGATAAAAGAAAAGTCGGTGGCGACTCTTGCTAAACCGCAACATTTTGCAAACAAAAACACAAAACCCCAAGTCAGTTCTCCCACCGTATCACAGAACTGGCGACTCTGCTGGGGGGGAAATCTTCAAAAAGTGGGGTTACCTTAGGGCTAGATCATATTTACTTGCTTACATTATTTTAGTTTCTTGCTTTATATTTTGGTTCCTTGTTTGGGTTTGTTTTGAATCCTACACCCAGATTTGGGGGATACTTTTTAGGTAAGTAGCAATAAACTGTGAGGGAACTGTGCGGGGTATACTGACACGGTTGAAGTAGTAGCTACATTGATGTGGCACTTTGGTTGGTACAGGTAACCCTTGATTCAGTCAAGGAGAGTACGGGGCCGCCGCGTGGTGCCATAAAGCATCAACTGACCTTAGAACCTTACTTGACCAACTTGGCCATTAGGACGTAGTGAGATGACCAGCTTTGGTGCAGTCCGAAGTTGGTTGATACTCGATGCTACACTCATTGAGGTTTGACTCTTGAGTTTTGTTTGGTTGCGAGTCAATCACTTATTAAACGAAACTTGGGGGAAAGATCAGTGATATTGAGATCCCTTAGAACCCGGTTACTTTTAACTAGGACAGGTTGAGCCAACTAAAACTTCAAGAGGGTACTTACCTGAAACCCCATGCAAGCCTAAATCGAGGAATTGTTTTCTTTGTATATGCACTTGTACATAACATAATAAACATCATAAACATCATAAACATCACTAACCATTTCAAGGATTTTTGGATTTATCTTTGTTCTATTTTGTAGGACATGGCCTCCGCTCGTAGGAGCACTATCCAAGTCAGTCTTCTGAGGATACCTCCACAACTCAAGGATTTAGTATCAAGGGTCCCTGAAGATTCCCCGTTCAGAAAAAGAAATGGAAGACTCCTTAGTTTGGTTACCTCAAGTATTGAAGAAGATATGGTAAAGGTGCTTGTCCAATTCTTCGACCCTTTGCATCATTGCTTCACTTTTCCTGATTACCAACTTGTGCCCACTTTGGAAGAATTTTCTCAACTCATGGGGATCCCTATTCTTAATCATTTACCTTTCAACGGTATTGAAAGAGACCCTAAACCTGAGGAAATTGCTCGAGCTCTACATTTGCAACCATCTGACATAGTAGAAAATTGGGTAACAAGGAGTGGTATTAAAGGGTTACTAGCAAAGTTTTAGTTGGAGAAGGCTCAAGAGTGTTGGAATACTTTGGATCTACAAGCCTTCGAGGAAATTCTGGCTCTTCTCATCTATGGATTGGTACTACTTCTAAATCCTGACCAATTTATATATGTGAATGCAATTAAGGTTTTCATATCTCGTAATCTGGTGCCTACATTGCTTGGAGACATATTGCATTTTCTTCAGTCTCGCACTTTGAAGAAAAGGGGGACTTTGATGTGTTGCACTCCTCTGTTGGCTAGGTGGTTTATTTCGCACCTACCTAGATTTGTGGTGAAGAATGAACAAGGTATGAGATGGTCTAAAAGATTGATGTCGCTTTCGCATGCTGATATCCGTTGGTATTATCACTCCTTAGAAGACATTACCATCATTGACCATTGTGGGGAATTCCCTAATGTCCCTCTACTTGGCATTAGGGGAGGCATTACTTACAACCCTTTTTTAGCTTTGCGATAATTTGGATACGCTAGAAGAGATGGCCCTCATGAGGTACTCATCCGAGGAATTGCATTTGACTACGAAAGCGATACCCAAAGTTACCGTCAAAGATTTATACGAGCTTGGGGTATGGTTAACAAAGTTGATAGCAAGACATTGGGGCATAAGAATTCCATTCCTTTGGAACCTTATCTTGGGTAAGGGCTCGCGCTCAAAGTCTCAAGATGCCTTATGAAGCCGTCTTACCTGTTATCATGGAGCCAGTAGTCGAGGGAGACATTCCACATACGATCCTCTATCCTGATATGCCTACTTCTCTTGAAGATTTGCAAAACGCTTGGATTCAGTTAAAAGGAGAGCGAGACACCTTCGAAGCTTAGTTCTATGAAAACGAGAAGAAGATATTGGAGCTTACAAGGGAACTTCATGAAGAAAGGATTTTAAACACCTACATTGCGCCAAAGAAGATGCGCACAAATTTTATGTCTTAGGAGTTTACTTTATGCTTATTTCTGTTCTTGTAAGCCCAAGAGGCATGTTTGTATTCAAATCAAGATTTATTTAATGCAGCTAACATTTGTTCACTCTTTGTCTATACAAATTTAAATTCTTTAAATCCTTGAAATCATTTGCATACTGCATATTCATGCATCATGATATGACAGGCGTCTGCATAACAGGTTTCCTTATCTCTCCGTTGTTTATTCCAGCAAGATGGATCTAGAGAAAAATGTGACGGAACTCCAGGCTCAGAATTCTCAATTTCAGGAAGCTTTACTCACCCTGGCTAAGGGGCAGCAGGATATGATGGCCTTGTTGGCAGCTAAGAAAAAGCCAAAGAAGAAAGCTCTACTCAGCATGGGTAAAAGGTTCAAGGAGACAATCCATTAAATTCCAATAGAGGAAGATTCATCCGAAGAGGACGAGAACCAAATTGGTGAGGTCAAGAGAACTCAGGCCGAATGTATCAATGACCAAGAATCTGATGATGATTATTTCAGTGAACAATATCCACCCGCAAACATCAAATATAAGCAGCTAGAAGACATATTGAAAGCAGTAGAAATCCAAGCTATTCCCGGTTTGAATTTTGACGATTTGGGCTTAATCTCAGGGGTAGTCATTCCTCACAAGTTCAAAATAACAACCTTTGCAAAATACGATGGGGTTTCTTTCCCAAAGCTTCATTTGAAGTCCTATGTGCGCAAGGTACAACCGCACACTGCTGATAAAAAACTCTGGATTCACTTTTTCCAAGAGAGTCTGGCTGGAACACAACTTGAATAGTTTTATCAGTTGGATGGCTCTCGCATCAATACTTAGGAGGGTCTAGCTATTGCCTTCTACCATCAATATCAATACAACGCCTACTTGGCATCGACGAGGGTTCAATTGCAAGGTATGACTATGGGGAAGGATGAGGGATTTAAGGAGTATGCGCAGTAGTGGAGAGACCTTGCAAGTAGGGTCCAACCTCCCTTGACTGATAGGGAACACATTGACATGTTCATGAGCATATTATCTGGTCCTTTCTTTAATCTGTTGGTTGGCTTCTCTTCTTCTGGTTTCACCGAATTAATCCTAAGCGGTGAGAGAGTAGAAAGTGGCATTAAGAGTGGAAAGATCTCTGTGGCATCTACTTCTACTCCTAATCTTGTCAAGAAACCTTTTTCCGCGAAGAAAGAAGTTGATGTTGTGTATAGAGCAAAGTCCCATACCAAAATGAATAATCATCCGTCTATCAATGCTGTCTGAATCTCCAATCCGACTGCTACTCAAAGACCATCTACCAATCATCAACGGGTTGAAGCTCCAAGAAGACAATTCACAAGGTTAGGAATGTCATTATCTTAAGCCCTTCAACATCTGCTCAGGGCCAATTTTGTGACATTGCGGGATCCTCCTGCCAACCCTGACACCTCGTCACCGAGATATAATCCAAATTCAAAGTGTGCTTATCATTCAAACAGCCCAGGGCATGAGACTGATCAATGTTGGGATCTGAAGAGCAAAATCCTGGATTTAATTGATAATAAGACTATTGAATTTGATCCTCCTCTAACGCAAAATGTAATTACCGCTCCAAAGCATGACAAAGGTGTTAATGCCGTCGAAGATACAACTTTAATTACCTCTTTCAAAGGGTTAACTACTCCATTGAATGTAATTAAGAGCAATCTATTGAAAGCTGGGACTTTCCCCGGCTGTGAAAAAGACTGTGTGGGCTATATGAGACAATCTGATGGGTGTGAAAAACTGAGGAAAGGTATACAACGCCTAATGGATAGCTGTGAAATTCTATTCGAAAAGAATCCTGCCATCAAAAATTCAGTCGACAAAGCTGAAGACTTGGCCATCATAACAATTTCAAACAAACCTCTTAGGATCTCATCCAAAGGTCCTATCAGGATTTCAAACGAATCAATCATTGCTCCTCTCATAATCAGTGCTGCCGGACTCGTTCCATACACCTATGATAAAGCGGTACCATGAAATTATGGCGTCGAGGTTTATTACCATAGGGTAAAACAAGATTCTTGGATTGATGATAATGAAGCGGGTGTTACTAATATTACTGGTTCTAGTAAAGTCACAAGAACAGGAAGAGTCTTTTCCCCTTATATCTCACCACCAACCACTGCCGCAGTTCCAATCCGCATAACCAACGACAATGCTGGTGCCAGTACTAGAGGGAAAGAGAAAGAAAGTGAGCCTTCCAGGGAAGAGGCACTTGCTAAAAAGACTGTTATGGAAGAATCATCCACTTAAGAAATGGAGGAGATTCTAAAAATCATCAAGAAAAGCGACTTCAAAATAGTAGAGTAGTTGGGACAAACCCCTTCTAAAATATCAATGTTGTCCCTATTGCTATGTTCCGACGCCCATGCACAAGATTTTATTAAGTTCTTGAAAAAGGCTCACGCGCCTTAAGAAATCACAGCCGACCAGTTTGAGAACTGCGTAACAAGTCTGACAGCTGACAATGGTCTGGGGTTCTCCGACGCAGATTTAACTCCCATGGGAAAGAATCACAATAAAGCCTTGCATGTTTCTGTTGAATGTAAGGGGACCACTCTGGCACATTTTTTGGTGGACACAGGCTCATCTTTAAACGTGTTACCTAAAGGCGCTTTAGATCGGCTAGACTGTGAAGGTTTGGTTTTGAAGCCAAGTGATATTGTTGTGAGGGCATTTGATGGGTCGAAAATGATAGTTCATGGATAGGTGGATCTCCCAATTAAGGCTGGTTCACAGATTTTCAACTCCACATTCTACATAATGGACATACGGCCTGCGTATTCTTGCTTACTTGGGCGCCCATGGATCCATGGGGCAGGTGCGGTCACTTCTACTCTCCACCAGAAGTTAAAATACCCAGTTCAAGGGAAGGTTGTCACTGTTTGCGGTGAATAAGAATTTATGGTAAGCCACCTCATTTCTTTCAAGTACGTAGAAATGGACGGCGAATTCATAGAGACTCCTTGCCAGACATTTGAAGTTGTGGCCACCATAAAAATCTCCTCCGACACTCCAAAAGCCGACAAAGTTATTCCCAAGATGGTTTCTCTTAAGGATTCCCGTGTTGTGGTAGAAAAAGGAAACAATGAGATATGGGGTCAACTCCTCGACATCCCACTCAAGACAGATAAGTTTGGGATAGGTTTCACCTCCAAAGCTCAGAAAGAAATTAGAGGTACTCGTATGGGAAAGTCGTCTCTCCACCTCAAGAGTCATGAATTGAACGTTGTAGAGGACTCCAATGATGAGTGTGCTTTTGAAGACTGGATCTACCCAACAACCGAAGGGAAGCCCAACAATTGGCATGCGAAGGACATTGTGCCCATCTCCTCCATTGAGGAGTAATCTACTTGTTTTTGCTTTTAATCAATTCAAGAACTCGTTGCCTGTAATATTTGGATATTGACTTTTAAGCCATGTGCCTAGCCTGGGGCACTTTGGTTCTTTTGTCAAGGGTATTATATTTTGTTCATCTAATCATATGATCATTCAGTATATTGGACTCTTTTGCATTCAAATATTTGTGTTTATTGTCTTTCTTTTCTTTTAAATACATTTCCAAAAGATAGCCATGTATCTTACATGCACACACACACACACTCTTCCAGGTCTACATCCACTCCGGATCCTATTGCCAACAACTCTATTATTGCCAACTATGACTTTGAATGTCCTATCAACCAAGCCGAAGACAAAAGCGAGGAAGATTGCGACATAGCAGGAGAACTAGCCAGACTTCTGTCACAAGAGGAAAAGGCTATTCAACCACATGAAGAGTCAATTGAGGTTATCAACCTGGGTACTGAGTCAAATAAGAAGGAAATCAGGATCAGTGCTAATTTGGAAAGAAGTTTCAAAAGCTGTTTGGTTCAGATGTTGCGTGATTATGTGGAAGTATTTGTTTGGTCGTATGAAGATATGCCTGGGTTGGATACCGACATTGTGGTTCATCGTCTGCCAACTAAAAAAGACTGCCCTCCTGTTAAACAAAAAGTTCGTCGCATGAGACCTGACATGTCTGAGAAGATCAAAGCCGAAGTAATGAAACAATTTGATGCAGGATTCCTAGTTGTAACATCCTATCCTCAATGGGTGGCTAATATAGTGCCAGTGCCAAAGAAAGACGAGAAAGTTCGCATGTGCGTAGACTATATGGATCTGAATAGGGCAAGCCCCAAGGATGATTTCCCTCTACCACACATTGACGTCTTAGTCGACAATACCGCTTAGCATAAAGTCTTCTCATTCATGGACGACTTCTCGGGCTATAATCAAATAAAGATGGCTCCCAAAGATATGGAATAAACTAATTTCGTTACACAATGGGGCACTTTCTGCTACAAGGTCATGTCGTTCGGATTAAAGAATGCAGGGGCAACATATCAAAGGACTATGGTGGCTTTATTTCATGACATGATTCATCATGAGATAGAGGTATATGTGGATGATATGATCGCCAGATCACAAACCGAAGAAGAACATCTCGATCACCTGCACAAACTATTAAGAGACTGAAGAAATATAAACTGAGGTTAAACCCTAACAAGTGTACATTCGGAGTAAGCTCTGGAAAGCTTCTAGGATTTGTTGTCAGCAATAAAGGCATTAAAGTTGATCCCGCCAAGATAAAATCCATCCAAGAAATGCCAGTCCCTCGTTCTGAAAAAGAAATCAGAGGATTCTTGGGTTGTCTCAATCACATTTCCCGTGTCATATCACACTTAACTGCTACCTGTGAGCCACTCTTCAAACTCTTGAAGAAAGATCAAGTAGTCAAATGGAACGATGAATGCCAGATTGCCTTTGACAAGATCAAGGAATACCTGCAAGAACCTCTTATTCTCATGCCTCCGATGGAAGGAAGACCGTTGATCATGTACTTGACGGTACTAGAGAATTCTATGGGGTGTGTTTTGGGCCAACATGACGAGTCTGACCGAAAAGAGCATGCAATTTACTAACTAAGCAAAAAGTTTACCGACTGTGAAACCAGATATTCACTGATCGAGAAAACTTATTATGCTTTAGCGTGGGCTGCTCGCCGGCTAAGGCAGTACATGTTGACTCATACCACTTTGTTGATTTCTAAGATGGATCCGATTAAGTACATCTTCGAAAAACCTGCCCTTTCCTGACGAATATCCAGATGGAAAATGATCTTGACTGAGTACGACATTCAATACACAAATCAAAAAGCCATCAAAGGAAGTGTACTAGTAGATCAGTTAGCCCATTAAGTTGTGGATGATTATCAATCAATGAACTTCGACTTCCCTGACAAGAATATTATGCTGGTAACCGACTGTGCAAAACCTAGACCGTATGACGGACCTGAACAAGGATCCCGATGGACTATGGTATTCGATGGGGCTTCCAACGCCTTAGGTAACATAATTGGTGTTGTGATCATCTCTCCTGAAGGTTTCCACACTCCTTTTACCGCCAGACTATGCTTCTATTGTACAAATAATATGGCTGAGTATGAAGCATGTATCTTAGGTCTAAGGGATGCTATTGACTTAAAGATCAAGCATTTGGATGTATTTGGAGATTTTGCTTTGGTGATCAGCCAAGTAAAAGGAGATTGGGACACTAAACACCCTAATCTTACCCCTTATAAGGAGTTTGTGCTATCCCTAATTCCCTACTTTGAAGAAATCAAGTTCGAGCACTTCCCTAGAGAAGAAAACCAGTTGGCTGACGCTCTGGCAACCATGTCCTCAATGTTCAAAGTCAGATGGGACAACGAAGCCCCTATGATTACAATTGAAAGATTTGATGAACCTGCACATTGCTATGAGCTTGACACCGATGCAGAAAAGCCATGGTACCATGAGGTAATGAGGTACCTTGAAGCGCAAGAGTATCCAGAGGGAGCATCTATCAATGATAGAAAGTTCTTACGAAGATTTGCAACCAAATTCTTCCTAAGTAACGGGATATTGTACAAGCGCAACTATGATTCGACTCTACTCCGATGTGTGGATAAGAGGGAGGCAGAGGAAATCATGGAAGACATGCACGATGGTCTTTTTGGTACTCACTCAAGTGGACATACAATGGGTAAGAAAATCTTAAGAGCTGGCTACTATTGGTCAACGATGGAGAACGATTGCCATCAACATTCAAGAACTTGCCACAAATGCAAAATTTACGCCGACAAGGTCCATGTACCTCCGATCCCTCTGAATGTCATGTCCACTCCGTGGCCATTTGTAATGTGGGGTATTGACATGATCGGAGAGATCAAGCCCACAGCTTCCAACGGACACCGCTTCATTCTTGTTTCTATCGACTATTTCACCAAATGGGTCGAAGCCGCCTCATTTGCCTCAGTCACCAAGAACGTGGTAGCCAGATTCATCAGACACAATCTTATTTGTCGTTATGGTATCCCCGAAAGGATCATCACCGATAATGGGACTAACCTCAACAATGCCATGATCATGGAATTGTGCACTCAATTTAAGATCAAGCATCACAATTCTTCTCCGTATAGACCGAAAATGAATGGCACAGTCGAAGAAGCCAACAAAAATATCAAGAAGATTGTGCAGAAAATGTTAGTGAACTATAAAGATTGGCATGAGATGCTACCATTTGCTCTACATGGTTACCGTACTTCAGCTAGAACATCAACTAGGGCAACTCCCTTCTCTCTAGTCTATGGCATGGAAGCCTTTTTGCCAGTGGAAGTTCAAATCCCCTCGCTGAGGATTATGATTGAGGCAGGCCTAAGTAAAGACGAAT
Source organism: Vicia faba (assembly GCA_948472305.1). NCBI lineage: Eukaryota > Viridiplantae > Streptophyta > Magnoliopsida > Fabales > Fabaceae > Vicia > Vicia faba. Next base: position 1,185,701,313 of record OX451735.1, on the reverse strand, counting down.
GGATTCAAACGAGATTGGATCAGCTGAACTTGATCGATGAAAAATGATTAGCTACTATCTACCATGGTCAGACGTATCAAAAACGGATGATCAAAGCTTTAAACAAAAAGGTCAAGCCTCGAGTATATCAAGTTGCTGACCTGGTGATAAAACGCATCATTTTACCACAAGGTGACCCCAGAGGAAAATGGACTCCCACCTATGAAGGGCCGTTTGTTGTCAAGAGAGTTTTCTCTGGCGATGCCATGATAATGACCACCATGGATGGTGAAGATTTCCCATATCCTATAAACGCGGACATGATTAAAAAATACTACGCATAAGAGACTCGTTAGGTTGACACACCTAAGCAGAAAGGGGCATCCCGGCAAACCAAAATTTTTGGGCAAAAATTAGGGATATATACAAAAGATTATACACCCGACAAGTTGAAAACCCGAAAGGGCGAATTGGACAAAAAAGGGTATCCTGGTGGACCAAAAACCCGAAAGGGCGGTTCAGGCAAAAATTAAGGATTAAAAGCGTACGACTATGTCCCGTGAAATCAACACGGTCAATACTATCACCAAGGTCCAAGTTCAAATGGTCCAGGATCAATCCAATCAACTTTGATCAACGGCAAGGGACGTTCAAAGACATTGGGGCAATAGTAGGGCTGAAAGGAAATGAGATCATTTCACATGGCTATTTGTTTTTCATTCTCAATTTTGTTTTCTTTTCGGCGATTTCCTCTTACTAGGATTTCTGTCTCTATGTACAAAAACGCCTATTCATGGGCAAAATATCAATACAAATACACTTTGAAGTGCAAAATTGTCTATCTCTGTTTTGAATGCAAATTTGTCCAATGACTAAAATTTAATGAACATATGCATATGAACATAATTAAAGCTATTTGGCACATGTGTCCTGCCAAGCAACAACCTCAATAAGGCATCAGTGCACAACAGTAGTAAGCATCCCTTTAATGAATGTGAAATAGCCCCACAGAGTTATCTCACCATCATTATCCCCACCAGGGCGTTGGCAATAAACCTTTCCCTAATGGAGTTGCCCATAAAATATCCTTGCACGGGACGATCCTTGGTCAGAGTCTCAATCTCTTGACATCTTTTTCCCAGCTAAAGCCTGGGAGATCTCTTCCTAAAGGGAATCCACCTCCTCAGCAGATTTTATTCCCCACAGAGTTATCTCATCATCATTATCCCTATAGGGACAACCCCAATGCAACCTTTCCCCAGCGGAGTTGCCTACAAAAATTTCTTCACATAGGATAAACCCCCGCCCAGAGTCTCAATCTCTTGGCAACTTTCTCTAGCTAAGTCAATTTCTACAAAATTGAAACCTAGGGGTCTCTGTCTAAAGGAAATTCATCTCCTCAGCAGGGTTTATTTCCCCAACAGAGTTATTTCCCCGGGCCAAGTTCAAATTCCTCAACATACAAGACACCCGAATTTCCCCAGTCGAGTAAGCACTCCCCGATGATCCCATCATCCCCAGATGAGCCCATCATCCCCAGATGAGCCCATCATTCCCAGCAGAGTATATCTTCCAACCGGGTTTTTATCTCCAGTAAAGTATATATTCCAACCAAGATTTTATTCTCCAAGTTGAGTCCATCCTCCCCAGCTGAATAAACACTCCCCACTGAGTCCATCTTCCCCAGCAGTGTATATCTTCCAACCAAGATTCTATTCCCCAGTGGAGTACAAATCCCTCAATGGAACCCAAATTCCCCATTTGAGTCAAAATCGCCCAGCTGAGTATATTCTCGCCAAGCTAAGTCTGCCTTGCCTGATTGAGTCTATACTCTCCAGTTAGAACTTCCCCTTCAAACGACTGCAAATCACAGGGCCACAACCCCTAATCCCTAGTAAAGTCTTCAGCTAAGCCTTTATTGTTACCAAGAAATGCTATGAAGCCTGGATCCGACCAGATATTAGCACAATTTTCAAGTTATACTGAAGCCTGGACCCGACCAGATAACAATTTGACTTCTTCAATTTCTGAAGCCTGGACCCGACCAGATAATAGTTTGATTTCTTCAATTACTGAAGCCTGAACCTGACCAGATAACAGTTTGACTTCTTGAGTTACTGAAGCTTGGATCAGACCAGATAACAGTTGATCTCATTTCTCAAAAAGCTATGAAACCTGGACACGACCAGCCCAACTCTTCAAAGATATAGAAGAACCTAAACTTAATCCAACCAAGGTTTTAACCACTTGTTCCCAGTAGAGTTGCCTCTTTATTCCCCGACAAAGGACTGAGAAACCTAGATCCGACCAGATATCGTTCCTCATTTCCATCTTTTCAAGAAAAGTCATTGCGAAGCCTGAATCCGACCAGATAACAATCATCCTCAGAGATTCGTTGTGAAGCCTGGACCCGACCAGATAACAACTAAATCCCCAAGCAGTTTATTGTGAAACTTGGACCCGACCAGATAATAATTGACCGCATCGACCTCAGAAATCTGCAAAGCCTGGACCCGACTAGATAACAGTTTTCAAGCAGTTCATTGTGAAGCCTGGACCCGACCAGATAACAATTAATTTCATCAGAAATATGCAAATCCTGGACCCGACCAGATAAGAATTTTCAACCAGTTCATTGTGAAGCATGGACCCCACCAGATAAAAATTAACTTCATCAGAAATCTACAAAGCCTGGACCCGACCAGATAACAGTTTCAACCAGTTTATTGTGAAGTCTGGACCCGACCAGATAACAATTAACCATGATCCCCAGAAAGACACTATGAAACCTGGATTTGACCAGATAATAGTATAACTTTCCAAAAGACCATAAAGCCTGGACCCGACCAAATAACAGTCTTCAAGAAGTACTATGAAGCCTGGATCCGACCAGATAACAGTTAATTCACCCTTACCTCCAACAAGTTATTGTGAAGCCTGGATCCTACCAGATAACAGTTAACCTCCACATCCCCAACAAGTTGTTATGAAACCTGGACCCGACCAGATGACTATTCAATTTCAAGGAATTTTCTGTAAAGCTTGGATCCGACCAAATAACAGTTAATTCATCTCTTCCCCCAGTAAGTTGCTATGAAACCTGGACCCGACCAGATAGCAACCGACTACTTCATCCTCAGCAACTGCGAAGCCTGGATCCAACCAGATAACAACTAATTTTTGAGTGATGTTCCCCAGCAAAAGCATCTCTTCAAAAGAATTTGAAGATATGTATATTCTTCATTTCCATCAGGCAATCAAGGATTGAACCTCCGAAGATTTCCTCAGCAGTAGTCAGGGATTTATTTTCCCGGACAAAAACACACATTTTGCATTCATACATCATAGCATGTACATAACAATGCATTTAGCATGATACCACATCTGGTAAGCATCATGCAAGCATCTGCATTTTTCTAACCCCCTTTCTCCCAGGTAAAACAACAAGTCTAGTATGGATCAACAGGAGATTTGTGCTGATACTTCTTCCAGAGTTTACCAACATTCCTCCAAATGGAATCTAGAAGCCCATTCACCATCCATCTTCGAGTGAAAATTTCTGGGCACTCTAGTGTTCAAACATCTTTCACCATCAAGTCACGGATGCCGGATCCGCCAATGTAACTCTTCAGGTTCAAGAAGTTTGAACAGGGGCAGCGTTGTACCCCAAAATTTTCCCTCTCATTTTTTAAGGCTTTTCTCACAATGATTCTCAAAATTCAAGCTTTCACAAGTAAATTGGGATTTTCCAGAACCAGAATTAAAAGGAAACTATCAAAAAGGGAGAGATTAGATAAAAATAACATTTTGACAAATTTGGAGGAAAATAGGTCTCTTTCGATTCAACCTTTCGATTGGACAAGTTTGTTGCCTGCACGCTTGCAATCGAAGGCCATGACTTGCCGGCCACATGTGCCCCCTGCAAGGCAAATGCTTCGATTGGACAAAATAGCTGCCTACAAGCCTACTTCGATTGGGCATATGCTGCCTGCATGTTTGTTTCATTTGGAGAAGCTTCGATGGGATAAAATAACAATCTCTATGCATCCTTCGAATCCACTTGCACCAAGGGTCTATTGCAAACTTTTCCTCTCACAAGTTTTTTTTGAGCCAAGAGATATCTTCATACAAGATTTGACTAAGTTCTTGCTTCCTTTGAAAGAACACCCTTCGATTCAGAAATCAGGAACTTCCCTCACGCTAAAAGGAAATGACTCCCTTTATGTTTATTTCGATCCACATGCTTCGATTGGGCAACATGCTTCCTTCGAACACGAGCTTTCGATTGGGCGATATGTTTACTTCAATCCAAGCTTCGACTGGGCATTATCTTCATTCGAAAGCTTGTTTTGACCACAAGCTTCGATTGAGGCAAAGGCTTCCTTCGAAAAAGTGCGCTTCGATCTCATTCCTGCATACAAGCCTTCGTTTGGGCATTCATCTCTGGCCATGCCTGCATGCAAGCTTCTGTTGAGCAAGGGCTTCATGCTTCTTGGGTTACATCTTTCATTTGGGTGTTGAAGCTTCCTTCGATTCAGAAGGAAATGATCTTCATACAAGTTTCAATTGAGTTTTTGTTTCCCTTTGAAACAGTGTCCTCCTACTAAGGAAGTAAAGGCCTCCTTTTGGTTTTCTTCAATTCAAAAAGTCAATAATCTTCTGAAATCTTCCTTCGATTCAGAAGTTAATAACCTTCTGAAAAGTGTCATTCAATTGCACCATTCACCCCTCATCTGTTTGCCTTGGATTCATAAGTTTTCGATTGGATGAATGGCTACCTTCTTGTGAATTTCAAATTCATCTTCATGTATGATTAGAATGCGCCTTCATATCACCTTCGAATCCATCTGTAAACCCTTCAATACGCCATAGTCCTGCATTATAACACACAACTTGGTGGTCCAGTCGAAGGACTTGCCATAGTTGGGGAATAATTGTTCTCTTACTTTGAAGTCTGGTCAAAGTTTTGGGACTAAGTTATTAAAAGAAAGAAGACTCAAAATGGCATATTCAGCTAAAAAGGGCCATTCGAAGAACACACAGTTGGTCCATTTGAAGGACACACAACTGGTGAAAACGAATGTTGTGTTGTTCCAGTCTGGTCGAAATGTGTAGAAAGATGGAGTATTCGACTCAAAAGATCAAGTTGAACATTTAGACCCATAGGCTAGGCTACGTGTTTTCCCTTTTCAGGCCTCAAACCTATGACTCACCCTATACTTAATTGTTTATGCAAGTTAAAATAGGACTTTACCCATTTGTTGTCCAAGACCACTTGCACTTAATAGCATAATACTACCTTTTAGAAAAGTTTGTCTTGAGCCTTGCGCCTGTTTTCCTTCAGAAAGAAGCAACCCATCTGAACCATTCATCTTGCTTTTATGGCACAAGTGGACACTTACTTTCCAGTTGAGCCTTATTTTATTATTTTTGCTCCTCAAGCTTCCCAAAAGCCTTTCTCTATAAATAGAGAGTTCATTTGCACAAAGAAAAGAGGAGGAGAAGAGGAGAAGAAAGAGGAGGAGGGGAATGTATCTTCAAAATTCTCACACACCATAAAATTCTCAAACACCTCAACACTTGTGAAACAAAAAAAAAACAGAATCATCGTTACCTCCTTCAATTATGAAGAACAACACATTCCAGTTTCCTTCAAATCAAGGAGCATCCCACTTGTTACTTCCTTTGAATCGAGAAAAGAAGGATATTTCACTTGTTTTACTCTTTCGAATCCAGTGTCGAAGGCCTACCCTGGGTCTTTTCCTTTGAATCCAGCAAAGAAGGATATTTAACTTGTTTTTCTCTTTCGAATCCAGTGCCGAAGGCCTACCCTGGGTCTCTTCCTTCGACTCCAGAGGCATTCAAAGCAACCGCTTCAAAGTCCAGAACACGCTCCAACCTCCAGCAAGGTAAGTCATTTTTAACCTTTGGCCCTTCGTTTCTAGCATAACATGTAAATAAGTTTTCTTTTTCATTTAAAACATGTACATACTATTTTCTTCTTTTTTTTTTGTTTTCACTCTCTTAATATGTGTCATAGTTAACAATCTTCTTGGCTTTTGCTCTTGGTACATTTAAATACGCTACAAAGAACTAATATAGTCTTAAGGTGATGTTGGCATGGCCTTGGGCCATGTTGCTATTCAAACTCAAATGAAAGAAACAGGAGACAGAAAAGTTAGAAACAAAGCCTCTGGCTTCCATACTAACCTTCAGTCCAAACGAAAGGCACAACATGCTGGCCTCCAGGCCCCAATCGAAATCCAAAATATGCTGGCTTGTAGGCCCCAGTCGAAACTCATTCCTTCACCCCTTTTCAGGTAAGGTCGAAGAGAGCAAAAAATGGCACAATCGAAGGGTTTGCTGCCCTAAATCGAAAGATCCATTTTTTTCTTGCTTTTACCTTATTTTTCTCTTTATATTTTCATGCAATTCAATATGGTTTGTAATAGTGTAGGATTTATTTTTTGCACTCTTTTATTACCTTCATATAAATGTTAAGTAATTAGGTGTGTATGGCAAGATAAAATCAACAAGTAGACAACCCAAAAATCAAAGACAAAATGCATGCAATCAAACACACTTGCACACATGCACCCTTAGGGAAATTCCACTTGTTGCCTTATAAAAATGGTCATGTTATACATGTGGGGTACCTTAGCAAAAACAAATCACAAATACAAGATCATAGTCCCTCGATGACGCTACAAATGTTACCTTACAAGTGATCTTAGTCCCTACAAGAGAATGCTAAGATATCTCACAACATTGCTATCATGACTATACGAAGACCCACGTCTGTCCCTTCACATCCAACAATGGGGCTTCTTATCAAATCAATGGTATGGTAGCAACATCTAAAGGAGGAGGAGAAACACATCTAAAACCTTTTGAGTAGGTAGATTACTTTTAGTTACTTGCTCAATTTCAAAACAAACATCCTTGCTATTTTCAAAACAATCACATACACTTTCCAAAACATCTTCAAAACACTTTCCAAACATTGAAATATTTTCAAAAGCTCAACACTTTGCATACATTCTTATGAACGGGAATCATTGCAAATTTTGCCTAAACGATGACACCTTTTCAAAATACTTTCAAAACCACACAAAAGCATAATTTTCAAACAAAAGCAAGTGATATAACAAGTAACTAAGAGCCCATGGAAAACCATGGATGGAAAGGGTGTTAATACCTTCCCTTTTCATAATCTACCTCCCGAACTTAGAAAACATCTGGAAAGGTCTTTCCTGTGATTTTTCACCTTTCCTTATTGGATAAAAGAAAATTCGGTGGCGACTTTTGCTAAACCGCAACATTTTGCAAACACAAACGCAAAACCCCAAGTCAGTTCTCCCACCGTATCACAACTGCCAAAGGGAATTTGAAAGTATTAAGGAATATATGCTTAAACCTCCTATCTTGCTCCCTCCTGTTAAAGGAAGACCATTGATTATGTATCTGACAGTGTTAGATGATTCCATGGGCTGTATTTTGGGACAACAAGATGAAACAGGGAAGAAAGAGTATGCCATTTATCATCTTAGTAAAAATTTTACTGATTGTGAGTCGCAGTATTCCATGCTGGAAAAGACATGTTGTGCTTTGGCCTGGGTAGCAAAATGTTTGCGGCAGTATATGTTGAATCACACTACTTGGTTGATCTCCAAAATGGATCCAATCAAGTACATTTTTGAAAATCCTGCTCTTACTGGGAGAATTGCCCGCTTGCAGATGCTGTTATCTGAATATGACATAGAATATTGCACTCAAAAAGCTATTAAAAGCAGCGTGTTGGCATGTTATCTTGCTCACCAACCAATTGATGATTATCAGTCTACGAAGTATGATTTCCCCGATGAGGATGTGATGTTTCTGAAAGTGAAAGATTGTGATAAACCATTTCCTGAGGAAGGTCCTGATCTGAATCTCGCTGGAGCTTGATATTTGATGGAGCTGTGAATTCTTATGGTAAAGGGATTGGTACTGTGATTGTCACTCCACATGGATCACACATTCCTTTTACTGCAAGGTTGACATTTGATTGTACTAATAATATGGCAGAATATGAAGCTTGCATCATGGGTCTCGAGGAAGCTATTGATCTTAGAATTAAAATTTTAGATGTTTATGGCGATTCAACTTTAGTAATAAATTAGATTAAAGGAGAGTGGGATACTCGTCACCCCGGCTTGATCCCTTACAAATATTATGCTAGAATATTGTTACCCTTCTTTAATATAATTGAATTCCATCACATCCTCATAGACGAAAATCAAATGGCGGATTCTCTGGAAACTCTGGATTCTATGTAACAAGTGAATACTTGGAATGATATACCTCGAATTATAGTTCAGCGACTGGATAGGCCCACTAATGTGTTTACAACAAAAGAGGTAGTAGATGAGAAACTGTGGTATCATGATATCAAGCATTTTCTACAGACTCAGGAATACCCGATTGGTGCATCGAATAAAGATAGCAAGACATTGAGAAGATTGACTGTCAGCTTCTTCCTCAGTGAAAATGTGTTGTAAAAGAGAAATCATGACATGGTCTTGCTCAGATGCGTGGATAGACACGAAGCAGACATGTTGATTCATGAAGGTTCATTTGGAACTCATGCCAATGAACATTCGTTGGCTAAAAAGATGTTAAGAGCAGGTTACTATTAGCTGACCATAGAACCTGACTGTTACAGATTTGCAAAGAAGTGCCATAAATGCCAGATTTATGCGGACAAGATTTATGTGCCTCCGACACTTCTCAATGTTATTTCTTCCCCGTGGCCTTTCTCTATGTGGGGTATTGACATGATTGGAATGATAGAACCCAATGCTTCGAATGGACAATGTTTTATCTTGGTAGCAATTGATTACTTCACCAAATGGGTGGAAGCTACTTCGTATGCTAATGTTACTAAGCAGGTGGTAGTGCGCTTCATTAAGAATAATCTGATATGTCGGTATGGTGTGCCGAGCAGAATCATCACCAACAATGGCTCGAATCTGAACAACAAGATGATGACAGAACTCTGTGAAGAATTCAAGATTGTTCATCACAATTCATCTCCGTACAAGCCGAAGATGAATGGGGATGTTGAAGCTGCTAATAAGAATATCAAGAAGATCATCCAGAAGATGGTTGTTACTTATAGAGATTGGCATGAAATGCTCCCTTTTGCTTTACATGGATATCAGACATCTGTCCGCACTTCAATAGGAGCAACCCCGTTCTCCCTTGTGTATGGAATGGAAGCGGTGCTCCCAATCGAGGTTGAGATTCCCTCTTTGCGTGTGATAATAGAAACCAAGTTGGCAGAGGCTGAATAGGTCCAGAACAGGTTTTACCAATTGAATTTGATCAAAGAGAAGAGAATGAAGGCTTTGTGTCATGGGTTGTTATATCAGAAGAGAATGAAGAAAGCTTTTGATAAGAAGGTCAAACCTCGTGAATTCAGAGAAGGCGATCTCGTGCTCAGGAAGATCATGTCTTTTAACACTGATTCTAGGGGCAAATGGACTCCCAATTTTAAAGGTCCATATGTTTTCAAGAAAGCCTTCTCTGGAGGTGTATTAATTCTTGAAACTATGGATGGTGAGGAGTTCCCACGTCCCATGAATGCTGATGCAGTCAAGAAATACTCCGCCTAAAGAAATAAAAGAACAGCTCGCTAAGTTGAAAACCCGAAAGGACGGCTTAGGCAAAAAGGAGCATCTCGGTAGGATGAAAACCCGAAAGGGAGGTCTAGGAAAAAATTAGAGACATAAACAGAATAAAATTTCCCGCTAAGTTGAAAACCCGCAAGGGAAGCTTAGGCAAAAGTTAGGGACTTTCTTGGAAAGTAACTACATCAGATAAGACTTGATCATTGAAGCAACTATCTTCTTGGATCCTCACCATACTTCAACAGAAGCTGATGCTTAGAATTTCAAAGTTGTTAGAGGGAATAGTGGTCATTGTATCTCAATGTATCTTTTCCATTTATATATTACCATTTTCCGAACTTTGTAATCATCCTTGGAGTCTCGCCATTCGCAGGCTACCATTCTATCAATAAAATTTGAGCTTTTACCCAATTCTTTGTATTTCTTATTTTATTCAGCTTACAAAGACTCCATTTATTATTGATATTAATTTTCAAACAAAAAGATTAAATAACAAAATTGTTTTTCAAAAAGAATTTACAACTTACTTTTACTTTAAATTTTGTGATTCGAGAGGAAAATAAAAGTGGTGATCCCAGGAATGGACACACTCCAGTAATTTTGGGAAGTTTTATTTCCTCTTGGAAGGTTTTTCTCAGGTCGTTTTCGCTGGTATGCCCATGATTTTTGTATATTGAAGACGATACCAATTGACATAAGGTGTGGTATTGGATTTGTGATCCCATTGTCCCCAGTCAAGTCTTGGTTCATTTTTGATTTTTGGTTTGCATGGTCTGAAGCCTCTATCTCAGATTCCCTAGCGAAGTCTTCCCTCGTATAACGAAAGGTCTTGTTCCCTTGGTGTGCTAAGATGGAATTATTCGCAAAATGTTCCTCTTTCTACAGTTTTGGCATTATTGTTGGTATTTATTTCCCAGGAAATTAGACCAGGGTAGTATATTTTCTAAGAAATGTTGAGGCAGTTGCCAACTTTTGGGTTTTCACCAGCCCAGTGTTGGGTTTGATTTAAAATCCCCATGAGTTTGACCTTTTTCTATAATGTTAAATTCTTGAATCCCCAAGAAGGATATCCCAGGGCATCGTTTGTTGGAATAAGTTTGCATGATATGAAGACTCAATCAAAGATTCCCCAGTGAAGGCTTCGCTATTTGATAGAAGTCTTTTCTCCCCGTGCATGCTGAGATTTGACTCATTTACGAAGCATCTCCCTTTCGGAAGTACTTGCATTTTATTTGATTGCCCGATAATCAGGCAAGGGAAATGTTTTTTTAAGAAGTGTTGAATTGGTTATCAATATTTTGGGTTTTCTACTGCCAGGTGCTGGTTTTGATTTAAAATACCCATATGATTAATTTCTTGTTGTTATGTTTGACTTCTTATCTCTCCAAGTTGTTATCCCCTTGAGGTTTCATACTTTTTCCCCATAGAAGTTGGTGCAATGCTTACTCTCGATATTCAAGAACGTATCTTTGGTTTCCCCAGTGAAGAATGTATCTTGGTTTCCCCTCTTCGATGTGGTGTTGGCCTCCCCAATGAAGTCAGCACGAGGTCCCCAGTTTATGTCTCGATGATGAGGTGTTATCTCCTCTAGTGGAGTCTATATGATATTTCTCCAATGAAGTCAGCACGAGATCCTCATTTGATATGTTGATGATATAGTTTCCATCTGCCTTATTTAAAATCGGTATTGCAATCCCCAGTAGAAGTGTGGATCGTGAAAACATTTGTTTCCCCATTGAAGTCTGAGTGATATTCCCCGGTGAAGCCTGGAGAAGGATGTTATATCCCTGTATCTATACTGATTTGTTGCTATGATTTGATTTCTTTCGGATTATGTTCCTTCTCAGTGAAGTTAAGCCGCGGAATAAGATTTTGTTTCCTCAGTTGGTGCCTATTTTCTTATGGAATGTTCATCTTGGAAGTGATTTAGCCGAGTATTGATTGTGCCCGAGTTGGTTTTTCCTAGTTATTCGTTATGTTATATGCTTGTTTTGTCAGCATATACATAATAACACTCATACATTCATACATACATCATGCATAGTTGAATTTAGCAAATCATTTCTCATTCGCATTCATTAATTTTGTTTGTTGACATATTACCCTGTTTTGCAGATTTGTGTTGTCCTCTCTCCAATAGAGTGTCGGCCTTAAGCAGAAAGTGTATATTCTTTCAATTTCCCCATTGAGTTATCTCTCGTGGAAGATTTTTGCTTTAGTCTTCCTGTACAGCTCTTTTCCTGGATAGATTGGGTTTCCCTCTTGAGTTTATTTCTCAAAGGATGTATTTTGCTTGACTGTTTCACTCCAGTTTATTTCTGGTGTGAATATTTGTTTCCCAGCAATATTATTACTTTGGATCTCTACATTCTTCGAGCTTTGGTTTGAAAATGTGCATTTATTTTGCACAAGAAGACTTTACCTCCTCAGCAGGAATATATTGGCATCTCCCCAGGAAGTCATTATTCACTCCCCAGGAAGTCATGATTCACTCCCCAGGAAGTCATGATTCATTCCCCAGGAGGTCATATCTCTCTCCCCAGGAAGCCATATTTCCCCCCCAGAAAGTGTTTTTTTACAACCCTTCCTATAACAGCAAGTAGCAGGTCTCTTTATTTGAGCAACTTATACTTCCCCGTAAAAGTCGACGTCATTTTTTTTCTATCTTCTTTATGAGTGGATAGTTTGCAGTTCGTTGACAAATTACTCCAGTGGATTGCAAGTCTTTTCAATATCGCAGAGACAGTTCATTGTGAAATATTTGCAAGTGGTAGTCTCTTTATTTGAGACGGCTTATATATTACCCTTTCCAGGAGGAATTCATTGGTTAAAGAAGAAGTTGTGACCCGTTCTAGGTGAAATGCCAAAATTTTGGGGAAACTTGTTATCTTTTTGCTACCTTCAGTGAACGTTTGTAGTTCACCGTCAGTGAATGTCGGTGCTATGATATTTCTTTTCTCTTTACCTTCAGTGAACGTTGGTAGTTCACCATCACTGAACGTTGGTGATTGTTATCTTTTTGCTACCTTTAGTGGACATTGGTAGTTTACCATCAGTGAACATCAATGCTATGATATTTCTTTTCTCTCTATCTTCAATGAAAGTTGGTAGTTTACCATCAGTGAAAGTTGGTGATTGTTATCTTTTTTCTACCTCCAGTGAATGTTAGTAGTTCACCGCCAGTGAACGCCGGTGCTATGATATTTATTTTCTCTCTTCCTTCAGTGAAAGTTGGTAGGTCACCATCAGTGAAAGTTGGTGATTATTATCTTTTTCCTACCTTCGGTGAAAGTTGGTAGCTCACTGTCATTGAACGTCCGTGTTGTCATTCTTTTCTCTTTCTACCTTCAATGAACGTTGGTAGGTTCGCCTTAAGTAAAAGTTGGTGTATCTTTTATCTTGTACTATCTCCTCTTTAGTTGAGCTGATGCTACCTTATCTCTTCTTTGGGGTGTTACACCAATAGAGTCTGGTCCTTTTGATTGCCCAGTGATTTATTTTCCTGGTCTGGTTTCTCTTTTGATCCTTATTTCCTTTGCTACATCCCCAGTGGTTTTTTGCGTCCCTTTGAAGTTGTTCATATGCATTCATACTCATAAGCATTGCATGGCATCTTAGGGCCAAAAATAGGGTTTGTTTTATATTTAAGTATTTTCGATCACGTCGACACGAAGATTTTTAACCTTCGCATCTCCGGATAAAAGAAAATTAAATAAGGGTAGTTGTTGTACCCCAATTTTTGCCTCTAAGATCCCTTCATCATACCATATTGATTAAATCACAACAAGATCACATTAGGGCTTTTGGTTCTCCTCCCTATCTTTAGCTTTGCTCTTTGAGGAATCACCAAGAACCTTAACTTGTTTTTCTTTTGTGATTATATATGTTTTGTTTTGACTTTCCTTTTAATTAATAAAATTCAATGTTGGTTTGTCTTATTTGTTAATAATGTAGGTAAAGGCAATATGGCTTAGCAAGTTGATCCTTGGGTTCATGAGTTTATTTCCATGCCCTAGTCAATAAAGCTTGAGAAGTTCAAACCTCACCAATGAAATTGTTTTGGAAGAAATGGCATGGCAAGGTTTATTTTGGTTCACCACATTTCAAAGTTATCAAGATTGATTCAAAAGTACAAGGGGTTGATTGAAGAAGTTATCATGGTTGGACAAGACCTTGTTCCCATTGGTCACAAGTGCATAGTTCTCTCAATTCTCAAGATATGGAAGTGGTTTTGGTTTCTATAAGTCCTCATTATCATCCTTAACAACTTTTATCTACAAAGCAAAAGTGTTGGTACAAGAAGGTTGTTTAAAATTGTCAAAGTTCCTCAAAGCACTTTCTTGATCTAGGAGCTAGGGTTTTGAACTTCAAAGAAGTATATCTTGCTCATCTTTTGGTATTTTTGAGTGATTCCAAAAACATACTTCTCTTCAAAGGGTTATTAACAAATCACTTCAAAATTTTCAAGGAGCTTTCATGTGGAAGAAACTTGATGATGAAGAAAGATTGCAAGTCCTCTAGATGAACCCTCAAATCTCTTCATGTGACTTCAAATGATCATAACTTGGTCAATTTTTATCACCTCGAGCCCAATATTTTTCCATAATGATCTCGAGGATGTGAAATTTATTCCTTCTTTTATGTGCAAAGTGAAAAAATGGATGGAAGATACCCTAAGGATACAAAAGATTATAGGTCATTTCATGATTTTTTTGCCAACTTCAACAATCCATAACTCTCTAAATTTTTGGAGATTTTGAATGGTTCAAGTTTCAAAATGTCATTCAAGAGGTCTATTTCATGCCATCTTTTTTGGTCAAGAGTAAATTATATGTGGAAGTACATGTTTGGATGCAAAACATTATAGGTCACTTTTGAAGAAAAAACTTGAAATATTTCTAAGTGTGGAAAGTCAACTTCTTTTTCCCAACTTTGACTCATTGCAACTTTCAGCTCAAACATCCATTTGATTCCATTATTTTCTCATTACAAAGCTTGTAATCTCATCTTTCTAAAGCTTCAAGAATCATGCCTTAAGACCCCTTGAGTTGAGAATGCCATTGATTTGAACTTGGTAACTTGAAACTGAAGTTTCTTCAAAAGTCGGAATTTGAAATCCTTGATTTAGCTTCTAAACACATTTTTTCACCGTGTTTTTGCTTCTAAACATGTTTAGTGAACTTCCAGAAGTGATTAGCATAATAAAACGCGTGTTTTGGATGAGTTTTGGTTGAAATAGAAGTCACACTTTTCTTGTTTGAAACTTCACACGATTTCCCTCCAAACTTCATCATTTCACACGCTTGAACATTCTATTTGATTCCCTATAAATAGAGGGTCATCCCTCATTCACTTCCTCAAGCTTGAACAACCAAAATCACCCTGCCAAACTCATTCCATAACTCACTTTTCTGCAACTTCGAAACCAGTGTTCAAGCCTTTTTCAATCCATTTTTTCTATCAATTCACCTTCCTTGATCTTCCCTGAAGCTAACCATACAATTACTTTCAAGAATCGTGACCTATATTGATCCATAGAAGTCTAGTTTCAGAGCTCTGCAACTCAACTTCAATAGGTAGATTTCTCCATCAATTCTTCCAAACTTTGATATTATTGTGAAGCTCTCATTTCCCTGGTTCTAGTTGCAACACCTGCTTTTAACTAGAAACACGTTTTGACCATGAAATTTCAAATTCTTTTTCAAAATTTCTCTTCCAAATTGCTTGAGCTACAATTTATATAAAATTTTCGCGAAGGTGTGGTTGTCTTCGTCTTGATGAGACGAAGCGAATTGCATAGATCTCGTGCTCTAATTTTACAGTTTGAGTGACCTGGTTTTTGGATTGGCTGGAGGTTGAAGATGACCAACGTGTCATCCTTCAACCAATGAAATAGCGCCATTTGTTTTTTTTTTTTTGAATTTTTGATTTATATTTGATTCTATGCTTTATTCAGTAATGACCATGATATACACAGTGCGCCGGATCCCTTGGATTTGATTACTAACGCGCTTTGACTCTCATCCAATGGTCCACATATTTTTTACTTTATTTTCTATTTCTGATTTTTATATTTAATTATTTTAAACTTCAAAAAATCATTGAAAATTCATTTTTAGTCCAAAAAATCTGAAAAAATTATGAAATATATTTTTGATTTTTCTCTCTCTGATTTTTAGTTTTTCACAATTTAATTTTGTGTTTTGATATTTTTTATAAATTTTCACTTTATTTGAATTGTGTTAAATGTTTAAAAATACTTTTATGCATTTTTAAATTCTGAAAAAAATATGGAATAATCCAATGATATTATGATAAATAATGGTGACCTCATTTATTTTTTATTTTTGAATTTATTGTTTTTTTTAATCATTTTTGGTTTATTTCACTCATTTTTTTAATTTTAAAAATAATTTCTGACTTTAAAAAATTACCAAAAATTTTATAAAAAAAATTGGGTTAATTTCTGATTTTTTTTATGGTCTTACTTAATATTTCTTGATTAGTTTGAACATAGTTGATATTTTTCTTTCTTATTTCTATTTTAAAACATTTTAAAAACCTTTTTTAATGTATATATTAAATGCAACATTATTTTGTGATTATTTTCTGGCTGATCTTGGGTTGAATTTTTTATCTAACATCATTGGATCTATGGTGTTGAGTCTAACTCCATAAAAATGGATGAATGATTTTAATAATAGTTTGATCAAATTTTAATTCAAATGTGGTTTGTATATTCTTTTCCACACTTCTTCATCTTATCCCTTTCTCATTGCACAAAGTGTTTTTGGAGAATGATCTATATATCATGTCTCAAAACAAATGATGCATAGATTGCTATTGACCGGCCTCAAAATAGGTGCGAATTCTATATAAGTCCACTTACGATTGCTTAACACATCGCTAAATTTTGTCCCGATTCGAATAAATGATCATTCGTGGCCCAAACCTATTTTTACAAGCCCAATTATGTTAATTTGATCTCTTTGATTCAATAACCTTGAGATTAATTGTGTGGAGGCTTTGGTTCTATCAATCTTCTAATGGATGTACATCACTTTTGGTCAACGCGGATCACTTAAACATCTTTGATCATTAAATGGTACTTTTGAGGATTCCAAATGGATGATATACTTGACAAAAAGAAAATGCAACTTATTGTGTGGAGGCTTTGGTTCTTCCAATCCTCTAATGAGTTCCAAATGCAAGTTTCAATATGGTCATCTAACTAACCACTAATTACTAATAATTGACTTTATTTTGTGTTTTTGTCTTATGCTCTTTTATTTTATGCAACATTTACTTTTAGCATTTACATTTCATGCTATTTTCATCGTTGCTCACTTGAGCATTTACTTTCTTGTCATTTTTATTTTGCTCACTTGAGATTTTCTTTTCTTTTTGAAGATACCTAATAATCAACATGAACCATAAAAAGATTTAATAATACTTGGACTATTTGGTTACTATCCTTGGCATTATGGAGTATTTGACTTCTTGGACTTAGGATTAGAAACCTTGGCCTATATTGGAGACCTTGTGACCTTAATTGATATTTTGTATGGGGTTCTTGAGGTTTACCTCAAGACATTGGGTTGTTTGTTTGTTTTGTGTGCAGGTTATTGTGATTACATTCTTTGTTTGTAATCTGGAATTCACCCGTATACAGCCGTTATTCAGCCCAATTTTTGTGAAGACTTAATACACTTGAAGTTTGGTTTTCTAAAGAGGTCTAGTATCTTTTCTTGTTTGGTTTCAATCCAAAGAATGAGAATTCTATCTTGACTCATAATGTCAAGTATTGGCTTCTTGTTGGTTATATGGTTCTTATCCATATCTTTTACCTTATGCCTTAGGATAGTCTCTTCTTCTCCTCTCATCTTCTTTAATTTAAAAAATCTTCTTCCTCCTTTTGAAAACCCTTCTTGTTTTGAAAATTGAACCATTCTCATAATAAACTTGGACTTAGGTCCATGCATTTTCAAAACATTTTCATAAATAAACTTCAATCAATTTAATAATACCTTGACATTTTTTGTGAGAAGACTAAAATTCAATCAATCTCATTCAAACCATTTTGCCACTTTGTCTTTTACTTTAAACTTTTCTCAAAAGATTAGTCTAGTCAATCCAATGGCTTAGTCTTAAACATTTCTACCTCTACAGCATAAAGATATGCCAGGGTTGGATATCGATATTGTAGTTCATTATCTGCCGACAAAGCAAGATTGTCCTCCTGTCAAACAAAAAGTTTTTCGCATGAGGCCTGACATGTCTGAAAAGATAAAAGCTGAGGTGATAAAACAATTTGATGCAGGATTCCTAGCTTTGACATCTTATCCCCAATGGGTTGCAAATATGGTGCCAGTGCTGAAGAAAGACGAAAAAGTTTGTATGTGCGTAGATTATAGGGATCTGAATAGGGCAAGTCCCAAGGATGATTTCCCTCTACCTCATATTGATGTCTTGGTCGATAACACTGCTCAGCATAAAGTCTTCTCTTTCATGGATGGTTTCTCCAGCTATAATCAGATTAGGATAGCTCCCGAAGACATGGAGAAGACCACTTTCGTCATGCAATGGGGAACATTTTTCTACAAGGTTATGCCATTCGGATTAAAGAATGCATGGGCAACATATCAAAGGGCTATGTGTGATGCGGTGGGAGAACTGACTTGAGGTTTTGCGTTTGTGTTCGCAAATGTCGCGGTTAGCAAGAGTCGCCACCGACTTTTCTTTTATCCAAAAGGAAAGGTAAAAAAGCACAGGAAAGACCTTTGAGATGTTTTCTTGAGTTCGGGGGGTAGATTATGAAAAGGGAAGATGCTAGCACCCTTTTCATCCATGGTTTTCCATGGGCTCTTAGTTACTTGTTTAGATCACTTGCTTTTGCTTTAAAATTGTTTGAAATGGTGCTTTGTATGGTTTTGAAAGTATTTTGAAAAGAGGCCATCGTTTAGGCAATCTTTGTAATGATTCTCGTTCGTAAGAATGTACACAAAGATGTTTGTCTTTTGAAAAATGTTTCAATGTTTTGAAAGTTGTTTGGAAAATATTTTGAAATGTGTGTGTGTTTGTTTGAAAATAGCAAGGATTGTTTGCAAGTTGATCAAGTAACTAGAAGCATCTACCTACTCAAAAGTCTTTCTTGTACATTTTTATTGCTTTGACATTGTTGATTTACCATTGATTTGGTAAACAAGCCTATCTTTGGATGTTAAACGGGACGGGCGTGGGTCATCGTATGACCATGATAGCAATAGTGCCAAGTATTTTAGCAAGTTTTGAGGGACTAAGATCATTTTGTTTTTGGACAACCTTTTGATAACGTCATCGAGGGACTATGATCTTTTGTTTTGTTTTGTTTTGCCAAGATACTTCACATGCATACCATGGCAATTTTGTTAAGGCAACCAAGTGGGTGAAACCCTAGGGGTGCTTGTGTGCAATGTGTGTCATTTACATGCATTTTGTTTGTCTTGAATTAGGTCATGTCTATTAGTTTGAATTTGTCTTATCATTCAAACCCTAATTTTACTAAACATGTATATAATGCGATAAATTGCGTAAAGTAAATCTAAGCTATTACAACAATATTATGGGAGGGGGGATACAAGTTTTTGAATGGGGATATTTGCACAAAATAAAACCCTAAAATACTATTACAACCCAATTGAATATTTGCAAATTAAATAAATAAACAAATATTAAAAATGCAATAAAAATGTAAATATGCAAAAAATGTTTTGTATTTATTTTATGTATGAGAAAAATAAATTATTTAAGTCCTAAAAATAAGAAAAATTATATTGTTATTTTTGGAAGGGTGAAAAACCCTAGTTTTTGATTTAAAAGAAAATTATGTTTTCTAATATTTATTTGTCCATTTTTGTACTAGAAATAAATAAATAATATTATTAACAAATATTAAAAAAAATAAAATATCTATGAAAATAATTATTTTATGTGTGAAATAATAAAATAAAAATATTTTTATTAAATATATTTATAAATAAATAAGAAAATAAGTTCTATTTATTAAAATAAAACTATTTTATATGTGAAAAAAATAATAAAAACAAAATAAAATTGCAAAAAATTAAGAAAATTATTTTTGTGATTTTTAATGTTCAGAAAAAAATAATAAAGTCAATAAACATAAAAATATGAGAAAATATGCAAAAATATAAAAATATGCAAAGGGGGTGTGGAAACCAAAACAGGGGGTGTGGAAAGTAGAAATGACAAGGCCCAGGCGCGCCAGGACCATAACATCATCTTCATCCCTGTCCTTGGCTTCTTGCGCGTGTTTCTGAGTTCAAATCTGTAACTTGCTATAGCTTGCATAAAATCAAAAACTCATAACATCAAAAGTGTAGCTTGTAAACTCACGATTCCAATGATATAAAATTCATGACCTAACTCTCAAAGATCAGGGAGAATTTTATCACCCCTAATTTCTGACCTAAATTTTTCATGAACTTCAAGCTTCAAATTCTCACTACTCAGTTAATATAAATGACAACTATGCATATGTACAACTTAAGCAAGTTAAGGACTACATTTTTGCTTCACAAATCAAAGCTTGAGGATTCCTAAATAGAGAGATAGAGATTTGAAAAATACCTTGTTCAGATGAGTTTGGATATGGCAATGTGGGGGCTTTGAGTGAGGCCTGAAGATCGTGTGAGCTTCCTTGAAGTTCCCTCAAGTTATCCTAATGCTTAACTTGCCTTGAGGATGCTTGAAACTTCCTGTAGAAGTCAACCTGCAATCTTCAAAAATGAAAATGGTGAAGTCTGAAACAGGGCACACAATTGTAGTGCAAGGGCTTGGATAGTTTGGATGTGGTGTATGGAAGATGTTTGAAGTATTGAAACATGAAACGCACGAGCAAAATATGATTTGGCTTGAGTTTTGCAGAAGCTGTCCTGTTTGGACAGAAAAATGTGGTTTTGGTGTTTGAGAGTGTTTGGGATGTTAGGCAATCGTGTATTGGCTTGTGACAAGTTTCTGAAGTTTTTTAGAATGAAGCCAAGTTCACACTTTAACAAATGTGCCAGTTCCCATCCCTTTTGCCTCTTTTCTTGTATTTGAAGAAAGTTGAAGTGACTTAAACCAAAAGCTTGTACTTGCTAGCTCTAGGGCTGATAATAGTTGGTATACTTTGCTGGTTATCTGTGGAAAATGCCTGCATCCAAGGAACAAGTCCAAGGCTCAAGGATGATAAAGTTGGAAAAGCTAGCTTTATGAAAATGGCAATGTACACTTTTGGCCATTTATGGAATTGTTTCTTGTACAATGCTCTAAAGGTCAAAATAAAGCGATTATCCATTGAGTTTGCATTTAATTATGGAGTGTAGAAGGGATTAGGACCTGTAATGCAAGGTACAAGCATGCTAGGATCTGATTTGCAAGTTGGTGCATGGTGAAAATGGCTTGAACAAAAGTGACAAAATGCCATTTTCTCTTCTTCGATTCTCCCTAACCACAAATGATCTTGGAGAGTTCTTGGACATTTTCGAAAGCTTTTAACATACTCTACAATCCATATTTTAAATGCAACTTGAGATACCTCTTGGAACTAGGTGAAAAGTTGCCATGAAGTTAGGTCAAAAACCTGCCTAAACTAGGGCAAAATTTCACTAAGTTAAAAAGTTTATGGACCCCCTATTCACAAATTCATAACTTGAGATCCAAGCATCTTTTGGGAAAACTTTGTGAATAAAAGTTGTAGGTTTCATGGAGGACTAAAACTTTCTTGTTTGAAGTTTTCTTTGAATCCAATTTCATCATGGTGAAAAAGTTGTGGGAAGTTGGGAAAAAATAAGAAATTTTCCATACTTAGAAAAATTCTAAGTTATGAAAAATTTCAAATTAAAACCGTAATTTGCAATTTTAGGTTTTTTGGCCAACAAGTTTCATATTTTGACATATCTTGATGAATTATGACCCTTGGCCCTTGATTTTGACCAAAAAGTCAAAGTTTGACTTTTCAGTGTACAATTAACTTTTGATTAGTTGACTGCAAAATTCATCTGTCAATCATATGCATTTGAGATCTTTTGAACTATGAAATTAGGTAAGGATGATTCTATTGAGTCCTTGAAATAATTCTTGAACCCAATTGGTCATTGGCTATGTTAAAAATCAGAAATTTCCCTTTCTCAGTCAAAACCCTAATTTTGACCATTTTGCCCTTTTGATGATCTGATCAAATTTCTTGAGGAGTTGTGATCCAAACCTGATCAAATGGTACATAGGAGCCTATAATATTGTTGTGGATCAAAATTTATGAAGTTTGACTGTAAATTGGCCATGGTTGACTTTTTCCCCAATACAGCTGATTTTTAGGTCAACTTCCAATTGACTGGTCAAAAATATGGTTCAAGGCTTGAAACTTGGTATGAGCAATCTTAGGGGTCCAAGATGGTGTATGAAAGTCACATGAAGCATTGGTGGTCCAAAAATCCTTGTGCAAACTCAAACCCTAATTTCAGGTCATCAGTGCAAGATAAGGTCTTGAGCTGAGCAAACCCTAATCATGTCTTGAGTCCAGGAAGTCTTGTGAGGAAAATCTTTGTAAATGAGAGGGAAAATTTTGGGGTACAACACTATGGTAGCTTTGTTTCATGACATGATCCATCACGAGATAGAGGTATATGTGGATGATATGATTGCAAGATCAAAAACCGAGGAGGAGCATCTCGATCACCTATACAAGCTCTTCGAGAGGCTGAAAAAGTACAAGTTGAGGCTGAACCCTAATAAGTGCACATTCGGAGTACGATCTGGAAAACTTCTAGGTTTTGTTGTCAGTGATAAAGTCATCAAAGTAGATCCTACAAAGGTAAAATCAATTCAAGAAATACCAGTCCCCAATTCTGAAAAGGAGGTCAGAGGATTATTGGGTCGTCTTAACTACATCGCTCGCTTTATATCTCACTTAACTGCTACTTGTGAGCCAATCTTCAAACTCTTGAAGAAAGATCAAGTAGTCAGATGGAATGATGAATGCCAAGCTGCCTTCGACAAAACCAAAGAATATTTTCAAGAACCTCCTATTCTCATGCCTCCGGTTGAAGGAAGACCGTTGATCGTGTACTTAACGGTCTAGATAATTTTATGGGGTGTGTTTTGGGCCAACATGACGAGTCTGGCCGAAAAGAGAATGTTATTTACTACCTGAGCAAAATTTTTACCGACTGTGAAACCAGGTATTCACTGCTCGAGAAAACTTGTTGCGCTCTGGCATGGGCTGCTCGCCGACTGTGAAACCTGCTCTTTCCAGACGGATATCTAGATGGAAAATGATCTTGAATGAGTATGATATTCAATAAACAATGCAAAAGACCATTAAAGGAAGTGTATTAGTAGATCATTTGGCCCATCAAGCTATTGATGATTATCAGTCTATGAACTTTGACTTCCGGATGAGAACATCATGCTAGTGATCGGCTGCGCGAAACCTGGACCGTATGACGGACTTGAACAAGGATCTCGATGGACTATGGTTTTCTATGGGGCTTCCAACGCTTTGGGTAACAAAATTGGTGGTGTGATAATCTCCCATGAAGGTTGCCACACTCCTTTTAGTGCCAGACTATGCTTCGATTGTACGAACAACGTGGCTGAGTACGAAGCATGCATTTTGGGTCTGAAGGCTGCCATTGATTTGAGGATCAAATATTTGAATGTGTTTGGGGATTCCGCTCTAGTGATTAGCCAAGTAAAAGGAGATTGGGACACTAAGAACCCTAATCTCATCCCTTACAAGGAGCTTGTGCTATATCTGATTCCTTACTTCGAAGAGATCACCTTTGAGCACTTACCTAGGGAAGAAAATTAGTTAGTCGATGCTTTGGCAACAATGTCTTCTACGTTCAAGGTCAAATGGGACAACGAAGCTCCTATGATTACAATTGAAAGATTTGACGAACTTGCGCACTACTATGAGCTCGATACTGACACAGAAAAGCCATGGTACCATGAGGTGAAGAGATACCTTGAAGCACAAGAGTACCCTAAAGGAGCATCCATAAATGACAAAACATTCTTACGAAGATTTTCAGCCAAATTCTTCCTAGGTAATGGAATCTTGTACAAATGCAACCATGATTCTACTCTACTCTGATGTGTGGACAAGAAGGAGGAAGAGGAAATTATGGAAGACATGCATGATGGTCTCTTTGGGACTCACTCTAGCAGACATACTATGGCCAAGAAACTCCTGAGATGTGGTTACTATTGGTCAATAATGGAGACTGATTGCCATCACCACTCAAGAATTTGCCACAAATGCCAAATCTATGCTGACAAGGTCCATGTGCCTCTTATCCCTATGAACATCATGACCTCTCCATGGCCATTTACAATGTGGGGCATTGACATGATTGGAGAGATAAAACCTACTACTTCCAATAGACATCGCTTCATTCTTGTGGCTATCGATTATTTCACCAAATGAGTCGAAGCCGCCTCATTTGCCTCAGTGACGAAGAACGTGGTAGCCATATTCATCAAACACAACCTCATCTGCCGCTATGGTATCCCCAAAAGGATCATCACCGACAATAGGACTAACCTCAACAATGCTATGATTAAAGAACTTTGCACTCAGTTCAAAATCAAGCATCACAATTCTTCTCCTTATAGACCTAAAATGAATGGCACAGTGGAAGCGGCCAACAAAAACATTAAGAAGATTATGCAGAAGATGGTAGTAACCTACAAAGACTGGCATGAGATGTTACCGTTTGCTCTTTATGGCTACCGTACTTCAGCTCGGACATCAATTGGGGCAACTCCCTTTTCTTTGGTCTATGCATGGAAGTTATTCTGCCAATGGAAGTTCAGATTCCCTCATTAAGGATTATGAATGAAGTAAGCCAATGCGAAGACGAACGGATTCAGAAAAGATTGGATCAGTTGAACTTGATCGATGAAAAGTGATTGGTTGTTATTTTTCATGGTCAGATGTACCAAAAACGCATGATCAAGGCTTTCAACAAAAATATCATACCTCGAGTATATCAAGTTGGTGAGTTAGTGATAAAATGCATCATTCTTCCACAAGGCGACCCCAGGGGAAAATGGACCCCCACCTACGAAGGGCCATTTGTTGTCAAGAGAGTGTTCTCTGGTGGTGCCATGATGCTAACTACCATGGATGGTGAAGACTTCCCACATCTTGTGAACACAGACATAGTTAAAAAATACTACACATAAGAGACCTTCTAGGTTGACACACCTAGACAAGATAAGGGAATCCTGATAAACCAAAAGATTTGGACAAAAATTAGGGATATATTCAAAACATTATACACCCGACAAGTTGAAAACCCGAAAGGGCGACTTGGGCAAAAATGGGTATCCTGGTGGGCTGAAAACCCGAAAGGGCGGTCCAGGAAAAAGTTAAGGATTAAAAGCGTATGACTATGTCCCATGGGATCACCACAATCAACTTCATTACCAAGGTCCGAGTTCAAACGGTCCAAAAGCAGTCCAATCAACTTCTGTCAATGGTAAGGGACATTCGAAGACATTGGGACAATAGTAGAGTTAGGACGCAATGAGATCACTTTCACATGGCTATGATCTTTGTTTTCATTTTTGTTTTCCTTTCGGCGATTTCCTCTTACTAGGATCTCCGTCTCTTTGTAAAAAAACGCCTATTCATAGGCAAAATATTAATACAAATATACTTTGAAGTGCAAACTTTCTTGTTTTTGTTTTGAATACAAAAATGTCCAATGACTAAAATTGAACGAACATATGCATGTGAACATGATTAAAACTATTTGGCACATGTGTCCTGCTAAGCAGAAGCAAGTATCTCTTTAATGTATATGGAATATCCCCACAGAATTATTTCATTAGCATTATCCCCACAAGGACGACTACAATAAACCAATCCTCAACAAAGTTGCCCACAAAGTCTCTTTGCATAGGTTGATCCCAAGCCAGAGTCTCAATCTCGTGATAGCGCTTTCCCCATCTAAGTTGGTCCTAAAAGAAGAAGCCTTGTGGATCTCTTCCTAAAAGGACTCACCTCGTCAGCAGTTGGTCAAGTATTCCTCAATAGGGTTTATTTCCCCAGCAGAGTTTATTTCCCCAGCTAAATCTGTCTGCCCCGGTTGAGTCTATCCTCTCCAGCTTGAGTTTGCATCTCATACTATTACAAATTAGAGGGCCACAACCCTTAATCCCCAGTGAAGTCGCCAACAAAGTCTTTGCTATCTCCAAAAGTTGTTGTGAAGCCTGGAATCCGACAAGATAATAGTTTTAACTTCAGTAAGTTGTTGTGAAGCCTGGATCCAACCAGATAACAGTCAACTTCATTCGTTCAAAATACTATGAAGCCTGGCTCCGACCAGATAATAGTACAACTTTTAAATACTATGAAGCCTGGCCCCGACCAAATAATAGTACAACTTTCAAATACTATGAAGCCTGGACCCGACCAGATAGTAGTACAACTTTCAGTCATTATGAAGCCTGGACCCGACCAGATAATAGTGTAACTTTTCAAATACTATGAAGCTTGGCCCCGACCAGATAATAGTATAATTTTCAGTTACTATAAATCCTGGACCCGCCAAGATAATAGTTAACTTCTCAAGACACTATGAAGCCTGGACCCGACCAGATAATAGTTTAACTCTTAGAGATATTGAAGAACCTGGACTCAACCAGACAAGGGTTTAACTTCTTTTCCCCAGTAGAGTTTTCCTCTACCCCGACAAGTTAACGTGAAACCTGGACCCGACCAGATATCAGTTCAAATTTATCTTTTCAAGCAAATTATTATGAAGTCTGGACCCGACCAGATATCAGTTCAACTTTATCTCTTTAAGCAAGTTACTGTGAAGCCTGAATCTGACCAGATGTCAGTTCAACTTCATCTTTTTAAGTAAGTTATTGTGAAGCCTGGATCCCACCAGATAACAATTAACTTTATTCCATCAAAAATTCATTGTGAAGCCTGGAATCCGACCAGATAGCAACTAGTTCCAAGCAAGAAATTTTCTACGAAGCCTGGAATCCGACCAGATAATAATTAATTTATTCTTCCCCAGTAAGTTACTGTGAAGCCTGGAATCCGACCAGATAATAATTAATTTATTCTTCCCTAGTAAGTTACTGTGAAGCCTGGAATCCGACCAGATAACAGTTGACTTCCTCATCCACGGCAAGTTATTGTGAAGCCTGGATCTGACCAGATAATAGCTAACATTCAAGAAATAATCCCCGACGGAAGCATTCTTTTAACAAAATTTGAAGATATGTATATTCTTCATCCCCAATAGTAATCTGGGATTCAGCTTCCCAGAACTCCCCAGCAGTAGTCAGGGATTTATTTTCTCGGAAAAATATTCATCTCACATTCATACATCATAGCATATACATACAAAACGCATTTAGCACAATCTCATTCATCTTGAGAACGCCATGCATACATCTGCATTTAACTAACCCTTTTTCCCACAGGAAAAACGTCAAGTTTTAGTATAAATCGACCAAATATTTATGCTGATACTTCTTCCAGTATTTACTATCATTCCTCCAAATGGAATCTATAAGCCCATTCTCAATACATCTTCGAGTGCAAATTTTTGGGCACTTTAGTGTTCAATCATCTTTCACACGAATGGAAGATTCGTCAATCTAACTCTTCAGGTTTAAGAATATTGAACAGGGGAAGCTTTTGTACCCCAAAATTTTCCCTCTCATTTCTCAAGAAATCTTTCATAAGATCTCCATTTATTCAATACTACACAAGGTTTGATCAGCTCCAGACACCTCCTTAACAATGACAACTCAAAATTAGGGTTTGAGTTTGTACAAAGATAACTGAACTTATAATTCCTTATATGACTTTCATGGATCATTTTGGATCCCCAAGACTGCTCATGACAAGTTTCAAGCTTTGGATCACATTGTTGCTCAGTCAGTTGATCAGTTGACCTAAAATCAACTATTTTAGGGATAAGTCAACTATGGTCAATTTGCAGTCAAACTTCACAATTTTTGATCCATATCAACATTATGAACTCATATATGTCAATTTATCAAGTAGGATCACAATTCCTCAAAGAAATTTGATCAAAACACCAAAAGGGCAAAATGGTCAAAATTAGGGTTTTGATTGAGAAGGCTCAGTTCTTGACTTTTGACCAAGAAAATGACTTATTGGTTTAAGAAATGATCTAAAGGATTCAAATGAACCATATTAACCTAATTTCATAGTTCAAATCACCTCTCAAGATCATTGGATTGATAGATGAATTTCAATCAATTGATGAAAAGTCAACTATACACTGAAAAGTCAAACTTTGACTTTTTGATCAAAATCAAGTTTCAAAAATCATATTTCATCAAGACATGTCAAAATATGAATTTTTTTCATCAATAAATTTAAAAGACAAAGTTATCTTTGAAAAGTCAAAATTCTAGGACTTTGAAATTTTTCAAAGTGTTGGAAAGTTAACATTGTTTCATAACTTTGTGCCAAATTTCCACCATGATGCAAGATGATTCAAGGGAAACTTCCAACATGAAAGTTATAGATCTAAATGAGATCTAAAACATTGTAGGGCAGAACGTTCTCTAGAAATGCTTGGATTTCAAGTTATGGATTTATGAAGACATGTCCATGAAACTAAAAGACTTAGTGAAATTTTTCCCTAGCTAGGCAGGATTTTGACCTAACTTCATGGAAACTTTTCACCTAGTTCCAAATTTAATCTTCAAAAATATCCAACATGAAGGTTTTAGATAATGTTACAATCTTTCCAAAATCTCCAAGAACTCATCAATACCATACTTGAGCTAAGAGAATCGAAGACAAGAAGTTAGGGTTTCAAACTTGTTTTGCAGGACATATTTTGTGATGAACATGAACCAAATCCATAGCCATGCTGCATAATCCTTACTTTGCAGACCTCAAACTTGTTTTTCACTTCATAATTAATGGTTTACACAACTGATTAAGCCCTTATCCAAGTTTTTGAAGCTTTTTCCAAAATTATTTTCCATTTATGGCACAAAGTTGCCATTTCCATTTTGATAAAGCATTACTTTTGTAATTGTCAACTTCTTAAGCCTCTCGATTATTTTCTATGAACACAAGTAAAGTCAAAACCAAAAGCAACATGTCTAAGACCTCTACCAACTCAGACCATGCTTGTAAAACACTTTGAGACTTGTCTTCTCACTTTTCTTCAATAGCAAGTTATAGAGCCAAAAGGCTAGAACTCAGAAACCTTGAGTGCAATTGATCTCTAACCTTTTCCGTACATATACACAAGTCTATTGTAACATAACAAACGAGCTCAAGCACCCCAAAACACTCCCAGGCACTCTATAACTCAAAATCCACCACAACTTAACAGTTTTGAGTTTCACATAGCCATCTCCAAAGTCACTCGTGCGTATTGAGTTTTAATCATACAAACACTTTACATACTTCATATACAAGTGATCCAAGGCCATGTTTCCTGACTGTAATCTCTCCATCACCATCCACCCTTTTCAAAACTGAAGCTTACAACTTGACTTGAGTTGGGAGTTTCAGCCATCCTCAAAGTAAAGTAGGAGTTGGAACACACTCAAGGAGGTCCAGGCAAGCTAAAGAGATCATCAGGCCATCTCAAATTTTTCTCAAACTCCACACACGAATCCAGCTGCAAGAGGTAAGTTTTCAAACTTCAATATCTTCATACAAGCATTTTTTGTGCATACATTCTGAAGTAAAAATGTAGATATCATTACCCTAAAGTTGTACATATCCATAGTTTTCATTTATATTGCTTGAGCTTAGAGAATTTTAAGTTTGAATCTCTGAAAAAAGTTAGGTCAGGATTTGGTACTCTTAGAAATACATGCTCATCTTTAATTGTTAGTCCAAATTGTTTACATTTTTGAAATCCTGGTAAAATTTCTAACAAGTTTGATGTTGGAAGTTTTGAGAATGGATGAGAAATGAATGAGATACAGGGACCCTGGCTGGAGGTTGAAGATGAAGTTCATTTCTAGGAATGGATTTGTATTATATATTTATGGTTTTGTTTAAGTTAACGGATGTGTAGCCACCCCAGTGGTAAGGCAGCGCACGTTTATGGTCAAGGTCATGGGTTCAAGCCCCAACGCTGCCATTTTGCATATTTTCCAACATTTCTCCATCTTTTTTGTTTGAACCATGTGCGATTGGGCCCTGCACATTGGGCTTTACCATTTTTTTCTTGTTCTGACCCCCTGTTTCCATTTACAACACAACCCATTTATTTTATTTTTATTCTTTTTTTCTAATTTCAAAACAAAAATGCTAATGGGCCACGCTTCAAATAAAAAATTGTTTTACTCCTAAACCATCCAAATCATTTTCACACCCCCTGACTTTTATTTTTATATTTTATTTTATTTTATTTTTTTATTATTTTTATTATTTACTATTATTTTTATTACTATTTTTATTAATAAAAATCCAAAAAAATACTTTATTTATTTATTTATGATATACTTATAATTTTATTTTATTTCCTTTTCTAAACTAAAAAAGACAAAAATACTTTTTCTTAAACAAATTTAAATCTTTGCTTAAATAAATTAATAATTAGATTTAGGTTTAGTTATTTTATTTTTAATTAAAATTAACTTAGAATTTAGGTTTTCTTTTAATTAATTAATTTCCATATTATTTTGATTAAACTTAAAACCTTTTCTAAAAAACCCTAAAAATGATTTCTTGATCAATTTTATTTCTTTTATATCCTTGTACATTATATTCCTTTCAATTCTAGTCTTTCTTGAATTAGGGTTTACTACTTGTTGATTTTAGTCTTTCCATACAACCCCTAATTACTAACATTTACATGAAGAAATAAATTGTGGAAAGTAAAATTACTACGCTATTACGTTGTTAGGGGAGGGGGTATACAAATTTACAAATGGGGATTTGCAAGAAAATTAAACCTAATTATCTATTACAATCATATTGAATAATATACAAGAATTGAATAAATGTACAAGAAGATAAATGGAAAAGAAATGATTTTGTTTGGTTTTTTGTTAAGGGTTTTAATTTTGACCTAATTAAGGAAAGGATTAATTAAAATTAAATAAAATTAAACCTAAACTAATTAAGAAAAGAAATTAAGTTTGAAATATTTTTAGGGTTTTTTATGAAAAAGGTTTTAACTTAATGAAAATAATATGAAAATTAATTAATTAAAAGAAACCTAAATTCTAAGCTAATCTTAATTTAAAAGAAAATAAAATAATAATTAAACCTAAGTCTAAATATTAATTATTTAAGAAAAAAAGAAATTAATTTGTTAAGAAAAATGTTTTTGGTCTTTTTGTTTTATAAAGAAAAATAAAATATAAATGAGTATTTTTAAATATGTAAAGAAACAAATAAAATATTTTTGGATTTTTTATTAATAAAAATAAAAATAATAATAATAATAATAATAATAATAATAATAATAATAAATAATAAGAAAACTGAAACAAAATAAAAAAGAAAAAAAGTAAATGAAAGTAAATGAAATAATAAAAAGAAATTGGGCTAGCGTGCAAAAGTAAACAGGGGGGTTAGAAGTCAGCAAAAAAACAAAGCCCAATGACTTAGGCCCATGCGCTGCTGGCTGGAACAAAAAAGAGGAAAAATGTGAGAAAAGTACACAAAAGGTAGCGCTGGGTGATGAACCCCTGACCCTCAACATACATGTGTGCTACCTTTGCCACTGAGGTGGCTGTACATCTGGTAACATTGATGAAATAATAAATACATAACATAAGTCATGTCTTGAATTTGACTTCATCTTCAACCTCCAACCCGAACATCTGTAACTTCACCATTTCTCAACAAAAATGAAATATGCAAACATGAAAGTTGCTCCATTTCCATACGAATCTAACCATATAAATATCATAAGCTATAAATCAAAGATGAATGAGAATTTCTAAAAGTACCAAATTCTGACCTAATTATTTTCAGAGATTCAAACCTAAAATTCTCTAAGCTCAATCAATATAAATGAAATCTATGGACATCTACAGTTTCAGGGCAATGATGTCTATACTTTATCTTCACAAATGTAAGCCTAACAATGCCTAAATGAGAAGATAGAAGTTCAGAAAGTGTACCTCAAAAATAGAAATCGTGAAATGAGTTTGAGCTGCTTTAAAGGAGTTGTGATGATCAGGTTAGCTTCCTCAAGTTCCCAGGAAGCTAATGCAATGCTAACTTGATGCTGGGAGTGTTTGAATCGTGCTAGAGTAGTCAAGGTGCAAGCTATGTTTTTTGGTTATGGAAGTTGATGAAGATGATGTTACAGTCATGTAACAGGGTGTGGGATTGTTTGTAGATGATGTTTAGGAACTCTTGGAAGTGAAAAGCCAAGAAACGCACGAGTGGATTCTGAGTTTGGAGTTTTTGGTCAGAATATGCAACAATGGTGGTTTGTGATGCAGTTATGAGTTTGGGAGAGTTTGAGAGCTTGTCTATTCGTGTGTTAGATTGCAATAGACTTTTATAGTTATAAGAAAAAGGTTAGAGCACTTGAGGTTGACATATTTGTGGGATATAGGGTTATGGCTATGTTACTTGATTTTGAAGAAAAATGGAAAAGATGGTTTCAAGGTATAGTACAAGCATGTACTAAGTTTATGGAAGGATCTATACATGTTGCTTTTGTCTTTAACATTGCTTGTACTCAGATGAAATGAATTAGGAGCTTTATGCATTGACTTTTGCAATAAAGCTTGCTTTTCTAAAATGGAAGTGTTACCTTTGTGCCATTAATGGAATAACCATTTGGATAATGCCTCAAATGCTTGGATCAAAGCTCTAACATTTGTGTAAACATTTAATTATGGAGTGAAAGGCAAGTTAGAAACCTACAAAGTGAGACTTGTGCAGCATGCTTGAAGATTGGATCAAGTGTTCTTCACAAATTTTCCTTGCAAAACAAGAATGAAACCCTAACTTCATGGCTTCGGTTCTCTTAGCCAAGTATGATCTAAATGAGTTCTTGGACATTTTTGAAATCTTGTAACATCCTCTAAAACCTCTATTTTGGACATTTTTGAATATTCATCTTGGAACTAGGTGAAAATGTTTCATGAAGTTAGGTCAAAATCCTGCCTAAACTAGGACAAAATTTCACAAAGTTTTTCAAGTTTCATGAACATGTCTTCTTAAAATCATAACTTGAAATCCATGCATTTCTAGAAAAAGTTATGTTCTACAATGTTTTAGATATCATTGATATATACAACTTTCATGTTGGAAGTTTCCTTTGAATCATCTTTCATCATGGTGTAAATTTGGCTCAAAGTTATGAAAAAAATGTGAATTTCCAACACTTAGAAAAATTTCTAAGTTTACAAATTTTGACTTTTCAAAATGAAATCTTGACTTTTTGATTTCTTGATGAACAAGTTTCATATTTTGACATGTCTTGATGAATTGTGATCTTTGAAACTTGATTTTGACCAAAAAGTCAAAGTTTGACTTTTCAGTGTACAATTGACTTTTCATTAGTTGACTGAAATTCATCTGTCAACCAATTGATCTTGAGGAATGTTTTGAGCCATTACATTAGATAAAAATGAATTATTTGAAACCTTGAGATCATAACATAAACCAATCAATCATTTTCTATGTCAAAAGTCAGAAATTGCACCTTCTCAGTCAAAACCCTAATTTTGACCATTTTGCCCTTTTGATGATCTGATCAAATTTCTTGAGGAATTATGATCCAAAATTGATCAAATGACATATATGAGTTCATGATGTTGATATGGATAAAAAATTACTAAGTTTTATTGTAACTTGACCACAATTGACTTTTTCCCCAATACAACTAATTTTAGGTCATCTGATCAATTGATTGAGCAAAAATGTGATCCAAGACTTGAAACTTGACATGGGCAATCTTGAGGGTCCAAAATGATCCATGAAAGTCATATGGGGTATTAAAAGTCCATTTGTCTTTGTGAAAACTCAAACCCTAATTTTCAGTTATCAGTGCTTGAGGAGGTGTCTTGAGCTGATCAACCCTTGTGCAGTCTTGAATCAAAGGAGATCTTGTGAGAGATTACTTGAGAAATGAGAGGGAAAATTTTAGGGTACAACACACCCATAAGGCTTACTCCACTTGTTTCCTAAAAAATGGTCCTGTTATACATGTGGGATGTCTTAGCAAAAACAATCAAAATACATAGATCATAGTCCCTCGATGACGCTTCAAATGTTGCCTTTCAAATTATCTTAGTCCATCAAGAGAAATGATAAGACATCTTACAACATTTTTATCATGACTATACGATGACCCACGTTTGTCCCTTTTACATCCAAAGATAAGGCTTCTTACCAATCAATGGTAAGATAGCAATATCAAAGGAAAGGAGGAAATGAACAAAAGACTTTTGAGTAAGTAGAAACGTTCTTAGTTGCTTGCTCACTTTCAAAACAAACACACACTAAACACTTTAAAAACATGAAATATTTTCAAAAGTCCAACACTTTGTTTACGTTCTTATGAAACGAGAACCATTACAAAGTTTTCCTAAACGAAGGCGCCTTTTCAAAAATACTTTCAAAAACCACCACAAAGCACATTTTCAAACAAAAGCAAGTGATCTAGCAAGCAACTAAGATCCCATAGATAAATATGGATGAAAAGGGTGCTAACATCTTCCCTTTTCATAATCTACCCCCTGAACTCAAGAAAATAATCTCAAAGGTCTTTCCTGTTCTTTTCACCCTTACCTTCATTAGATAAAAGAAAAGTCGGTGGCGACTCTTACTAGCCGTAACAATTGAGATCAAACGAAAAACATCACAAGTCAGTTCTCCCACCGTATTACAGTGTGACACATTTGTTGGTACTGGTAGCCCTTGAGTAGTCAAGGAGAATACGGGGCCATGGTTTGGTGTCATGAAGCATCAACTGACCTTAGAACCTTTACTTGAACCAACTTGGCCATTAGGAAGTAGTGAGATAGCTGACTTTGGTGCAGTATGAAGTTGCTTGATACTCGATACTATACTCATTGAGATCTGACTTCTAGAATATTTCGGCCGCCAATAAAGAGGCTTGCACTGAAACAATGCCCGGTGAAGAAATACCGGTGATATTGAGATTCCTTAGAACCCGGTTACTATTACTAGGACATGTTGAGCTAACTAAACTTCAAGAGGGTACTTACCTACAAACCCCATGCAAGCCTGAACCTAAGGATGCTTGTGTGACTTGTTTGCCTTTATTATCTAACAACTTGAACTCATTGCAAGGCTTTTGTTGTATTCCTTGTCGGACCTTGTTTGTATACATTATCCAATAAACTGGTTTTCTTGTAAGACATACTTGTCTTTATCACCATGCATTTTTGCTTGATGCATAGCATACGCATCATAGCATCATACCATAGCATTTCCTTAACCATTTCAAGGATCTCAAGGGCCTGTGGTGCAGGTTATGATGAACCAGACGTCTAGCAAGGGGCAAGGGGATTTATTTTCCTCTATCCAATACCGTCAAAAGATCAAAACACAACAACTTGAGTCAGGGGATATGACCCACTCGATATGGTGGGCTTGATTCTCGTAGTAGTACATTCAACAATATGAAGTTCTCCAATCACAGCTACAGTCAACTCCTAACATCTTCTCGTGTTTACCCCGCGAGATCCTTGAAAACATCGCATAAGCATACCATACATGTCATTACATAATAGGTATTTCAAGACAGGTTTCTTATCTTTTCATTGTTTATTTCAGCAAAAGAAATGGCTCTTGAACAGACAGTAAAAGACCTTCAAACTCAAAACACTGAATTCCAACAAATGTTCATGGCTCTGGCTAACGGGCAGAAAGAACTGAAAGCTCTCGTCATCAAAGAGAAGAAGAAGAAGGCAAAGAAACAGGCTGGTGTCTTGAATATGGGAAGAAGATTTAGAGGACCAGCCAAGAGAGCTCTAGATCTCTCAACTCCATCAAATGAGGGGGATAATCATGAAGAAGATAACAACCCGGGGGCTGATGAAGATGAAGCTGACTATTCTGAGGAGCAGTATCCTTTTGTTGATGATAAATACAAATAGCTGGAGGATCGCCTCAATGCTATGGAGATTCAGCAGATACATGTCTTAGACTTTGAAGAGTTATGGTTGGTTTCTGGAGTGGACATCCCACCAAAATGTAAGGTTCCCATGTTCTCTAAATATGACGCGGTATCTTGTCCTAAAATTCACTTGAGATCATACTTCAGAAAGATCCAGCCTCAAACTACTGACCAGAAGTTATGGGTCCATTTCTTCCAAGAAAGTTTGGCTGACACTCAACTGGAGTGGTTCTATCAGTTATAAGGAACCGACGTCCATACCTGGGAAGACTTGGCTGCTGCTTTCTACAAGAATTACCAATACAATACTGACTTGGCACTAACTCGAGTGCAATTGTAGAATATGTCCATGGGCTCAAGAGAAGGGTTCAAGGAATATGCACAGAAATGGAGGGATTTGGCTACCAGGGTGCAACCTTCTCTGACTGATCGGGAAATGGTAGACATGTTCATGGGCACTCTGACAGGCCCATTCTTAAATCTGCTGATTGAGAGTTCTTCATCCGGTTTTACAGAGATAGTTCTGACTAGGGAGAGGATCAAAAGCGGTATCAAGAGTGAGAAAATTTTGATGGTCGTATCTTCTAATGCTGAGAAGAGGCCATTTGGGGGTAAAAAAGAAACTAATGTTGTCTATGTTCAAAGGGGACATAATAAAAAGGACCACCATCAATCCGTGGGAGCGGTGCTAATCTCTAATCATATACTTGTTCAATAACGACAGGGAAATATGCGTAGGATAAAGTACCAAGAAAGGATGTACACTAAGATTAATATGCCATTTTCTCAAGCATTACAGTATTTGCTGAAAGCGGAGTTGATTACACTAAAGGATGCTCCTCAAAACCCCCAATACCTCCTCTCCTAAGTACAATTCAAATGTAAGATGTGCTTACCATTCTGATAGTCTTGGACACGACACCGACATCTGTTGGACTTTGAAGAACAAGATTTAGGATTTGATCGACAACAAGGAGATCAAATTTTACCATCTTAAGGCCCCCAATGTGATCACCACTCCCATGCCAAATCATGGCCAAAATTGAGAGCGTTTATTTCATTTTGAATTATCAGTTGTAACTTCTTTGTTTGCTTAAAACATTTATCTTTATATAAGACTTTGGTTATTCATATTAATGCATTGCATATGTTTGTCTTGATTTATTTCATTTGTATTCATTATATACAAATTGTGCTTTTACTTCCTTTTTGTGATGTTCAACTCTCGATTAAAAGCTCTAAGCCTTTAGAGGGAGGATGACGAAAACGATACCATAATCTCTACAATATGATTTTGAACAGACCCTGCTGACGATGTACAGGCGTTGTTTCAAATCCTAAACAGTGGAGTTATAAAGAAGATAATCCCTAGTCAACCCCTTTTAGCATAAGAATTAGGAGTTTTTATTTTCATGCAAATTAAAACCCTTAATCATAACTTGGGGCAGGGTAGTTTTATCAGTTAATCCAGATGTGCATTTAGTCGCAAGCTCTACCTTCATACATAACAAATAGTGTAGAAGATTCCCTCCAAAAGATAGTGATGGTTCCACATAATCGTCGAGACAGACAGTCATAATTTTCTAAAAGGATAGCCCGTTAAGTCAAAACCTATGAAGAGGACTTAAGAGAAAAACGGGGGCATCCCGCTGACTGTAATCACAAAAGAAACAGTCTAGGAAAAGGCAGGGATAATGAAAATAAAAAGAGGTCACTACAAATCCTCAACAAAAAGAAAAGGTTACCAAAAGGACTGCCTTCTCAAACAAATGTTCAATTTCTGAACCATCACCAAGCATCAGAGCAAAGATTCCAGACTCAAATGGGATCTAAATGCAATTAACTGAGTTTAGGACTGAAGAACATCACAAAGAACGGGTTGGATACAAACAAATTTGATCCTTTATCCTTTGTTTCTTAGACCGTGAACCAGGCCACGTTACAACCCTTAAAAGTCCTAGCTGAAGCATGGGTTAGTTCGGAAGCATATTGTTACAAAAGGTATCCTGACTCCTGTAGGACTTGCTATAAATCCTGAGTTGATATCACACTCTTACAAAATTTGTTTGTTTTACTAAAAAATAAATTTTCAAACTTCAAGATAGACATAAGCTTTGCATTCTTCCATATCATTGTTTGCATATGACTATTTGTTCAAGAAGCAGAGAAATTCGCACAACGGATATTCGATGAACATAAATCCTCTCAGGGGACAGAATCACCTCAGATGGAAGGACATTCCAGTAACAAGCCTTTCATAATCAAGGGGCATAGCATGATGTCCAGCTGATCTGGGGAAATCAAGTCAAGATTCGGGGAATCTCTCAAAAGTGCCAAATAGCCAGGGGCAGATCTCCATCTGAATCATTTGGGGCATTGGACATGAATCCCAGCAACGAATCACATACGATCAAGCAAACATCTTCTGGAAGTGTGGCAAAACTTACTACTATAGACAGTGACAATTCTCTGCACCCGACGAACGTAGACATAGTCGGAAAATACTATGCATAAAAAAGGACTCGCTAGGTCGACTGGCCTAGGAAAAAATAAGGGCATCCCGGAAAACCAAAATGGTTTGGGCAAAAATTAGGGATATACATATGAAAAATCTATATACCTGGCAAGTCGAAAACCTGAAAAGGCAGATTGGACAAAAAAAGGGTATCCCGATGGACTGAAAATCTGAAAGGATAGTCCAGGAAAAAGTTAGGGATCAAAGCGTACGACTATGTCCCTTCATCTCATCACTTGTCTATCAGTAGAGTGTTGACCATCCTGATCCGCATTCACAAAGGATTCTAGGAGTTGGGATAACAGTTAAGCCATCCACGGAATCCCAGCAGATACTTTCTCCGGCAAGTACAGAGGCAGGGGCATCCCACTACAAGGTCACTGCCATATTCTCAGCATACAACCTAATGATGCCAGGTGTTCTTATATCCCCAGCGGAGCAAGAATCTCTAAATTACTGCACCAATAAAAAAATTCCCCAGTGAATTCACCAAACTTCTCAGGATTCCCCAACAGGATTTCAACAAAATCCCCAAGCAGTTCACGGAGTTTTCCTTCCTCAACAGAGTTTATTTCTCTAACAAAGGAGATCCATCTCCCAACATTTCAACTTCAACAAAATTTTAAGACTTGCACTCTTTATCCCCAGCAAAAATCAGGGATTTATTTTCCCTAGTTCAAACAATACTGCAATAGAACAGTCGAATACGTTCACACATTGCATTCATACATCATTTTACAAACATCATAGTATATGCAACACAGATGCATATATTAAAATCTCATTTATTTTGAGAGCATCATTTTGCACTTCATGCATCATGACATTCCATACAACTAACCCTTTATCTTTTCAGGTAAAATTCTATAAATAGACAAATATCATTAACTATTTACATGACCAGACAAATTTCTGGTACTCTGTTGAGGTAGTAATCATCAAATATTCCTTCATTATCTATTGAGGTAGTAATAGTCAGAGATTCCTTCATTATATGTTGAGGTAGTAATCATCAAAGATTCCTTCATTATCCGTTGAGGTAGTAATCATCCAAGATTCCTTCATTATTTGTTGAGGTAGTAATCGTCCAAGATTCCTTCGTTATCTGTTGAGTAAGTAATCGTCAAAGATTCCTTCATTATCAGTTGAGGTAGTAATCGTCCAAGATTCCTTCATTATCTGTTGAGGTAGTAATCCTCCCATATTCCTTCATTATCTATTGAGGTAGTAATCGTTCAATATTCCTTCATTGTATGTTGAGGTAGTAATCATCCATGATTCCTTCATTATCTGTTGAGGTAGTAATCGTCCAAGATTCCTTCATTATTTGTTGAAGTAGTAATCTTCCAAGATTCCTTCATTATCTGTTGAGGTAGTAATCGTCCATGATTCCTTCATTATCTAATGAGGTAGTAATCGTACAAGATTCCTTCATTATCTGTCGAGGTAGTAATCGTCCATGATTCCTTCATTATATGTTGAGGTAGTAATCGTCCAAGATTCCTTCATTATTTGTTGAAGTAGTAATCTTCCAAGATTCCTTCATTATCTGTTGAGATATTAATCGTCCATTATTCCTTCATTATCTGATGAGGTAGTAATCGTACAAGATTCCTTCATTATCTGTCAAGGTAGTAATCGTCCAAGATTCCTTCATTATTTATTGAGGTAGTAATCGTCAAAGATTCCTTCATTATTTATTGAGGTAGTAATCGTCCAAGATTCCTTCATTATCTGTTGAGGTAGTTATCGTGAAAGATTCCTTCATTGTCTGTTGACGTAGTAATAGTCCATGATTCCTTCATTATCTGTTGAGGTAGTAATCGTCTAAGATTCCTTCATTATCTGCTGAGGTAGTAATCGTCAAAGATTCCTTCATTATTTATTGAGGTAGTAATCGTCCAAGATTCCTTCATTATCTGTTGAGGTAATAATCGTCCAAGATTCCTTCATTATCTGTTGAGATATTAATTGTCCAAGATTCCTTCATTATACGTCATAGTCAAGATTAATACTTACCAACAAAAGCATGTTCTAGATTAATACCTGAAACCAGACAAGACAACTATCTGTGGATGACTATTTATAGATTAATACCTGATACCAGACTGGAAAACTATCTGTGTGACCAGATGAATCAATCTTACATGGGTTTCTTCTCATGATCTCCAAATGCAATCTAACATGAATTCATCTTGAAACAATCTTACACGGGTTCCTTCTCAACTCTCTAGATGCAATCTAACACAGATTCATCCTGAAGCAATCTTACATGGGTTCATTATCAACTCTCTAGATGCAGTCTAACACGAATTCATCTTGAAGCAATCTCACACGGGTTCCTTCTCAACTTTCCAGATGAAGTCTATCACAGACTCATCCTGAAACAGCCCTACACAGGCTCTTTCTAATACATTTCCAAACGACAGTTAATTTCATTCTCCACAGCAAATTACTGTGAAGCCTGGATTTCAACCAGAAAACAACAAACTTTTCCAGAGATAACTCCTCAGTAGAGCCTTGGACAACTGAAGTTCCTAGACCCTATTCCCCATAAATTTTTCCTTAAACAGGAGAACAACAGAAATCAACATTCCCTTTGTGAACTCCTCCTCAGACAACAGGAACAAGAATTCCCTACAAAGGGACCTCTTATAAAGTCAGCATCTAATTAGATGGAATCTTTAAGCCCATCTCCGACAATTCTCAGTCATCTTCTCCAAATGGAATATGTAATCCCATTCCCGAGATTTTCCCTAAGACTGTTAACAAGCCTATTGTCATTCCGTATGTTGTTCCTACTAGTACATCCACTACTGTTCTTGTTCTTACTCCGGTTATTACTCCTGTCGGCAAATCGTCTGATACCCGCGACAAGGAAATTATAGGTGAGCCTGCCCGGATGGAGGTGCCTAAGAAAGTTGTTGTGGAAGCCTCTAATCAAGAAATAGAGGAAATACTGAAAATCATTAAGAAGAGCGACTACAATGTGGTAGAGCAGTTGGGGAAGACCCCATTAGAGATATCCATGTTGTCTCTGCTGTTATGTTCTGAAGCCCATGCAAAGGCTTTGATTGCATTTCTCAAGACTGTGCATGTGCCGCAGGAAACTTCAACTGATCAATTCAAAGATTGTGTGGCCAGCATGACTGCCGATAATGGGATGGGTTTCTCAAATGCAGACAACACCGAAGGGAAGGAAGCATAATGATGCTCTACATGTCTCGATTGAATACAGGGGAACCACTATGTCTCATGTCATGGTAGATACCGGGTCTTCACTGAATGTTCTGCCGAAGAAGGCGTTGGACCGTTTGTATTGCGATGGTCTAACTCTAAAGCCTAGTAACATTGTGGTAAGGGCTTTTGACGGATCGAAGAGAATGGTGCACGGGGAGGTGGACATCCCTGTCAAAGTGGGTTCTCAGACTTTTGGGTCCACCTTCTATGTGATGGATATCAGGCTGTCGTATTCTTGTTTGCTGGGTCGTCCTTGGATCCACGAGGCCATGGCAGTCACCTCCACACTCCACCAAATGCTAAATTATTCGGTGAAAGGAAAGATTGTCACGGTGCAGGGTGAAGAAGAATATATGGTGAGTCACCTCAACTCCTTCTGGTATGTAGAGATGGACGGGGAATTCATAGAAACTCCTTGTCAGAATTTTGAAGAGGTCCCTCAGATCTTGACATCAACTGAAACTACTAGCAACAAACCTCCTTTGAGGATGGCTTCCCTCAAGGACGCCAGAGCCGTGGTTGAAAAAGGTGGGTGTGCCAATTGGGGTTGGCTCCCTGATTTCACTCAGAAAACTGACAAATTTGGGTTGGGCTTTACTACAGGGGCTCAAAAGGCTGTTAGATGCGCTCGGGCTGGAAGACCTCCCCTACACATCAACAATCGGGGAATTAATGCCATTTAAGACATTGAAGAGGACTCAGACATCGACAGCTGGATCTACCCGACAACCAACAGTGGA
Organism: Vicia faba; assembly: GCA_948472305.1. Taxonomy (NCBI): domain Eukaryota; kingdom Viridiplantae; phylum Streptophyta; class Magnoliopsida; order Fabales; family Fabaceae; genus Vicia; species Vicia faba. Next base: position 1,185,659,030 of record OX451735.1, on the reverse strand, counting down.
CTGAGTAATTGGACGGCTAGGGACTTTATACATGTTTCTTTTATTCCGCAGTAATTGAATTATTTGTTCTAAGATTTGTAGTAAACAATTTGAAACTTTACGGCCAGGTGCCTTGCCCAAGGCACCTTGGCTTTGCTTGTGAGGGCTATTATTTGTCATTTCATAAATAAAGCATTGGACGTTTCTTGCATACAAATTTTGCTCTCTCTGTTTTTCTTTCCTGCTTTCACTTTATCAAAACGCTATTCTCTTACACACACTCACATATCATAATGCAGATCCATATCCGCTCTGGATCCCATTGATAACAGCTCTGCTATTGCTAGTTATGACTTCAAAAATCCGATCAACCAAGCCGAGGATGAAGGTGAGGATGATTGTGAGGTGCCTGGAGAACTTGTTAGACTACTACAAATGGAAGAAAGGGCCATACAGCCTCATGAAGAGCCGGTTGAGAAAGTGAATTTGGGTACTGAGGAAGACACAAAAAAGGTTAAAATAGGTGCAAATCTGGAGCTTAGTGTCAAACAGAGGTTGATACAGATGTTGCACGACTATGTTGAGATCTTCGCCTGGTCCTATGAAGAAATGCCTAGTTTGGACACTGATATTGTGGTACACCGCCTGCCGACTAAAGAAAACTGTCCTCCGGTTGAGTAGAAGGTCCGCCGTATGCGTCCCGAAATGTCAGAGAAGATCAAGGCAGAGGTCATGAAATAGTTTGACGCAGGTTTCTTAGCTGTCACTTCGTATTCACAGTGGGTTGCCAATGTTGTTCTGGTACCTAAGAAGGACGGTAAGGTACGAATGTGTGTTGATTACAGAGATCTGAATCGGGCAAGCCCCAAGGATGACTACCCACTTCCTCACATTGATGTTCTGGTTGACAACACCGCGCATCATAAAATCTTCTCATTCATGGATGGTTTCTCTGGATACAACCAGATCAAGATGGCCCCTGAAGACATGGAGAAGACAACCTTCATTACACAGTGGGGCACCTTCTGCTACAAGGTGATGCCTTTTGGATTGAAGAATGTTGGGGGAACTTATCAGCGTGCCATGGTCGCTTTGTTCCACGATATGATTCACCATGAGATCGAAGTTTATGTTGATGACATGATAGACAAGTCTCAGACTGAGGAAGAGCACCTTGATCATCTCCAGAAATTGTTTGACAGGTTGAAGACATACAAGATGAGGTTGAATCTGAACAAGTGTACCTTCGGGGTAGGGTCTGGTAAGCTCCTGGGTTTCATCGTCAGTGACAAGGGTATTCAGGTAGACCCTGCGAAGGTAAAGGCCATACAAGAGATGCCAGCTCCCCGTACAGAGAAGGAAGTTAGAGGTTTCTTGGGACGTCTGAATTATATCGACAGGTTCATTTCATATCTGACTGCTACTTGTGAGCCAATCTTCAAGCTTCTGAAGAAAGATCAAGTCGTAAAGTGGAACGATGAATGCCAGACTGCTTTCGAAAGAATCAAGGAATACCTTCAAGAACCACCAATTCTGATGTCTCCAGTTGAAGGAATACCTTTGATATTATACTTGATAGTGCTAGAAAATTCAATGGGGTGTGTGTTGGGGCAGCATGACGAGTCTGGTCGAAAATAGAACGCCATTTATTACCTTAGAAAAAAGTTTACCGACTGTGAGAACCGATGCTCATTGCTCGAGAAAACTTGCTGCGCTTTGGCATGGGCTGCTCGCCGACTAAGACAGTATATGCTGACTCACACTACCTTGTTGATATCAAAGATGGATCCGATCAAGTATATTTTCGAGAAGCCCGCTTTCTCGGGAAGGATAGCAAGGTGGCAAATGATCTTAACCGAATACGACATACAATATACAACCCAAAAAGCAATTAAGGGAAGTGTATTGGCTGATCATTTGGCTCATCAGTCCGTTGATGATTACCAGTCCATGAATTTTGAGTTCCCGGATGTTTTACCCCAAAATTTGCCCTCCCATATTCTTCAAGATATGTCAAGATCAATCTTCAAATGGATCAAAGGGTTGCACAGTCAAACAACCTCCTAAGCCAGCTGAAATTAGGGTTTTGGTTATTGCAAGGAATTTGAGGTTTCAAATGGTTAAATCAAGTCTCATGTGCCCATATACATTTCCAAGCATCTACATGCCAAGTTTCAAGGCTCACAGAGGCAAGTTGCACAGTCAAAAGTCCCATTTGGTTCACAATCAATTACAGGGGTAAAATGGTCATTTTGCAGTCAAAAGTCAGAATTTTTGGTCAACATCTTATTTTGAAGCCACAATCATCATTTGATCAAGTCTTGATCATGATTCCCCAAGAATGACTCAAAAATCATCAAGATGCAAAAGTTTCTATTTTTGGGACAGTTGAAAAGTCAACTGTAACTTGACCAATGCATAACTTTTTCATGGTTCATCAGAAAAATTCCATCCAATGCTCATTTTGAAGGGGAGGACATTTCCTACAACTCATATTCATATTCCAAGTCCAATAAATGCTCTCACAAAAAGTTATCAATTTCTACATTATAGGTCAATTTCAAAAGTCAACAAAAAGGCACTTTAAGTCAAAGACCATAACTTGAGATTGGTAAATAAAAATGACATGGGACCAAAGGCATTGGTTAGAGGACTTCTAGACCTTTCCAAAATGTCCAAGTACATGTTCATAGGATCAAAATTGAGCAATATATGCATTGGAGAAGTTGGGAAATTTTTGGGAATTTGCAAAAGTCAACTTTGCCCAAAACACTTCATTTTTGCTAATGGGCCTCAAATTCCTTCTTGAATCTTTACCCAAAGCATATGCACGACCCATCAAGCCTATTTGAGTTTGAAATTCCGGGAATGTCACAGACTCAGAATATCTAATGGAATGTTAAGACATCTGATCTGACATTGGGCGCTGTACAGGTAGACTAGGCTGAACTTTTGATATCTGTTCTACAACAGTCACTGGACTAACATACCAGAGCCAACAACATGCAGGTTAAGATTTACTGAAGTTCAGAACAGTTAAGGTTAATCTTACACATTGATGTTATGAGGAATGCTGTGACATCAAACAGATAACCAATACAGAAAGTAAATAACACACAGAATTGTTCACCCAGTTCGGTTCAATCAACCTACATCTGGGGGCTTCCAAGCCAGGGATAAAGTTCACTATTAGTAGTATCAATTCAAAGACCCTACAGCCAACACACCCGTTGACAGCCTTCTCACTTAATCACTACCTAATGACACTTTTACCTAAGATCCAATCCTAGATATGAGACCCCTCTCACTCCCCCTCAATCACCGCAGTGATAACTTTCTATAGTACATAAACTGTTCAGAAGATACACTTCCATTACACATCTTGATCATGCTTAAAAGCTTCAATCAAGTACAATGCATACATCCTTTAACCTACAGGTTTCAAGGAGTATGGTGACCATCCCACAGCCCGGGTGGTTCACAACTAGCCCTAAGTGATTACATCTTGTCAATCAACGATCCCCCAAATTAGGTTACAATACTTCTATTTATCACCCTTTTTACCCAACTGGATTTGGGCCTTCATATAACAGCAATGCAGCTTTAACAACCTGCATAAAATAAGCAGAAAACTTTTGCTACAAGTTAGGTCTTCAATCGAGCTTTTCTCCTTATCCTTAGCTTCTGATTGAATCTTCTAGGGCTCCACGTATGCCTTCAATTTTCGCTACTTGTTATGCATTCTATTTGGCAGAATATTCTGCATAACTTTAGGAACAGAACTGCATCAGTCTTGACAGTTCAGTAGCTTGATGTCTGGTATGATGTTATGACATCTCTTGAGACATGTTGTTCCAGATGTTGATCAACATGTTTAGGCATTTACAATAGAATTTTCAGGCTGTTCCTATTGTACATTACATTACATTATTGTTGTTGCTATTTGTTTTACAAGAGATGAGCCAATCCCAAACGAAGGCACTTACAATCTCCCCCTTTGGCTAATTTTGGCTAAAACAAATACAACAATAATACTCACCATTCAGGACCTCTTGTGGCACAGGAGGAAGAGGATGCACCTCATTCCCTTTTAGACCACGAACCATTTCTTGTCACTGATGGTGGAAAAAGAGGACCGTGGGAGATAAACTATCCTTTCAGAGGCATCAGAGAACCTTTAAGGAGTGACCAGAATATCTCCCTTGTAACTCAGAACACAGGTCACAACTGTGTTCATAACTCAGATCACAAGTCACAAAGAAATTCACGCCATTTGAATTTCTGCTGAGTTTGTGACAAGTAGTCTTTGTGATCAAAATTTTGAGTAGCTGCTGCAACGAGGACAGTTTCTAACAGTACTCCTTTCTCCCCCTTTTTGGCCAAAAATTGCCAAAGAAAGCCCTCACAAAACCAGATCCAAGAACAGTTTTCCCAAATCCGTATAAACCCCATGATGGTTGTGAGAGAAAAGAATGTGTGACAGGAGGTTATATAAGGAGATACCAGGTTCAAAAAGATGGTAATATAAAATCTTGGTCAAGGATACCTGTTAGAGCATGTGCATATTTCAGACTGACTGTGCATGTATTGTTTGTTTCTGCCAATACCACAAAGAGAACCAGTCCTAATACATGCATAAATTTTGGTCAAAGCAATTCCTGAATAAAATCAGCCTTTGACCCATTTTTGGGACTGAAGATTTATTCCTTCTAGGAAACAGACTACCAATGACGTGGCGAAGTTATTTTCCCGTATTCTTCTTGATTTCCCCAAGGTTGCAATGTCGTTGATAATGTCATGACACTTACTTAGACATTACCTTGCATTTTTCAACAACAGCAGCCTTCTTTTTACTTCTCTCATTTAGGCACAGAGAAGGGCACTTTAACCAGCTAGTAGTAAGAGATTAGCAGCATTAAGCATGGCCATCACTCATGCTTTGTGTTGCTGAGATCCAATACACCAGAAGACTCCAAACTGCTTCACAGGACATCACAGATTAGTTCTAATACACAAATTTAGATGCCACTTCTATTTCTTGTAGTAAAAGAACCCCTCGAACATATGCTGAATATATCTGATTTACTTCTTCTGATCTTCCATTCACTAGTAGTTGTTGGAGCTAGTGAAGTCTGATTTGCTAGTACGACCAAGTTGCTATTGATAAGATCTGAATCTTCCAAATTGCTCCAGAAGTATTAAAACTGCCACTTATGATACTTTTAAGAATCTCTGAGATTTTCTTCCTAACCCCAGTCCAATAACAAGAGCAATTCTTCAATCTCCTGTTGTTGAGACATTATCCATGACTTCACTTAGAAGTTCACAATGTCATATTATCAGAACACATAAACATCAGCATACCACTGCCCTCTTCTGACTTCTGATCTTTATATTAAGTCCAACAATACAGATACAGAGTCTCCCTTCAATGTATATTGTAATTGGGAAAAGTGCAACACTCAGTGACTTCCCTTGTTAAGGCCAATCAAAACAGTGGCGTGGAAACCAGTAGCACTAGCTCTGAGGTGGTAACTTCAAGCACCCTGAACTAGTCTTAGAATAGTAAGGACATCTCTGATTCATGCCCTTGCACTTCCACACTTATCATGACTCTCATGTAGCCATAGTCTGAAACCAACCTCCAACCTTCTTAGTGTGCTTACAAGTTTTGCTAAGATTTAGACTTTCTAGAAGGATTATCCTTTGATCATGTCATCCTTCTATACAATATATTTACTAGTAGTTGCTAATACTAGTGAATTCTTCAGACCACAATAGTAGTTATGCGTTGTTAAGCATACTACTTAAACACAAGTAGAATCTCCTTATTCCAAACCAACAATAGAACTGCCACACTAGAATATTAAGATTCACAGTCCCAAGTTTCTGCCATGGACTTCTAACAATAAATGATGTTACAGCATGAACCTATCTGCTTGGATTCTGAGGTTAACATCCAGGGGATTGATGCCCTTTTATATTCCCCATAAGAAAGGTATGATTACTCACCAGAATATTCTTAGAGAGAAATAAACTCTCTACCAAGTTCTGAGTAATAGGTTTAGAATACAGCCTTGCATACATATTAGACAAACAATTAGTCTCCCATCAAAGTGCTTATATATATATATATATATATATATATCTTTATGCAAGATCCTAATGAATACTTAGTCTCCCGTCAAAGTATTCATTATTAGTTAGATTATGCCATCTTCTCAAGGTAGGATAATTATTCTAACAATCTTCTTCTCCATGCAAGAAGAACCACAACAACCACACAACCATGCAGCAACTAGCATGGATCACCTTCACCTTGTCTGCTGACCCTTGAACAGTACAAAGGAGTTAATTGTATCACACTCCTGTAGACAAGAGCAAACCAAGTTGTTCACATAAATGAACTTTAAGTAAGAAGAGTATCTTCTCAGGAACCCATGATCTTTTGAAGATAACTCCTCCTTGCTACATACAACTAACAAGTTCATCCTAGGTGATGGGGATGACTTGTCAAAGTGCAGATATCCACCATTTGACTTTGGTCCAGGATGTCAAGACATTTTGTATGACATGTCTTCCAAGATCTTCAGGTTAAGGACTCCCCCTAGAACTTAGCTCATAACCTGTTCTATTCCTATCTTCCTTGGAAATCACTAAAATCATGAGAAATAAACTCAAGCATCTTATAGAACAAGGTAGAATGAACTCCCTTTCACATCAGCTTGATCATACTACTCCCTCTGAACAAAATTTTATCCAACTTCCCTCTTTATGGATACAGTGTAGAGCTCTTTACTTTAGACACATAGTAAGTACTCTTTATTTGGAATTTGCCACAGGTTCCAAATTAAGAGTCCTTAGTTTGCTTGCTGTACAAGTTTCAGGTTGCCACTTTCTGTAACTTGTACTAGAAGAAACTTCATTATCAATCAAGAGGATGTTCACTAAATCTGGGACTTATCTGTCTTTCCTCAACAACTGATGTCTTCAACAGTTGTGATGTTGTACATTCTTTATCCTCACAAGCTTTAGAACTTTTGATTCTGATTTCCACATATTTATTCAATTAGGATTATCTAATCACACTAGACTGATTACTTCTTCATGCTTGCTAAGCATATTTACTTGGCTGAAGACACAGAAATGATTTCCATCATCCACAGCTTTAAAGTCCTTTTAAGTGCATTTAGCTCAGCACATATACTCCCTTAAACTCACAACTGGAGTAGATGACCTGTTGATCGTGTCCTGATCAATTAATTCAAAACAGATGTCTCCTCTTCCAGATCAGGAGTAGGTTCCAAACATATGTACTCACATTACATGTGTTTAGCACCCAGAACATTTGTTCTTCAACTGGCAGTTGCATGATGTTCTAACATCCTTAATAACATTAGTTCCATCTTCTTGGAACACATCATCCTTGATAATCTTCAAGGTCTTCAAGTAGCTTGCAGACGCATACGAGACTCATTGATCAATTGATACTTATCAACAACATTCTGTTGAAAATAATAGCCCTAGAGTTCTTCTTTCACTTTAGGGGTTGTATCAGAGGCTATGCAGCGGAATAGCAGTACTTCACCAGAACTTACACAGTGCTTTCTCCATATAGCAAGCATGACACATAAGGATTGAAAATAAATCAATCCCACAAGTTGTTTGCTTCTTCACCAAACAGCTTTCTAGACCCAACTCTACAGCCCTGTTAAAAAAAAGCTTTATAAACACATATGATGCCTTATCAATATCTTCACTCCCGCATGAAGATTTTGATAATATTTTTCTCTGTGCTGAATACAGCTTGAACAATGCACTCCAAAATCTTCACTCCCGCATGAGGTCTTTGAATTTGTTCAAACACTTTCATCATAGCTGATCTAGTTTCTCCCAAATTGGTCCATCCTCCACTCCTAGGGACCAAACAATATGAACACTACTGGTTCAAACAATATTCCACCTTGTACACAACCGGAAAGTATCCCCCATGGATCTCATCCAGAGTCAGACAGGATGCCTGCTCTGATACCAATTGAAATTCCGGGAATGTCACAGACTCAGAATATCTAATGGAATGTTAAGACATCTGATCTGACATTGGGCGCTGTACAGGTAGACTAGGATGAACTTTTGATATCTGTTCTACAACAGTCACTGGACTAACATACCAGAGCCAACAACATGCAGGTTCAGATTTACTGAAGTTCAGAACAGTTAAGGTTAATCTTACACATTGATGTTATGAGGAATGCTGTGACATCAAACAGATAACCAATACAGAAAGTAAATAACACACAGAATTGTTCACCCAGTTCGGTTCAATCAACCTACATCCGGGGGCTTCCAAGCCAGGGATAAAGTTCACTATTAGTAGTATCAATTCAAAGACCCTACAGCCAACACACCCGTTGACAGCCTTCTCACTTAATCACTACCTAATGACACTTTTACCTAAGATCCAATCCTAGATATGAGACCCCTCTCACTCCCCCTCAATCACCGCAGTGATAACTTTCTATAGTACATAAACTGTTCAGAAGATACACTTCCATTACACATCTTGATCATGCTTAAAAGCTTCAATCAAGTACAATGCATACATCCTTTAACCTACAGGTTTCAAGGAGTATGGTGACCATCCCACAGCCCGGGTGGTTCACAACTAGCCCTAAGTGATTACATCTTGTCAATCAGCGATCCCCCAAATTAGGTTACAATACTTCTATTTATCACCCTTTTTACCCAACTGGATTTGGGCCTTCATATAACAGCAATGCAGCTTTAACAACCTGCATAAAATAAGCAGAAAACTTTTGCTACAAGTTAGGTCTTCAATCGAGCTTTTCTCCTTATCCTTAGCTTCTGATTGAATCTTCTAGGGCTCCACGTATGCCTTCAATTTTCGCTACTTGTTATGCATTCTATTTGGCAGAATATTCTGCATAACTTTAGGAACAGAACTGCATCAGTCTTGACAGTTCAGTAGCTTGATGTCTGGTATGATGTTATGACATCTCTTGAGACATGTTGTTCCAGATGTTGATCAACATGTTTAGGCATTTACAATAGAATTTTCAGGCTGTTCCTATTGTACATTACATTACATTATTGTTGTTGCTATTTGTTTTACAAGAGATGAGCCAATCCCAAACGAAGGCACTTACAGAGTTTATTTTCTTATTTTTATTAATTATTTGGATTTTTAATTGATTATTAATTCATTTAATTGATTTAATTGTAGGAAAATACCAAGATATGGTTTTCAAATCTTTTTGTGATGCAAATGAACTCAAGACAAGCTGAAGATCTCGTGTACACATCAAGGGGACCAAAATATCCAATTTTAGCAAGTTTTGTCAATCAAAAATGTGCAAAAAGATTTGATTGAAATCAAATATTGAAAACATTATTTCATGGATTCTTGGACAAAGATTGAACCCTAATTCCATTCTACTACATATACAGAACCTAAACCTAATGCCTCACACGTGCAAGCTGCTGTCAAAAGCCATAAGCAAATTCCAAAAATTCAAGAAAAATTTGAAAACTGAATTCAACCTTCCAGGCCAATTCAAACCCTTTTCTTGATTCCAACACCTTGCTGGGACACTCAGGAACGCATAGCAATCACAAACAAGCCTTAACACTCCAAGAACATGCAAGAACAAGTCACACGGTTTGGTTATTTTTTCATAATTGTAAATCAATATTCATGCATTATTAATGAGATTTTTTGTGTGTATTGCATTGCTAGAACCTCTCTGAAGCTAATGGTACAGGATAATTTGATTATGGAGCCCTGAATCAAAAGATGCCATTAACAATTTTTAGGGTTTCGAAGCTCTCAATTTAGGGATTCCCAGCACAGGAAAAATTGGACCTTCTTAGACCTATGGTTGAATTCGTCAAGGCCAGACGAATCAAACCCAACCCTCGCGCCCTATTTATATAGCTTGTACATCTAATCATTATTTTTGGTCATGCTAGGTTGTGGGGGTTAAGAACCCCCGCTATTTGATTTTATGTTACAGGCAAAAGGAAGAAGATGACTGACGTGTTTACACATGGTTGGGTAATTCAAACTTGCGCGCGTGATTTTGTTTTATGCAGCATGTTGATTTGTTTCTTAATAATATATTTGTTGTGTATAATACTAACAAAGCGTGCAAAGTGGTTGAGTGGTTGACAAGGTGTTCAGCAAGCGTTGGGACCTGGGTTCGATTCCCAGGTCCCCCACAATTTCTATATTGTTTTGCTTAATATATTCATGTGCAGCGCTTGCCAAGAAGCATACCGTGCATATCAAATACCCAGGCGCCAAGTGGCCATAAACGTGCATCCAATGGTCAAAAAGTGGAGAACACCATATTCTCCAGTCAATGCTTGCACACTTGATTCCAGAAGTCAACAGGCTTGAGTGTTATGGGCCTAAAATTTCCAGCAAAACCTCCATCTGGGCCAGCATACCCCCCCTGGTTTATTGTTTTTCTTTCATTATTTTCTATTTTAATTATTCTTAATTACTATTACTATTATTTAATTAAGTCACAAATTAATATTTTTCATAATAAAATCAGAAACTTAAAACATTGTTTATTTTTATTATTTATTATTTTCACTAATTAATAATTATTTTTGTAAATAAATTATAATTAATTAATTTAGTGGTTTAATTAGGTTTGATTTTAATCTTTTTACAAAAAATAAAATAAATCTAAAACTAGGGTTTTCTTGACTTTTAATTTCTTTTCTTTTTATTTTCATTAAAACATAAAAAATACAAAAACACTTTTTTTCTTTAATTAATTAATTAATTAGTAAATTAGGTTTAATTTTAATTAAATTGCAAAAAAGGACAATTTCAATTCTTTTCTCAAAATGGGTCAAAACCCTAAGGACGTCTTGATTTAATTTCTTTCGCGCAGTATTATTTATTTGATCATATTTATGTATCTGTTTCCGAGGATGTAATAGTTAATTAGGTCTTTATTGCTTTCTTTTACTTTCTCGTACTTATTTTCAAAACGGGTTATGTTTTTGGCGATGTATAGACCCGCGCCTTGTAATAGCATAGATTTACCTTTCCGCACTCTTAACTGTTAAATGCATGAAAGACTTGTATGAATAATAAAACCAATCCGTAGCTCACAAATGCATGATCAAAGATAAACATAAACTGAATTCAACACACATGCACATGCCACTCCTAGGGTACGCCTCACTCGGTTGCCTCGAACGTGGTCGTCAAGTATAGGGTGTTTTAGAGGTCGCCCTCCTGTCTAAAGATCCAGTCGCCTCGAAACGGTTGCCTCAGATAAAAAGGATCTAGGACATTAGGGTTACCGCTAAGGCGTCCTACTATTGCTTCGGTGACCACATTGTCCCTATAATCGAATTGACCCGAACAACTCCAATGAAGGTGCTGCCTACCTCTCAATGGTGGGATAGCACTATCTAAAGGACTCTTACACAGCCTATTTCCTTAGAGTAGGTAGATTCTCCTGGGTACTTACTCTTTCAAAAAACAAAAACATCTTTTCGCACTTACACTTTCAAAAAGTTTTCAAACAAATTTTTCATACACTCTTGAGGACTGATACAAGAGTTACTTAGAAATTTTTCAAACAAAACTTTTTCAAAACCCACACATATTTGAAAAGCAAACAACATTTGAAAACATAATGAGCAAGTACCTAAGAGCCCATGGATAACCACGGATAGAAAGGGTACTAACACCTTCCCTTTCTATAAATCTACCTCCCGAACCGAGAAACACCTCGAAAAGGAATTTTGCTGTGCTTTTGTCCTTTCCATGTTGGAGAACATAAAAGACGGCGGCGACTCTTGCTTACCGCGACATTTCCGGACCAGCATTCCAAAACAGTCAGTTCTATTCCCACCGATCACACCGGATGAGAATATCATGTTGGTGACTGACTACTAAGAACCTGGACCGGATGAAGGACCTGAGGAGGGATCCCAATGGTCAATGTATTTTGATGGAGCCTCAAACGCGCTGGGTAACGGCATTGGCGCTGTAATCATATCTCCCGAGGGCTGTCATACTCCATTCACTGCTCGATTATGTTTCAACTGCACCAACAACATGGTGGAGTATGAAGCGTGCATTATGGGTCTTAGGGATGCTATTGACCTAAGGATCAAGTTCTTGAGTGTATTCGGGGATTCTGCTCTGGTGATAAGTCAGATTAAAGGCGAGTGGGATGGGAAGCACCCGAATATCATTCCTTACAGAGAGTATGTACTGACATTGCTCCCACACTTTGAGGAGGTAACCTTTGAACATTTCCCACGAGAAGAGAACCAGTTGGCGGACGCGCTAGCTACCATGTCTTCTATGTTCAAAGTTAGGTGGGACAATGAAGCTCCCCAAATTACCATTGAGAGGTTGGATGAACCAGCACACTACTGTGAGATCGACATCGAAGAAGTGGCAAACAAACCCTAGTTTCACGAAGTCAAAAAGTATCTCGAGGTTCAGGAGTATCTCGAAGGGGTATCTGTCAATGATACGAAGTTTTTGAGAAGGTTCGCTGCAAATTTTTTCCTCAGTAATGGAATTCTCTATGAGCGCAACCATGACTCCACACTACTACGGTGTGTAGACAAGAGCGAAGCAGAGAGGATCATGACAGATCTACATGAAGGCACCTTCGGAACCCATTCTAGTGGACATACCATGGCCAAGAAGATCCTACGGGAAGGATATTACTGGTCCACTATGGAAGCCAATTGTTATCAGCACTCTAGAACCTGTCATAAGTGCCAAATCTACACTGATAAGGTGCACGTGCCTCCAGTTCCTCTGAACGTCCTGGCAGGCTCCTTGGCCCTTTGTGATGTGGGGCATCGACATGATCAGCGAGATCAGACCTACTGCATCTAATGGCAATTGTTTCATCTTAGTAGCCATTGATTACTTCACGAAGTGGGTTGAGGCAGCTTCTTTTGCTACAGTAACCAAGAACGTCGTAGCGCGGTTTATCCGACACAATCTAATTTGTCGATACAGTGTGTCAGAAAGAATTATTACTAACAATGGTATGAATCTCAATAACACAATGATCACCGAACTCTGTAAGCAGTTCAAGATACAACATCATAATTCTTCCCCCTACCGGCCAAAGATGAATGGCGCTGTTGAAGCAGCTAACAATAATATCAAGAAGATTGTACAGAAGATAATAGTGACATATAAATACTGGCATGAGATGTTACCGTTTGCTCTTCATGGGCATCGTACCTCAGCACGGACGTCGACAGGGGCAACACCCTACTCTCTGGTATATGGCATGGAGGCAGTCCTACCCATAGAAGTCCAGATACCCTCTCTCAGGATTATGAAGGATGCGGGTTTGAACGAAGATGACTGGATCCAAACCCGACTTGATCAGCTAAATCTAATCGATGAGAAGAGACTTACCGCTATCTGCCATGGTCAAACGTATCAATAACGAATGATCAAGGCTTTTAACAAGAAAGTCATGCATCAAGAACATCGAGTCGGGGATCTGGTGATTAAACACATCATACTGCCGCAAGATGATCCCAGGGGAAAATGGACCCCCACGTAGGAAGGTCCATTTGTGGTTAAGAACATTTTCTCGGGAGGAGCTATGATTCTAACCAACATGGATGGTGACGACCTTCCTCACCCTGTCAATGCAGGCATAGTGAAAAGATACTGCACATAATCAAAGGCCCGCTAGGTTGATTGGCCTAGGCAAACATAAGGTCTTCCCAACGAGCCAAAAGGGTTCGTGCAAAAGTAAGGGATGAAAATGAAAAAAATCTGTACACCCGGCAAGTCGAAAACCCGAAAGGGAGGCTTGGGAAAAAAAGGGTATCCCGGTGGATTGAAAACCCGAAAGGGCAGTCCAGGCAAAAGTTAGAGATTGAAGCGTATCATTATGTCTCATTGGATCATCTTGCAACCAGACTTCAGTATCAGCTATCAAGCTCAAACGACGCCAATCAATCTGATCAACCTTCGGCCAAGTACAAAGTGATGAGACGGTTGAAGATATAAAGGCAATAGCAGAGTTAGAACCCAATGGGGTTGTTTCACATAGCTGTTTTCCTTATTTTACACAAATTGTATAATTTCTATCTTTCGGCGGCGTTCTCTTACTAGGACGTCAGTCTCCTTGTAGAAAATGCCTATTACAGGCCAATTTCAAAATCAATACAAGTCATTTTTACAAAACTTCAATATGTTTTTTTTCTTTCTTTTTCCGTTTTGTTTTGCAAGAACATCCAATGATTTATTTTTGATATATGCATTTGAAAATGATTGCTGCTCATAAATATTTACTTAAGAAACAAAAGATAATTACTCGTAATTCCAGAAACAAGAAAAATAAGTGCCAAACCCGAATGTTTCTCTACCGAGTAGGTATCTAGATAGAGGCAGCTTGGGAACATAATTATTGGTATACACACTCCCCACAAAGTAAAAGTATCCAAAGGCATTAATGTCAGCGTTCCCGAAACAGGACATAACTATCCCAACCAAGTTTCATAATCGCGGGCGAGTCAGTAAATTTCATCCCCCAAGCGGATTTTATTTCTCCAACAGTGCTCATCATCTACGAGAACGAAATTTCATCCCCAACTAAGTTTATTCCTCCTGATCAGCGGGTCTACCAACAGAGTATCTCCTCCCCCTAAGTCTGGTCCCCGCAGAGTTATTCTCCAGCATCTTCGCTCGACAGAATATTTGCAAATCTCTAGCGGCAGTCGGGGATTTATTCTCCCAGACGCAAGCATACCCCGATAGAATTTCTTGAACATACATCATGACATATGCATACATATCATATACAACATAATCTCATTTATTTTGAGAACATCATCTCACCCTGCATTTCATGCATTGCATATAACTAACCCTGATATCTTTTCAGGAAAAGACGATTAGCTTCAACGAATCCAGCAGTTATACAGATCACATCTATAGACAACTAATGGAAACTCAGTTTCCGAAATCAAACGGGTCAACTAATCTATATTATCATATCAAAGTAACCTTACCCCAGTTCATCCTGAAGTTTTACACAAACTTACCACAAAGTAACCTTACCCAGGTTCCTCCTGAAGTTTTGCACAAACTTATAACCTTACCCCGGTTCATTCTGAAGTTTTACACGAACTTATCCCAAAGCAACCTGACCCCGGTTCCTCCTGAAGTTCTACACAAACTTATAACCTTACCCCGGTTCATTATGAAGTTTTACAAGAACTTATCCCAAAGCAACCTGACCCCAATTCCTCCTGAAGTTTTACACAAACTTATCTCAAAGTAACCTTACCCCGGTTCCTCCTGAAGTTTTACATGAACTTATCTCAAAGTAACCTTACCCCGATTCTTCCTGAAGTTTTACACAAGCTTATAACCTTACCCCGGTTCATTCTGAATTTTTACACGAACTTATCCCAATGCAACCCTACCCAGGTTCCTTCTCACATCCCTACTATCCAGGCTTTTATATCAAAGTAACCCTACTATCCAGGTTCCTTCTCACAGCCCTACTATCCAGGCTTTCATATCGAAGTAACCCTACTACTCAGGTTCCTTCTTACAGCCCTACTATCCAGGCTTTCATATCGAAGTAACTCTACTATCCAGGTTCCTTCTCACAGCTCTACTATCCAGGCTTTTCATATCGAAGCAATCCTACTATCCAGGTTCTTTCCCATAACCATACTATCCAGGTTCCTCCTCTCTTATCTCCAAACAGCAGTACAACACTGTAAGACTAGAACCTGATCAAACACGATTGGTTTCGCATCTCCCCAGTAGAGTAACGGACAACTGAAGCTCCTAAAATTCTATATCTCCCAAGAAAGATGGCAACATTCCTCAGCAGATTCCTCCTCAACAATAGCAACAAGGACTCTCGTCAAAGGAATATCTCAGGAAATCCACATTCTCTAGATGTCATCTTTAAGCCCATCTCTGACAATTCTCCGTTGTATCCAGGATGGAATCTTTAAGCCCATCTCCGGCAATCTAATATCATCAACCTCCAAATGGAATCTGTAAGCCCATTCCCGATGTCACAAGTCAAGTGCCACTTCATGCGAGTGCAAATTTCTGGGCACTTTAGTGTTCAATCATCTTCCACCTTCAGATTACGAAAGGCAGACAAACCAATCTACATCCGCAGGTTTAAGAAGAATGAACAGGGGAAGCTGTTGTACCCCAAAATTTTCCGTCTCATTTTATTCAATACATGTCCATTAAGATTCTCAATTTGCTAAAGGTTGCCCAAGAGTTGACCAGACAAACTCTCTCCTAAGGCAGTGTACCTCAAATTAGGGTTTCTATTTTCATCAAGATGGGTGAACCATAAAGGACTCATATGATATCCATGGTATTAATATGTTCTCAAGACCCTACATGTCAAGTTTCATGCCTTTCAAAAGAAGTTTGCCCAGTCAACTGCTCAGATGCTTGAGAATCGACTATATTAGGTCAAAAGTCAACTGTGACCCACATACAGTCAAAATTCAATATTTTTGGTCAAAATCAACATTTTGAAGTGACTTCCATTATTTGATCAAGGTTTGATCATGATTCCTCAAGGAATGCTCCAAATTCATCAAAACCCAAATTTTGCTAAATTAGGGTTTTGTAGGAAAAGTCAACCCAACTTTGACCAAGCATAACTTCTTCATACTTTATCATAAATTTTAAATACAAGGCTCATTTTTAAGAGGATTCAATTCCCTACAATTCATCTTCAGCCCTCAAGTTCAAAATGAGAACTCATGAAAAAATATGAATTTTTACATTATAGGTCCTTTTGAAAAGTCAACAAAAACACCTTTTGGATCAAAGCTTCATACATGAACATGGAAGATCCAATTGAAATGATACCAAAAGGGTTGATTAGGGGACATCCTAAGCTTTCTAAAAAGTCCAATAACACCTCTCTAGGGTTAAAATTGGAAGAGATATGCCTTGTCAAAGTTGACCTTTTTTGCAAATTTGCCAAAAGTAAAATGTGCTCAAAAGTGCATTTTTTTACCAAATGGGCCTAGCATTTCATGATTTCACCTCACTTATAGCATGTTCCAAGACCCAAATATTCAGACTCATGTTATTTGCTTCATTTTTAAATTTATTTGGATTTTTTGTTAATTAAAATTTCAATTAAATCAAATAATTGATGAATAATGGAAATGATATGTTGTGATATGATTTTTGGACATGATCTCAATCAAATAATGCAAGGATATCATGATCAATTTGAATCAATGCTAATTGGAACAAGAAAGGGATAATTTCGATCATTATAGCAAGTTTACATATGCCATGAAGATCAAATAAAAAATTCAAAACTTTCAAAGATGTGATCTGTTTTTACAACCGTAATTAATCCTATGATATATATTGAACAGATACAAGTCAAAATACAAGGTTTTGAAGTCGTAGGGAGCAAGAACAAAAACTCAAAAATTGGATAAAAAGTGTGCATTTGATTTCTGCCCTAGAGGACGATTCCAGGACATTGAAAGACTCTAATCACTTCCTAGCCATATCCTGAAGCCAACAACATCATTTGCAGCCTTCAAAATGTCAAGAACCATCCCCTAGACACATCACAGTTTGCATCCCAAACTCAAATTTGATTTCTATGTTTTACGCATCATAAATCCATTCTATTCATATATCCTTGTTCATAACCGTGTTTGCAAGCTTTTTATATCCTTTAATTATACTAACAGTGCAGGAATCGATACTTACCATTGTTAGGGTTTGGGGTCACGATTTGGGGATTTCTGGTACAGGTAAAATTAGGCTATGAATGAGGTACCATGATGCTCGTGAGGCCAAGACGAGTTGATTGGTACCATCACAATTAATTTATCATTCTCATATGAGATTTTGGAGTTTTGCAGGGTTGTAGTTACAACAAACGTCCGTAGCTATAAGTCTTTCCCCTAAAATGATGGTTGCAGCGAAGAAGATGATGCGTGGCAGCCCATGACTGGCTGATTTGAATTCACGCGCATTTTTCTGGGCATCGTGCGCTTTTGTATTATATTATATTTCATTTATATATATTAACAAAAAAGCAAGCAGCACAGATGGTTGAGAGGCACGCCTTTGATACACACGTCCTGAGTTCGATCCCAGGCGTGTGTATTTCGGTATTTTTCCTATTTATTTCAGGCAGATCTGGTGTTTCTCATCAAACAAGCATACCATGGATCTACGCCTCATCACCATTGGATGGCACGCTGCCTAGATCCAATGCCTCTAGATTTCTGCCTCATGATGGACCTCATGAAGGCCAGCTTCATGGGATCTAACGCAAGGAGCATGGGCTTAATGCAATTGGGCCTAACAATTCAGCAATGTCACCCCAAATCTGGGCCTGCACCCCCTCCGGTTTAATTTCTTTCTTTTTATTTCTTTTTATTTTTATCTTTTTAATTATTCTTAGTTCAAAAATTAATTCTTTTTCACAAAATCAAAAATCAAGAATTCATAAAATTAGAATTGGGTTTGTGTTTTTTATTAAATTCATTTTCACTAATTAATTAGATTAATTTGATTTAGGGTAATTTAAATGCCTTTTTACAGTTAAAATTAATTAGAAAATTTAGGTTTAACTTCTTAGTTTCTTTTAATTATTTCCTTTTTTCAAAAAAATATAAAAAAATACAAAACAAGTAAAATAGGTTAAACATCTTTTCTTCATTAATTTAATTATTTTCCATAAGTTAATTAGTAACTAGGATGTTTTCGCCATTTAATTTTATTCTTTATTCCTTTAAACAAAAATAACAAAAAAATGGTTTCTTTCTTTAATTAATCCAATTAGGTAGCCAAGGGTCAAAACCCGGTTTCTCTCGTATTTACACTTGCCACGCGTATTTGTTTTTGATTAATTTTGTAACTGCTCTGAGTTTGTAATACTTAATTAGTTTACTATTTCGCATTTACTATTCTTCCCCCAGTTTTTGGTTATGTAATTCCCATTCCCCGAAGTCTTGTAATAGTTAGGTTTATTTTTTCGCACTTTAAATTCCCGCAATCTTTAACTGTCTAGATGCATGGCTAATAGGATTTCATGAAAAGAATGCTTGAAATTTAAAACGGTAGATCACCTAATATGCAAAGACTAAATAATTGAAAAATTTCACATGCACATGTTCACTCCTAGGGTTTGCCTCACTCCGGTTGCCTTCGGTAAATAATCATTAAGCATAGGAAATTTTAGTGGTTGCCCTCCAGTCTAAAAGATCAAAGTGTCCCATTCGAATGTTGCCTCGGAGATGTTGCCTCGGAAATGTTGCCTCGGAAACGTTGCCTCGAAAAGATCTTAAGACTCTAGGGTTACTGCTAAAGTTTCCAACTTGTTGCTTTAGTGATTGTATTTGTCCCTTTAGAATGTCCCTTACAACTCCAACGACGGTGCTACCTACTCCTTGATAGTGGGATAGCACTGTCTAAAGGAAATAGAATGAACAATCCTTTTTTCGAGTAGGTAGAATCTTAAGTACTTGCTCAATAAAAAACTTTTCACACGAACACCTTTCAAAACAAATTTTCAAAACAAATTTTCAAAACAAACTTCGTCACACCCTTCAGGACTGATACAAGGGTTATCACGAAGTAAAACATTTTCAAAGCAAGCACACACACAAGCAATTTTAAAAAGATGAGCAAGTACCTAAGAGCCCATGGAAAACCATGGATAGAAAGGGTGCTAACACCTTCCCTTTCTATAATTTATCCCCCGTACTCAGAAATCTTGAAAAAAGGTTTTTTCTGTTCTTTTTCCTTTTCCATGATTGGATGAAATAAAAGTCGGTGACGACTCTTGCTTACCGCGACATTTTGCAAAGAAAAAACACAAAACACAAACCAGTATTAACAGTCGATTCTGCCACCGTATCACAATCGCCCTTTTGGGTTTTCAGTCCATCGGGATATCCTTTTTTGCCCAAGTCTCTTTTTCAGGTTTTCGACTTGCCGGATGTTCAATTTTTATATATATCCCTAACCTTTTTCCCGGACCCTTTTGGTTTGTCGGGATGCCCTTGTTATTTCCTAGGCCAGTCAACCTAGTGGGTCTCTTTTATGCATAGTATTTTTTGACTATGTCCGCGTTCACAGGGTATGAAAAATCTTCACTGTCCATGGTGGTAAGCATCATGGCACCACTAGAAAATATCCTTTTGATCACAAATGGACCTTCGTATGTGGAAGCCCATTTGCCCTTCGGAACATCTTGTGGTAGGATAATGCGCTTTATTACCAAATCTCCATCCTGATACACATGAGATGCTTGACTTTCTTGTTGAAGGCCTTGATTATGCGCTTCTGATACATCTAACCATAACAAACAGCCGCAAGTCTTTTCTCATCAATCAAATTTATTCAGTTGAGTCTAGTTTAAATCCACTCATCTTCATCCAAACCTGCATCTTTCATAATCCTTAAAGAAGGAAACTAGACTTCGACAGGTAGGACAACCTCTATACCCTAGACTAGAGAGAACATGGTTGCCCCAGTTGATGTAACGTCATTGTCATCTTTTGCAAAATATTCTTGATATTCTTGTTAGCGGCTTCCACTGTGCCATTCATTTTTGGTCGATACGGAGAAGAATTGTGGTGTTTAACCTTGACCTGCATGCAGAGTTTCGTGATCATAGTATTGTTGAGATTGATACCATTTTTCGTGATTATCCTTTCAGGTATGCCATATCAATAGATGAGGTTAAGCTTAACGAACCGGGCCACTACATTCTTGGTAACAGAGGCAAACGAGGCTGCTTCAACCCACTTTGTAAAGTGATAAATAGAGACAAGGATGAAACGATTCCCATTAGAAGCAGTAGGTTTAATCTCTCCAATCATATCAATGCCCCACATTGCAAATGGCCAAGGAGGTGTCGATACATTCAAAGGAATCAGAGGCACATGTACCTTGTTAGCATAAATTTGGCAATTATGACAAGTTATGGAATAATGGTGGCAATCGGTTTTCATGATAGACCAATAATAACCCGCTCTCAGAATTTTCTTAGTCGTCGTATGCCCACTGGAATGAGTACCAAAGACTCCTTTGTGCATATCTTCCATAATCTTCTTAGCTTCCTTCTTGTCTACACAACGAAGCAAAGTTGAATCATTATTGCGCTTGTACAAAATTATGTTACTCAGAAAGAACTTGGCGGAGAACCTTCTTAGGAATTTATTATCATTAATAGATGCCCCTTCGAGATACTCTTGAGTCTCGAGGTATCTTTTTATTTCGTGGTACCAAGGCTTTTCCTCTACTTCCTCAATATCAATTTCGTAGCAATGTGTTGGTTCGTCTAGTCTCTCAATAGTAATTCGAGGAGCTTCATTGTCCCATTTGACTTTGAACATAGATGACATGGTAGCCAATGCTTCTGCAAATTGATTCTCTTCTCGTGGAATATGTTCAAAAGTGATTTCTTTGAAGTACGAAATTAATGTCAACACATGCTCTCAATAAGGAATGAGATTCAGATGCTTCGTATCTCATTCTCCCTTGATCTGACTGATTAATAGGGCTAAGTCTCCATATACATTCAAAAGTTTAATTCTCATATTAATAGCAGCCTTGATACCCATGATGCACGCTTCTTATTCGACCATGTTATTGGTACAGTCAAAACATGATCTGGTAGTGAAGGGCATATGGAAACCCTTGGGAGAGACAATCACAACATCAATTCCATTACCAAGCGCGTTGAAAGCTTCATCAAAAACCATAATCTATCGGGATCCAGGTCCAGGTCCTTCATACGGTCAAGGTTCTTCATAATCAGTAACTAGTATAATATTCTCAT
This sequence comes from Vicia faba, assembly GCA_948472305.1. Classification (NCBI taxonomy): domain Eukaryota; kingdom Viridiplantae; phylum Streptophyta; class Magnoliopsida; order Fabales; family Fabaceae; genus Vicia; species Vicia faba. Next base: position 1,185,637,185 of record OX451735.1, on the reverse strand, counting down.
CCGGGAACTCAAAAATCATAGACTGATAGTCATCTACATCCTGATGAGACAAATGATTTGCCAATAGACTTCCTTTGATCTTCTTTTGAATAGTGTAGTGAATTTTGTATTCTGTCAAGACCATTTTCCATCATTCTATTCTTCCTGAAAGAGCGGGTTTCTCGAATATGTATTTTATTAGATCCATCTTAGAGATCAACAAAGTAATATGAGTCAACATATATTGTCTTAGTTGGCAAGTAGTCCATGTCAAAGCGCATCAAGTTTTCTCGATTAGTGACTATATTGTTTCACAGTCGGTAAACTTTTTTCTAAGGTAGTATATTGCATGTTCTTTTCGACCAGACTCGTCATGTTGCCCCCAATCACTACGCCAAAAAGGGTTTTAGGCAGCGCATCTTAGACAGTGCTTTTTTTCTTCCAAAAGCGCTGCTATAAGTTAAATAAAACACGAAAAGTATTAATGAAATTATGTAAAAGCGCTGCTAAAAGGACCACTTTAGACATCACTTCTCTAAAGCGTTGCTAAAAGGCCCACTTTAGAAAGCGCTTCTCCAAAGCGCTGCTAATAGGCCATATTAGACAGTGCTTTGTAGAAGCACTGCTAAAGGCCCACGTATGAAGCGCTGCTAAAGGCCTATATTAGAAGCTCTTCTCCAAAGCGCTGCTAAAGGAAGAGAAAGTGCTGCTAAAGGCCTACGTATGAAGCGCTGCTAAAGGCCCATATTGGAAAGCGCTGTTAAAGGCCTACGTATGAAGCGCTGCTAAAGGCCTATATTGGAAAGCACTGCTAAAGGCCTACGTATGAAGTGCTGCTAAAGGCCCATATTGGAAAGCGCTGCTAAAGAAAGAGAAAGTGGTGCTAAAGGCCTACATTAGACAGTGCTTCACAGAAGCGCTGCCTAAAGTCCTGTTATTAAAAAAAATAAAACACGCCCAAACACACAGTAACGTTATTATTTCCAGAATCTTTTCTCACATGAACCCTCTTCGCTCTCGCCCAAGATAGTAACACCTGAAGGTCTATTTTTTTCATTTGATTCTAAACGATAATATCTCCTATTTGTTCCACATCATTCAAGGTTATCATCCTTCTTTGATTCAACACCATTTCACCCTTTCTTCCATTCACAACCAAGGTTTTCTTCTCCTCTAGGTATGATTTTTGATATATTTGATAATGTTAATATATAATGTTGCATTTGATTTAGTTGATAGTGTTGATTTAGTGTTGATTTAATGATGATAATGTTTATGTTTTGTTTTGTGTGGCATGTGGTTTTTGCATGTAAGGTGTTTGTGAAAATGTCACAATGAGTTTTGCATGTAAGGTGTTTGTGTAAATGTCACAATGAATATTACATGTATTGATTGAGAGAAAATATGTTCCTATACAATTAATCGAGCTATACATTTTGGTTTGAGAGGTTGTTGTAATAACACTTATAGTGTTGAAATTGAAAGCACTTCACATATAATTGAAAATGAAATTGAAAGAACTCATATAGTTGATGGTGTAAAGTTGATAATATAAGTGATTATTTGATGATAATGTAAAGTTGAAACGATAATATAAATATTAGTGATAATATAGAATAGAAACGATAATATATATGTTAAAAATATTGTTTAATATATGTTAAATATATATGTTTAATATTGTTTTATTAGTAAAATATATGTTAAAAAGAATAATAGTGATTATTTAATGGTGTATACATATATGTTTAATGTTGTAGAAATTTTCTAATGTAACTCTTAATCTGTAGATTTTTTTTATTATAATGAAATTAATTAATCATTTATATAGGTTACTTGTATAGAGTGGAGTTTTTGAGCCTTTCCAAAAATATTACACTGTGTAGTTTCAGAAGTTGCTGACTTGTCTACAGTTATTTAATTGTTCTTTTAATTTGCTATAGTTGCTTGAATAATTATAGTATTTTGATTTTCGATGAATATTCCTAATTGGTATTAAGCTTTTTAGTCTCTGTCCTTTTTTTTTAAGTATTGTTTTTGTTTAGGTTACTTAGTAGTAAAACCATGGATAAAAAATGGATGTCTTCCAATCGATTGTCAAAAGAGTACGAGAATGGGGTATTAGAATTTGTTAAGTTTGTTGTTGAATATGCCGAAAATCCTAGTCAAATGAAATGTCCTTTCTTGGGTTGTTGTTATGGAGGTCGGGTTGACGCAGTTGGATTAGAATCGCATTTGCTAAGGAATGGAATTGATCGAAGTTATACTTGTTGGATATTTCATGGTGAGAAATGTAATGGGAATTGTGATCGGTGGATCTGGAACTGACTGTTTAACGCTGGTTCGCGAAATGTCGCAGAAGCAAGAGTCGCCACCGTCTTTTATTTTCTCCAAATGGAAAGGACAAAAGCACATAAAAATTCCTTAAAGAGATTGCTCTCGGTTCGGGAGGTAGATTATAGAAAGGGAAGGTGTTAGCACCCTTTCTATCCATGGTTATCCATGGGCTCTTAGATACTTGCTCATTTGTGTTTTCAAAATTGGTTTGTTTGCTTTTCAACTGTGGGTTTTAAAAAAAGTTTCTTTGAAAATTCCAGTTCGACTCTTGTATCGGTCCTCAAGAGTGTTTGAAAAATTGCTTTCGAAAGCTTTTTGAAAAGGTGTCGGTGTGAAAAGTATTTTTGATTTGTTTTGAAATTTAGAGCAAGTATCTAGAGTCGTCTACCTACCCTAAGGAATTCTTCTGTGTAAATGTCCTTTAAGATAGTGCCATCCCACCATTGAGAGGTAGGTAGCACCACCGTTGGAGGTGTTCGGGTCAATTCGAGGTTCGGGACATGGTGATCACCAGAGCAATAGGAAGACACCTTAGAAGCTACCCTCATGCCAGGTTCCCGGATCATGAGGACTTACTAAGACATCCTCTACTCGACGATCACCTTTCGAGGCAAGGCAACAGTGAGGCGTACCCTAGGGGTGGTGTGTGATTTGTGTGTCAGATTCATTTATTTTTATCTTGTTCATGTCATGGGTGATCTGCGCTTTTGTTTTTATTTTAACATTCATTCTTGCATGCATTTGTTTATAGTTAAAAAAAGTTGCGGAAAATGTAAAGTTCCTAAACTATTACAAAGGCGCGGGTCCACATCGTCAAAGTTAATCCAGGACCCGATTTGACAGAAAGTAAAGAAATAAAGTAAAGTGCGAAAGATAAATGTTTGAGTTTACAAGGCTTTGGGAGAGTTACATTCATATTATAAGAAATAGAATAAAAATGCGCGAATTGGAATTAAAATTGAAAGCGAGGGCGTTGGACCCTTTTTAAAGGAATTAAATTATTATTATTAAATTAAAAAAAAGAAATGTTTTTTAGTTTTTTGTATTTATGAAATAAAGAAAATTAAAATTAAAAGAAACTCTAATTCTAAGTTTTTTTAATTATTAATGAAAATGTTAAAGTTTAACCTAATTTACTAAATATTTAATGTACATGTTTATTTACAAAAATATTTAATAATTAATAACAATAATAATAAGAAAAAATTATTTATTAAAAAGATGATGAAAAGTTAAAAACCCTAATTTCTACATATTTTAATTTGTTAAGAAAAAGACTTAAGTTTTAAAACCTAATTTAACTAAATTAATTATTTAACATTTATTTACAAAAATATTTAATAAGTAAATTAATTAACATATTCTTAGTTTTTGATTTTCTGGTTTTATATTATAAAAATTAATTCATGAATTTAAAGAAAACAATAAAAACAATTAAAAGAATGAAAAAGGAAAATCAAATAAAAAATAAAAATGATGCAAACCATGGGGGGTGTCTGGCCCTTTTTGGAGGTGAATTGGAGTGGTTTGGCCATGTATTGGTGTCATGCATAAGTTGTTCTACTTTGGCCATTTGGCTTTTGGCTTTTGGCCATTTGCGTTTTGACCTCAACGTTCCTTAATCTTCTCAGGATGTCTGTCTCGCCATGTATTGGTGTCATGTGTAAAATGTTCTGTTTTGTCTATTTGGCTTTTGGCTTTCGGCCATTTGTGTCTTGGCCTCAACGTTCCTTAATGAACCTGCATGAGATCCTGTCTAAATCTACAGTGTTGAATCTCACGAACACATTAAATACAATCATAAAATGCAAATAAAGCCAATATATGAAGAAATTTAATGTTTAGGCACAATATGACATGTATGAATGATTATACCCTTTTGATCATGGAGATCAAATCAACCTTACCCTTACTGGAAAAGTAGTGACATGAATGTTTTTATGCCCTTTGGATCATGGAGATCAAGTCAGCCTTATCCTTACTGAAGAAGTAGTGAGGTGTTGGTTTGTAACTGTGATGACTTGTTTGTAGTGAGAGAGGGATTTGTAATAAGGATTTCAAGGTTTTAGGGTTCTTGAAAGAATTTGATATTCTGACAGTGTTGTGGCCAGGTTTTTTCTCTCTTTTTTTTTTCCTTTGGTTTGTGTGAAAAGAAGGTGATTATATAATGGAAATTAGGGTAAAGAAAATGGGCTTTGAATGTGCAATTGGGCCTCCCATGTTCACTTGAGTTCGTCACTTTCCAGGCTAAATCGCAGGGACTTAAGTGAATTTTTTGAAGTTGAAATGTGAAAACAAAATGTAGCCGACATCGATAACTAACTCCTGTCCGAAAATCGACTCAATCGGATAAACGGTGAATTAGTTATGAATTTTTGAAGTTTCAGCTCAGACAAACCTATTTTGGGCTCCAGTGTCGACTCTGACACGTTCTTCAATAAAAAACTGGTATTGATCGGTGCATAATTTGGTCTCGACTTTTGAAGCAAAGTTGTAGATCTATGAGTCAGTGACCTTGTGTAAAAATATGAGTCCAATCCGATAAAAATTGACCGAGTTATGAATTTTCGAAGTTTCGGCCCAGATGAAATAATATTCAGCATTCAGGATTTTTGGCGTATCACGCATTCTGAGCAAAAAACGAAGGCCTTTTGAATACCGTTTGAACTTAATACCTTCTGTGAAAATGTAGCCAACTCAATTTGTGAAATTTTGGCGCCAGAACCAGCTCGATACGATGAAAATCGACCAAGTTATGATTTTCTGAACATGACGCAGATAAACTTCTGTCACAAATTTTCTGTGCGAAAATACTTGATAAATCCACATTTTCGAAGAACTTCTGATCGAAATTGGCTTCCAGCCGTGAGAGATGAAAACATAGATAATGTCAAGACGGAATTTTGGCCATCGGAACGGGTTCAAAACGAGTCACGATCTTCAAGTTATGAATTTTTTAGCGCGTAAAAACTGCACTTTCAGCACACCTTTTCACCATATTTCTTCAAGAAAACTCGCACATTCGGATACCTTCTTTAAAGAAATTGACTCTTGAGCTGAACCTGAATTTGAGAATATGTTATCAGAGATATCCTGGCGAAAGAATACCTGAATATGACGCGCCGGGTTGGACTTGTGAATTTTCTTGAAATGTTTTGAGAAATATGGGAGGGCAAATTTTGGGGTACAACAGTTGCCCCTGTTCAATCTTCTTAGACCTGAGGATGCAGATTGGCTGACGTGCCTTTCATAATCCGAAGGTGGAAGATGACTGAACACTAGAGTGCCCAGAAATTTGCACTCACATAGTAGTGTGATGGTGGGGAATAGGCTTATAGATGCCATTTAGAGATTGATGGATAGGATGATGGGCTTATAGATGCCATGCTAAGATGTGATGGATAGGTGGATGGGCTTACAGATGCCATCTGGATGTTGATCGCATAAGAGATTCCTTAGCGAGAGCTTGCGTACCTGCAAAAGAAAAATGATTACCTGACCTGTTACAGGAGTTGGTCTTCAAACTCTTTGCGTAGATGTGTCCTGAATGGTTACAGGAGCTGAATCTGGAGCTTCAAATGGTGATGAATGAACCAGGGATGGTTACTACCTCAATAGGAACGGTGAGAGAACCTTGGATGACTTTAACTTCAACAGCAATCGTTGAGAAAATCTTGGGATGATTACTACCTCCGTAGGATCGGGGAGAGAACCATAGGCGATTACAACCTCAATAGCAATCATTGAGAAAACCTTGGGTGGAATTATCATCTCCGCAGTATTGGGGAGAGAACCATAGGCGATTATAATCTCAATAGCAATCATTGAGAAAACCTTGGATAACTTCTATTGAGTCTTTATCAGGAAAATCTGTTTGGGGTCGATTTAACTGGACTAGAGAAGGCCTATGACTGGATAAGAGACAGAAAATCTTAGGGTCGATTAACTGAACCGATCTAGGTCTTGGAATGTCTTCAACTGGGTAAGAAACAGGGAGACCTTTGGAGTCGATCTGACTGAACCAGACAAGGTCTTTGGAGTCTTCAACTGAGTCTTCAAAAGAAAAACCTTTAGGAGTCGGTTTAACTAGACCAGAGAACGCCTTTGACTGGATAATAACCAGGAAAATCTTTGGAGTCGATTTAACTGAACCAGACAAGGTCTTTGGAATCTTCAACTGAGTCTTCAAAAGAAAAACCTTTAGGAGTCGGTTTTAACTAGACCAGAGAACGCCTTTGACTGGATAATAACCAGGAAAATCTTTGGAGTCGATTTAACTGAACCAGACAAGGTCTTTGGAGTCTTCAACTGAGTCTTCAAAAGAAAAACCTTTAGGAGTCGGTTTTAACTAGACCAGAGAATGCCTTTGACTGGATAATAACCAGGAAAATATTTGGAGTCAATTTAACTGAACCAGACAAGGTCTTGAAATATGATTGAGAATTTAACTGAATCTTTCCTGAAAGGTAAAGGTCAGTCATATGCAATGCATGATATGGATCAAGCAATGATGTTCTCAACATAAATGAGATTTGTAAGATATGATGCGTATATGCATGCTATAATGTATGGAAGTGCGATGTTTATGAATATGTGTTTTTGTCTTAGGCAAATAAATCCTTGACGGGTGCCGGGAAGTCATATCCTGGGCTGATGTTGGAGAACAGATTTTGCTTCCGCTGGGGATGATAGTTGCAAGAATACCGGTAGGAGAAGATGACTCCGTTATGGAATAAACTTGGCGAATGAATTACTCTGCAGGGAGAAAAGTACTCTAACGATCTTGTTGGGGAGCAATACTCTGTGGGGAGAGAGATACTTTGCTGGAATGTTGATAATAACTTGCTGGGGATACCCTTGTTGTATTGGAAGTGTTACCAGACTTCGCTGGGGGTAAGAAGACTCCGTCGAGGACGATCTTTCCGTGGCTTTTGACTGAGGATAACCCAGTTATATCCTGGTAAGGAAATAACTCTTTGAATAAAGCCGGGAGACGCGTTCGTGCTCTGCGAGGATAAGCTTCCAGAATCTACTGGGGATAAGCTTACTGCTGGGGAGATGGGTTCCAACTTTCCTGGGGAAACTGGATTGGACTCTCTTGGGTAAGTTTGAACTGCATCGGGGAAGTGACTCCTTTGAATGTCTGGTATACCGCCGGGGAACAATCTTTAGACCAAGATTGCCGGGGATGCTTGTTAAGAATATATGCTGCTGGGGAATGTTGATATCTGCTGGAGGATACCCAACTTCCTTTAAGATTTGACAATAGCTTTGCTTGAGGAGAGTGTATTGACTTGTTGACGTACTCTCTGGGGAATTAAGATATCTGGTTATGTTCTTTAGCTGAACCTATCTTGGTACCTTAGAGGACCGAACAATTAGATTGCTTAGACAACTCTGTATTGCCCCTGTTTCTGAGGCCGGAGAAGAAGACCTGTGGAGGTGCTTGGTAGTTGTTGATGGACAAACCTTCCTCTGGTAGGCAAGTGACGAGATGCCAGGACATAGTCGTACGCTTTGATCCCTAACTTTTTCCTGGACCGCCCTTTCGGGTTTTCAGTCCACCGGGATACCCATTTTTGCCCAAGCCGCCTTTTCAGGTTTTCGACTTGCCGGGTGTACAGATTTTTTTTCATTTCATCCCTTATTTTTGTCTGAACCCTTTTGGTTCGCCGGGAAGCCCTTATTTTTGCCTAGGTATGTCAACCTAGCGGGTCTTTGATTTTGCGTAGTATTTTTTCGACTATGTCCACGCTCTCAGGATGTAGGGAGGTGCCCCTGTTAGAAGTGTTTTGGTCATGCCACCAGAAGGTGTTTGATTTGGCAAGATTCGTTGCTGGAGTGCCCCAAGTAACTCAGGCGGAGATTTGCCCCAGGCTGATAGGCTTTTTTTGAGAGATTCTTCGAATCTTGACTTAACTGCCCTAGATGATGGACAATAGTCATGCCATGTCCCTTGATTGGAGATACCCTTGTTCATTAGACTTTCATTGTGCGAATTTCCCTGTTGTTCAAACAAAAAGTCATATGCAAACAAAGTTATGTTAAAAATGCAAAGCCTATGTCTGTCTTGAAGATTTTGAAAATGCATTCTTTTTTCATAAAACAAATGATTGTTTGTAAAACGTGATGTCAACTCGTTATTTTATTGCGAGCCTTAAGGAGTCAGGATACCTTTCGTCACAGTACGCTTTCGAACTAACCCATGCTTCAGCTAGGACTTTTAAGGGTTATAACGTGGCTTGGTTCACGGTTTAAGAAACAAAGGATAAAGGCTCAAATTTTATTTTTACCCACCCGCTCTTCGTGATGTTCTCCAAACCTAAGCTCAGTTGACCGTGCGTTAGACCTCGTTTGAGTCTTTGCTTTGATATACTTGTGATGGTTCGGACTTTGATAACTTATTTTGAATAGGCAGTCATTCCTTTCTTGTTGAGGGTTTGTAGGACCTCTTTCTTTTTTGATTTTTGTTATCCCTTTCTTTTTTTTTTGCCTGAGCTGTTTCCTTTTTTGGAATTACAGTCAGCGGGATGCCCCAGTTTTATAAGTCTCCTTCAGGGGTTTTGACTTAATGGGTTTTTTATCTTTTGAGATAATGACTGCCTTTCTTTATTGATTATTCGGAACCATCACTGTCTTCTTTTTTGTAAGGACCTCTTTGGTGCCATTCGTTATGCACTTGGATCAACTGAGAGAACTACCCTGCCCCAGGTTATGATGAAGGGTTTTGAATTTCAAAAAGAAAAACTCCTACTTCTTTGGCTCAGAGGGGTTGACGAGGGATTATCATCCTTATAACTCCAGTGTTTAGGGATTGAAACAATGCCTGTACCTCATCAGCGGGGTCTGTTCAAAAGCATACTGTAGATTATGGTATCGTTTTCGTCATCCTCCCTCAAGAGGCTTAGAATTATTATTTAAGAGTTGATCATCAGAAAAAATATGAAAATAATTTGCATTTAGTGAATACGAATATATTGTTTCAGAACAGACATATGCGATGCATTAATGAGATAGCAATGTTTAACATGAGTAAATGTTTGAACAAAAGAAAATTGCAATTTGAACATTCGAATGAACAAAAATTTCTCAATCCTAGCCATGATTTGGAAAGGGAGCAGTGATCACATTGGGAGTCTCGGCGGGCTCGAATTCGATCTCTTTAGCATCGATCATATTCTGAATCTTGTACTTCAATGCTCAACAGTCCTCAGTATCGTGCCCCGGGCTACCAGAATGGTAAGCGCACCTCGCTTCTGGGTTGTAATTTGGAGAGGAAGTCTTTGGATTTGCAGGAGGGTTGATCACCGCAATCAGGTTCATCCTTAACATGTGCTGCAAAGCTCGTGACCATGACATGTTGATGTAGGTGAATTGTCTCTTAGGCTCGTCTGACCTGTTCTGATCAACCCGCTGTTATTGGCGCGGTCGTTGTTGGACCTGAGAAGTAGTAGCAACTCGGAGAGGTCTATTCATTGGACCTGACCTTTGCCTTCTTGGAAGCTGTTCTCTGACCTGGTCCCTGATTTGGGCTGGTTGCTTCATGCCTTGAGGAAGTTGGCTGATCATGGCTCTCAGCTCTCCTTGCTCCTGAGCTTAACCTTGAATGAGGGCCCTTTGCCCCAGCATCTGGGTTTTCAATGTGTCTACCTCATCTTGTAGACATTTCAGCTGTTCGTCCTTGTCATCTTCGAGACTCTTTCTGATCAGATTCCCCATGAGGAGTGTCCTCAACTCTTCCTACCCCTTGGATAGGCCTAGGAAGATTTCCCTGAACTGAGTCTCTTGAGCAAGAAGCTCCTGGTTATCTTGTTGTGAAGCCATTGCTGAAATAAATAGCGAGAAAGGTAAGTGACCTGCAACAAGGATACCTGTTATGCAATGATGAGTATGACATGCATGTAATGTTTTCAAGGACCTCGCAGGGTAAACAAGAAAATTTGTTAGCATTTGGATCCGGTAGCTTGATTGAAAGAACTTCATATTTGTTGAGAGTCTTTCTTCCAAGGGTCAAAGGCTCACCATATCAAGTGGGTCATAGCCCCTGACTCAAGTCATCAACCTTATTTTGCTTTCCAAACAACCTTGGCTAGGGGAACCTTCTTCAGGAGTCAAAGCTCACCATATCAAGTGGGTCATAGCCTCTGACAACTTTGGCTAGAGGAAAATAAATCCTCTTTTCCCCTTGCTAGATGTTTGATTCATCATGACCTGCATCACAAGCCCTTGAGATCCTTGAAATGGGTTAGGATGTATGCAATGATATGATGTCATGATGCATGGGGTAATATGAATAAACCCTGTTATGAGCTCTGATTAAGGACTACAAACTAAAACCTGCAAGAAACTTGGTAAACTTTATTATGAGTCCTTATTAAGGACTGCAAACCAAATCCTGTAAGAAACTTAGTAAACCCTGTTATGAGTCCCAATTAAGGACTATAAACAAAACCTGCAAGTAGTTCATGTGTCAGATAACAAGCATGCGAGTAGTCAAGTACGAAGGCACACAAGTCACACAAGAGAAACCCTTAGAGCTTAGGCCAGCATGAGACCTAAGTATTACCCTCTTTCAGTTTGTTGGTTCATACCTGTCCTATCAAAGTAACCGGGTTCTTAGAGGATCCTAATATCATTGACTACTCTCAATCGGTCATAACTCCAGCATCACAATCTTTTCTTGCAGCCAGAACCATCACGAGAGTTTAGCCTCAATGGGCGTAGCATACTGCTACTGTTCTAATGGCCAAGTTGTGTCATTTAAGGTTCTAAGGTTGTTGGTGCTTAATGACTCCTCAGAAGACCCATATTCTCCTCGTTGCAACACAAGGGATAACGGTACAGACCAAGGTGCCACACCAACGTAGCCACTGTTTCACCCGTGTCGGTCTACGCCGGACAGGTCCCTCACAGCTTATGCTACCTAAACAGGGTATCCCCAGATCCGGGTTAGGATCTGCGTAACTCCCATGCGACCCACAAATTTAAAGCAGACAAGTCAATACAATTGAAAACACAGTTATGAACTAACCCTAAGGTACACCTCACTTTATAAAGTATTCCCCAGCAGAGTCGCCAGTTCTGTGATCGGTGGATCTGGAACTGACTGTTTAACGCTGGTTCGCGAAATGTCGCGGAAGCAAGAGTCGCCACCGTCTTTTATTTTCTCCAAATGGAAAGGACAAAAGCACAGAAAAATTCCTTAAAGAGATTGCTCTCGGTTCGGGAGGTAGATTATAGAAAGGGAAGGTGTTAGCACCCTTTCTATCCATGGTTATCCATGGGCTCTTAGATACTTGCTCATTTGTGTTTTCAAAATTGGTTTGTTTGCTTTTCAACTGTGGGTTTTAAAAAAAGTTTCTTTGAAAATTCCAGTTCGACTCTTGTATCGGTCCTCAAGAGTGTTTGAAAAATTGCTTTCGAAAGCTTTTTGAAAAGGTGTCGGTGTGAAAAGTATTTTTGATTTGTTTTGAAATTTAGAGCAAGTATCTAGAGTCGTCTACCTACCCTAAGGAATTCGTCTGTGTAAATGTCCTTTAAGATAGTGCCATCCCACCATTGAGAGGTAGGTAGCACCACCGTTGGAGGTGTTCGGGTCAATTCGAGGTTCGGGACATGGTGATCACCAGAGCAATAGGAAGACACCTTAGAAGCTACCCTCATGCCAGGTTCCCGGATCATGAGGACTTATTAAGACATCCTCTACTCGACGATCACCTTTCGAGGCAAGACAACAATGAGGCGTACCCTAGGGATGGTGTGTGATTTGTGTGTCAGATTCATTTATTTTTATCTTGTTCATGTCATGGGTGATCTACGCTTTTGTTTTTATTTTAACATTCATTCTTGCATGCATTTGTTTATAGTTAAAAAAAGTTGCGGAAAATGTAAAGTTCCTAAACTATTACAAAGGCGCGGGTCCACATCGCCAAAGTTAATCCAGGACCCGATTTGACAGAAAGTAAAGAAATAAAGTAAAGTGCGAAAGATAAATGTCTGAGTTTACAAGGCTTTGGGAGAGTTACATTCATATTATAAGAAATAGAATAAAAATGCGCGAATTGGAATTAAAATTAAAAGCGAGGGCGTTGGACCCTTTTTAAAGGAATTAAATTATTATTATTAAATTAAAAGAAAAGAAATGTTTTTTAGTTTTTTGTATTTATGAAATGAAAATTAAAATTAAAAGAAACTCTAATTCTAAGTTTTTTTAATTATTAATGAAAATGTTAAAGTTTAACCTAATTTACTAAATATTTAATGTACATGTTTATTTACAAAAATATTTAATAATTAATAACAATAATAATAAGAAAAAATTATTTATTAAAAAGATGATGAAAAGTTAAAAACTCTAATTTCTACATATTTTAATTTGTTAAGAAAAAGACTTAAGTTTTAAAACCTAATTTAACTAAATTAATTATTTAACATTTATTTACAAAAATATTTAATAAGTAAATTAATTAACATATTCTTAGTTTTTGATTTTCTGGTTTTATATTATAAAAATTAATTCATGAATTTAAAGAAAACAATTAAAACAATTAAAAGAATGAAAAAGGAAAATCAAATAAAAAATAAAAATGATGCAAACCATGGGGGGTGTCTGGCCCTTTTTGGAGGTGAATTGGAGTGGTTTGGCCATGTATTGATGTCATGCATAAGTTGTTCTACTTTGGCCATTTGGCTTTTGGCTTTTGGTCATTTGCGTTTTGGCCTCAATGTTCCTTAATCTTCTCAGGATGTCTGTCTCGCCATGTATTGGTGTCATGTGTAAAATGTTCTGTTTTGGCCATTTGGCTTTTGGCTTTCGGCCATTTGTGTCTTGGCCTCAATGTTCCTTAATGAACCTGAGATCATGTCTAAATCTGCAGTGTTGAATCTCACGAACACATTAAATACAATCATAAAATGCAAATAAAGCCAATATATGAAGAAATTTAATGTTTAGACACAATATGGCATGTATGAATGATTATACCCTTTTGATCATGGAGATCAAATCAACCTTACCCTTACTGGAAAAGTAGTGACATGAATGCTTTTATTCCCTTTGGATCATGGAGATCAAGCCAGCCTTATCCTTACTGAAGAAGTAGTGAGGTGTTGGTTTGTAACTGTGATGGCTTGTTTGTAGTGAGAGAGGGATTTGTAATAAGGATTTCAAGGTTTTAGGGTTCTTGAAAGAATTTGATATTCTGACAGTGTTGTGGCCAGGTTTTTTCTCTCTTTTTTTTTTTCCTTTGGTTTGTGTGAAAAGAAGGTGATTATATAATGGAAATTAGGGTAAAGAAAATGGGCTTTGAATGTGCAATTGGGCCTCCCATATTCACTTGAGTTCGTCACTTTCCAGGCTAAATCGCAGGGACTTAAGTGCATTTTTTGAAGTTGAAATGTGAAAACAAAATGTAGCCTACATCGATAACTAACTCCTGTCCGAAAATCGACTCAATCGGATAAACGGTGAATTAGTTATGAATTTTTGAAGTTTCAGCTCAGATAAACCTATTTTGGGCTCCAGTGTCGACTCTGACACGTTCTTCAATAAAAAACTGGTATTGATCGATGCATAATTTGGTCTCGACTTTTGAAGCAAAGTTGTAGATCTATGAGTCAGTGACCTTGTGTAAAAATATGAGTCCAATCCGATAAAAATTGACCGAGTTATGAATTTTCGTAGTTTCGGTCCAGATGAAATAATATTCAGCATTCAGGATTTTCGGCGTGTCACGCACTCTGAGCAAAAAACGAAGGCCTTTTGAATACCGTTTGAACTTAATACCTTCTGTGAAAATGTAGCCAACTCAATTTGTGAAATTTTGGCGCCAGAACCAGCTCGATACGATGAAAATCGACCAAGTTATGATTTTCTGAACATGACGCAGATAAACTTCTGTCACAAATTTTCTGTGCGAAAATACTTGATAAATCCACATTTTCGAAGACCTTCTGATCGAAATTGGCTTCCATCTGTGAGAGATGAAAACGTAGATAATGTCAAGACGGAATTTTTGCCACCGGAACGGGTTCAAAACGAGTCACGATCTTCAAGTTATGAATTTTTTAGCGCGTAAAAACTGCACTTTCAGCACACTTTTTCACCATATTTCTTCAAGAAAACTCGCACATTCGGATACCTTCTTTAAAGAAATTGACTCTTGAGCTGAACCTGAATTTGAGAATATGTTATCAGAGATATCCTGGCGAAAGAATACCTGAATATGACGCGCCGGGTTGGACTTGTGAATTTTCTTGAAATGTTTTGAGAAATATGGGAGGGCAAATTTTGGGGTACAACAGGAATGTTGAACCGGGGGATAGTACGACATATGCTTCCGAAGACAATGGTAGAGATACATACAATTGTGATTGTGTCTAAGAGATTGCAGAAGTACTTGAGAAGATCTTCAGGATTTTCCCAAAATGTTTGAGAGGTTGGTAAGCAATGCAGAGAAACCGTTGTATAAAGGTTGCATTAAATTCACTAGTATGTCTGTAGTATTAAAGTTGTACAACTTAAAGGCGGGCAACGGATGGTCGGATAAAAGTTTCACAAAGTTATTAGTCCTTATGAAAGATATGCTTCTGGAGGATAATGTTCATTCTGATCGAACATATGCAGCCAAAAAAATGTTGTGCTCTATTGGCATGAGCTATGATAAGATGCATGCTTGTCCAAATGATTGCATTTTGTTTCAAAACGAATATGCATCGTTAAATAAGTGTACTAAATGCAGTTTATCTCGATATAAGAAAAAATTGTCTCCAACAAAAGTCTTATGGTATTTTCCTATAATTTCGAGATTTAGACGCATGTTTCATAGTGAAACTGATGCAAGACACTTGACTTGGCATACGGATGAAAGAATTATTGATGGAAAGTTTCGACATCCGGAAGATTCACCACAGTGGTCGAAAATGGATAATGATTATCCTGATTTTGGAGGAGATGCAAGAAACCTTCTCTTGGCATTATCTACAGATGGAATAAACCCGCATGGTCTTCAAAGTATCTCACATTCCACATGGCCTTTAATTATGATGATTTATAACCTACCTCCATGGCTATGTATTAAGCGCAAGTACATGATGTTATCTATGTTAATTTCTGGACCTAAACAACCAGGGAATGACATAGACGTATACTTGACACCGTTAATCGAAGATTTAACATTTTTATGGGAGAACGGTGTGGAGGTTTATGATAGATATAGGAAAGAAAGTTTCAATTTGAGGGCGATGTTGTTTGGCACAATTAATGATTTTCTGGCATACGGAAATCTATCAGGGTATAGAGACTGGAATTTTGTCAAAAGAATGTATTTCTCGACCATCGTAGATTCTTAAATTATAATCATTACTACCGTGGGTGGAGAAAGGCATTCAATGGAAATCCAGAACGTGATAGAGCTTCACCTATGTTGACAGGTGACCAAGTTTTTGAGAAGGTGAAAGATATGAGTACTCAGTTTGGCAAGCCTTTTGCAAATATGTTTTTCAAAGCTGGGTGGAAGAAGAGGTCAATTTTTTTAAAATTTCCATATTGGAAGTCGTTATATGTAAGACATTTTCTTGATTTTATGCATATTGAAAAAAAATGCATTTGAAAGTGTTATTGGTACGTTACTCAATATACAAGGAAAGTCTAAGGATGGCCTTAAAGTAAGAAAGGACTTGATAGAGATGGGAATAAGAACTGAATTAGGACCCATGAAGAAAGGAACACGAACATATCTTCCGCCTGCTGCTTATACTTTATCTAGAAAGGAGAAAAAAATATTGTGTAATTTTCTAACTGAAGTTAAAGTTCCAGAAGGTTACTCTTCAGATATTAGAAGACTTGTGTCTATGAAAGACCTCAAGTTAAAGAGTTTAAAGACACATGATTTCCATGTTATAATGGAGTATTTTCTACCAATAGGTATACGTTCTATTTTTTCAGAAAAAGTAAGAAGCGCCATAACTAAATTGTGTTTTTTCTTCCGGTCAATTTCTAGTAAAGTGATCGATCCTGAGATCTTACCAATCTTACAAAAAGAAATAGTTATTAATTTGTGTGAGCTTGAAATATATTTTCCTCCCTCATTTTTTGAAATTATGGTACATCTTGTTATTCATCTTGTGAAAGAGACACAATTGTGTGGACTAGTTTATATGAGATAGATGTACCCTTTTAAGCGTTATATGAAAATATTAAAAGGGTACGTGAAAAATCGAAGTTGGCCAGAAGGTTGTATGGTTGAACGATACATTGTTGAAGAAGCGGTTGAGTTTTGTATTGAATATTTGACTAATGTTCAATCCATTGGACTACCCAAATCTCATATTTTAGAGAGGAAGCAAGGAATAAATTTAATCGGAAATAAAATTGTGACAATATCAAGGGTTGAACGGGATCAAGTGCATTTATATATTCTACACAATGACAATGAGGTTGAGCCGTATGATGAAATGCACAAGGATGTACTCCGGGGTTTAAATCCGAATAGAAATGAAAATTGGATTGTATGAGAGCACAATCAAAGTTTTATACAATGGTTCAAAGATCATATTTATTCAAAGTTTAATTTAGATCCCGCTTTAGTAACAGAAAGGTTGAGATGTTTATCATATGGTCCGAGTTTGCTTGTGTTTTCTTATAGCGCATAGGCAATTAATGGATACACGTTTTATACCAAAGAACAAGATGATAAAAGCACTATGCAGAATAGTGGTGTCACTGTTGTAGCTGAAGCAATTCACATTTCAAGTATGAATGACTTAAACCCCAAATATGAAAATTTGTCATATTTTGGGGTTATCGAGCATATTTGGGTGTTTGATTATGAGAAGTTTCAGATTCCTATCTTTGGTTGCAACTGGGTACATAATAGTGGCATACAAATGGATAAGTCGGGATTTTTACAAGTGGATCTTAATAGGGTGGGGTACAAAGATGAGCCTTTTATTCTAGCCTCTTAAGCTAAATAAGTGTTCTATGTCACTGATCCGACAAGTAC
Source organism: Vicia faba (assembly GCA_948472305.1). NCBI lineage: Eukaryota > Viridiplantae > Streptophyta > Magnoliopsida > Fabales > Fabaceae > Vicia > Vicia faba. The sequence continues at coordinate 1,185,619,867 of OX451735.1, read as the reverse complement.
GAAATGGTCTATAGTGCTTTTATCTAACAAAGTGATTGATGATAACAGTGTAAATTAAAGTGATGTTGATGTTGAGAATGAGTCATATGTTAGAGGGAATGAGTCGTATGTACGAAATGATCAAGATGAGAATATTATAGCGGATGAAACATATATTAGAAATGATCATAATGAGGGAATTTGGATCAATCAATTCGTCCGAGTTATTAAGAGCCAAGTAATTCAAATTCCAACCAAGAAACGAAAGAGATGTTAGTGAAAAAGGTACTAGTAATTCATATTGTATTTATGTTTTTATATTGTGTTTATTAATTCAATGCTACTTGAATTTTATATGGTGTTTATGTTTTTATATTGTGTTTATTAATTCAATGCTACTTGAATTTTATATGTTGTTTATGTTTTTCTTTAATATTACAGGTCAAATGGCTACCAATAAGGAAAAATCACATCCCGCTTCTAATAATGATGGAAACGAAAGAGATGTTAGTGAAATAGGTACTAGTAATTCGTATTGTGTTTATGTTTTTATATTGTTTTTATGTTACTTGAATTTTATATGGTGTTTATGTTCTTTAATATTACAGGTCAAATGGCTTCTAATAATGATGGAAAAGAATCAGCTCGTGATGTGGAGAATGATATTAGATGAGGAATAACAATTATGAAGTCAATCATTTATGCAAGAGATAAATGTGTCAAATTTGACGTACATTGGAATGAAGACAAATAACTAATTGTGCCTAACGGTTCAATGTTAACAAGTTACATTGGTTCCATTGTGAGGAGAGAAGTTCCAATAACTTGTGATGATTGGAGAAGGCGTGAGTTGAAACCCATTAAATAAAAATTATGGATTGAAATACAAGTGCCATATGTGATGTCTTTTTTTTCTCTTTCCGTTTATGTCTTTAAATTACTAACGATTTTTATATTTTATTTTTTTGTAGAGTTCTTTTAATATTGATGATGATCGAAAATCATATTGTCTTCAATTGACCGGAAAAAGACTAAGAGGGTTTCGATCTTTTTTTAAAAACAAGTTTCTTAGGGATGCCGATAACAATTTTATCGATGCGGAGCGTCCACATGCGTATGCAGGCTTGATTTTGCTTGAAGAGTGGGCAACCTTCAAAGAAAAAAGAAGAACCTCAGATTTTCAGGATGTGAGTGGCGTGAATCGCCAATGAGCATCAAGTCCCCCGTATCTATACAGAAAAGGGCGTATGGGATATGCACGCTTACAGCAAAGATTGGTAAGTATATATAAATGCTATGATATAATTGTTCAACATGTGTTATTATTGATTTTATTATTTTTCTTAATGTGCAGTTAGAAGAGGAGAAAAGTCAAGAAACTTATCTTCCAGAACATGTTCTGTGGAAGGCTGTCCGGGTGGGTAAGGATGGAGTTGTTAAGGAAGATGTGCAGCAAATTTATGAGAAATGTGTAAGTATATCAATATTCCTTTAATTAAATATCGAGCTTATTAAAATAAAGAAATTATGAGTTTAATCACCACTAATTTATTTCGCTATGCATATGAATTTTAGGAGAGTCTATCTCAATCTTTAACTCAAGCTGAAGACCATGATTGCAGGAGCATACTTAGTCGGGTATTAAATGTTCCTGAATGTACCGGTCGTGTGAGGGGTGAGGTATTCGGAGTGAGTCAAACATCTTTGGGTAACCATTAAAATAGCAAAGGTCATAGCAATAAAGAAGTGATGTAAGAGTTAGAAAAATTAAAAGCTAAAGTTTGTGAGATGGAAAAGCACAAAGAAAAATACATGTCAAAAAGGCAAGGTCCAGGGTTCAAAGATACTAGTGACAAAGATAGTATCCATTGTGATTTCAAACAGAAAATTCCCGAGGTAATATATATTATTTTGAATTATCATAATTTTTTTAATTGACATATATACAAATTAATAATTTCATATTTATTATTGGTTTAGGGCATTTCACCTTGTCAGCTATATTTATCGTCATCAACTTATCGCATGGTTGGCAACGGAAAAGTGCATAACACCTTGGGAGAAGTACTTCACCATAAACCGCTCCCTGCTGGATTTATGAAAGTATCAATTGATATTGCTTTAGAGAGGGATGCACCATTACCTTTGCCTGATGATATTTCAGATGTAACATTGGTGGGAGAGGCAATAGGATCGTATGTTGCATGGCCGTTAAACCTCATTTGCATAGATGAGGAGGTATGTTTTAAACCATTATGAACCTTTGAGTATTCAAATTTTTTACGAGCATTTAACGTACATTTTTTTCATGGTAATGTTAGACTCCCATAAAATCCAAATCAAAAGATAAGGGGATTAAGAAGCAAACCGAGTCAGTTGCATCAAAAAAAGAGGTATAACACGATTATATGATATTTATGCATAGAATGATCTTATACTTCACCTAACTAATTAAATGATATTTAGATGCGTTCTAAAGAGATTGAATAAGTAAGTAGGGGTAAGAAGACCGCGGCTAGCAAAAAACCTACTTCTCAGTATAGGTCGTGCCTTCAGACATATATAGGAATAATATATATTCCAATTGGTGGTACTCGTCTTATACCTATGAAGGAATACATTTTTGGTTATAAATACATGGAAGCAATTGGTAGAGAAGATATTGATCATGCTTTATAACATTCTACTTTAGGCCTCAGTGTTATCGATACATACATCAGGTATACTCTGATCAACTTTGTTTAATTAAATGAACAATTTATTTACTCATTTCAATGAATATAGTCTAATTCTAATGATGTTTTTATTTAAGGTTTTTGTATGACAAAGTGATGCGCCCACGTGGATTGGAAGAAAGATTCACTTTCTTAGCTCCCAACACCGTCAACACAGGGTTAACTGTAACAAAACCAGATGATGTCATATCGTATTACTCGGTTTATTTATGGTCAGCAAAGATAAAGAAAATTTGTTCTTTTTACCATATAATACTGGAAACGGGTTAGATTTTAATCCTAACTTCATATATTATAATTTTTCGATTTTTAACGTTGTGTAGAAACTTTCCATCAATTTTTTTTTTAATTTTACAGTGGACATTAGTTATTGCTTGCAATTAATCCTGTTAGAAAGATTCTATACTATCTGGATTCGTTATACAATGATTGGACAGCATACCCAGATTTGAAGAAGACGATTGATATGTAAGTGAGATTGTTCTAAATATTCGTGTGTATATTTATTTATCTATGTGAGATTATTCTAAATAGTTGTTTATATTTTATTATAGCGTTCTACAAGCTTTTAGATCAGAAAGAGGTATTCAAGTACCAAAGAATAGAGCCAACAACATTACGTGGATCAGAGTGCAGGTATATTTTCACAATTTTGACTATATTAGTGATGATAATTGATAAAACAAGTTAATGGGTATATCCTGATATATATTTGTATTTTATTTCCATGTGTAGTGTCCTCTTCAACATAATGGTATGGATTATGGTTATTTCATGTTGAGGTTTATGAAAGAAACACTTCTTTTGGACCGAATTGAGATTCCATCCACGGTATGAATTTCTAACTTAGGAATTATGTTAATATTTCTCATAAAATGGCATAGTGTTTTAACTAAATCACATACTATGTTATTTTACTATGTAGTACTTTGACGAATTCAATTGTGCTCATTACTCAAAAGATCAATTGGATGAACTTATGGAGGAATGGTGTCAATTCATTATGGAGTTGAGAATTTTATAAGGTATATTGTCTTTCTTTCATTGTATGAATTCTGATCTTTTGGTTTTGTTTCAAGTTATAGGTGCAGATGTAGAAGATATAGCTAACAAGTTCTTTGTTGCTGTTTTTTAGAAATTCTCGAAGATAATAATATGTAGATTAAACATCAATTTATAATTTTTAGAACTTTCAAGTTGTATCATCAATTTTCAAGTTTTTGTTGTATATATCATCATTTATATATATGTAGATTTTTTGTATATGCAAATTTGATGCATATATATTGGATTGAAGCTTCCAAATCTGGTGCAAAATGTGGTGAAAATCTGGTGCAAAATATGGTGAAAATCTGGTCAAAATATTTATTATATAAATCAGGCAACGCTTTTTTAAGTTTTATATATAAAAATTTTGTGGACATTAGACAACGCTTCAAATGAAAAGCGTTGCTTAAAGTAGGGAATAGACAGCGGTTTGAAGGAAAAACATTGTCTAAAGCGTTGCCAAAAGCGCTGTCTAAAGTTAAAGCACTGCCTAAAGGGGGCTTTAGACAGCACTTTTAAAGCGATGTCTAAAGTTCTACCTAAAAGATAACCAAAAGCGCTGTCTAAAGTGAAAGCGCTGCCTAAAGGGGGGCTTTAGACAACGCTTTTACAGACAAAGCACTGTCTAAAGTGATGCCTAAAAGATAATTAAAAGCGCTGTCTAAAGTAAAGCGCTGCCTAAAGGGGTGCTTTAGACAACGCTTTCTCATTTAACCAAAGTGCTGGCTTTACTTATAGCAGCTCTGGAATAGGCAGTGCTTTTAAGTGCTGTCTAAGCCCAAAAAAAGAACTGTCTAATCCCTTCTTTGGCATAGTGAATACACACCGCCATTGAGTTCTCTAACACTGTTAGGTACATGATCAGAGGTCTTCCTTCAACTGGTGGATCAGAATTGGAGGTTCCTAAAGATATTCTTTGATTTTGTCAAAGGCTATCTGACAATCGTCGTTCCATTTCACTACTTGATCTTTCTTTAGTAACTTGAAGATTTTCCCACAAGTAGCGGTCATATGGGAAATAAATCTAGCATTATATTTCAATCGTCCCAGGAAACCTCTGACTTCCTTCTCAGTACAGAGAGCTGTCATTTCTTGAATAGCTTTAACCTTGGAGGCATCAACCTCAATACCTTTACCACTGATGAAGAAACCTAGGAGTTTACCGGATCTTACCCCGAAGGTGCACTTGTTTGGATTCAAGCTCAACTTGTATTTCTTCAATCTCTAAAATAGCTTATGCAGGTTTTCAAGTTGTTCTTCTTCAGTTTGGGATCTGGCTATCATGTCATGAACATAAACCTCTATCTTGTGATGGATCATACCATGGAACAAAGCTTCCATAGCACACTGATATGTTGCACTGGCATTCATCAAAGCAAAAGGCATAACTTTATAACAGAAAGTGCCCCACAGTGTGACGAAACTAGTCTTCTCCATGTCTTCAGGTGCCATCTTGATTTGATTATAACCGGAGAAACCATCCATGAAGGAAAATACCTTGTGTTGAGCGGTGTTGTCAACTAGAACATCAATATGTGGAAGCGGAAAGTCATCTTTGGGGCTTGCCCTATTCATATCCCTGTAGTCTATACACATACACACCTTACTGTCCTTCTTAGGTGCTGACACCAAATTTACCACCCATTGTACCTCAATTTTTGCCCCTAAGATTCCTCTATCATCTCATACCAACTCAATCACAACAAGATCACACTAGGGTTTGGTTCTTCTCCCTATCTTTAGGTTTGCTCGCGAGGAATCACCAAGCACCTTGATTTATATATTATGATGATCTATGTTTCATGTTGATCAACTTTTAACTAATAAATACAATGAATGTTTTCTCTAATTGATAATATTATATGTAAGGGCACAAAACGTTTCATTAGGTTGATTCATAGGTTCATGGGTTTATTCCATTCCTTCTTCAAAAAAGCTTAATTGATATTCATGCTTAAATATTGAGGATTCCTTAAGGTGATATCATGACAAGGTCTACTATGATTCATCATGCCTCAATTTTTCAAAGAAAATCAAAAGATGCAAAAGTTGATTGAAGAAGTTTGACCTAATTGGACAAGTTCTTGATTTCTTGATCACAAGTGCATAACTCTCTCAATTCTTAACATTAGGAGTTGGTTTTTGTTGCCATGGGTTATTATTATCATCCACAACAACTTCTATCCATATGGAAAGAGTAATTATGCAAGAAAGTTTGTCAAAATTGAAAGGGGTTTCCAAGTTATTTTAGTGCTCTAAGAGCTAGGATTTTGAACTTCTAAGGGCTATATATTACTCATCTTTTGGTATTTTTGAGTTATTACAAATATATGCTTCTCTTTAAAGAGTTACCAACCAATCACTTCAAAAGTTTCAAGAAAATTTTATGTGGAAGATGTGTAATGATGAAGAAAGATTACAAGTTCTCTAGATACGCCATCAAATTCCCTTATGTGACTACAAAAGATCATAAATTGGCCAATTTTTATTTCCTTGAGCCCATACATTTTCCAAAATGATCTTAAATATGTGAGATTCAACTCTTATTTTATGTGCAAAGCTTGAAAATGAGTGGAAGATTCCCTAAGAACCCAAAAGATTATAGGTCACCTCATGAATTTTCACCAACTTCACAAGGTCATAAATTTTTCAATACTTGGTATTTTTGAGTAATTCAAGTTTCATAGTTCTCCTTGGGAAGTCTAATTCAATCTAGAATCATTGATCAAAGCTTAATTTTGGAGGAAAGCCTTGGTTGAACTCAAAACATTATACAAAAAGTCAGCATCTTTTTCTCAACTTTGACTCATCATAACTTTTAGCTCAAGCATCTAATTGATCTCACTCTTTGCACATTGTAAGTTTTGTGATCTTATCTTTCAAATGCTTTAATAATCATGCCCTAAGGTTCCCTAAATTATGCATACCATGAGTTCAAAGACAACCACTTGAAACTGATTTTTTCCTCCAAGTTAGAATTTGAAATGCACAATTCAACTTCTAATCACTAAATTGTTGCGTGTTTTTACTTCTAATCATGTTTAACAGTCTTTAAGAAGTGATTAGCACCTTGAAACACAAGTTTTGCCTAAGTTTTGAGAAAAATACGAGTCACACTTTTCATGCTTGCAACTTCACACAAATTCCTTCCAAACTTTATCATTCCACATGCTTGAGCATCCCATTTGCTTTCCTATAAATAGAGGGTTATATATAACTCATTTTATCAAGCTTGAATAGCCAAAATCACCCTGTCCAACTCTCTCCTTAACACATATTATGCAACTTCGAATTTGGTTTTACAGCCTTCCTCAATCCATTTTCTTTGTCAATTCTTCTTCCTTGAACTTCACTGAAGCTAACAGAAGAAGAACCAATCCCTAAAGCATCCTAAATCATGCTAGCCAAGTCATGTTTCAGAGCTCTGAATTTGAACTTCAATAGGTAGATAGATTCCTTCATAAATTCTCTCAAAATTTGCTACCACAATGAAGCTCTCATCATTTTAATACTAGTCGCATCATTTGTTTCCAACTGGAAATAAGTTTTGGCCATGAATTTTCAAATCCCTATTCAATTTTTTCCTTCTAGTTTTTTGCAAATCGATTGAGCTACACTTTAAATAAATGTTTCGCGAGGGTACAGTTGTCTTCATCTTGATGAGACGAAGAGAATGAAATAGGTCTGAGCTCCTAATTTTACAATATGAGAGACCTGCAATCCGCGTGGCTGGAGGTTGAAGATGACCAACGTGTCATCTCTAAACCTATGATAAAGTGTCACTTGTTTTTTTTCAAAAATCTGATTTAATAATGGATCCAGTGGTTTATTCAATAAGGACCATGATATGCACATCGTGCCAGATCCCTTGGATCTGATTACTAACGCGTTTTGACATTCATCCAATGGTCTATATCTTTTTGTTTTACTTTTATTTTCGTATTTTTATATTCTAATTGATTTAAACTTCAAAAATTCATAAAAAATTCATATCCAACTCAAAAAAATCTGAAAAAAATCTTTAAAATATTTTGGATTTTACTCTTTCTGATTTTTATTTTTTCACAATTTTATTTTATAATTTGATATTTTTTTTTATAATTTTTCACTTTAATTGAATTATTTTAATTGATTAAAAAGTATTTTTCTTAATTTTAAAATTATGAAAAATTATGGAAAGGTCCTTTGGCCTTCTTGGCAATTTTTGATAACCTTGTTTTATTTTTATTTCTGATTTTAATATTTTTCACCATTTTTAGTTTGTTTTACCTATTTCTTTTGTTTATAAAAAAATAGTTTCTGACTTTAAAAATTCTAAAAAAATTTGTCAACCTTTATTAAATCATGTTTGATCTCTGACTTTTTTTTAGGATTTTTATTTAGTGTTTTAATATACTTTGAGTATTTTTACCATTTATTTTACTTTTAATTACCCTTTTAAATATTATTTTATTGAATTTTATTTTATTATTTTATTTGATTCTGACTTGGGCATTATTTGGTGACAAATTCTTCAACCTCATTAAATCTTGGGTGTTGATAGGTTTAGAAACCAAATCCACCAAAATGGATGAATGATGTTGATGATATTTGAAACCTTAATTTCATACCTTGCATCCCTTCCCTCTACATCTTATCCATTTCTCATTATGCTACATGTTATTAGAGGATGATCTACATATCATCACTCCAAACATATGGCACATAGATTGCTATTGACCGACCTCAAAATAGTTGCGACTTCTATATAAGTCTACTTATGATTGCTTAACATAACGCTAAATTTTGTACCGATTCAAGAAATGACCATTCGTGGCCCAAACCTATATTTGCAAGCCCAAGTATGTTTAATTTGAGACCTTTGATCCAATAACCTTGAGGTTCATTGTTAGGAGGCTTTGGTCTTATCAATCCTTTAATGAATCTTCATAATATTGGAACTAAGTGAATCATTTAATCATCGTTGATCATTTATTGTTGCCTTGAGATTTTGAAATGAATGATATACTTGACAAAAAGTAAATGAAACTTGTTGTTGAGAGGCTTTGATTTTATCAATATTCTAATGTGTTTTCAAATGCAAGTTTCAAGATGGTCATTCAACTAACCTCTAATTTCTAACAACTGACTTTATTTTATGCTTTTACTTCATGCTTTTACTTTAAGCACCATTTATTCACATGTACATTTCATGCTATTTTCATCTTTTCTCACTTGAGCTTTTATCTTTATGTCATTTTTATTTTGCTCACTTGAGCATTTATCTTTATGTCATTTTTATTTTGCTCACTTGAGCTTTCATTTTCTTTTTGAAGATACCTAAAAACCAACTTGAATAATAAAAAACTTTAAAGGTTACTTGGACTATTTGGTTACTATCCTTGGCATTTTGGAGTATGGACTTCTTGGACTTAGGATTAGCGACCTTGACCTACCTTGAGAATTTGTGACTTGTTTTGCTATTTTGTCTGGAGTTCTTGGGGTTTACCCCGAGACATTGGGTTGTTTGTTTTCTTTGTGTGCAAGTTATTCTGATCATATGCCTTGTCTGTGATTGGGAATTCATCTATATACAGTCGTTACTCTGCCCAATTTTTGTGAAGAACTAATGCATTTGAAGCCTGGTTTTCTTAAGAAGGTTTATTATCTTTGCTTGTTTGGTTTCAATCCAAAGGACAGGAATTCTACATTGACTCATTACGTTAAGTGTTAGATTCTTGTTGGTTAGACGATTATTTTCCCTAGCTTTTACCTTATGCTTTAGGATAGTCCCTTCATCTCCTCCCATCTTCTTTAATTTCAAAAATCTTCTCCCTCCTTTTGAAAACTCTTCTTGTTTTCTAAACTTGAACCGCTTTCATAGTAAACTTAGACTTAGTTCCATGCATTTTAAAAATATTTTCTTAATCAAACTCCAACCAACTTAATAATACCTTGACATTTTTGTGAGAAGACTAAAAGTCAATCAATCTCATTCAAACCATTTTTCCATTTTGTCTTTTTATCTTTAAAACTTTTCTCAAAAAGATTAGACTCTTGTCAATCCTTATAGTGATGCAAGCTACTATACTTCTATGATATATATTGAAACGATATATTTTCCACTTGGGTGTTGAGTGAGGTTTTGTGGATTTTAAAATCCAAGCCATATCATCCACTTTGAGATGATGCAAATATTCCTTTCTCATAATCATGTGTAGTAAGTACGTTTTCCACTCGGAGACGACAATGATGTCTTATCTCTTAAAATTAACCAACACACATGTGTTTTAAAATTTTTAAAGGTGAAAATATAACAGCTGCTATCACAAAAAACAATTTGGCTGCAAAAACAGCCCTGCTACAGCCTGCACCAAAACTTGCACTAAAATGGCAAAATATAACCTACACTCTAAAGCCCAAAGTTAGAAAACCAATTTTATTCAAAACTCATCAAACCTTCCCTCCATTTTCTGACTTCTCATTCACTATAACACAAGACCAAAGGGGAAAAAACGAAGGGGACATAATAATATACAAAAAGCCAGCGAGAATCACCAACTGAAAAATGTCAATTTTTTCCACAAATCTTTGGTCCCAAACAAATACTCAAAAACCAGCAAGAATAACCAACAACTCAAAATAAAAATTCACAGTGAACCAGTAACTCAAAACAAACAGCAAAAAAGCCAAGAATTTTGTTCATCATTTTTCCCTCCTCAGAATTCATTCACAAGATACAAAGCTACACACAAATCTCAAAAATTGCAAGAACCCCACAAAATCATAGAAATCTATCAAGTTCAGAAGAAGAGAGAAAGAAAAATATAATCTCAGATAATACAAAAAAGAAAAACTTCAAAAAAGGTTGGAAGCTCACGGATCCAAAAACTACGGCCTCTGTCTTCTTTTTTTCTTTTTGTTTTTGCTTTCCATTTAGAATCCTTCATCATAATCACTGATTTTTGTCACATCTTTAACTTAGGGTTTCACTCACCCCTTTTTAGATATAGGGTTATAGGCTAAAAATCTGCAAAAAGTAACCTTGGATTAGAAATTAAAAAGAAGAGACGGTTAGATTCATGTAAGAAAAGTGAGGATCACAGTCGCGCTGTCGCCGTCACCACCGTAAGGCGATTTCCAGCATAACCAGGTTGCCTTCCCCGGTGGAGAATCCCAACAAGAGAGAAGAGAGAGTATCGTGTCAAGAGAGAAGAGAAAGTATCGTGTTAAGAGAGAGAGAGAAGTGAGTTATGAGTTTGTTTTTACTTAATTTGTTTTTTTTGTTAATTACAATATTATGCCTAATCTGGTGGTGACACTTGTCACCACCCCTTAATCACTCTGAGGAATCCTGAGCATGCACTCCTATGTTAGCAGTTCATGCACCCTCATCATCCCTCCGCCTGATTCACATCATTATCAATCAACTCTCTTTAGCGCACCAAAGGAGCACGCCCTTGGTGCACCTCCTGGAGATTGTTGCACCGGATCATCCAGGAGCATTGGGCTTTCCCCTTCATTTGGGCCAACCAGATTTATTTCTACACCCCCCAGATTTGCTCCAATGCAGGGCCATTTCTAAACCTTTCTCTTATATCTTTTTTTTTTAATTATTTGATTTTTATTTTATATTTCATCATATATTTAAAATTGCAAATAGATCAATGTTGTTTTAAATAATTGTTAACTTTAAAATAATTTTTGTTTGACATTATTAGTTAAATTATTAATTAATTTTATCAAATGAAAAGAGTTTTAACTTAAATAATTATTTAATGGTTTGGACTTTTATTGTGTGATTTAGTTATAACTTAAGTGTTTATTTCTTATTGTCACCCCCATTCCCGAAGCTTTGTAATAGCGTAGAATTTCAATTTCCGCACTTTACTGTTTTACTTGTTACTGTATAGTAATTAGGCGTGTATGGAAAGATTAAAAAACATTCGCTAGATAACCTAATTTCAACAAAAATAATCTGAATCGAACACACTTTTTTCACACGCGCACCTCTAGGGTAACCTTGCTCGTTGCCTCGGAAACACAGTCATGTCCCTCGAATATGAGATGTTTTAGCAAATACCCTTCGATAAAAAGGATCGTAGTCCCTCAATGACCCTCGACGTTGCCCCCGGTAAAACGATCTAGTCCCTTATGAAAAATTACTAAAGCGTCTCATAAGTTGCTTTCAATGACTGTAAAATTGACCCGTGCCTGTCCATTCACATCCAATAATGGGGCTTCTTACCAAATCAATAGTAAGATAGCAACATTTAAAGGAGGAAGAAAAGAACACTTAAAACCTTTTGAGTAGGTAGATTCGCTCCTAGTTACTCGCTTGCTCACGACAAAACAAAAAAACATTTCTACACTAACACTTTCATCTCAAAAACATTTTCAAAAGGACAAAACATTTTGTATACGTTCTTATAGAGACGAGAACCATTGCAAAACATCTTTTCAAAAACCACTTTCAAAAACACATTCCACAAACACATCTTTGAAACTATCTTTCGAAACAAAACCTTGTACGCGTTCTTATAGAAACAAGAACCATTACAAAGATATTTTCAAAATACTTTCAAAGCCCACACCACAAGCACATTGACAAAGAAAAACTAAGTGATCTAGCGAGTAACTAAGAGCCCATAGATAACTACGGATGAAAAGGGTGCTAATACCTTCCCTCTTCATAATCTACCCCCCGAACCCAAGAAATAATCTCGAAAGGTCTTTCCTGTGCTTTTTTTACCTTTCCTTTTGGATAAAAAAAATTGGTGGCGACTCTTTCTATCCGCACAAATGCGATCAAAACACAAACGACTCGAGTCAGTTCTCCCGCTGTATTACAGAACTGGCGACTATGCTGGGGATATTACTTAAAAGTGGGGTTACCATAGAGTTAGATCACCTTTACTTGTTTCTTTCCATGCTTTATATTTTGTTCTTTTGTATTGGGCTTGCTTTGATCCCCTACCCAGATCTGGGACACCTTTTTAGGTAAGTAGCAATAGATTGTGGAAACTGTACGGCGTAGACCGATATGGTTGAAGCAATGGCTACGTTAGTGTGACGCATTTGTGGGTACTAGTATCCCTCGTGGTGAATCGAGGAGAATGAGGGGCCGCTGAGTGGCGTCATAAATCACTAATTGACTTTAGAACCCTAATTGAACAAACTTGGCCATTAGGACGTAGTGAGATAATCAGTTTCGGTGTAGAGCTGAAAATTGGTTGATACTCGATACTACACTCATTAAGGCTAGACTTTTGGGACATCACGACCGCAAGAAAATATTGATTATGCTGAGACAATGCCTAAGAGAAAGGTCGGTGATATTGAGATCCTTTAGAACCCGATCAATATTACTAGGACAGGTTGAGCCAACTAAACTTCAAGAGGGTACTTACCTATAATACCCCATGCAAGCCTAAAACATAGGAACTTGTTTGATGTGTGCGCATATATTTATTTGTTCATAACATCATAAACATCATAAGCATCATGATCATGCTCACTAACCATTTCAAGGATTTAGAAATTTATCTTTGTTTTTGTTTTGTAGGTCACGAATTCTGTCCGAAGAAACACCATCTGAATCAGCTTTGTAAAGGCACACCCTCAGCTTCAAGAGTTAGCCTCAAGAGTACCCGAGGATTCTCCTTTTACCAAGAAATACGGTCGACTCCTCAATTTGGATACATCCAGTTTCCAAGAAGAGATGATGTGTGTACTATTCTAATTCTTTGATCCCGTACATCATTGTTTCACTTTCTCGGACTATCAGTTGGTACCTACACTGGAAGAGTTCTCTCTACTCTTAGGGGTGCCCGTGCTTGATCAGATACCGTTCAACAGTCTAGAAGGGATCCAAAACCTGAAGTCATCGCCGAAGCTTTGCATATGAAGAGAGCCGACATCATAGCCAATTGGGAGATAAGAAGCGGGGTTAAAGGATTCCTAGCCAAGTTTCTATTGGAGAAGGCTCGTTCATTCTGGGACGACATGGATTTCCAAGCTTTTGAAGATGTCCTGGATCTTCTCATTTATGTTTTGGTTCTGTTCCCCAACCCGGATCAATTCATAGATGTTAATGCCATCAAAGTTTTTCTCTCTCGCAATCCGATACCTACCTTACTAGGAGACATCTTGCATTACCTTCATACCCGCACCATGAAGAAAAGAGGTATTCTCTTGTGTTGTATCCCCTTACTCTCTAAGGGGTTCACTTCACACCTACCTCAATCAGCATTGAAGAACGAGAAAAGACTGACATGGTCTCAAAGGATGATGTCCCTCACCCATTCTGACATCCGTTGGTGTTCAAGATCCTTGGAAGACATCTCTATCATTGACCGTTGTGGGGAATTCCCTAACTTCCCTTTGCTTGGTATTAGGGGAGGTATCACCTACAGTCCTTGCTTAGCTCTTCGACAGTTTGAGTATGCCCGAAGAGACGGCCCTCATGAGACGCTCATTCAAAGCCTGGTGTTCGACTATGACCAAGAAGACCAAGGTTACCACCAGAGGTTTACACGAGCTTGGAGAATGGTGAACAAGGTGGACAGTATGACTTTGGGACATAAAAACTCTATCCCTCTCGAGCCTTACCTTAGGTTGGTACGGGCTCGTGCTCAGAGATTCGTGATGCCTTATCCTTCCATCCTCCCTGTTATCATAGAGCCCGTTGTCTAAGGAGACGTCCCATACACTATCCTTCATCCTGACATGCCTACCTCTCTCGAAAACTTGCAGAAAGCTTGGGTTCAATTGAAGGAAGAGCGAGACACCTTTGAATCCCAATTTTATGCCAGTGAGAAAAAGGTTTCGGAACTCACCAAGCTGCTTCATGAAGAGCGGAATCTGAACGCCTACATCGCTCCAAAGAGGATGCGTTCAACCTTTATGTCTTAAGAGTTTTTGTTGTATTTTGTTCCTTTCATTGTAAGCCCAAAGAGGCATGATATACTCAAATTTGGATTTAATATAAAGTGTGTTCCTTTTGGTTTAAGCAAATTTAAATCTCGAATTTCCTTGAAATCATTTGCATATTGCATCTTCATTCATCATAACATCATACAGGTTTCTTACAACAGGCCTCCTTATCCTTCTACTGTTTATTTCAGTGAGATGGATATTGAACAGACAATGAAAGATCGTCAGGCGCAGAACGTCCAGTTTCAACAAATTCTCTTGACCCTGACAAAAGGATAAGAGGAGTTGAAGACTCTACTGGCCAAAGAGAAGAAGAAGAATGCGAAGAAACCAACCGGTATTGTGATCATGGGAAGAAGGTTCAAAGGACAAGCCAGACAGACTTTGGACTTTGCAACATCATCGGTGAAGGAGATAATCAAGAAGACAGGACCAAGGAAGTGAACAACAACCCAACATCTGAAGAAGAGGAAGAACCTGACTACTCTGAAGAACAGTATCCTCCTGCTGATAATAAATACAAAGAGCTAGAGGATAGTTTGAATGCTATGGAGGTCCAGAGGGTACCAGGATTGGATTTTGAAGAGTTAAGACTTGTCTCAGGGGTTGTCATCCCGCAAAAATTCAAGGTCCCCACTTTCGCTAAATATGATGGTGTCTCTTTCCCGAAGCTTCATTTAAGGTCATACTTCAGAAAGTTCAATCCCATGCGGCTGATAAGAATCTATGGGTGCATTTTTTCCAAGAGAGCTTGTCAGGGACGCAGTTGGATTGGTTCTATCAGTTGGAAGGGACCAATATTCGCAATTGGGAAGATTTGGCTGCCACCTTTTACAAACAATACCAGTATAATGCTGATTTAGCTCTAACTCGGACGCAATTGCAAGGCATGTCTATGGGTGCAGGTGAAGGTTTCAAAACCTATGCTCAAAAATGGAGGGATCTGGCAGGAAGAGTTCAACCCCCTCTATCTGACAGAGAATTAGTAGATATGTTCCTAGACACCTTATCAGGTTCATTCTTCAACCACCTGATCGGAAATTCCTCAGCTGGATTTACTGAACTAATCATGACTGGCGAGCGGGTCGAAGCCGGTATAAAAAGTGGAAAAATTCAAAGAGATGCATCCTCGAGCATGATTAAGAAACCCTTTGTTGGAAAGAAGGAGGTCAGTGCTGCATATGACCATAAGAATCAAAACAAAACTGAACATCGTCCAACGGTAGGGGTCGTTATGATTTCTAATCTTGTGCCAAACCAACAGTGAAATTATCAGCGCAAGCCAGAAGTGCCCATAAGACGATTTACTCGAATAAACATGACCATGTCTCAAGTTTTGCCACACCTTTTGAAGACTAACCTGGCAACTTTAAAAGAAGCTCCCAAGAACTCCAACACTGCTTCTCCTCGCTATAACCCGAATGCTCGATGTGCCTATCATTCTGAAAGCACGAGGCATGATACAAACGACTGTTGGGCCTTGAAGAATAAGGTACAAGACCTTATCTATGTGAAGGAGATTGAGTTTGATCCCCCAGAAACGCCTAATGTAATAATGGTGTCAATGCCCAGACATGGTCAAGGTGTCAACGCCATTGATGATGATCTTTTTGTCTCCTCTATGAATGACTTAATTACTCCTCTGTTGACCATTAAACAGAATCTATTGCAAGCCGGTATGTTCCCGGGCTGCGATAAGAATTGTCATTTATGCAAGTCTCTACCAAATGGATGTTTGTTACTAAAGATATGCGTTCAGCGCCTGATGACTAGCAAAGAAATCTTGTTTGAAAAGATTCCTCTTACCAGAACTTCTTATCAAGATGTCTCGATAATCACCATTTCCAACAATCCTCCCGGGGTCTCCACCAAAAGACCCGTCAGGTTTACATGTGTTCCAAGGTCTACACCTCTAATCATCACTATGCCAAGACCAATATCATACTCTTCGGATAAAGTTGTTCCCTGGAACTATGGGGCTTACGTTTATTACTATGGCGTCAAGCAAGATCAGTTGGCTGTCAAAGACGAAGTTGCGAGAGATATTGATCCTAACATCGGTAATATCACTGGGACCAGTAAGATAACAATAAGTGGAAGAGTCTTCTCACTCGAGATTTCTCCAAAGACCGTTGCTACTCCTGTGATCATTCCCACTGCCGCTCCTACCAACACTCCCAGTGATACTCCTATTATTATCCCTACTACCGAGACAAAGGGCAAAAAGGTCTTGAATGAGCTTGTCCAAGCGAGAGAGCATCCCGAGATCATCCTTGAAGCTTCTAGAAATGAAATAGAAGAGATACTTAAGATAATCAAGAAAAGTGACTACAACATTGTAGAATAGTTGGGGCAGACCCCCTCGAAGATATCATTGTTGTCCTTACTTTTGTGTTCTGAGGCCCATGCCAAAGCCTTGGTAAAGTTTCTCAAGACCGCCCACGTGCCCCAAGAGACCTCCATCTACCAATTTGAGAGTTGTGTGGCCAGTCTAACTGCTGATAACGAATTGGGATTTTCCGACGCTGATTTAACTTCTAAGGGAAGGAAGCACAACGATGCCTTGCATGTTTCCATTGAATGCAGGGGCACCACACTTGCCCACGTTCTGGTGGATACCGGCTCATCATTGAATGTCTTGCCCAAAAACACTCTCGACCGACTGGACTACGAGGGACTCACCTTAAAGCCTAGCAACATCATAGTAAGGGCCTTTGATGGTTCTAAGAGGATAGTGCACGAAGAAGTTAATATCCCCATAAAAGTCGGAACTCAGACTTTTGATTCAACTTTCTATGTAATGGACATCCACCCGTCTTACTCCTGTTTATTGGGTCAACCCTGGATCCATGGTGCTGGTGCCATCACTTCTACCCTGCATCAGATGCTAAAATACTCGATCAAAGGAAAAATTGTCACAGTTCACGGGGAGGAGGAGTACATGGTTAGCCACCTGAACTCTTTCAGGTATGTTGAAATGGATGGTGAATTCATTGAGACTCCATGTCATAACTTTGAGGAGGTTCCAGAAACAGTTGCGGCAACCAAGTCTACTCCTAAAGTCCCGAAGATTACCAGTCCTCCACTGAAGATGGCCTCTTTGAAAGATGCTAGAGCAGTAGTTGAAGAAGGTGGGTGTACCATCTGGGGTCAACATCCAGATATCCCCTACAAGTCTGACAAATTTGGTTTGGGATTCACTACAGAGGACCAAAGAGCTGTTCGACGTTCTCGTACCGGGGGACCACCTTTGCGTATCAACAATCAGGGAGTTAATGCAGTAGAAGACAGTGATGGCAGCTGTGATATGGACAAGTGGATTTTTGCAACCATCAGCGGAGGGCTCAACAACTGGGAGGCCAAAGATTTCATTCCTATTACTTTTATTCAAGAGTAATTATCTTTTAATGTTTTCAGGCTTATAATATTTAAACAATTCAGATTTTTTTTTAAAAAAACCTTGTGCCTTACCCGAGGCACAACGGTCCATTTGTAAGGGTTGTCACTTCATTCTCATATGTCATCAATGAATCATGGATATTTTTGCATACAAATTCCGTGCTCTCTGTCTTTCTTTCTTACATTTTATGTCTTTCAAAGGTAGCTACGCTATTACACACACTCACATATTAAAATATAGATCTACATCCACTCAGGATCCCATGGGTAACGGTTCTGCTATGGCCTATTGTGACTTTGAAAATCCAATCTACCAAGCCGAAGATGAAGGTGAAGAAGATTGTGAGGTGCCATGGGAATTGGACAGGTTGTTGCAACAGGAAGAAAGGACCATTCAGCCTCACGAAGAGCCGGTTGAAACAATTAACTTAGGTACTGAGGAGGACAAGAAAGAAGTCAAGGTGGGTGCCAATTTGGGACCCAGTGTCATAGACCGTCTGATTCAGTTTCTGCATGATTATGTTGAGGTCTTTGCCTAGTCGTATGAAGACATGTCGGGATTTGATACAGACATTGTGGTACATCGGCTACCCACAAGAAAATATTGTCCGCCAGTAAAGCAAAAAGTTCGCCGCATGAGGCATGATATGTCAGAAAAGATTAAAGCATAAGTCATGAAGCAATTCAATGTTGGATTCTTGGCTGTTACCTCTTATCCCCAATGGGTCGCCAATGTTGTTCCATTGCCCAAGAAAGACGGCAAAGTGCGAATGTGTGTGGACTACAGAGATTTGAATAGCGCAAGCCCCAAGGATGACTTCCCGCTACCCACATTGATATTCTGGTTAACAACACAGCACAACAAAAAGTGTTTTCCTTCATGGATGGTTTCTCAGGCTACAACCAAATCAAAATGGCACCTGAGGATATGGATAAAACAACCTTTGTTACACAGTGGGGCACATTCTGCTATAAGGTCATGCCATTCAGACTGAAGAATGCTGGGGAAACCTATCAGCGTGCCATGGTAGCTCTATTTCACGACATGACACACCACGAAATAGAGGTCTACATAGACGATATGATAGCCAGATCTCAAACAGAAGAAGAGAATCTCGATCATTTACAAAAGCTATTTGAGAGGCTAAAGAAATACAAGCTGAGGTTGAACCCAAGTAAATGCACGTTCGGGGTACGGTCTGGTAAACTCCTAGGCTTTGTCGTCAGCAACAAAGGTATCGAGGTTGATCCTGCCAAAGTTAAAGCAATATAAGAGATTCCTTCTCCTCGTACTGAGAAGGAAGTCAGAGGATTTTTGGGACGTTTGAATTACATCGCCAGATTCATTTCTCACCTGACAGCTACTTGTGAACCAATCTTCAAATTATTGAAGAAATATCAAGTAGTCAAATGGAATGATGAATGCCAAGTTGCTTTTGACAAAATCAAAGAATACTTACAAGAGCCTCTTGTGTTGTTACCACCTGTCGAGGGAAGGCCATTGATCTTGTATCTGATTGTTTTAGAAAACTCAATGGGGTGTGTGCTGGGGCAGCACGATGAATCTGTCCGAAAAGAGCATGCTATTTATTATTTGAGCAAAAAGTTTACCGACTGTGAAACAAGATATTCACTGCTCGAGAAAACTTGTTGCACTTTGGCATGGGCTTCTCGCAGGCTAAGACAGTATATGCTAACCCATACTACCTTGTTGATATCTAAAATGGATCCAATAAAATACATCTTCGAGAAACCTGCTCTCTCTGGGAGAATAGAAATATGGTAGATGATCCTGACGGAATATGACATACAATTTACTACCCAGAAATCAATAAAGGGCAGTGTACTGGATGATCACCTTGCTCCAAGCTGTGGAAGACTACCAATCCATGAAGTTCGAATTCCCAGATGAGGACATCATGACAGTAAATAATTGTGAAGAGATCAAACCATATGACGGACCTGAACAAGAATCCCGATGGATTTTGTTTTTCGATGGGGCATCCAACGCACTTGGAAATGGTATTGGTGTTGTACTCATATCTCCTGAAGGGTCTCATACTCCCTTTACCGCAAGACTCTGCTTCAATTATACAAACAACATGGCAGAATACGGTATCCCAAAGAGAATCATCACTGACAATGGTACGAATCTCAACAATACTATGATCACCGCCCTATGCGTGCAGTTCAAGATACAACATCATAACTCTTCCCCTTACCGGCTGAAGATGAATGGCGCTGTAGAAGCCGCTAACAAAAACATCAAGAAGATCATACAAAAAATGACAGTGACCTATAAGGACTGGTATGAGATTCTACCATTCGCTCTTCACGGTTACCGTACCACGGCGCGCACGTCGACAGGGGTAACTCCATTCTCCTTAGTATATGGCATGGAAGCTGTCCTACCAATTGAAGTCCAGATACTTCCTCTGAGAATCATACAGGATGCATGGATGAATGAAAATGATTGGATCCGAAATCGGTTTGACCAGTTGAACTTAATCGATGAGAAGAGGCTCACAGCTATTTGTCATGGTCAGATGTACCAAAAACGAATGATCAAAGCTTTTAACAAAAAGGTCAAACGGCAGGTATATCGGGTCGGTGACTTGGTAATCAAGCGTATCATATTGCCACAAGGTATTCCCAGGGGGAAATAGACTCCTACATACGAAGGACCGTTTGTGATCAAAAGCATATTCTCTAGTGGAGCAATGATCTTGACCACTATGGACGGCGACGACCTCCCACACCCTGTAAACGCGGATATAGTCAATAGATACTACGCATAAACAAGGATCCGCTAGGTCGACTGACCTAGGCAAAAATTAGGGCATCCCGAATAACCAAAAGGTTCGGGAAAAAATTAGGGATAAAATACAAAAAAAATCTGTACACCCGGCAAGCTGAAAACCTAAAAGGGCAGCTTGGGCAAAAAAGGGTACCCTGGTGAATCGAAAACCCGAAAGGGCAGTTCAGGAAAAAGTTAGGGAATTAAAGCGTATGACTATGTCCCGTTGGATCACCTTATAGACAATCTTCAACGTCAACCAACCAGCTTAAACGGTTCTAATCAATCCAATCAGCTTCGCCGAGGCGACAAGTAGACAAGACACTCAGAGGCACGAAAACTATAGCAGAATAGGAACCCTATGGGATTATTTCACATAGTTATCTTTTCTTTGTATCAATTTTCATCTTTTTACGACGACATTCTCTTACTAGAGTGCTCGTCTCGTTGTACAAAAAAAAAAGAAGACTTATTCAAGTTAATACAAAGATATCCTTTTTGAAAGTGCAAAACTATCTGTTTTTCTTTATTTATGTGTTTTGCTTACAAAAACGTCCAATGATTTATTTTTGAACATATGCATTTGAACGTGATTACTTTTTACAAATGAACAAAAAATAGAAGGACAATCGCTAATGGCTTCAAGAAACAGGATAATATCTTCAGACTATTCCATAAAATTCCCGCATGTACTTTCCCCAGCAAGAGCGGAAACAAAGACGCCCTACTAAAG
Source organism: Vicia faba (assembly GCA_948472305.1). Classification (NCBI taxonomy): domain Eukaryota; kingdom Viridiplantae; phylum Streptophyta; class Magnoliopsida; order Fabales; family Fabaceae; genus Vicia; species Vicia faba. Next base: position 1,185,598,263 of record OX451735.1, on the reverse strand, counting down.
GATCACTAACGTACCCCCAGTATGCAGCCTGGAGGTATTAAGCGCTCTCACATCCCTGACAGAGCAAAACCTCTATCTACCGCTCCAAAGATTCCCCAACGAAGGATGCCCGACTTCTCAGGTTTCCCCAACAGGATTTCACGAAGTCCACGAGTAATACACGGTGTTTCCCTTCCACAACAGAGTTTATTTCTCTAAAAGTGGAAATTCATCCATCAGCACATCAATTTCAAAATATGGAGACCCACACTCCGCATTCCCAGCAATACCCAGGGATTTATTTTCCCCGACTCCAGCAACGCGGTGGCAAAATAATTAATATGTCCATACATTTGCATTCATACGTCATAGCACTGACAACACAAGTACATACAGTTCAATCTCATTTATTTTAAGAAAATAGCATCATACCATGCACTGCATATGTCATAGAATTGCATACAATTAACTCTCCACCTTTTCAGGAAAAATTAATTTACAGGAAATTATCATCAGTTTCCGAGAAAAGGCTGACATCTGCTAGTTCAGATAAATCTCTCAATGATTTATTCTGATTCTTCTCCAGATTCCTACTGGTTCAATTTAAATCTCTCAATGGTTTATCTTGATTCTTTCCTCGCAGACATATTCTCTATTTCAGATAAATCTCTCAACTATTTTTTCTGATTCTTCGCTAGATTCCTGCTGGTTCAATTTAAATCTCTCAACGGTTTATCTTGATTCTTTCCTTGCGGACATATTTTCTCTAACTCAGGTGAATCTCTCAATGATTTGTTCTGATTCTTCTCCAGATTCCTGCTGGTTTAATTTAAATCTCTCAACATTTTATCTTGATTCTTTCCTCGCAGACATATTCTCTATTTCAGATAAATCTCTCAATGATTTATTCTGATTCTTCGCTAGATTCTTGCTGGTTCAGATGAATATCTCAACGATTTATTCTGATTCTTCTCCAGATTCTTGCCGGTTCAGTTTAAATCTCTCAATGATTTATCTTGATTCTTTGCTCGCAGATATATTTTCTATGGTTCAGATAAATCTCTCAACGATTTGTTCTGATTCTTCTCCAGATTCCTACTGGTTCAATTTAAATCTCTCAACGGTTTATCTTGATTCTTTCCTCGCAGACGTATTCTCTGTTTCAGATAAATCTCTCAACGATTTATTCTTATTCTTTGCTAGATTCTTGCTTGTTCAGATAAATCTCTCAACGATTTATTCTGATTCTTCTCCAGATTCCTGCTGGTTTAATTTAAATCTCTCAACAATTTATTTTGATTCTTCTCCAAACCCTTACTGGTTCAGATAAATCTCCCAATGATTTGTTCTGATTCTTCCCCGGACTTCTGCTGTTTCAGTTTAAACCTCTCAACAGTTTATTCTGATTCTTCCCCACCGACAATTTTCTCTAGTTCAGATAAATTGCACCAAGATTTATTCTGATGCTTCCTAGTCAAAGTTAATCCAAGACCTCTATTGGTTCAGCTTAAATCACCTCAAGATTTATTCTGATTCTTTCCAAATCAAACAACATTCAAGATTTCTGCTAGTTCCAGTTTAAATCAACCAAAGGATTATTCTGATTTTCTTTTCTGTTGAAGTCGAGTTCAGACTTCGTCTACTTCTGTCAACAATCACCTTTGGATGGAATCTATAATGCAATCTCCGACAACTCTCCATCATTTCTACAAATGGAATCTTTAATCCCAATCCCTACACAATCAACCAGCGCATCATCAAGTGCAAATTTCTGGGCACTCTAGTGTTCAATCATCTTCCACTTTCAAGCCACGAACGAAAAACATGTCGATCTCTTTTTTTCAAGTTTAAGAAGATTGAACAGGGGCAGATGTTGTACCCCAAAATTTCCCTCCCATTTTTCATTCAAGATACTATCCTAGGGTTTATCGAATACCTAATTTGACTCAGAAGTTGATCAGACAGATTCTCTTCCAAAGCAGTAAATCAGCAATTAGGGTTTTGCATTTCTCAAAGAAAATTGAGTCTTAAAGGTTTCAAATGGTCTTCATGTCTCCTCAAGGTTGTTTAAGTCAGTTTTCAAACCTCACATTGCAAGTTTTCTCAATCAATAGTCCAGATAACTGAAAACGACTACATCGACTTGAAAATCGCCCTTTTTGCAAGAACAAATTCAAACGATCGTAACTTCTTCATTATTCAATATTTTTGAATGGTTTTTTCTTGTGAATGATTCTACTTGATTCCATCCCAAATTTATCTTCATAAATCAAGAACTGATTACGCATAGAGGATCACAAAAAATTCGAATGCGTTGGAAGTTGCATCATGAATTTTGACCTAATTTCAAATAACAGTCGCCTGATTTCTAAGAATTGTGATTTATTCAAATTACAAGACTTTGAGACGATTATTTCTGTTCATGGTCATATGTGATGTCACTCAAGGGTTTATCTTCAAAGAATCAAAGGAAAATTGTGTTTGGAAGACTTTAAAATTATCGAATCATCGCAAGGCATTTGTTGATTTTGAATTTTTCTTAACCACAGTTTACTGAAAGATTAACGTTTGTTCTCAGAGCATGTTTGTTTGGACAAGATGTGAAGATTAAGACTATCATTTAAAACAATCATGATTTTGGATTCAAATTGACCAAATGAATTACATTCTTAAACATTTATTTTGTTTAGGAATTGGAGTACAAGGTGCATGTTTGTTTGAAATACAGTTACAAAGTTTATTTCTGATTATTTGGAATTCAAGTTTACCAGACTGAAGTATTTTATTTCAAATATTCTGATTGGGAATTTCAAAAATCCAATTAGAATACAAAAATTTGTACAAGATCCTATCATACCAAAGTTGTTCAACTCTTTTTATTATTACACTGCAAATGAAATTACAAATTTTGTTTGTTTACAAAGAATTACAAATTTCTTGTTTACAAAGAGAAATTACAATTTGTTGTTTACAAAGGATTTCAAGTTTTAATACTTCATTGATCACAAGGATACTTCATGCTACAATTCAAGTTATTTCCCAATTTCAAACACACCATCCAAGGTTGTTACAAAACTTCAATTCTTTCAATACTTTATGTTCTACAACTTATTGTTATTCAAGAATACATTGGTACAACTATTGAATACAATACTTCCAAAATACATCAAAGTACAAGAGTAATTGTTCTAAGTTACAAAGAAAATCAAGTGAACATTTGACCTAAGAGAAACTAATCCATGATCAAGTTGCTTGAAGATTCAAATTATATCAATTCCTTTGACTTTTCTCCAAGACCTTCATGTTTGCCACAGATTCCTTGCATTCTTTGCCTTGCCATATCCACTTTTTCTCACATGAAACAAGAGAAAGAGAGCATGATTAGTACACGAAATAAATATGAACATGAACAAGGAATTTTCAAAGAGCTATTTCACAAATCCATCACTAGGGTTTGTGTAGGAATCAAAATTAGGGGGTGGTTATCGAATCATGTTCAAACATTCCACAAAGCCTCATTTGATTTGTTTCACATAATCAGATTTTTAAATGTTTAATCATAGGCCCCAAATTCTATTGCAAATCACAAAAAAGATCGCCTTTATTGGTTCAAAAAAGAAAAAGAAAAAAGAAAATTACCAAGGCTGCAAACAGCAAACAAACGGCTAAAACATGAAAGTCAAAAACTGCTAAACAGCAGCAGCAGAAGGCAGACCTGCATTAAAACAGGCTAGTAGCAACTACAAGCAAAACAACCCTCAACAAACAGTAGTCAAACCGGCAACATTACAACAGCCTTAAACAAACAGCCAAATGCACAAACCAACAAGCAGCTAACAGCGGGCCAGAAACGTAAACATCAAGCAAAATTTCAGGGCCAGAAATGCAAACAGAATGCAGCACAGCAAACCACAAAATAACATAACATCAATTAAAACCTTGTCATCATTTTCCTATAAACAGACAAACCCTTCAGAATTTTTAGAAATAACCAAAAGGTTTTTACCATTGAAAGATAAAAGAGGGAAAGAGACAAGTTTTGGAAAGATGTCACCTAGGCCACAAACAGTCCCAAAGTTGCCAAACCAGCTGCTATCACAAAAAACAAATTGGCTGCAAAAACAACCCTGCTACAACCCTTCTACATCCTGCACCAAAACTTGCACTAAAATGGCAAAACATAACCTGCACTCTAAAGCCCAAAGTTAGAAAACCAATTTTATTCAAAACTCATCAAACCTTCCCTCCATTTTCTGACTTCTCAGTCACTATAACACAAGACCAAAGGGCAAAAAACGAAGGGGACAGAATAATATACAAAAAGCCAGCGAGAATCACCAACTGAAAAAGGTCAAATTTTTCCACAAATCATTGGTCCCAAACAAATACTCAAAAACCAGCAAGAATAACCAACAACTCAAAATAAAAACTCATAATGAACCAGTAACTCAAAACAAACAACAAAAAAGCCAAAAAATTTGTTCATCATTTTTCCCTCCTCAGAATCCATTTAGAAGATACAAAGCTACACACAAATCTCAGAAATTGCAAGAACCCCACAAAATCATAGCAAGCTATCAAGTTCAGAAGAAGAGGAAAGCAAGATATAAACTCAAATAATACCAAAAAGAAAAACTTCAAAAAAGGTTGGAAGCTCACGGATCCAAAAACTACGGCCTCCATCTTCTTTTTTTCTTTTCGTTTTTGCTTTCCATTTAGCATCCTTCAACATAATCACTGATTTTTGTCACATCTTTGACTTAGAGTTTCGCTCACCCCTTTTTAGATCTAGGGTTATAGGATAAAAATCTGCAAAAAGTAACATTGGATTAGAAATTAGAAAGAAGAGACGGTAAGATTCATGTAAGAAAAGTGAGGATTAGAGTCGCGCTGCCGCCATCACCACCGTAAGTAGATTTCCGGTGCAGCCAGACTGTCTTCCCCGGTGGAGACTCCCAACAAGAGAGAAGAGAGAGTATCGTGTCAATAGAGAAGAGAGATTATCGTGTTAAGAGAGAGAGAGAAGTGAGTTATGAGTTTATTTTTACTTAATTTGTTTTTTTTTGTTAATTATAATATTATGCCTAATCTGGTGGTGACACTTGTCACCACCCCTTAATCACTCTGAGGAATCATGCGCATGCACTCCCATGTTAGCAGTTCATGCACCCTCATCATCCCTCCGCCTGATTCACATCATTATCAATCAACGCTCTTTAGCGCACCAAAGGAGCACGCCCATGGGGCACCTACTGGAGATTGCTGCACTGGATCAGCCAGGAGCATTGGGCTTTCCCCTTCATTTGGGCCAACCAGATTTATTTCTACACCCCCTAGATTTGCTCCAATGCAGGGCCATTTCTAAACCTTTCTCTTATATTTTTTTAATTATTTGATTTTTATTTTATATTTCAGCATATATTTAAAATTGCAAATAGATCAATGTTGTTTTAAATAATTATTAACTTTAAAATAATTTTTGTTTGACATTATTAATTAAATTATTAATTAACTTTATCAAATGAAAAGAGTTTTAACTTAAATAATTATTTAATGGTTTGGACTTGTATTGTGTGATTTAGTTATAACTTAAGTGTTTATTTCTTATTGTCACCCCCATTCATTAATTTGTACCCCCATTTCCGAAGCTTTGTAATAGCGTAGAATTTCAATTTCCGCACTTTACTGTTTTACTTATTACTATATAGTAATTAGGCGTGTATGGAAAGATTAAAAAACAATCACTAGATAACCTAATTTCAACAAAAATAATCTGAATCGAACACACTTTTTCATATGCGCACCTCTAGGGTAACCTTGCTCGTTACCTCGGAAACACAGTCATGTCCCTCGAATATGGGATGTTTTAGCAAAGATCCTTCGATAAAAAGGATCGTAGTCCCTCGATGACCCTCGAAGTTGCCCCCGGTAAAACGATCTAGTCCCTTACGAAAAATTGCTAAAGCGTCTCATAAGTTGCTTTCAATGACTGTAAAATTCACCCGTGCCTGTCCTTTCACATCCAATAATGGGGCTTCTTACCAAATAAATGGTAAGATAGCAACATTTAAAGGAGGAATAAAAGAACACTTAAAAGCTTTTGAGTAGGTAGATTCTCTCCTAGTTACTCGCTTGCTCACGATAAAAAAAACATTTCTACACTAACACTTTCATCTCAAAAACATTTTCAAAAGGACAAAACATTTTATATACGTTCTTATAGAGACAAGAACCATTGCAAAACATCTTTTCAAAAACCACTTTCAAAAACACATTCCACAAACACATCTTTGAAACTATCTTTCGAAACAAAACCTTGTACGCGTTCTTATAGAAACAAGAACCATTACAAAGATATTTTCAAAATACTTTCAAAGCCCACACCACAAGCACATTGACAAAGCAAAAGTAAGTGCTAATACCTTCCCTCTTCATAATCTACCCCCGAACCCGACAAATAATCTTGAAAGGTCTTTCCTGTTCATTTTTTACCTTTCCTTTTGGATAAAAGAAAAGTTGGTGACGACTCTTGCTATCCGCACAAATGCGATCAAAACGCAAACGACCCGAGTCATTTCTCCCTCCGTATCACAACCTACATTAGAGGAGTATTCTTATCTACTGGGTTTAATTATTATTGATCATGTTCCTTTCACCAGTTTGGAGAGGGAGCCAAAGTATCATGATATTGCTACTATGGTTCATTTGGGGAAGTCGGAGATTGAGGCCCACATGACTACTAAAGGAGGAATCAGAGGATTACCCACTCATCTTTTATTAGAGAAAGCTCGCTATTTTACTAGGATGAAGAGTACAATCGCTTTTAAAGCCATCTTTGCTATGCTTGCTTATGGGTTGTTCTTATTTCTGAATGTCGACAACTTTATGGATATTAATGCCATAAGGATATTTTTGATAGGGAATCTAGTCCCTAAGTTATTAGGATATGCTTATTACTCCATTCATCTTCGGGATTCTTAGCATGGAGGGATGATCATTTGTTCCACGCCTTTGTTGTATCAGTGGTTTGTTTCTCACTTACCTCGGTTTGATGCTTTCTGGGACATCAAGAAGCAAACTCATTAGGCATCAAATATTATGGCCCTCACTCATTCAGATATTGTTTGGTATCATCAAGATTACCATGATGTAGAGATTGTCGATAGTTGTGGTAGTTTCCCCAGTGTACCTTTTCTTGGTACAAAGGGGGGAATTAACTATATATCTGTTCTTGCATGACGTCAGCTTGGATTTCCGATGAGAGATAAGCCAAATAGTATTCATCTGAGTGGTTTATTTCTCAAAGAGGGAGAGGATCATAAGAAAGCTAAGTAGGAGATTGCAAAGGCTTGGCACCATGTTCACAGGAAGAGTTGAAAGGACTTGGGACCTAGAGGAGTTGTTGTTTGGAACCTTATCTCTGGTGGGTACAAGCAAGGATGTTTGTAAAGACCACTCGTCCCCTTTTAGACGATATGGAAGAGCTTTAGCTTTCCCTAGTCAGGATGCAGCAGGAGAAAGAGGCTTGGAAGAATAAGTGTCAGACTTGAGAGATAACCTACCGAAAAGACCTGAAAGAGAAGGATGATGGAGAGGCAATAGGATTTATTTTCCTATAGAGCTCGATCAGGACCTCGTTTTTCAATTCCCGACTATGGTGATTGGAAAGTGGTTGCCGACAGGTATGCAGAAGAGAAAAAGCAGTTGAAGGCTCAGATTGCAAGACTCACGGGAAAGCGTCAGTGTGTGGAATAATCTTAATCAGCTCTGCCTTCTTAGGATTTTAGATTCTATCTTCTATTGAACTTGGGATTGTTGAAACTTGTACTAAAAGTGGTAATCCATTTTGAAGTTATTATAATGAGATTCTCAGTATTTCAAAATGTGTTAGTACTTTAGTATTTGCAAATTGCCTATAATTCTTTGGGTCCCTTGAAAAAATAATAATAAAATAAATCATGTGAATTGCATATCATGCATCATCTCGTACATATTTATTACATTTCTGTTCATACCCAAGTGTCTTACTGAATTTCTGTACTTCATTTAGCAAGTTGTCTCACCGGTATAGTACTCGGGCTGATTCCATGAAGAAAATAGAGAATCTTTAACAAGAGAATCGCGAGCTACGCGAAGAGGTTACTGCTTTTAAGGTCGGTATGGCCAATCTGACTGCTTTGATGGAATCGTTGGTGACTGCTCAGAATCAGCCACCACTTACTCAGCCACAACAAACAACAATTGCTTCTGAAGGTCCATCAATTTTGGTTTCTGTTACTCCAGTTACTATTGTTCAGAATTGTATGCCTCAGGGTTATCCGTGGGGAATGCCGAATAATTTCATGCCAGAAGGTTACAATATTGACGCTCAAGTTGCTCTAGTTGTTCAAGCTGCTGCTACTCCTGCACCTCCTGTGGTGCATGTTACCCATGCTGCTAGAAATGAGATTCATTATGTTACACCACCTTCGGTGAATGTTATGCTATTTGTTAATGATGAAGTTTATCGTCCTGTTCCTCCATTGAGTGAAAGTGTAGGTTTCTATGACCGGTTGGATGACTTTCAAGACCAGTTCAATGAGATGCAGAAGGAAATGAAGGCCCTTTGAGGAAAATAATTGTTTGGACAAAACGTTAGTGAGCTCTTCCTAGTTCCCAATGTAAAGATGCCAGGAAAGTTTTAAGTGCTAGAATTTTAGAGGTACAAGGGTAACTCTTGCCCTCATGACCACCTTCTGATGTATATCAGGAAAATGTCAACCCATATGGATGATCAGTCTTTGCTCATTCATTTCTTCCAAGATAGTTTAATTGGTGCTACTCTAAAGTGGTATATGAGTCTGGACAGTAGTAGTATCCGTACCTTCAATGATCTGGGAGAAGTCTTCATCAAACAGTATAAGTACACTATGTTCATGGCACCTGACCGTGACCAGTTGAGGGCAATGGCTCGGAGAGACAAGGAGTCGTTCAAAGAATATGCACAAAGATGGCGCAAGATAGCTGCCCAGGTGGTTCCACCTATGGGAGAACAAGAAATGACCAAGGTCTTCTTGAAAACCATTGGATCATTTTATTATGAAAGGATGGTCGCCAGTGCGCCGAGTGATTTCACCAAAATGGTAAGCATGGGTGTTCGTTTGAAAGAGGTTGTCAGAGAAGTGCGCTTGACAAAAGATGAAGGGACGAAGAAGTCGTCGTACGGGTTCTCTCAGAAGAAAGAAATCAAAATGAATGTTGTTATTGGAGAGAGAAAGATTAAACCACCTAGAAGGCATCAATGGTACCAGTAACAGGTTTCTTCTATGACTCCAGTCATCAATGTAGCTCCAACCACTGTTTCCTATCAAAGACCATCCCCTCATAGAAATCAAGGGAAGAATCAGAAGAGAGAGGCTTTTGAATCTATTGAATGAGCTATGAAGAGTTGCTTTCGGCTTTGATTTAGAAGAAGTTGTTTCAGACCAGGCTGCCCCCTGCTATACCATCACCTCTACTTTGGTATTATAAGGCAGACTAGACGTGTGCTTTTCATTAGGGAGCACCAGGGCGCAGTATTGAGAATTGTTATCCTTTGAAATCTAAAGTACAAAAGAGGGTGAGATTTGGCCTCTTATCCTTTAAAAATGTTGGCCCTAACATGAAAAATAATCCTTTACCTAAGCATGGAGAAGAAAATGCTGTAAACATGGTTCCTGGTTGTCCAGGGGACTTCCGGATTTTTGATATCAACCTGGTTAGAGGAGATTTGGTAAAGATGCATGCCGACCACTGCGAGTTCAGTTACTATATGCATGACCATGCTGGTTGTGGTATTTACAGTACAAATATCTAGGGATGTGATAAGATAAAAGCTGATCTTCAGGAAATGATGGACAAAGGCCTCATTCATATAATCGGGCCTAAGGCGGAGTATGAAGAGGATGTGAACATGGTCTTCAGATGTCACGGTGAATTCCTAATTTTTGACGTGAATCATATGAATGATGATTTGGTGCAGTTTCACGCTACCTTTTGTCACATTGATGGTCAAGAAGAACACCATTATGGGTCTTTCCAGATCTGATATAGAGATTCTCGAGGTTGTTCCATAGTGAGAAAGGGTGTTCAGTTGTTATTGGACAATAGTACTATCAAAGTTTCAGGCAATAAAGATGATTATCGTGGGATTAACGTGATTGAAGATTGCTCAGTCGAAACTATGTCATATGATGAGTATGATTCTGCAGATGAATTCTTTTCCTCAAATGAATATGTGCTCTCCAGCAATGATTATGTGATGTCTAAGTATTCTGAAGAAAGGGTGAATATTATTATGCTTTGTTTTGGTGTTCCCGCCCCTATAGAGATTGAGTATCATAGTAAGCCAGATGTTTCTCCAGTAGTGATTTGCTTTTCGGGTCCTATTCCTTACGAATCAGACAAAGTCGTGCCATAAAAATACAATGCTACGATCCTAGAGGATGGTGTGGAAGTTCCCATCCAACCATTGTTTGATGTCAAGAATATTGCTGAAGCTAGTCGAGTGACCCGCAGTGGCCGTATTCTCGCACCTGTCATTCAAGGGAATGTTAATGCTGATAAAAATATTGTCGAAAGTACTGAACCTAAGAAAGAAGTAGGGGAATATAGTGGTACTACTCTGGAAAAAGATGTGGACAATATATTAAAAATTATCAAGATGAGCGACTACAAGATCATAGATCAATTATTGCAGACTCTATCAAAGATATCTATTCTAGCCTTACTAATGAACTCTTCTTCCCACAGGGAATCTTTGATGAGAGTATTGGATCAAGCTTTCATGGAAAGTGATATGCCTTTGGACCAATTCAGTAGTGTTGTCGGGAATATTACATCCTGTAATAACTTGTGTTTCTGTGATGACGAGTTTCCCGATGAAGGAAGGAATCATAACTTGGCTCTCCATATCTCCATGAACTACAAGAACGATTCATTATCCAATGTGCTAATTGACAATAGGCCCGATTTAAATGTCATACCGAGGAGCACACTTATGAAGCTAAAATACCAAGGAACTCCCATGCCCCTGAGTGGCATAATTGTGAAAGCTTTTGATGGGTCGAGGAAGTCTGTCATCAGGGAAGTAGATTTTCCTATCCACATAGGCCTGCACCTATTTCAGATTACTTTCTAGGTTATAGATATTGTTCTCGCTTACAACTGTTTACTGGGACGATTGTGGATCCACGAGGAAGGAGTTGTTGCTTCAACTTTGCACCAGAAGCTGAAGTTTGTTCGTTAAGGAAAAGTGGTTATCATAAATGGAGAACAAGCATTATTGATATCTAATTTGTCCTCTTTCAGTGTTGTGGTAGCAAATGAAGCTGCTATTGGAACTCAATTCTAAGCTTTATCCATTGATAATATAAGGGAAAATAAGAATTGTATAACTTCGTTTAAAGATGCTCAGTAGGTAGTGTGTAATGGCCGTAGTAAAGTATGGGGGCATATTGTTGATCCGCCTGTGAATAAGAATATAGCTGGTTTGGGATTCTCTGTGAAGAATGGTAAAGGTGAGAATATGAAGGTGAAGTCTTCTTTGGGAAAATATCAAGATTTCTTTCGTAGCGGAGGTTATCTTCTTCTAACTGTTCTGAGGATCAATGCTATTCTGGAAGGCGAAGCTGAGCAAGAGATGCCGAAATATGTGACGCACGGAGTCAGACTCCAAAATTGGATCACTATTGATATTCCCTCTTGCATTCATATTTCAAAGTAATTTGTTTTTTTGTTTATCTTTTAAAAATCTATCACTCTGCCCAAGGTGAAAGTATTGATATTGTATAGGCATATATGTGGCTTTGATCTTTAAAATCATTAATAAAAATTGTCTTTGATTCCCAAATTGTGTCTTTATTTTCTGCTTTTTCTTGGAAAATGGTAATCAGAAAAAAAATTCAAAATAAATAATAATTGTAATTGAATCTGCATCATCACTTGCTATATGTGTCAGTTTCTAAAAGCAATCATAAATCATATGTGCATATTAATTAAAAAACATGTTGAGTACAATGACTCTTCACCCTCTCCTAAATTTGAATATCCTACGTATGTGGCCGAAGGAGAAGAATATGATGAAATCCCAGAAGAGGTTTCATGGTTGCTTGAGCGAAAGGAAAGCATCATTCAGCCGTATAAAGATCTATTAGAGACAATTAATTTGGGTTCAGAGGAAGATCTGAAAGAAGTCAAGATTGGAACATTGCTTCATCCCGACGTAAAGAGAATGTTGATTGAATTGTTGAAAGAGTATGTGGACATCTTTACTTGGTCATACCAAGACATGCTTGGTTTGGATACTGAAATTGTGGAACATAATTTGACGCTAAAGCCAGAATGCCCGCCAATCAAGCAGAAATTTCAAAGAACTCACCCTGATATGGCAGTAAAAATTAAAGAAGAAGTATTAAAGCAGATTAATGCTGGTTTTCTTGTGACATCAGTGTACCCTCAGTGGATTGCTAATATTTTCCCAGTACCAAAGAAATACGGAAAAGTTTGCATATGCATTGATTATAGATATTTAAACAAAGCTAGTCTAAAAGATGACTTTCCATTGCCACATATTGATATATTGGTTGACAATACAAAAAAAATTCAAAGTACTCTCGTTCATGGACGGATTTTCCTGATATAATCAAATCAGAATGGCTCCTGAGGGCAAGGAAAAAATAAAGTTTATCACACCCTGAGGAACATTCTGCTACAGAGTGATGCCCTTGGGTTGAAGAATGCTGGTGCAACATACCAGAGGGCTATGAAAACCATATTCCATGATCTAATGCACAAGGAAATTGAGGTATATATTGATGATACGATTGCTAAATCATAGACTGAAGAAGGGCATATAGAGGATTTGTTGAAATTGTTCCAGCATTTGTGGAAGTATCATCTCCGCTTGAATCCAAATAAATGCACCTTTGGTGTATGATCAGGGAAATTGTTAGATTTCATTGTTAGCCAAAAATGAATTGAAGTTGACCCTGATAAAGTTAAGGCAATTCAAGAAATGCCAATTCCGAGAACTGAAAAGAAAGTTAGAGGTTTCCTTGGGCGTTTGAATTACATTTCCTGATTTATTTCCCATATGACTGCTACATGCGAACCGATCTTTAAGTTGTAAAAGAAAGATCAAGGTTGTGTGTGGACAGATGATTGCTGTGATCCGGTGGGAAAGAACTGACTGTTTTGGAATGCTGGTTCGCGTTTTGCGTTTGTTTTCGCAAAATGTCGCGGTGATCAAGAGTCAACACCGTCTTTTATTTTATCCAACAAGGAAAGGAAAAAAGCACAAAAAAATTCCTTTTTCGAGATGTTTCTCGGGTTCGGGAGGTAGATTATAGAAAGGGAAGGTGTTAGCACCCTTTCTATCTGTGGTTATCCACGGGCTCTTAGGTACTTGCTCATTGTGTTTTCAAAAGTTTGCTTTTCTTTGTGTTTGTGAGTTTGAAAAGAGTTTTTGTTTTGAATAGAGTGTAAGTGTGAAAAGTTTTGTTTTGTTTTAAAAGGAGCAAGTACTTAAGAACCATCTACCTACTCAAAAATGAATTAAACTGTGCAAATGTCCTTTAGACAATGCTATCCCACTATTGAGGAGTAGGTAGCATCATCGTTGGAGTTTTCGGGTCAATTCGATTAAGGGATGTATGGTCACTAAATAAATGTTAGGACGCCTTAGCGGTAACCCTAATGTCTTAGATCATTTTATCTGAGGCAACCGTTTCGAGGCAACTTATGATCTTTGGACAAGAGGGCGATCTCTAAAACTTCCTATACTCAATGACCATGTTCGAGGCAACCAAGTGAGGTGTACCCTAAGAGTGGCATGTGCGAGTGTGTTATTTTCAGTTATTTTTATCTGTACATGTTAATGGTGATCTACTGTTGATTTTAGGTTAAAGATTTATCTTGTCAAGCATTGCCTATTTATCAAACATCTAACAGTTAATAGTTGCGGAATGTAAATTGCGGAAAATAAATCTAAGCTATTACAAGGCGTCGGGTATTTACATCGCCAAAGACAAACCCTTTTGAAATTAAATTGCGAAAAGTAAATAAAAGCGATAAATAAATAAAGTCCTAAGTTAAAAACTATTACATTCCCAAAGCAGTTACAATATTGAAATATGGATCAAAAATAATACGCGCGCGAGAAAATTGAATCGGAGTGTCTTAGGGTTTTGACCATTTTTATTAAATAAAGCATATTTTTTGTTATTTTTGAATTAAAAATTAGTCTAAATTAATAATTGAATTAATATATTTTTTTGGATTTTTTAATATTTGAGGAAATAAAATAAAAATGATTGAAAGTTATTAAAAACCCTAATTCTAAATTGATTTTAATTTAATGCAAAAGATATTAAAATTGTACCTAAATTAAAAACTAACTAAATTAATTGACTAAAATTTATTTACAAAATAATGAAATAGTGAAATTAATAAAAATATTATTTTTATTTTAGGTTTTCTGATTTTTTATAAAAAAATGTTAATTGGTTAATTAATTAATAACAAAATAAATAATTAAAACAAAAATGAAAATATGATGGAAAAAGAAATAACCCAGGGGGGTACTGGGCTTAATTTGGGTGTGAATCTGGCAATTTTCCAGGCCCAATTGTGAATAGCCTTGTTGACCCTTTCAATCCAATGTGCGCCTTTGACTTGAGAATATGGTGAGGACCCAATTCTGGCCATTGGATCTGGTCTACAGGCCATCTGGACGAGATCTGGATGAGGGCATATGATGCACTGCAAAGCCTGAAACACATGCAATTGTCTGGAGAAAAACAAGACAAATAATATTGGGGGACCTGGGATTCGAACCCAGGTCCCAATGCTCATTGACACGCTCCCTTGGCCAACTCATCCATGCTGCTTAGTTGTTAGTGGAATGGAAAACAAATATTATAAGACAAACAATTAAGTATGCCTGGCAAAAAAATAATAACGTGCAATTTGTTTGAATGAACCAATGACGCTAAGACACGTCTTCGTCTTCTTCAACAAAGACTGGTTCATTTACCTACGGATTTTATTCCGCAACTAAATCCATGGCATCATCCTACCATGTGCTACAGGCCATATAAATGCCAATGGGGACCATCACTGCATTCGTCTCTCTCCCCTGATCATTCCTATACCCATCATTAGCCTCAATTTATCCTGCATAAAAAACGCCTAAAAAACAAGAACAAGAACCCTAGGTTCGGGCATCATGATACAGGTCCTAAAAATAAAATTGAATAATGCCAAAACGTTCCAAATCAAACAACAAACACAAATATGCCAAGATTTTAAAGAAAAGATGCAAGAATTGGAGATTGGGATTCCATGTTCAGAGCTTGGTTCGTGGATACTTACAGTGAGTTTCAGGCTGTCTTAGGGCTGGATTTTGATCCCTTTGGCTTCACTGGATGTCAGGGAAGAGAGTTATGTCAAGCTCTTGGACTGAATCGTACTCCAATGTTGTTTTTGATCTCCCACTTTTCAAGCTTTTTCACAAACTTCTTATGGCCGTTTCAGCAGTGCTTTTTGCATGTTCTTGCTTTGTGTGAATGTTATAGAATGAATTTAGGTCAACACTTGGGCCATAATCCATGTGCATTCAAGGTTTTGAGATTTGATATGATCACCATTATCAAGTTTCCAAATATAGGCCAAATATGATTTTTTATGCATGAAAAGCCATGATACGAGTTTGATTTGATTTATGATGATAATTGAAAGTTGTACCAATCACAAAGATATTATTTCATCAATTTTTAGATTTTTATTTGATTTAATATTGATTAAAAATGAATTAAATCAATAAAAATTAAATAAAATAGAAAAATAAATGAATGGCCATGAAACCAAGTACGGGACACGTGTGTGGCATGACAAGACCATATCAAGTGGAAAAAACTGGGCTCTTTTGTCAAAAATTGGAGTTTTGAGGATAGTTGACTTTTGGCAAATTTGGAAAAATGCCCAACTTCAACAATGCATAAATTCCTCAATTTATAACATTTGGAGGTGTTCTTGGACTTTTTAGAAACCTTGAGATGTCCTATAACCAACCCTCTTGGTCTCATATCATTTTGATCTTCCATGCTCAATGGGAAGCAATGGAAGCAATGTCAACACATACTCCTTATAAGGAATAAGATTTGGGTGTTTCGTATCCCACTCTCCTTTGATATGACTGATCACGAGAGCGGAATCTCCGAAGACACTCAGAAACTTAATCCTTAGGTCAATTACTGCTCGAAGACCCATGATGCACGCTTCATACTCCGCCATGTTGTTGGTGCAGTTGAAACATAGTCGGGCGGTGAACGGAGTATGAGAGCCTTTAGGAGATATGATCATGGCGCCAATGCCATTACCCAAAGCATTCGAAGCCCCATCAAAGTACATAGACCATCGGGATCCCTCCTCAGGTCCTTCATCCGGTCCAGGTGTCTCACAATCAGTTATCAACATGATATTCTCGTTCGGGAATTCAAAGTTCATAGACTGGTAATCAACCACTGCATGATGTGCCAAATGGTATGCCAATACACTTCCCTTGATTGCTTTTTGAGTTGTGTACTGGATGTCATACTCAGTCAATATCATCTGCCATCTTGCTATTCTTCCGGACAAGGCAGGCTTTTCGAAGATATACTTGATTAGATCCATCTTTGAAATCAACAGGGTAGTGTGAGTCAGCATATACTGTCTCAGCCGGCAAGTAGCCCGTGCCAAAGTGCAGCAAGTTTTCTCAAGCAGTGAGTATCGGGTCTCACAGTCGGTAAACTTTTTGCTAAGGTAATAAATAACATGCTCTTTTCGGCCAGACTCGTCATGCTGCCCCAGCACACACCCCATTGAGTTGTCAAGTACTGTCAAGTATAAGATCAGAGGTCTCCCTTCAACTGGTGGCATCAGGATGGGTGGCTCCTGGAGATACTCTTTGATTCTTTCGAAAGTGGCCTAACATTCATCGTTCCAACGTATCACTTGATCTTTCTTCAGTAGCTTGAAGATTGGCTCACAAGTAGCAGTTAGGTGCGAGATGAACCGGGCAATGTAGTTCAGTCGTCCCAGGAAGCCTCTGACCTCTTTCTCTGTCTTGGGAGCTGGCATCTCCTGTATGGCTTTCACCTTTGCCGGGTCCACTTGAATACCTTTGTCGCTTACGACGAAACCCAGTAGTTTACCAGACCTCACCCCGAAGGTGCACTTGTTCGGGTTTAACCTCAATTTGTATAACTTCAACCTGTCAAAAAGCTTCTGCAGATGGTCAAGGTGTTCTTCCTCAGTTTGGGACCTTGCAATCATATCGTCGACATATACTTCAATCTCATGATGGATCATGTCATGAAACAAAGCAACCATGGCACGCTGATACGTTGCCCCAGCGTTCTTCAGTCCAAAAGGCATGACCTTGTAGAAAAAGGTACCCACTGAGTACCAAAGGTGGTCTTATCCATGTCTTCCGAAGCCATCTTAATTTGATTATATCCGGAGAAACCATCCATAAAGGAGAACACCTTGTGCTGAGCAGTATTGTCAACCAGAACGTCAATATGGGGAAGAGGGAAGTCATCTTTAGGGCTCGCCCTGTTCAAATCCCTGTAATCAACACACATTCTGACCTTACCATCTTTCTTTGGCATAGGAACCACATTGGCGACCCACTGAGGGTAAGAAGTCACTGCTAGAAAACTGGCGTCGAACTGTTTCATAACTTCAGTCTTGATTTTCTCAGACATCTCTGGGCGCATACAGCGAACCTTCTGTTTTACGGGAGGACAATCTTCTTTGGTAGGCAGGCGATGAACCACAAAGTCAGTATCCAACCCATGCATATCTTCATAAGACCAGGCAAAGATCTCAACATAGTCATGCAGCATCTGAATCAACCGCTGCTTCACACTAAACTCCAGATTTGCACCAATCTTGACTTCCTTTTTGTCTGTCTCAGTACCCAGATTCACTGTTTCCACCGGCTCTTCATGTGGCTGAATGGCCCTTTCTTCCTGGAGTAGCAGTCTTGCAAGTTCACCCGACACTTCACAATCATCTTCCCCTTCGTCTTCGGCTAAGTTGATCAGATTTTAGAAGTCATAACTAGTAGTAGCAGAGCCGTTACCAGTGAGATCCAGAGTGGATGTGGACCTGTATACGTGAGTGTGTGTAAATAACTATTTTGCAATATATAATAAAGAAAAACAAAGAGCGCAAAATTTGAAATACAAGAACGTCCAATGCTTTTATTAATGATATATGAACATGACACACAAAAGCCCTCACAAATGAAGCCACGGTGCCCCGGGTGAGATACCGGGCCATAAAGTTTCAAAACATTGTCTATTACAAATTTAAAACAAAAGTTTCATTACTGGGTAACAAAAGTAATAGGGATGAAGTACTTTGCTGTCCAGTTGCTTGGTCCACCGTTGGCCGTAGGATAGATCCAGCTGTCGAATTCAGACTCTTCTACATCCTCTTCAATGGCATTTACTCCTGAGTTGTTGATGAACACATGAGGTCTTCCAATCCTTGCACTTCGAACAGACTTTTGAGCCTCTGCAGTGAAACCCAAACCAAACTTGTTAGTCTTCTGAGTGAAATCAGGAAGTCGGCCCCAATTTGCACACTCACCCTTCTCAATAACAGCCCGGGCATCCTTTAAGGAAGCCATCTTCATAGGAGAATCTTCAACCACAGTCTCAGCTAATGCCAGTGTCTGAGGAACCTCTTCAAAGTGCTGAAATGGGGTCTCAATGAACTCCCCATCCATCTCTACGTATCTGAACGAGTTGAGGTGGCTGACCATGTACTCTTCTTCCCCTTGAACTGTCACAATATTCCCTCTGACCGGGTACTTCACCTTCTGGTGGAGCGTTGAGGTTACAACTCCAGCTTTGTGGATCCATGGACGACCCAGCAAACAAGAATAGGATGGCCGAATGTCCATCACGTAGAATGTAGAATTGAAGACTTGAGAACCAACTTTAATTGGAATATCAACTTCACCGTGCACCATCCTTTTAGACCCATCAAAGGCCCTGACAACAATGTTACTTGGTTTTAGCTCTAACCCTTCTCAATCCAACCGGTCTAGAGCTTTCTTAGGAAAGACGTTCAATGAGGAACCAGTATCAACCAATACATGTGCAAGAGTAGTGCCCCTGCATTCAATGGAGACATGCAGGGCATCATTATGATTTTTCCCTTTGGCAGTTAAATCGGCGTGGATAAACCCAAGCCATTATCAGCAGTTAAATTAGCCACACAATCTGTAAATTGATCAGTTGATGTCTCTTGTGGAACGTGGGCAGACTTCAGGAAGGTAATCAGTGCCTTAGCATAGGCCTCTGAGCACAGCAATAGTGATAACATAGAAATCTTGGATGGGGTTTGCCCCAGCTGCTCAACTATGTTATAATCACTCTTCTTAATAATCTTCAAAATCTCTTCCATCTCTTGTTTGGAAGCTTCAACAGTAATAGTCTTTGGTGCCTCCGTCTGGGCAGGCATATCAGTGGTGATCCCTTTGCCCCGAGCGTTAGATGACTCGGCGACAGGGGTAAGGATAGGAACTTCATCAAGAATAGTGATAGGTACACTTGCAGGTGTAATGACAACAGGTCTTTGGACAGTTGGTGGAGCAATATCAGGTGAGAAAAGTCTGCCGTTGCGGGTGACTTTAGCAGGTCCAGTAATGTTGTTGACGCTGGTATCAGCATCCAACTCTTACTTGACTCCAAGAACATAAACATCAACCCCATAGTGCCAAGGGACAGCTTTGTCAGAGGTATAGGGGATGGGCCCCAGAATAGTGCTGATTACATGTGCGATCTTCGGAACAAATGTAATTCTAACAGGCTTCCTCGAGGGAGCCTTGGAAGAATTGTCGAAAATGGTAATAATGGAGACTTCTTCAGTAGGAATGGAAGGAACAAAAATCTTCTCAAACAGGATCTCTTTATTATCCATCAGGTTTTGGATACCTGACTTCAGGAATGGGCAACCAGTAGGTAAAACGGAACACATATGGCAACTTTCGCCACAGCCCAGAAATAAACCGGCTAGCAATAGGTTCTTCTTGACAGTCATCAGAGGGGTAGAAATATCTTCTACGGAAACCACAAACAAGTCCTCTTCTAGAGCATTCACTCCATGCTTGGGCATGGGAGCAGTTACAACATTAGGCCTCTCGGGCGCCTCAAACTCAATCTCCTTCGCATCAATTAGGTCTTGCACCTTGTTCCTCAAAACCCAACAACCGTCCGTATTATTCCCCGGGCTATCAGAGTGAAAAGAGCAGCGGGCATTAGGGTTGTACTTTGGTGACGTGGTACTTGGATTCTTCGGAGCTTCTTTTAGAATCACCAGATTGGCCTTCAGCAACTGTGGCAGAATCTGAGACAAAGTCATGCTGAGACGAGTAAATTGCCTTCAAGGTCTCTCGTCCTTTTGTTGATTGTGATGCTGAGGATAACCAGCATGTTTTGAAATAACAACCGCATTGACAGCTTGGCGGTGTTCAGATCTATTATGTCTTCTCAAACTGTAGACAACACTGGACTCTTTCTTAAATGGCTTCTTCTCGGTGCTCGATGAGGCACCCTTATGTATCTTTCCAGCCTTAATACCAGCTTCAATTCTCTCACCAGTCAAAATAAGATCTGTAAACCCAGCAGAAGAGTTTCCAATCAGATGGTTAAAGAATGGACTAGACAGGGTCCCCAGAAACATATCAATAAGTTCACGATCAGCCAAAGGTGGTTGCACCCTTCCAGCAAGGTCTCTCCATTTTTGAGCATACTCTTTAAATCCTTCACCCGTTCCTATTGACATACCCTGGAGTTGGGTACACGTAGGAGCGAGCTCGGAGTTGTACTGATACTGCCTATAGACTGCAGTAGCCAAATCCTCCCAGCTGCAGATACTGGATCCGTCCAACTGATAGAACCACTCAAGTTGAGTCCCTGAGAGATTGTCTTGAAAGAAATGGATCCACAAGTTCTTATCAGCAGTGTAAGGCTGGATCTTCCTCACATATGACCGGAGGTGCAGCTTCAGACAGGAAACTCTGTCATACTTAGCAAAGGCAGGTGCCTTGAATTTATGGGGAATTACCACCCCAGAGGATAGACCTAGGTCTCCGAAGTCCAGACCGGGCACCTTCTGAATTTCCACAGCGCTTAAACGGTCTTCCAGCTGTTTGTACTTATCCTCAACATGAGGATACTGTTCTTCATCATAGTCCGTCTCGTTGTCGGAGACCATAGGGCTAGGGGCCCTCCTTTCTTGTGGAATATCCTTCCCTCCAGATGAGGTGGTCAGATCAACTTCATTATGCATCCCGTTTCCAAACCTGCGTCCAATATTGAACAGGATGGTCCTCTTCTTCTTCTTCTTCTTCTTCTCTTTCAGAATCAAAGTCTTCAGGTCCTGCTGACCCTTGGCTAGATTCATGAACAGCTCTTGAAACTAGGCATTCTGGGCCTGGAGGGCCTTGATAGCTTGCTCAGTGGAAGGTTCAGCAGACATGATGATTGCTGAAATAAACAGCGAAGAAGATAAGAAACCTGTAAAGGGTACCTGTTTATGAAGTGCATGGGATGAAATGCGCATGATTTATGATTTCAAAGACAATCGGGATTCAAATTTGTAAACAAGAAAGGAAACACAATTTATTAGATTTAAACTTCAAAATTTAAATTGTTTAATCAAACTGCCCTTAGGCATTACAAGAATGGAAATACTGAAAAGTAAATAAAAACTGTAAAAGAAATCATCAAAGGTCCATCAATGCTCCCATGGTCTCTTCTTCTCAGTGCGGACATAATCCTTCAGGATCCGCTCGTTCTCCAGTTGCCTAGTCAGCTTCTGGATCTTCTGCTCCTGCTCATTGAACTTCTCCCAATAAGAATCCCTTTCTTCCCGCAGTTGCATCCAAGACCTCTTCAGTGCCCCAATATCAGTAGGCATATAAGGGTGGAGAATGGTTGGAAGAACCCCCTCATCATTAGCAACTTCAAGAGTAACAGGTCTGACAACTTCATATGGCATACCTAGCTTCTGGGCACGGATGCGGACCCATCTGAGATATGACTCCATTGGCAGAGAAGTCTTTGGACCCAACTCATGTGGATCAGATTGGTGAACTTTGTCCCAAGCCCTTATGAATCTACGACGCAGCTCGTCGCTATCTCCATGAAAATTAAAGATGATATGAGGCATCAACATCTCATGAGGCCCTTCTCTTCTGGCTCTTCCAAACTGGCGGAGAGCTAAGCATGGGTTATAAGAAATCCATCCATGGGTTCCGATCAATGGAACATTAGGATACTCTCCACAGCGATCAATGGCAGTCACCTCATCCATACCTTTGAGAGTCCAGATAATGTCATTATTAGAAAGAGACATCACCCTATAAGCCCAGCCCATTCCTTCTTTGTTCTTTAGTACGGACTTAGGGAGGTGCAAAATAAACCACCTCGACAATAAAGGAGCACAACACATCAAAGTTCCCCGCTTTCGGGCAGTATGAGCATAGAGCTGATGAAGGATGTCACCCAAGAGAGTGGGTACAGGGTTCTGAGAGATGAAGATCTTTATGGCATTAATATCAACAAAAGTATCAGGGTTCAGAAACAATACCAAGCCATAAATCAAGAGAGCCAGAATATCCTCGAACGCCTTGGAGTCTAAGTTGTCCCAGAAGTAGTTAGCCTTGTCAACCAAGAACTTAGTCAGAAAACCCTTAGCTCCACTTCTAGTCTCCCAGTTAGCCATTACCTCCTCTTTGGTCAAGTGAAGGGCTGCAACAATCTCTTCAGGCCTGAGGGTCTTCTCCCAACCAGTAAATGGAGTCTGCTCCAAAACAGAGATACCAAGCAACTCAGAGAACTCTTCCAGGGTAGGAACCAGCTGGAAGTCTTGAAAGGTGAAGCAATGGTATAGCAGATCTTAAAACTGGACCAGGACACTCATCATTTGTTCATCCAATTTGGAGGTGACCAAACTGAGAAGAGAAGGAATGCCTCCTGATGAAGGAAGTAGTGTCTGGTATCCTGACAACCAACTCTTTAAGCAGGGTAGGTACTTGGACAAAGTTGATCCGGATAGTATTCCTACGTATGGGCATCAAAATGACCTACAAAACAGAGCAAAGATGAAACCCTCTTGTCTTTGAAATAGGTTAGTCCTTATGCAAGATGTATGCAATGTTATAATGTCATGATGTCATGAAAAGGCACACCACAAGTATCCACAAAAAGAAAACATGGTAAAGGCACACAAGTCACACTGAGAGCCCTTAGATTTCAGGCTGGCATGGAGCTTAGGTACTACCCTCTTTCAGTTCAGTTGGTTTAGACTTGTTCTAAAAATAGTAATCGGGTTCTAGAGGATCTCAATATCACTGACTACCCTCAATCAGTCATAATTCCAATTTAGCAACCTTTTTCTTGCGGCCAGAATCATCGCGAGAGTTTAGTCTCAATGAGTGTAGCATACTGCTACTGTTCTATGGCCAAGTTGGTCAATTTAAGGTTCTAAGGTCAGTTGGTGCTTAATGACTCCTTAGAAGACCCATATTCTCCTTGTTCCAACACAAGGGATATCGGTACACACCAAGGTGCCACACCAACGTAGCTACTGCTTCATCCGTATCGATCTACGCCGTACAGATCCCTCGTAGCTTATTGCTACTTACCTAAAGGGTATCCCCAAATCCGGGTTAGGATCTATAGAACTCTGATACAAGCCCACAACATTAAAGCATACAAAGCATACAATTGAAAACATAGTGATCTAATCCTAAGTTACACCTCACTTATTAATATCCCCAGCAGAGTCGCCAGTTCTGTGATCCGGTGGGAAAGAACTGACTGTTTAGGAATGCTGGTTCGCGTTTTGCGTTTGTTTTTGCAAAATTTCGCGGTGAGCAAGAGTCTCCACCATCTTTTATTTTATCCAACAAGGAAAGGAAAAAACCACAGAAAAATTCCTTTTTCGAGATGTTTCTCGGGTTCGGGAGGTAGATTATAGAAAGGGAAGGTGTTAGCACCCTTTCTATCTGTGGTTATCCACGGGCTCTTAGGTACTTGTTCATTGTGTTTTCAAAAGTTTGCTTTTCTTTGTGTTTGTGAGTTTGAAAAGAGTTTTTGTTTTGAATAGAGTGTAAGTGTGAAAAGTTTTATTTTGTTTTAAAAGGAGCAAGTACTTAAGAACCATCTACCTACTCAAAAAGGAATTAAACTATGCAAATGTCCTTTAGACAATGTTATCCCACTATTGAGGATTAGGTAGCATCATTGTTGGACTTTTCGGGTCAATTCGATTAAGGGACGTGTGGTTACTAAAGCAATGTTAGGACGCCTTAGCGGTAACCCTAATGTCTTAGATCATTTTATCTGAGGCAACAATTTCGAGGCAACTTATGATCTTTAGACAAGAGGGCGATCTCTAAAACTTTCTATACTCAATGACCATGTTCGAGGCAACCAAGTGAGGTGTACCCTAAGAGTGGCATGTGCGAGTGTGTTATTTTCAGTTATTTTTATCTGTACATGTTAATGGTGAGCTACTGTTGATTTTAGGTTAAAGATTTATCTTGTCATGCATTGCCTATTTATCAAACATCTAACAGTTAATAGTTGCGGAATGTAAATTGCGGAAAATAAATCTAAGCTATACAAGGCGTCGGGTATTTACATCGCCAAAGACAAACCCTTTTGAAATTAAATTGCGAAAAGTAAATAAAAGCGATAAATAAATAAATAAAGTCCTAAGTTAAAAACTATTACATTCCCAAAGCAGTTACAATATTGAAATATGGATAAAAAATAATACGCGTGCGAGAAAATTGAATCGGAGTGTCTTAGGGTTTTGACCTTTTTTATTAAATAAAGCATATTTTTTGTTATTTTTGAATTAAAAATTAGTCTAAATTAATAATTGAATTAATATATTTTTTTGGATTTTTTAATATTTGAGGAAATAAAATAAAAATGATTGAAAGTTATTAAAAACCCTAATTCTAAATTGATTTTAATTTAATGCAAAAGATATTAAAATTGTACCTAAATTAAAAACTAACTAAATTAATTGACTAAAATTTATTTACAAAATAATGAAATAGTGAAATTAATAAAAATATTATTTTTATTTTGGGTTTTCTGATTTTTTATAAAAAAATGTTAATTGGTTAATTAATTAATAACAAAATAAATAATTAAAACAAAAATGAAAATATGAAGGAAAAAGAAATAACCCAGGGGGGTGCTGGGCTTAATTTGGGTGAGAATCTGGCAATTTTCCAGGCCCAATTGTGAATAGCCTTGTTGACCCTTTCAATCCAATATGCGCCTTTGACTTGAGAATATGGTGAGGACCCAATTCTGGCCATTGGATCTGGTCTACAGGCTATCTGGACGAGATCTGGATGAGGGCATATGATGCACTGCAAAGCCTGAAACACACACAATTGTCTGGAAAAAAAACAAGACAAATAATATTGGGGGACCTGGGATTCAAACCCAGGTCCCAATGCTCATTGACACGCTCCCTTGGCCAACTCATCCATGTTGCTTAGTTGTTAGTGGAATGGAAAACAAATATTATAAGACAAACAATTAATTATGCCTGGCAAAAAAATAAAAACGCGCAATTTGTTTGAATGAACCAATGACGCTAAGACACGTCTCCGTCTTCTTCAACGAAGAATGGTTCGTTTACCTGCGGATTTTATTCCGCAACTAAATCCATGGCATCATCCTACCATGTGCTACAGGCCATATAAATGCCAATGGGGACCATCACTGCATTCGTCTCTCTCCCCTGATCATTCCTATACCCGTCATTAGCCTCAATTTATCCTGCATAAAAAACGCCTAAAAACAAGAACAAGAACCCTAGGTTCGGGCATCATGATACAGGTCCTAAAAATAAAATTGAATAATGCCAAAACGTTCCAAATCAAACAACAAACACAAATATGCCAAGATTTTAAAGAAAAGATGCAAGAATTGGAGATTTGGATTCCATGTTCAGAGCTTGGTTCGTGGATACTTACAGTGAGTTTCAGGCTGTCTTAGGGCTGGATTTTGATCCCTTTGGCTTCACTGGATGTCAGGGAAGAGAGCTATGTCAAGCTCTTGGACTGAATCGTGCTCCAATGTTGTTTTTGATCTCCCACTTTTCAAGCTTTTTCACAAACTTCTTCTGGCCGTTTCAGTAGTGCTTTTGGCGTGTTCTTGCTTTGTGTGACTTGTGTGAATGTTATAGAATGAATTTAGGTCAACACTTAGGCCATAATCCATGTGCATTCAAGGTTTTAAGATTTGATATGATCACCATTATCAAGTTTCCAAATATAGGCCAAATCTGATTTTTTTTTATGCATGAAAAGCCATGATACGAGTTTGATTTGATTCATAATGATAATTGAAAGTTGTACCAATCACAAAAATAAATGAATGGCCATGAAACCAAGTATGGGACACGTGTGTGGCATGAAAAGATCATATCAAGTGGAAAAAAGTGGGCCCTTTTGTCAAAAATTGGAGTTTTGAGGATAGTTGACTTTTGGCAAATTTGGAAAAATGCCCAACTTCAACAATACATAACTTCCTAAATTTTGAACTTTTGGAGGTTTTCATTGACTTGTTAGAAACCTTGAGATGTCCTGTAACCAACCCTTTTGGTATCATCTCATTTTGATCTTCCATGCTCAAGTTATAAGCTTTGGCAAAAAAGATGTTTTTGTTGACTTTCAAAAATGACCTATAATGTCCAAATTTGTAACTTTTTGTGAGAGAATTTCTTGATCTTGGGGTGTGAATATGGATTGTAGGAAATTTCATTCTATTCAAAATGAGCTTTGGATGGGTCATTTCTCATAAAGTATGAGAAAGTTATGCTTGGTCAAAGTTGAGTTGACTTTTCCTACAAAACCCTAATTTAGCAACTTTTGAATCTTGGTGAATTTTGAGAAATCCTTGATGAATCATGATCAACCCTTGATCAAATGATGAATTATCCTTCAAAATGAGAATGTTGACAAAAAATCTTGAGGTTTGACTATTTGTAGGCCACAGTTGACTTTTGCCCTAGCATAGTCGATTTTTGGACCTCTTGAGCAATTGACTGACCAAACTTCCTCTGCAAGGCTTGAATATTGACATGGATGAACTTGAGAACATATTAGGACATTGGGGAGCACTTGAGGTCATTTGGATGTAAGGACCTTGATGCAACACAAAACCCTAATTTTGACTTGACTGCCTTAGGAGGTGATTTGACTGTCCAACCCTTGAGTCATCTTGAGCAACTTGAAGATCATTCTTGACAAATCTTGAGGAATATGGGAGGGAAAATTTTGGGGTACAACAATTGCCAAAGGGAATTTGAAAGTATTAAAGAGTATCTGCTTGAACCTCCTATCTTTATCCCGCCCTTTGAAGGAAGACTATTGATTATGCTTCTGACTGTGTTAGATAATTCTATGGGTTGTATTTTGGGACAACAAGATGAAACATGGAAGAAGTAATATGCCATTTATTATCTCAACAAGAAGTTCACTGACTGTGAGTCTCGGTATTCTATGCTGGAAAAAATATGTTGTGCTCTGGCCTGGGCAGAAAAATGGTTGTCGCATTATATGTTGAATCATACTACTTGGTTGATTTCCAAAATGGATCTAATTAAGTATATTTTTTAAAAGCATGCTCTTACTGGAAGAATTTCCCGTTGGCAGATGTTGTTGTCTGAATATGATATTGAATACTGTACTCAGAAGGCTATAAAAAGTAGTGTGTTGGCAAATTATCTTGCTCACCAACTGGTTGATGATCATCGGTCTGTTAAATATGATTTCCCTGATGAGGATGTGATGTTTTTGAAAATAAAAGATTATGATGAACCTTTGCCTGGGGAAGGTCCTGATCCTGAATCCTGGTGAGGTATGGTATTTTATGGAGTTGTAAACACTTATGGGAAAGGAATTGGTGTTGTGATTATCACTCCTCATGGATAGCATATAAATTTTACTACAAGGTTGACATTTGATTGCACCAATAACATGGCAAAGTATGAAGCTTGTATCATGGGTCTTGAGGAGGCTATAGATCTCAGAATCAAAAATCTAGATGTACATGGCGATTCAGCTTTGGTAATAAATCAGATTAAAGGAGAATGAGATACTCGTCATCCTGGCTTTATTCCCTATAAAGACTATGCTATAAGGTTATTATCCTTTTTTAATAAAGTTGAATTCCATCATATTCCCAGAGATAAGAATAAGATGGCAGATGCTCTAGCCACTTTGGCTTCTATGTATCAAGTAAATACTTGGAACAATGTGCCACGTATCACAGTGCGATGTCTGGATAGGCCAACTCATGTGTTTGTAGCAGAAGAAACGTCAGAGAAAAAACCTTGGTATTATGATATCAAGCATTTTCTACAGACTCAGGAATACCCGGCTGGTGCATCAAACAAGGATAGAAAGACATTGAGAAGGTTGGCAGGTATATTTTTCCTCAATGAAGATGTGATATACAAAAGAAATTATGACGGTCTTGCTCAGATGCGTGGATAGACATGAAGAGGGAATGTTGATGCATGAAATCCATGAAGGTTCATTTGGTACTCATGCCAATGGACATTCGATGGCAAAGAAGATGCTTAAGGCAATTTCCTATTGGCTGACAATGGAATCTGACTGTTACAAATTTGCAAAGAAGTTCCATAAGTGCCAGATTTATGTTGACAAAATTCATGTGCCTCCGACACTTATCAATGTTATTTATTCCCCGTGGCCTTTCTCTATGTGGTGTGGTGTACCCCAAAACTCGCCCTCTCATTTCTCAAGAAATCTCTCATAAGATCTCCATTGATTCAAGACTACACAAGGTTTGATCAGCTCAAGACACCTCCTCAAACACTGACAACTCAAAATTAGGGTTTGAGCTTGTACAAAGATAATTTAACTTATAATGACTTATATGACTTTCATAGATCATTTTGGATCCCCAAGATTGCTCATGTTAAGTTTCAAGCTTTGGATCACATTTTTTCTCAGTCAGTTGATCAGTTGACCTAAAATCAACTGTATTAGGGAAAAGTCAATTGTGGTCAATTTTCAGTCAAACTTCATGATTTTTTATCCATATCAACATTATGAACTCATATATGTCAATTGATCAAGTTTGGATCACAATTCCTTAAATAAATTTGATCAGAATACCAAATGGGCAAAATGGTTAAAATTAGGGTTTTGATTGAGAAGACTCAGTTCTTGACTTTTGACCAAGAAAATGAATTACTGGTTTAAGACACGATCTCAAGGATTCAAATGCACCATCTTAACCTAATTGCATGGTTCAAATCACCTCTCAAGGTCATTGGATTGATAGATGAATTTCAGTCAACTGTACACTGAAAAGTCAAACTTTGACTTTTTGATCAAAATCAAGTTTCAAAAATCATCTTTCATCAAGACATGTAAAAATATTAAATTTGTTCATCAAGAAATTAAAAAGTCAAAATGATCTTTGAAAAGTGAAAATTCTAGGACTTAGAAATTTTTCTAAGTGTTAGAAAGTTAACATTTTTTCAATACTTTGTGCCAAATTTCCACCATGATGCAAGATGATTCAAGGAAAACTTCCAAAATGAAAGTTGTAGATCTCAATGAGATCTAAAACATTGTAAGGCAACACTTTTTCTAGAAATGCTTGGATTTAAAGTTATGAATTTATGAAGACATGTCCATGAAACTAAAATACTTAGTGAATTTTTGAGTATTTTAGTCAAGATTTTGACCTAACTTCATGGCAAATTTTCACCTAGTTCTAAATTGAATCTTCAAAAATGTCCAACATGAAGGTTGTAGGGAATATTACAAGCTTTCCAAAATGTCAAAGAAATCATTGAGATCATGTTTGAGCTAATATAATCGAAGACAAGAAGTTGGACATTCATTCTTGAATTATAGGTAATTTCCATGATGAACAAGAATTCAAATCTCTTAGCCATGCCTTGTAATCTTGCTTTGTAGGCCTCCAAGTCTATAAATCTCTCCATAATCAGAAGATTACACAAACTTTATGGCTATTATCCATTAAATCCAAGCTTTGTCTAAGTTAAATTGCCATTTTTAGAAGAAAGGCAAGACTTCCATTTTAGAAAAGTATGCTTTTGCAAATGTCAACCATTCTTGAGCCTCTCAATGGATCCTTCTGCACACACTCAACCTAGAAACTCAGAAGAGGCATGTTTAAAGTAATTTAACCACTCTACATAGCTTGTACCGTGCATTGTGATTTTGGTTTTCCACTTTACTTCAAAATAAAGCAACCTAGCCATAACCCTACAACTCAGAAATCCCTTGTGAAAAACATCTCTAACCTTTGCCATACAAATATACAAGTCTTTGGCAAGCAAACTGACGAATGTTAAGGCTCTGAAACTCTCTCAAACACTCACAAACTAGAAATTGCTCAAAAAACACCATTGATACACAGTTCTAACCTTGAACTTGTATCTTTCATTTCCCTCGTGTGTTTTCCCTCAAAATCATTTGCAAAGCTTCTATACCTCAAATATAGTCCATCCTTGTCCTTGTTTTGGAATTGTAACATCTCCATCACCATCCTCCATAACCAAAAACAAAGGTCTGCAACTCGACTTCTCCAGACCATTCAAGTCATCCATAGCTCAAGCTAAGAATTGCATTAGCTTCCTAGAGGTCCAAGGAAGTTAACCTGATCATCACAACTCTTTGAAAATAGCTCAAAATCATTTCACGATTTCCAGTTTTTGAGGTATTTTCTGAACTTTCATCTCTTCGTTTAGGCATTATTAGGCTTTCATTTTCAAAGACAAAATGTAGATATAATTGCCCTGAAGCTGTACATATCCATAGTTTATATTTATATTGCCCAGGCTTAGAGAATTTTAAGTTTGAATCTCTGAAAAAAGTTAGGTAAGGATTTGGTACTTTTAGAAATACATGCTCATCTTTGATTGTTAGTCCAAATTGTTTATATATCTGAAATCCTGGTAAAATTTCTAACAAGTTTGATGTTAGAAGTTTTGAGAATGGATGAGAAATGAATGAGATACAGGGACCCTGGTTCGAGGTTGAAGATGAAGTTTATTTCTAGGAATGAATTTGTAATATAAATTAATGGTTTTGTTTAAGTTAATGGATGTATAGCCACCCCAGTGATAAGGCAACGTGCGTTTATGGTCAAGGTCACGGGTTCAAGCCCCAGCGCTGCCATTTTGCATATTTTCCAACATTTTCCATCTTTTTTATTTAAACCATGCGCGCTTGGGCCCTGAATCAACTGGGCTTTGTCATTTTTGTCTTTAACCCCCCTGTTTCACTAACACAATCTCTAGCCCATTTATTTTTTATCCTTTCTGACTTACAAAAAATAATAATGGGCCAGACTAAAAACTGTTTTTACTTTTAAACCATCCAAGTCATTTTCACACCCCCTGACTTTTATTTTTATATTTTTTTTATTAATAAAAATCCAAAAATATAGTTTATTTATTTACATATCTAATATACTTATATTCTCTTATTTTTATTTCCCTTTTTTAAACTAAAAAAGACAAAAAAATATTTTCTTAAACAAACTTAATTTCTTTTTCTTAATAAATTAATAATTAGATTTAGGTTTAGTTATTTTCTTTATTAATTAAAATTAACTTAGAATTTAGGTTTTATTTTAATTAATTAATTTTCATATTATTTTGATTAAACTTAAAACGTTTTCTAAAAAAACCCTAAAAATGCTTTCTTGATTCATTTTATTTCTTTTAAACTAGGGTTTAATTTTACTTATTTTAATTAATTATTTTCTTTTAGATAATTAGGTTAAAACCAAGGCTCTTTCTTAACAAAATCCAAACAAAAAAATCCATTTCTTTTCCATTTATATCCTTGTATATTATATTCCTTTCAATTCTTGTACATTATTCAAGTTTAAATATGGTGGTAATAGATAATTAGGTTTAGTTTCTTGCAATCTTCAATTTATCTCTTTCATATCAATGCTAGTAAATTAGAGTTTGTATGGAAAGATAAAATCAATGCTTAGAGAACCCTAATTCAAGATAAACCAAGCATGAAAAAATACACA
The DNA here is from genome assembly GCA_948472305.1 of Vicia faba. Lineage (NCBI taxonomy): Eukaryota > Viridiplantae > Streptophyta > Magnoliopsida > Fabales > Fabaceae > Vicia > Vicia faba. Next base: position 1,185,566,110 of record OX451735.1, on the reverse strand, counting down.
TTATTCTCACATGCACCCCTAAGGTTAACTCCACTTGTTGTCTAAAAAATGGTCATGTTATGCATGTGGGGTGTCTTAGCAAAAACAATAAAAAATACCAGATCATAGTCCCTCGATGATGCTATAAATATTGTCTTTCAAATGATCTTAGTCCCTCAAAGAGAAATGCTAAGACATCCTACAACATTGCTATCATGACTATACGATGACCCACGACGTCCCTTTACATCCAAAGATAAGGCTTCTTACCAATCAATGGTAAGATAGCAATATCAAAGAAAAGGAGAGAAATGAACAAGATACTTTTTACTAGGTAGAAACGTTCTTAGTTGCTTGCTCAATTTCAAAACAAACACACATCAAACACTTTCAAAACAAACACACACCAAACACTTTCAAAACATGAAATATTTTCAAAAGTCCAACACTTTGTATAAGTTCTTACAAAGACGAGAATCATTACAAAATTTTCCTAAACGAAGGCGCCTTTCAAAAATACTTTCAAAAACCATCACAAAGCATATTTTCAAACAAAGCAAGTGATCTAGCAAGCAACTAAGAGCCCATAGATAACTGTGACACGATGGAAGAACCGACTGTGAAATACTGGTTTACGTTTTTTGTTCGCAAATGTCGCGGTAAGCAAGAGTCGCCACCGACTTTTATTTCATCCAACAAAGGAAAAGGAAAAAGAACAGAAAAAACCTTTTTCGAGATGTTTCTGAGTACAGGGGGTAGATTATAGAAAGGGAAGATGTTAGAACCATTTATATCCATGGTTTTCCATGGGCTCTTAGGTACTTGCTCATCATTTTAAAAATTGCTTTCGTGTTTGTGTGTTTCGAAAAGTTTTTTTTTTGTTTTACTTCGATTTAACCCTTACTCCTGTCTTCAAGAGTGTTACGAAGTGTTTTTGAAAACTCTGTTTGAAAAAAAAAGTGTAAGTGTGGAAAAAGTTTGATTTTGAGCAAGTACCTACTAGCATCTACCTACTCGAAAAAAGATCATTTATGTTCTTGTTTCCTTTAGACAGCGCTATCCCACTATTAGTGAGTAGGTAGCACCGTCGTTGGAATTTATAAGGGTCAATTCGAAAGGGACGTAATGGTCATTGAAGGCAACATGTAAGGATACCTTAGCATTACAAAGGGATTGTCATCATATATTTGTAGGCAACATCGAGGGACAAGATCATATACCGTAGGCAACTTCGAGGGACATCGAGGGACCATGATCTTTATGATGATTTTAACCGAGGGTCTTTGTTAAGATATCCCTACGTTCGAGGGACATGACCATTGTTTTCTGAGGCAACCAAGTGAGACATACCCTAGGAGTGAATATGTGCATATGATTTGTTTCAGTTATTTAATCTTTGCATATTAGGTGATCTACCGTTTTAATTTTCCAGACATTCTTGCCATACAATCCTATTAGCTATACATCTAGACAATTTATAGTTTGCGAAAATAAAATGCGGAAAGTTTAAAGTCCTAGCTATTACAAGGCTTTTGCAGATACATAATTATTTTGGACTGAAAATAAAGATGCGGAATTTAAAATCCTAATTACTATTACAACCTCAGAGCAGTTACATAATTAGAAAAAAATGCGAGAAAAGATAAATCTACGCTATTACATTGATAATGCGACCTATACAATTTTTCTAGAAATTAAAATGTAAAAGAATAAATAAAAAGAAATTAAAGAAAAAATTAATACCGAAAATTCTAAATTAATATTTTTGGTGTTTTTTTTTGTAGAAAATAATTGTAAGTTAATTAAAAAAACCTAATTCTAACTAATTTTAATAAAAAAAGTTAATTGACTTAATTTATTAATAAATGAAAAAAAAAATCAAAAATTCGGTTACTAACTAAAATAAAAATCTAATCCTAATTTGTTAAAAAAAGTTAATTAAAGGATTAAGTACAAAGAAAACCTAAAACCTAATTGATTTTAATTAATAAAAAAATGTTAATTTTGAAAAAAAGTTAAAAAAATATAAAAGTAATTAACCTAAAAATTAAATTAGGTTTTTTTGTAAAAAAAAGATTTGTGAAAAAAGTTTTGTGGTTAAGTGAATTTTATATTGAAAAAGACAAATTGGTTAGAAACCAAAAACAAACAATAAAATTAAAAACCTAAAATTAAATTAAAACCTAAAATTAATTATTCGAGTTTAGAAGGAAAAATCAAAGGTTTGTGAGAAATGTTAAGTTTTAAGAAAAAAAAGTTTTAAATAGAAAGAATGAAAGTAGGTAAAAGGATAAATAGAAAGGAAGAAAACAAATACCATTAGGGGTGATTGTTGAACCGATGCCCTTAACCTTCTCAGAATGTCTGTCTCGTCATGCATTTGTGCCATGCCTTGGTTGTTCTGTTTTGGACATTTGTGTTTTAGCCTCAATGTTCTGTAATGAACCTGTATGGGATCCTATCTAAATCTGCAGTGTTGAATCTCATGAACACATTAAATTAATTACTATATATCATGCAATCCAAATAAAGCCAATATATGAAAAAATTTAATGTTAAAACCGATATGGCATGTATGAATGATTATACCCTTTTGATCATGGAGATCAAACCAGCCTTACCCTTACTGGAGAAGTAGTGAAATGAATGCTTTTATATCCTTTTGATCATGGAGATCAAGTCAGTCTTACCATTACTGGAGAAGTAGTAAGATGTGGGTTTGTAACAGAGATAGCTTGTTTGTAGTGAGATGGGGATTTGTAATAAGGATTTCAAGGTTTTAGGGTTCTTGAAAGAATTTGATATTCTGACAGCGTTGTGGCAAAGACTTTTTTTTATCTCCTCTTGTTTGTGTGAAAAGAATGAGATTATATAATAGAAATTAGAAAGAAAAAAATGGGCTTTGAATGTGCAATTGTGCCTCCAATGTTCACTTGAGTTCGTCACGTTCCAGGATAAATTGCAGGGGCTTAAGTGCAAAGTTTGAAGTTGAAATGTGAAAACAAAATGTAGACAACATCGAGAACTAACTCCTGTCCGAAAATGGGCTCAATCGGATAAACGGTGAATTTGTTATGAATTTTTGAAGTTTCAGGTCAGACAAACTTATTTTGGGCTCCAGTGTCGACTCTGACACGTTCTTCAATAAAAAACTGGTATTGATCGGAGCATAATCGGGTCTCGATTTTGGAAGCAAAGTTGTAGATCTCTGAGTCAATGATCTTGTGTAAAAAGATGGACCCGGTCCAATAAAAATTGACCGAGTTATGAATTTCCGAAGTTTCGACCCAGATAAAATAATATTCAGCATTCGGGATTTTCGGCACATCACACGCACTCTGAGAAAACAACGAAGGCCTTTTGAATACCGTTCGAACTCGATACCTTCTGTGAAAATGTAGTCAACTCGATTTGTGAAATTTTGGCGCCGGAACCAGCTCGATACGATGAAAATCGACCAAGTTATGATTTTCTAAACATGATACAAATAACCTTCTGTCACAAATTTTCTGTATGAAAATACTTGATAAATCCGCATTTTTGAATACCTTCTGATCGAAATTTGCTTCCATCCGTGAGAGATGAAAACGTATATGACATCAAGATGGAATTTTGTCCACCAAAACGGGTTCAAAACGAGCCACGATCTTTAAGTTATGAATTTTTTAGCGCGTAAAAACTGCACTTTCAGCACACTTTTTCACCATATTTCTTCGAGAAAACTCACCCATTTGGATACCTTCTTTAAAAAATTGACTCTTGAGCCGAACCTGAATTTGAGAATACGTTATCAGAGATATCTTGGCGAAAGAACACCTGAATATGACGCGCTGGGTTGGACTTGTGAATCTTTGAACTCCGAATCGTTGCAAAACGGCAAACTGATCTTCAGCACGGTAAATACTCTGAGAATATCCATTGACGAAATAAACGTCACTTGTAACCTGAAGAAGTTTGATACATATACCTTTATTCCATAACCATAAAACCAATAATATGCATGTATGAAAAGAGGGCAAATTTTGGGATACAACAGCTGCCCCTGTTCAATCTTCTTAAACCTGAAGATTTAGATTGGCTCGTCTGTCTTTCGTGATCTGAAGATGGAAGATGATTGAACACTAGAGTGCCCAGAAATTTGCACTCGTCTGTAATGATGCTTGACTATGTAGGTAGTATCGGGAATAGGCTTACAAATGCCATTTGGAAGAGATGACGGGAGGCCACCGGAGATGGGCTTAAAGATGCCATCTAGAGGATGTTGATTTCCCGAGATATTCCTTTGATGAGAATTCCTGTTCCTATCATTGAGGAGGAATCTGCTGAGGAATATTGGTCTCTGTCTTGGGAGAAATAGAATTTTAGGAGCTTTAGTTGTCCGTTAATTTACTGGGGAGTTAACTCTGGCTTGAAGAAGCAGAAGAGAACTGCGTATCTAGTCGTGTATAGGTTGCATCGCGACCTACTAGGGAAAGGTGAAACAGATCGTGTTTTATAGGTCCGGGTCTTACAGTGTTGTGGACTGTTGTCTCGAGATAAGAGAAAAGAAACCTGGATGGTAAGGTTATGAGAAGGAACCTGGATAGTAGGGCTTATGGGAAGGAACCTTGGTAAGGTTGCTTCGTGAGGAGTTTGGATAAAACTGCATCTGAACCGAGAAGGAACCTGGGTATGATTGCTTTATGAGGAGTTTGGGTAAATCTGCATCTGAACCGAGAAGGAACCTGGGTAAGGTTGGTTTGTGAGGAGTTTGGGTAAAACTGCATCTGAACCGAGAAGGAACCTAGGTAAGGTTGCTTTACGAGGAGTTTGGGTAAAACTGCATCTGAACCGAGAAGGAACCTGGGTAAGGTTGCTTTGCGAGGAGTTTGGGTAAAAATGCATCTGCGCCGAGAAGGAACCTGGGTAAGGTTGCTTTGCGAGGAGTTTGTCTAAAACTGCATCTGAACCGAGAAGGAACTTGGGTAAGGTTACTTTGCGAGGAGTTTGGGTAAAACTGCATCTGAACCGAGAAGGGACCTGGGTAAGGTTGCTTCAGGATGAGTCTGGGTAAAACTACATCGGGAAATTCTAAGGAGGAACCTGGGTAAGGTTGCTTCAGGATGAGTCTGGGTGAAACTACATCGGGAAATTTTAAGGAGGAACCTGGGTAAGGTTTCTTCAGGATGAGTCTGGGTGAAACTACATCGGGAAATTGTAAGGAGGAACCTGGGTAAGGTTGCTTCAGGATGAGTCTGGGTGAAACTACATCGGGACCGAGAAGGAACCTGGGTAAGGTTGCTTCGGGATAAGTCTGTGTAAAACTTCAGGAGGAACCTGGGTAAGGTTACTTCGGGATAAGTTTGTGTAAAACTTCAGGAGGAACCTGGGTAAGGTTACTTTATGATAAGTTCGTGTAAAACTTCAGAATGAACCGGGGTAAGGTTACTTTGAGATAAGTTTGTGTAAAACTTCAGGAGGAACCTGGGTAAGGTTACTTTGTGATAAGTTCATGTAAAACTTAAAGAGGAACCTGGGTAAGGTTACTTTGGGATGAGTTCGTGTAAAACTTCATTCAAAAATATATGAGAAAGGACCCGTGTAAGATTTTTCAGGATAAATCCGTGTGAAGCTGCATTTAGGAGAAACCCGTGTAATATTTCATCGTGACGAACCCGTGTAAAGTTGCATTTGATTGTGCAGATAATTACTCTGTTTAGTTTCCGGAGTTAATCTTGAACTTGATGGAAGTTGTTGATGATAATCATCTTTCCTGAAAAGGTACATGATTAATCATATATGATGCATGACATGCATTGTATGATGATGTTCTCAAAATAAATGAGATTATGTTGTATGCAATATGTATGCGCACGTCATGATATATGAACATGAAATGCTATTGTGGCACGTCCGAGTTTGGGAAAATAAATCCCTGACTGTTGTTGGAGAATAAAGAGTTTCGCTCGCTGGGGATAACAATCGAAGATGATTTGAGAATAACTTGGCCGGAGAATAATTCCGCTGGAGAATAAACTGGCGAGAAAAAATGACTTTGTGGGGAAGAGATACTCTGTCAGATGATCCGCTGATTTGGAGCAATAACCTCGGTTGGGGATGAATTACCATTGCTGGAGATGATGAACTCTGTCGGGGATAAAATTTCTATCTGTGGAAGAAATAAACTCCACTGGGGATGGTCTTCCATTGTTGGTGAAATATGAACTCTGCTTGGGGAGTGTAGATGTTACTGGGACGCGTGCTAAGGATATGACAATGAATTTGCATTAAGACTTTTTTGCCCCTGTACCTGCTGGAGAAAGTGCCTGCGGAGGCCTTGTGGATTGAGTGTCATCCCAACTTATGAGGTGCTTGGTAACTACCGATCGGAATGATAAGTCTTCTACTGATAGGAAAGTTACAAGATAACGGGACATAGTCGTACGCTTTAATCCCTAACTTTTGCCTGGACTGTTTTTTCAGATTTTCAGTCCACCGGGATACCCTTTTTTGCCCAAGCCTCCTTCTCAGGTTTTCGACTTGCCGGGTGTACAAATCTTTTTTTGTTTTTATCCCTAATTTTTTCCCGAACCTTTTGGTTCGCCGGGACGCCCTTGTTTTGCCTTGGTGTGTCAACCTAGCGGGTCTTTATTCATGCGTAGTATTTTTTGACTATGTCCACACTCTCAGGGTGTAGGGAGTTGTCACTGTCGGTAGGGTTGTGTTGACACACTACCAGAAGATGTTCGTTTGATCATACAAGATTTGTTGCTGGAATTCATGTCCAATGCCCCAAGTGATTCAGATGGAGATCTGCCGCTGGATATTTGGCATCTTTGAGAGATTCCTTGAATCTTGACTTGACTGCCCCAGATGATGGACAATGATCATGTTGTTCCCCTTGGTTGGAAGTGTTTTTTCCACTTGAGGTGATCCTTTTTATTGAGAAGGTTTGTGTTCACTAGATATTCGTCATGCGAATTTCTCTGCTGTTGAACAAATAGTCATATGTAAACAATGTTATTTTAAGAATGCAAAGCTTATGTCTGTCTTGAAATTTTGCTAAGATATCCCTACGTTCGAGGGACATGAACATTGTTTTCCGAGGCAACCAAGTGAGACATACCCTAGGAGTGAATATGTGCATATGATTTGTTTCAGTTATTTAATCTTTGCACATTAGGTGATCTACTATTTTAATTTTCCAGACATTCTTGCCATACAATCCTATTAGCCATACATCTAGACAGTTTATAATTTGCGAAAATAAAATGCGGAAAGTTTAAAGTCCTAGCTATTACAAGGCTTTTGCAGATACATAATTATTTTGGACTGAAAATAAAGATGCAGAATTTAAAATCCTAATTACTATTACAACCTTGGAGTAGTTACATAATTAGAAAAGAAAATTTGAGAAAAGATAAATCTACACTATTACATTGATAATGCGACCTATACAATTTTTCTAGAAATTAAAATATCAAAGAATAAATAAAAAGAAATTAAAGAAAAAATTAAAACCGAAAATTCTAAATTAATGTTTTTGGTGTTTTTTTTTGTAGAAAATAATTTTAAGTTAATTAAAAAAAACCTAATTCTAATTAATTTTAATAAAAAAAAGTTAATTAACTTAATTTATTAATAAATGAAAAAAAAGTCAAAAATTCGGTTAATAACTAAAACAAAAACCTAATCCTAATTTGTTAAAAAAAGGTTAATTAAAGGGTTAAGTACAAAGAAAACCTAAAACCTAATTGATTTTAATTAATAAAAAAAATGTTAATTTTGAAAAAAAGTTAAAAAAATATAAAATTAATTAACTTAAAAATTAAATTAGGTTTTTTTGTAAAAAAAGGGTTTGTGAAAAAAAAATTATGGTTAAGTGAATTTTATATTGAAAAAGACAAATTGGTTAAAAACCAAAAAAAAAAACAATGAAATTAAAAATCTAATATTAAATTAAAACCTAAAATTAATTATTCGAGTTTAGAAGGAAAAATAAAAGGTTTGTGAGAAATGTTAAGTTTTATGAAAAAAAAGTTTTAAACAAAAAGAATGAAAATAGGTAAAAAGATAAATAGAAAGGAAGAAAACCAATACCAATAGGGGTGGTTGTTGAACCCACGCCCTTAACCTTCTTAGAATGTCTGTCTCGTCATGCATTGGTGTCATGCATTGGTTGTTCTGTTTTGGCCATTTGTGTTTTAGCCTCAACGTTCTGTAATGAACCTGCATGGGATCCTGTCTAAATCTGCAGTGTTGAATCTCATGAACACATTAAATAAATTATTATATATCATGAAATACAAATAAAGCCAATATATGAAAAAATTTAATGTTAAAACCGATATGGCATGTATGAATAATTATACCCTTTTGATCATGGAGATCAAACCAGCCTTACCCTTACTGGAGAAGTAGTGAGATGAATGTTTTTATGCCCTTTTGATCATGGAGATCAAGTCAGCCTTACCCTTACTGGAGAAGTAGTGAGATGTGGGTTTGTAATAGGGATGACTTGTTTGTAGTGAGATGTGGATTTGTAATAAAGATTTCAAGATTTTAGGATTTTTGAAAGAATTTGATATTCTGACAGCGTTGTGGCAAAAGTTTTTTTTTGTCTCCTCTCGTTTGTGTGAAAAGAATGAGATTATATAATAGAAATTAGAGAGTAAAAATGGGCTTTCAATGTGCAATTGGGCCTCTAATGTTCACTTGAGTTCGTCACGTTCCAGGCTAAATCGCAGGAGCTTAAGTGCAATTTTTGAAGTTGAAATGTGAAAACAAAATGTAGCCGACATCGAGAACTAACTCCTGTCCGAAAATAGGCTCAATCGGATAAACGGTGAATTAGTTATGAATTTTTGAAGTTTCAGCTCAGACAAACTTATTTTGGGCTCCAGTGTCGACTCTGACACGTTCTTCATTAAAAAATTGGTATTGATCGGAGCATAATATGGTCTCGATTTTGGAAGAAAAGTTATAGATCTCTGAGTCAGTGACCTTGTGTAAAAAGATGGACCTGATCCGATAAAAATTGACCGAGTTATAAATTTTTGAAGTTTTGGCCCAGATGAAATAGTATTCAGCATTCAGGATTTTCGGCGCGTCACACACACTCTGAGCAAAAAACGAAGGCCTTTTGAATACTGTTCGAACTCGATACCTCCTATGAAAACTTAGCCAACTCAATTTTTTAAATTTTGGCGCCGGAACCAGCTCGATACGATGAAAATTGACCAAGTTATGATTTTCTGAACATGACGCAAATAACCTTCTGTCACAAATTTTCTGTACGAAAATACTTGATAAATCCGCATTTTTGAAGACCTTCTAATCGAAATTGGCTTCCATCCGTGAGAGATGAAAACATAGATGACGTCAAGACGAATTTTTGGCCACCAGAAAGGGTTCAAAACGAGCCACGATCTTCAAGTTATGAATTTTTTAGCGCGTAAAAACTGCACTTTCAGCACACTTTTTCACCATATTTCTTCGAGAAAACTCACCCATTCGGATACCTTCTTTAAAAAATTGACTCTTGAGCCGAACCTGAATTTGAGAATATGTTATCAGAGATATCTTGGAGAAAGAACACCTGAATATGACGTGTCGGGTTGGACTTGTGAATCTTTGAACCCCGAATCGTTGCAAAACGGCAAACCGATCTTCAGCATAGAAAATACTCTGAGAATATCCATTGACGAAATAAATGTTACTTGTAATATGAAGAAGCTTGATAAATATACCTTTATTCCATAACCATAAAACCAATAATATGCGTGTATGAAAAGAGGGTAAATTTTGGGGTACAACAATAACTATGGATGAAAAGGGTGATAATACCTTCCATTTTTATAATCTACCCCCCGAACTCAAGAAAATATCTCAAAGGTCTTTTCTGTTCTTTTCACCCTTTCCTTTTTGGATAAAAGAAAAGTCGGTGGCGACTCTTGCTAACCGCAACAATTGCAATCAAATGCAAAACATCCCAAGTCAGTTCTCCCACCGTATTACAGAACTGGTGACTCTGCTGGGGAACACTTAAAAGTGGGGTTACCTTAGGGCTAGATCACCTTTATTTGCTTTCATTGTTTGACTTGCTTGATTTACATTTTGGTTCTTTGTTTGGGCTTGTTTTGATCCTCTACCCGGATCTGGGATACCTTATAGGTAAGTAGCAATACATTGTGGAAACTGTGCGGGGTATACCAATATGGTCTAAGAAATAGCTACGTTAGTGTGACACATTTATTGGTACCGGTAGTCCTTGAGTAGTCAAGGAGAATACAAGGCTGTTGTGTGGTGTCATGAAGCACTAACTGACTTTAGAACCTTTAGTTGACTAAGTTGGCTATTAGGAAGTAGTGAGATAGCCGGCTTTGGTGCAGTCTGAAGTTGGCTGATACTCGATACTACATTCATTGAGATCGGACTTCTCGGGATATTTCGGTCGCCATTAAAGAGGCTTGTGCTGAAACAATTCCCGATAAGAAATATAGGTGATATTGAGATCTCTTAGAATCCGGTTACCATTACTAGGACAGGTTGAGCAACTAAACTTCAAGAGGGTACTTACCTATAAGACTCCATGCAAGCCTAAACCTAAGGACTTTTTTGCCTTGTTTGTATATGCTTACTTATACATAACATCATAAACATCATAACATCATAAGCATTCTCACTAACCATTTCAAGGATTATTAGGATTTATCTTTGTTCTGTTTTATAGGACATGACTTCCACCCGCAGGAATACTATCCAAGTCAATCTCGTAAGAATTCCTTCTCAACTCAAAGAATTAGCATCGAGGGTCCCTGGGAATTCTTCATTCAGCGAAATACATGGCCGCCTCCTAAACTTAGTTACCTCGAGCACTGATAAAGATATGATGAAGGTGTTTTTCTAGTTCTTCGACCCTTTGCACCATTGCTTCACCTTTCCCGATTACCAGCTCGTACCTACTATGGAAGAATTCACTCAACTCTTGAGGATTCTCATTCTCAATCAACTACCTTTCAACGGTATAGAAAGAGATCCAAGCCCTAAAGAGATTGCTCGAGCGCTACACTTGCAACAATCCAATGTCACGACTAATTGGGAGACAAAGAGTGGTTTCTGAGGGTTCTTAGCCAAGTTCTTGTTGTAGAAGTCTTAAGATTGTTGGAACACTCTGGATTTACAAGCTTTTGTAGAAATCCTGGCCCTTATCATCTATGGGATGGTTTTATTTCCAAACCCTGACTAACTTATAGATGTAAATGCTATCAAAATATTTATGTCTCGAAATCCGGTGCCTACTTTGTTGAGATATATCCTACATTCTCTCCACTCTCGCACTATGAGGAAGAGAGGGACCCTCATGTATTTCACTCCTCTTTTGACTAGATGGTTTGTCTCGCATCTCCCCGGGTCTGTGTTGAAGAACAAGTAAGGTTTGAGATGGTCCCATAGGTTGATGTCACTCAATCATTTGGATATTCACTAGTGTTCTTGATCTTTAGAGAATATTACTATCATCGACCGTTGTGGGGAATTCCCTAATGTTCCTTTGCTTGGCATTAGAGGAGGTATCACTTTTAACTCTTACTGGCTTTGGGATAATTTGTATATGCCCGAAGAGATGGTTCGCATGATATGCTCCTCCACAGAGTGGTATTCAACTACGAGAGCGACGATCAAGGCTACCGTTAGAGGTTTGTACGAGCTTGGAGGATAGTAAACAAAGTGGATAGTAAGACGCTGGGACACAAGAATTCTATTCCCCTTGAGCCTTACCTTAGGTGGGTACGATCTCGTGCTCAGAAGCTCGTGATGCCATATCCCTTCATCCTAACAGTTATCATGGAGCCTGTGGCTGAAGAAGATGTCCCGTAAACTGTCCTTCATCCCGACATGCCTACTTCTCTTGAAGACTTGAAAAAAGGTTGGATTCAGCTAAAGGAAGAACGAGATACCTTCGAAGCTCAATTCTACGCTAGCAAGAAAAGGGTTCTGAAACTTACAAAGAAACTCCATGAAGAACAAAGCTTGAACGCCTACCTTGCGCCAAAATGGATGTGTTCGACCTTTTTATCTTAGAGATTTATTTTGTAAGCCTAAGAGGCACGATGTAGTCATTTTGAACTAATTAATGAAATTTGAAGTTTGTTCATTCTTTGTCTATACAAATTTAAATTTCATAAATCCTTGAAATCATTTGCATATACATCTTCCATGCATCATAACATAACAGGTTTTCCACGGCAGGTTTCCTTATCTTTCTGCTGTTTATTTCAGCAAGATGGATATCGAGAAAACAGTGAAAGATCTACAAGCACAAAACTCCTAGTTTCAAGAGACTCTTCTGACCCTGGCCAAGGGGCAACAAGAGTTGATAGTGTTGTTAGCAGCCAAAAATAAACCAAAGAGGAAAGACCTAGTCAATATGGGTAAGAGATTCAAAGAGCCGATCCGTCAGATACAGGTAGTGGAAGACTCGTATGAGGAAGACGAAAATCAAATTGGAGAAGCAAGGAGTACCTAGGCTGGGTGTATCAATTATCAAGAGTCCGATGATGAGGATTATTTTGATGAGCAGTATCCTCCTACCGATGTTAAGTACAAGCAGCTAGAGGATAGACTGAAGGCCGTTGAGATTCAAGCCATCCTCGGTTTGGATTTTGATGATTTGGATTTAATATCTGGAGTTGTCATTCCCCACAAATTCAAGATACCAGTCTGTAAGTGCCCTGGCTGGAGAGTTGGCCTCATTTGTAAAACAAATAAGAAAGCAAGTTTACCCAGATCCCCTCTGTTGTTTTAATATGTGGTGTTGAAGAAGTTCAACATCTGGACCAACATGTTATGTAAGATGTCACAACATCAGCATGTGACATCGCGCCTGAAACTAAGTACTGATTAAGTAACTATGTTATATGTTGAATGTTTGTAACAGCTGTGACTTATAACCTAACTATTCTAAGTGATCTAGGTTATTTGTTGTGTTGAAAAAGTTCAACATCTAGGAAAACATGTTAGATGTAATGTCATGACATCTGACTTGACATCACGACAACAGAATTGATAATTCAGTTACAGTTCTGGTACTTAAATACTCTGAGAATATATGTGGCGTTTCTTGTGGAGAATCTGAAGATCAATCAAGAATCAATCAGAATATTTGAAGAAAATACTGTTTCTAAATATGGAGATATTTTAGGAACTAGAAGATTGAAGACCTTGATTATAGGAGAAGTTTGCTGCTGAGTTGTAACAGCAAGGAGAAAAACTTGCTGAGTTAGGTACTAGGTTATAAATAGCAGATTGTAACCTAGGGTTTAGAATACACACACAATGTAACATTAGAAGGTGTTTTTGTTAGGTAAACCTGTCGGTCTGTGGCAAGGTTACCATGTATGTAACTCGAAACCTGTAGGTAAGAGTTTGAGTGTTCTTGGATGAAGCTGTGAAGCAAGTCTAAGTATTTCTGCATTACTTCATATTCATTGTAATGTAGGAAACCAAGTGGGAGGGCACTGCTTCTTGAGTAGGAGTAAGACTTCTGTTGTTGCGACAATAGGAATGGAAACTGGTAGGTTTCTATCTAGGAGTTCCTAGGTATAGGTTGCATTGGGTAGATGATTAAGTGAAGGATGGGAACTTGTGAAGTTTAGTCCTGAATTAATATTGCTAATAGTGGATCTTCTTCCTGGCTTGGTATGCCCCCAGAGTAGGTGTATTACACCGAACTGGGTCAACAACTGATTTGTGTTTTTACCTTCAATACTTTATAATTCTGTCTGTTATACAACAAGGTAAAACTGTAATGTTGTAACAGATGATGTCTTATAACATGTTAAGACATCATGCTGATATCTGTACAGAAGAAACAGAACAGCAAAGACTGTTTGCTCTCTGCAGATCGTGTGCCACAGATGAACAGAACTAGGCTCATCGATGTTCTATCCTCTGCACCTTCAAAATAGATCTGGCACAGCTTGGTTAAACTGAGCCTATGTTACTCTTCAGCATTGAATCATTGAAATTGGTATCTACCTTGCAGTGTATTTATTATGTCATATCAGATGCTTAGACATTGAGTATAACATCTGAAGACTGGCATATACCAGAATTTCAATTGGTATCAGAGCAGGCATCCTGTTCTGTTTCTGGATGAGATCCATGGGTGATACTTTCTGGTATCTGCAAGGTCAATTTTAGTACTGAAGATTGTAACCTGGAATGATTTGCTATTTCCCTGAATGGTCCCTTGAAGTGGGAGGATGGACTATTCTTGACAGGAATTGTGTGTACCTGTCCTTGGTGATTGGCACTTGGCCTGGTTGTGTGGTAGCTGCTCTAGGTTTGATTTATTTTCAAACCTAGGATGTGTGTACGCCTGAAGTTGTGTGTAGTAGTCATGCTAGGTTTGAACCATAGTCAAACTTGGTCTATTTTTGAAGGCTAGTCTGGTGGAGTGTGTGTGCAAAGATTGGGTTGTATTATGTTCTTCCGCTGTGTAATACCTGGCAAAACTCAAGCTCTGATGTGTTTCCCCTCTTGTGGATTGAAGGCCATTATTCAACATAAACTATTGAAGATGTCACAGATACTTGAGTCCTCTCAAGTCCACTCATGAAGACGTTCTTCGCTCAGGATGGTAAGAATCACATAATCACGGATTAGTGTTATATGAAGACCTTGAAGAATTTCAAGGAGGGCCTTGTTCCAAGGTGATGGAACTGATGTTCTATGTGATGGTGGAACAAGGATGCAGCTACTAGTTGAAGAGCATATGTTTTGGGTGTCAAACAAAGGGATACCTTTGTTTGGAACCTACTCCTGACCTGGAAGAGGAGACATCTATGTGCGCAAAGTTGACAATGGTAAAGTCAACTATGTCTGTGTACTCCCGAAGGTTACTTTAGGAGTCAGAACTCTAGAAGTAAAGCTGGTTGAGATATGACATTGATCAGGGCTGAGCAATTGTTCCCTGAAGTACTATGGTGTGAAGAAAGACAAGCTCACTGGTTAATAAAAGCCAATGATGGTGCAGCACTATTGCTCCTTCATAGAAGTAGATTGGGATCATGAGTCTTGAATATGAAGACTCAGAGTTTGGTTAAGGTATAGCTCTTGGAGTTACGTAAATCTTGTAGGGATGTCATATGTCATGTCGAGACATTTGTACACAATGCATGGATGTTTTGTGTGGAGCTTCCATGACTGATAGCTTGAGGGGGAGATTTGGTTAACCTCCTCACATTAGTTCAGCCTGGTGTTTAGCTGGCTGTTGACCTATGTCACATGGGTTCTGGTTGTTGTGTGACATATTTGCAAGGAAGGATTCATCTCTCTCATTCCTAATGATGAATCTGATCTGGTAAGAGTCTCAAGTCGGTTGAAGTAAGTAGAGTTTGTTCAGAGAAAATTCTATTTACTTAAGTCAAGGGTGGCAACCTAGATATCTCAACTCTTTGGTCTCTCAAAGAAAGAGCTTGCAAGAAGAAGATATTAACACACGAAGAGTATGTCAAGTATTCAAATGGTGAAAGTATCTTACTGGATAATGGGAAGGATTTATGATCAATTGCTATTTGTGACAAGTACAAGTATTTAATTGATTATCCTTGGAGTTCAAGATAACTGATGTGGGAACATTCATTCTTCTAGACCCTGTGAAGAATCACAGGAAGAGTGATACCTTAGAGCTATCTCCTTGGTGACAGCAAAATCATTTGATCCTTGAAAAGGTTTCCTGGAAACATGTTCAGACTTAAAACCACAAGAAGAAGAAGACATCATAATCTAGATGATGGTCACTTGGATCAGTCTGGAGCTGAATTCAACAACTAGATGTTATAACATAATGCTGCGACATTTGGTTCAACATCAGATTCTTGCTTGGTGAAGTGGCTCATCAACTTAAGATAGGATGACCTACGAAGTTGAAGATTAGATCCTCCAAAAGGATCGTCTCTTTGCAGCTCTTTGGAGTTGTTACATGTTTCTGTCTCAGTGTATCTAAGCCTTTTGTGATAACTTGTAGCCTGAAGTTCAAATTTCAATTGGAAGATCAGAATATCTTTGGAAGAAGTCTGATAAACATGAAAGTGGCATTTGGTCTATCTCAGCAGTGGATTCTGAGAATCAAGATAATCAACATATGACAGCTGATTATTATCAAGAAAGTTTGATTCACAGTATGAATGCGTTCAATCAATATTGTTGAACAGAGGGTGCGCTCTTGAAGACATGAAGATGCGTGTTATGTTTTCCATTCATCAAGGGGTCTTATTTACTTTGAATCAGAAGCTGCATTGAAGGTCCAACTGAGTATTGAATGTGTCCTACTTGTTTCCATGAGGAGAAGTGATTGTCCCTAACAGGGGGAGTATTGGTTTGTATAAAAGGTCTTCATCAAACTCGTAGGATATAAAGTGTGGCACCTTATTAACTATTGGAATGATGTGTTCAAAACTGAAGAAGACTATGTCTGACCGAATGTCATCACATTGATAATGACATTGTTCCTAATTTCCTCTAAAACTACAGACAGGAGGAAAATTGGATGAAGTATGGATTATTACTAATAAATCCATGTGTGTACAGTTGTATGACTCAGAGGGAGTAACCATCCTCTTTGAGAAAATGGAATGGCTTCAAGCTGCTAATCTGAAAATAGCAGAATGTATGACGACATAGGATTTGAGCATGTTTTCATCTGCTGAGAAAACAGAGCTGTTGTGTCTCATTATGAAACAGTTTAGTGAGCTGGAATGTTTAGGTGATAACTTGTCATCTAATAAAGGTATTATATAACTAATGCAGAGTGTAATATACCAACGATGTTTCTTGGAAAGGGGATCCTAAGACAAGGGAGTAGTCTGTTCTAAAAGACAAATGTCTGTTTTAAAAGGGTATCCTGACATGGTCAAAGGGTCAAACCCAAGGGTAGGTACCTGCATTAAAACCAGTCCTAGGGTACTGAAACTGACAGAGTAAAGTACCAAGGTCGTTACTATCTATGCCAAAGTAGCATTATTTATGAAGACTCTCTCTATTCCTTCTCTTCATCAGAGGGTTTCAGCAATATGAAGTTTGTTAGCATCTGGGAAAATTGTGCATGGGTATGGATCTGTATGGGCAGTCTTTGTCAAATTCTGGCCAAAAAGGGGGAGAAAGATAGGGACTCAGGCGAGACTCAGGTGAAAGCAACAGACGGCAATGTCCAGCAAGACTCAGGAGAAAGCAACATGATCCCTAAGTAAGTGACTTTGGTTGTGTCTTGTGTTCTGAGTTAAGAGGATAGTTGTGACTTGTGATCTGAGTTACATGATCACAAGTAATAATCTGGAGAAAAGAAATCCTCTTGGGGCATCGATGGAGTGGAGTTGCTCACAGTTGACGACAGAGGTTTGTTGTTTGCTCAAAGGACATCAGCCTCTACAAAAGAAGATGTTAGACAAGATGTTGTAACATCTCAACTGTGTTGTGGCCTGGTCCCAAAATACAACTTGCACTTATTTGTTTTAGCCAAAATTTGCCAAAGGGGGAGATTGTAAGTGCCCTGGCTGGAGAGTTGGCCTCATTTGTAAAACAAATAAGAAAGCAAGTTTACCCAGATCCCCTCTGTTGTTTTAATATGTGGTGTTGAAGAAGTTCAACATCTGGACCAACATGTTATGTAAGATGTCACAACATCAGCATGTGACATCGCGCCTGAAACTAAGTACTGATTAAGTAACTATGTTATATGTTGAATGTTTGTAACAGCTGTGACTTATAACCTAACTATTCTAAGTGATCTAGGTTATTTGTTGTGTTGAAAAAGTTCAACATCTAGGAAAACATGTTAGATGTAATGTCATGACATCTGACTTGACATCACGACAACAGAATTGATAATTCAGTTACAGTTCTGGTACTTAAATACTCTGAGAATATATGTGGCGTTTCTTGTGGAGAATCTGAAGATCAATCAAGAATCAATCAGAATATTTGAAGAAAATACTGTTTCTAAATATGGAGATATTTTAGGAACTAGAAGATTGAAGACCTTGATTATAGGAGAAGTTTGCTGCTGAGTTGTAACAGCAAGGAGAAAAACTTGCTGAGTTAGGTACTAGGTTATAAATAGCAGATTGTAACCTAGGGTTTAGAATACACACACAATGTAACATTAGAAGGTGTTTTTGTTAGGTAAACCTGTCGGTATGTGGCAAGGTTACCATGTATGTAACTCGAAACCTGTAGGTAAGAGTTTGAGTGTTCTTGGATGAAGCTGTGAAGCAAGTCTAAGTATTTCTGCATTACTTCATATTCATTGTAATGTAGGAAACCAAGTGGGAGGGCACTGCTTCTTGAGTAGGAGTAAGACTTCTGTTGTTGCGACAATAGGAATGGAAACTGGTAGGTTTCTATCTAGGAGTTCCTAGGTATAGGTTGCACTGGGTAGATGATTAAGTGAAGGATGGGAACTTGTGAAGTTTAGTCCTGAATTAATATTGCTAATAGTGGATCTTCTTCCTGGCTTGGTATGCCCCCAGAGTAGGTGTATTACACCGAACTGGGTCAACAACTGATTTGTGTTTTTACCTTCAATACTTTATAATTCTGTCTGTTATACAACAAGGTAAAACTGTAATGTTGTAACAGATGATGTCTTATAACATGTTAAGACATCATGCTGATATCTGTATAGAAGAAACAGAACAGCAAAGACTGTTTGCTCTCTGCAGATCGTGTGCCACAGATGAACAGAACTAGGCTCATCGATGTTCTATCCTCTGCACCTTCAAAATAGATCTGGCACAGCTTGGTTAAACTGAGCCTATGTTACTCTTCAGCATTGAATCATTGAAATTGGTATCTACCTTGCAGTGTATTTATTATGTCATATCAGATGCTTAGACATTGAGTATAACATCTGAAGACTGGCATATACCAGAATTTCACAGTCTTTGCTAAATACGATGGGGTTTCCTGCCCAAAACTTCACCTAAAGTCTTATGTGCGCAAAATTCAACCGCACACTGCCGACAAGAAACTCTGGGTTCACTTCTTTCAAGAAAGCTTGGCCGGGACGCAACTAGAGCGGTTTTACCAATTGGAGGGTTCCCGTATCCATACATGGGAAGACTTGGCCACCGCTTTCTATCACCAATACCAGTACAACACCGACCTGGCGCCAACAAGAGTTCAACTGCAAGACATGACAATGGGTAAAAATGAAGGGTTCAAAGAGTACGCCCAAAAGTGGAGGGATCTTTCCAGTAGGGTCCAACCACCGTTAACGTACAGGGAGCACATTTATATGTTTATGAGCACTTTATCTAGCCCATTTTTCAACTTATTGGTTGGTTGTTCTTCTTCCGGTTTCACCGAGCTAATCTTAACCGGTGAAAGAGTTGAAAGCGGTATCAAAAGCGGGAAGATTCCCATAGCATCTGCTTCCACCTCCAATCCCGTAAAGAAACCTTTTATCGGGAAGAAAGAAATGAATGTTATGTATGGGGAAAGGGCCTGTACCAAGAAGGATAACCATCTGTCCGTTAATGATGTTCGGATTTCCAACCCACCACTTGTTCAAAGACAATCTTCCAATCATCAACGGTCTGAGGCTCCGCGAAGACAATACACAAGGATAGGCATGTCGCTATCCCAAGCCTTACAACACTTATTAAAGGATAATTTGGTGACACTGCGTGATCCTCCGGCTAATCCAGATACCTCTTCACCTAAATACAATCTAAATACCAAGTGTGCATATCACTCGAATAGTCCCGACATGAGACTGACCAATGTTGGGCGCTGAAGAATAAAATTCAAGACTTAATAGACAACAAAACCATCGAATTTGATCCGCCTCCAATTCCCAATATGATAACGGCACCAATGCCAAACCATGGTAAGGGTGTCAATGTTGTTGAAGACACAATTTTTGTTTCCTCCGTCGAAGACTTGACTACTCCATTAAACATTATCAAAAGGAATATGCTGAAAGCCGGGATTTTCCCTGGCTGTTTGAAGGATTGTGATTGTTGCGCCACATAACTCAACGGATGCAAAGGGCTGAAGGAAGGCATTCAACGCCTGATGAATATCTATGAGATCCTATTTGAGAAAACTCCACCCGCCAAAAGTTTGACCAATAAATTTGAAGACCTCTCCATCATAACAATCTCAAACAAGCCTCTTAAGATCTCCTCCAAGGGTCCTATCAGGATTTCAAATGAACCGACTGTTGCTCCTCTGATAATTACTGCCCCCAGGCTAATTCTGTACTCTTCCAACAAAATAGTGCCATGGAACTATAGTGCTGAGGTGTTTTACCATGGAATAAAGCAAGCCGCTTGGATTGAAGTAAGCAAAGCTGGTGACATTGGTAACATTACTGGCTCTAGTAAGGTGACCAGAACTGGGAGAATCTTTTCACCCAATATCTCACCACCAACTACTACAAAGGCACCTGTCTGCATCACCACTGCTAAGCCTAGTGCTGACACAAGGGGAAAGGAGAAAGTAATTAAGCCTGCTGAGACAGAAATACCCGCAAAAGGCATTGCTGATGAGGAACCTTCCGCTCGAGAAAGAGATAATATCTTGAAAATTATCTTTGCTACTATGTTCCTATGCTCAAGCTCGGGCGTTAATCAAATTCTTGATGAAGGCTCATGTCCCTCATGAGACCATGACAGACCAGTTTGAAAATTGTGTGGCAAGCTTGACGGCGGATAATGGTTTGGGGTTCTCAGATGTTGATCTGACACCACTTGGAAAGAACCATAACAAAGCTCTACATGTTTCTGTTGAATGTAAGGGGACTACCCTAGCACATGTTCTGGTTGACACCGGCTCTTCTTTAAATGTGCTACCCAAGGGGGATTTGGACCGTTTAGACTGTGAAGGACTAGTTTTGAAACCAAGTAATATTATTGTGAGGGCTTTCGATGGGCCCAAAAGGACAATTCATGGAGAGGTGGATCTCCCGATCAAGGTGAGCTCACAGATTTTCAACTCTACTTTATACATCATGGATATCCGTTCCGCTTACTCCTGTTTGTTGGGTCGCCCTTGGATCCACGGAGTAGGGGCAGTAACGTCAACCCTTCATCAAAAGCTCAAGTATCCGGTCAAAGGAAGGATTGTCACTATCTGTGGTGAGGAGGAGTTCATGATAAGCCACCTTAACTCTTTCAAATATGTGGAGATGGATGGAAAATTTATAGAAACCCCGTGTCAGACTTTTGAAGTTATGCCACCAATGGTTGCCACTGCAAAATTTTCCTCTGATGTGTCCAAAGTTGTTAAGGTCGTGCCAAAGATGGCTTCGTTTAAAGATGCTCGTGCCGCAGTCGAAGAAGGAAGTTATGATACTTGGGGGAAAATCCCTGGGATCCCATTCAAAGCAGACAAATGTGGTTTGGGTTTCACTATCAAGGCTCAAAAAGAAGTGAGGTGCGCTCGTACAGGGAAGCCCCCTCTCCGTATTGGAAGTCATGAAGTTAACCCTGTAGGTGATTTTGATGATGAATGTGCATTTGAAGAATAGGTATATCCTACTATAACAAAGCTCGAAAATTGGTACACAAAGGACTTCGTTCCCATCTCCTTCATTGAGGAGTAATTACTTGCTTATTGTTTTCTTTTAATTCAAGAACATTTTGTCTGTAATATTAAACAATGACTTTTAAGTCATGTGCCTGGCCCGAGGCACTATGGTCCATTTGTCAAGGGTTTTATTTATGTTCATTTTATCATATGATCATTCAATACAAACCATTGAACTTTTTTCATTTAAACTGTGCTCATTGTATTTCTTTTTCTTTAATGCATTTTTCAAAATAGTCATGTGTCTTACATGCACACACACACACTCTTGCAGGTCCTCATCCACTCTGGATCTCATTGCCAACGACTCTACTATTGCCGACTATGATTTCGAACATCCAACTAACCAAGCCTAAGATGAAGGCGAGGAAGATTGTGAAATAACCTAGGAAGCAGTGTCAAGAGCAGATTGGTTCAGATGTTGCATGACTATGTGGAAGTGTTTGCTTGGTTGTATGAAGATATTCCAGGGTTGGATACCGACATTGTAGTTCATCGTCTTCTGGCAAAGGAAGATTGTCCTCCCGTCAAACAAAAAGTTTGTCACATGAGGCCTGACATGTCTGAAAAGATAAAAGCTGAGGTGATGAAACAATTTGACGCAGGATTCCTAGCTGTGACATCTTATCCTCGATGGGTTGCAAACGTGGTGCCAGTGCCGAAGAAAGACGGAAAAGATCGTATGTGCGTAGATTATAGGGACCTGAATAGGGCAAGTCCCAAGGATGATTTCCCTCTACCTCATATTGATGTCTTGGTCGATAACACTGCTCAACATAAAGTCTTCTCTTTCATGGATGGAGTCTCCGGCTACAATCAAATTAAGATGGCTCCTGAAGACATGGAGAAGACCACTTTCGTTACGCAATGGGGCACCTTTTGCTACAAGGTCATGTCGTTCGGATTGAAGAATGCAGGGGAAACATATCAAAGGGCTATGGTAGCTTTGTTTCATGACATGATCCATCATGAGATAGAGGTATATGTGGATGATATGACTGAAAGATCACAAACCAAATAGGAACATCTCGATCACCTATACAAGCTATTCGAGAGGCTGAACAAGTACAAGTTGAGGTTGAACCCTAATAAGTGTACATTCGGAGTAAGATCTAGAAAGCTTATAGGTTTTTCCGTCAGTGGTAAAGGCATTGAAGTCGATCTTGTCAAGGTAAAGCCCATCCAAGAAATTCCAGTCCCCCACGCTGAAAAGGAAGTTAGATGATTCTTGGGTCGTCTTAACTACATCGCCTGCTATATATCTCACTTAACTGCTACTTGTGAGCCAATCTTCAAACTCTTGAAGAAAGATCAAGTAGTCAGATGGAATGATGAATGCCAAGCTTCCTTCGACAAAATCAAAGAATATCTGCAAGAACCTCCCACCCTCATGCCTTCAGTTGAAGTAAGACCCTTGATCATGTATTTGACAGTGCTAGAGAATTCTATGGGGTGTGTGTTGGGCCAACATGACAAGTCTGGCCAAAAAGAGCATGCTATTTACTACCTGAGCAAAAAGTTTACCGACTGTGAAACCATATATTCATTGCTCAAAAAAACTTGCTGCGCTCTGGCATGGGCTGCTCGCCGGCTAAGAAAGTATATGTTGACTCATACCACTCTGTTGATTTCTAAGATGGACCCTATCAAGTACATCTTTGAGAAACCTGCTCTTTTCGGACGGATAGGTAGATGGAAAATGATCTTGACTGAATACGATATTCAATACACAATGGAAAAGGCCATAAAGGGAAGTGTATTAGAAGATCATTTGGCCCATCAAGTTGTTGATGATTATCGGTCTATGAACTTTGACTTCCCGGATGAGAACATCATGCTAGTTACCGACTGCGTGAAACCTGGACTGTATGACGAACCTGAATAAGGATCCTGATGGATTATGGTCTTCGATTGGGATTCCAATGCTTTGGGTAACGGAATTGGTGCTTTGATCATATCCCTTGAAGGTTGCCACACTCCTTTCACTGTCAGACTATGCTTCAATTGCACGAACAACATGGCTGAGCACGAAGCATGCATTTTGGGTCTGAAGGCTGCCATTGATTTGAGGATCAAGCATTTGAATGTGTTTGGGGATTCCGCTCTACTAATTAGCCAAGTAAAAGGAGATTGGGACACTAAGCACCCTAATATCATCCCTTACAAGGAGCTTGTGCTATCTCTGATTCCTTACTTCGAAGAGATCACCTTTAAACATTTCCCTAGGGAAAAAAATCAGTTAGTCGATGCATTGGCCATGATGTCTTCTACGTTTAAAGTCAAATGGGACAAAGAAGCTCCTATGATTACGATTGAGAGATTCGACGAACATGCGCACTGCTATGAGCTCGACACTAACACAGGAAAGCCATGGTACCATGAGGTGAAGAGATACCTTGAAGCACAAGAGTACCCTGAAGGAGCATCCATCAATGACAGAAAGTTCTTACAAAGATTTTCAGCCAAATTCTTCCTAAGTAATGGAATCTTGTACAAACGCAACCATGACTCTACTCCACTCCGATGTGTAGACAAGAAGGAGGAAGAGGAAATTATGGAAGACATGCACGATGGTCTCTTTGGGACTCACTCTAGTGGACATACCATAGCCAACAAAATCCTGAGAGCTGGTTACTACTGGTCAACAATGGAGACTGATTGCCATCACCACTCAAGAACATGCCACAAATGCCAAATCTATGCTGACAAGGTCCATGTGCCTCCCATCCCTCTGAACCTCATGACCGCTCTGGCCATTTGTAATATGGGGCATAGACATGATTGGAGAGATCAAACCCACTACTTCCAATGGACATCACTTCATTCGCCTCAGTCACAAAGAGCGTGGTAGCCAGGTTCATCAAACACAACCTCATATGCCGCTATGGTATCCCTGAAAGGATCATTACCGATAATGGGACTAACCTCAACAATGCTATTATTACAAAACTCTGCACTCAGTTCAAAATCAAGCATCATAATTCTTCTCCTTATAGACCTAAAATGAATGGTGCAGTGGAAGCGGCCAACAAAAACATTAAGAAGATTATACAGAAGATGGTAGTAACCTGCAAATACTGGCATGAGATATTACCGTTTTCTCTTCATGGCTACCATGCTTCAGCTCGGACATCAATTGGGGTAACTCCCTTTTCTTTAGTCTATGGCATGGAAGCTATTATGCCAGTGGAAGTTCATATTCCCTCATTACGGATTATGAATGAGGCAGGCCTAGGCGAAGATGAATGGATTCAGAAAAGATTGGATCAGTTGAACTTGATCGATGAAAAACGACTGGCTGTCGTTTGTCATGGTCAGATGTACCAAAAACATATGATCAAGGCTTTCAACAAAAATATCAAGCCTCGAGTATATCAAGCTGGTGACTTGGTAATAAAGCGCATCATTCTTCAACAAGGCGACCCCAGGGGCAAATGGACTCCCACCTATGAAGGGCCATTTGTTGTCAAGAAAGTTTTCTCTGGTGGTGCTATGATGCTGACTACCATGGACGGTGAAGACTTCCCACATCCTGTGAACACAAACATAGTTAAAAAATACTACGCATAAGAGACCCTCTAGGTTGACACACCTAGGCAAGATAAGGGCATCTCGGCAAACCAAGAGGTTTGGGAAAAAATTAGGGATATATAAAAAAATTATACACCCGGTAAGTTGAAAACCCGAAAGGGAGACTTGGGCAAAAATGGGTATCCCGGTGGGCTGAAAACCAGAAAGGGCGGTCCAGGCAAAAGTTAAGGATTAAAAGC
The DNA here is from genome assembly GCA_948472305.1 of Vicia faba. NCBI lineage: Eukaryota > Viridiplantae > Streptophyta > Magnoliopsida > Fabales > Fabaceae > Vicia > Vicia faba. The sequence goes on along the minus strand of OX451735.1, from coordinate 1,185,540,788 downwards.
GTATGACTATGTCCTGTGGGATCACCACAGTCGACTTTATTACCAAGGTCTGAGTTCAAATGGTCCAAGATCAATCCATTCAACTTTTGTCAATGGCAAGGGACGTTGGAAGACATTGGAGGCAATAGTATATTTGGAATGCAATGAGATCACTTCCACATGACTATTATCTTTGTTTTCAATTTTGTTTTCCTTTCAAAGATTTCCTCTTACTAGGATCTTCGTCTCTTTGTACAAAAAACGTCTATTCATGGGCAAAATATCAATGCAAATATACTTTGAAGTGCAAACTTTCTGTTTTTGTTTTGAATGCAAAAATGTCCAATGACTAAAATTGAATGAACATATGCATGTAAACATGATTAAAACTATTTGGCACATGTGTCCTGCTAAGCAGAAGCAAGCATCTCTTTAATGTATATGGAATATCTCCACAAAGTTATTTCATTAGCATTATCCCCACAAGGACGGCTACAATATACCAATCTCCAACAGAGTTTCCCACAAAGTCTCTTTGCATAGGTTGATCCCCAGCCAGAGTCTCAATCTCTTGACAGCTCTCTCCCCATCTAAGTTGGTCCTAAAAGAAGAAGCCTTGTGGATCTCTTCCTAAAAGAACTCACCTCGTCAGCAGTTCGTCAAGTATTCCTCTACAGGGTTTATTTCTTCAATAAGATTTATTTCTCCAACAGGGTTTATTTCCCCAGCTAAATTTGTCTTCCCCGACTGAGTCTATCCTCTCCAGCTTGAGTTTGCCTCTCAGACTATTACAAATCAAAGGGCCACAACCCCTAATCCCTAGTGAAGTCACAAACAAAGTCATTGCTATCTCCAAAATTTGTTGTGAAGCCTGGAATCCGACTAGATAACAGTTTTAACTTCAGTAAGTTGTTGTAAAGCCTGGATTCTACCAGATAACAGTCAACTTCATTCTTTCAAAATACTATGAAGCCTGGACCTGACCAGATAATAGTGCAACTTTTAGTCACTATGAAGCCTGGACCCGACCAGATAATAATGTGACTTTTCAAATACTATGAAGCCTGGCCCCGACCAGATAATAGTTAACCTCTCAAGATACTATAAAGCCTGGCCCCGACCAGATAATAGTATATTTTCAAATATTATGAAGTCTGGCCCCAACCAGATAATAGTATAATTTTTAGATACTATGAAGCCTGGATCCGACCAGATAATAGTTAACTTCTCAAGACACTATGAATCCTAGACCCGACAAGATAATAGTTTAACTCTTCGAGATATTGAAGAACCTGGACTCAACCAGACAAGGGTTTAACTTCTTTTCCCCAATAGAGTTTTCCTCTACCCCAGCAAGTTACTGTGAAGCCTGGACCCGACCAGATATCAGTTCAACTTTATCTTTCCAAGCGAGTTATTGTGAAGCCCGGATCCGACCAGATAGTAATTAACTTTATTCCCTCAGAAATTCGTTGTGAAGTCTGGGATCCTACCAGATATCAGTTCAACTTCATCTTTTCAAATGAGTTATTGTGAAGCTTGGACCCGACCAGATAGAAATTACCTTCATCCACCTCAAAACTTTGTGAAGCCTGGGATCCGACCAGATAGCAGTTTAACGTCAATAAGTTACCGTGAAGCCTGGATCCGACCAAATAACAGTTAATTTATTCTTCCCCAGTAAGTCACTGTGAAGCCTGGAACCCGACCAGATAACAGTTTAACTTCAAGCAATTTTCTGTGAAGCCTGGATTCCGACCAGATAATAGTTAATTCCTGCGTGAACATTAACAAAACTTTTCCTTCCCAATAGAATTTTCCTAATCCTCAGCAAGTTACTATAAAACATGGAATCCAACCAGATAGCAGTTGACGACCTCATCCTCAGCAAGTTATTGTGAAGCCTGGATCAGACCAGAAAACAGCTAACATTCAAAAGATAATCCCCGGCGGAAGCATTCTTTTAACAAAATTTGAAGATATGTATATTCTTTATCCCCAATAGCAATTCCGGATTCAGCTTCCCAGAAATCCTCAACAGTAGTCAGGGATTTATTTTCCTGGAAAAATATGCATCTAAATAAAATCTCACATTCATACATCATAGCATATGAATACGAAACACATTTAGCACAATCTCGTTCATCTTGAGAACGCCATGCATACATCTACATTTAACTAACCCTTTTTCCCACAGGAAAAAAATCAAGTTTTAGTATAAATCGACCAAAGATTTTTACTGATACTTCTTCCCGTATTTACCATCATTCCTCCAAATGGAATCTATAAGCCCATTCCCAATACATCTTCGAGTGCAAATTTCTGGGCACTTTAGTGTTCAATCATCTTTCACCTTCAAGTCACGAATGGCGGATCCACAAATCTAAATCTTCAGGTTTAAGAAGATTGAACAGGGGCAGTTGTTGTACCCCAAAATTTTCCCTCTCATTTCTCAAGAAATCTCTCATAAGATCTCCATTGATTCAAGACTACACAAGGTTTGATCAACTCAAGACACCTCCTCAAACGCTGACAACTCAAAATTAGGATTTGAGTTTGTACAAAGATAATTGAACTTCTAATTATTTATATGACTTTCAAGGATCATTTTGGATCCCCAAGATTGCTCATGTTAAGTTTCAAGCTTTGGATCACATTTTTGCTCAGTTAGTTGATCAATTGACCTAAAATCAACCGTATTAGGGAAAAGTCAATTATGGTTAATTTGCAGTCAAACTTCATAATTTTTTTATCCATATCAACATTATGAACTCATATATGTCAATTGATCAAGTTTGGATCATAATTCCTCAAAGAAATTTGATCAGAATACCAAAAGGGCAAAATGGTCAAAATTAGGGTTTTGATTGAGAAGGCTCAGTTCTTTACTTTTGACCAAGAAAATGACTTATTGGTTTAAGACATGATATCAAGGATTCAAATTCACCATGTTGACCTAAATGCATGGTTCAAATCACCTCTCAAGGTCATTGGATTGACAGATGAATTTCAGTCAACTGATGAAAAGTCAATTGTACACTGAAAAGTCAAACTTTGACTTTTTGATCAAAATCAAGTTTCAAAAACCATATTTCATCAAGACATGCCAAAATATGAAATTTGTTCATCTATAAATTAAAAAGTCAAAATGATCTTTGAAAAGTCAAAATTCTAGGACTTAGAAATTTTTCTAAGTGTTAGAAAGTTAACATTTTTTCATAACTTTGTACCAAATTTCCACCATGATGCAAGATGATTCAAGGAAAACTTCTAAAATGAAAGTTTTATATCTCAATGAGATATAAAACATTGTAGGACATAACTTTTTCTATAAATTCTTGGATTTCAAGTTATGAATTTATGAAGACATGTCCATGAAACTAAAATACTTAGTGAATTTTTGAGTATTTTAGTCAGGATTTTGACCTAAGTTCATGGCAACTTTTCACCTAGTTCCAAATGTAATATTCAAAAATGTAAAACATGAAGGTTGTAGGGGATGTTACAAGATTTCCAAAATGTCAAAGAACTCATTGAGATCATTTTTGAGCTAAGAGAATCGAAGACAAGAAGTTGGACATTCATTCTTGAATTATAGGTCATTTCCATGATGAACAAGAATTCAAATCTCTTAGCCATGCCTTGTAATATTGCTTTGCAGGCCTCCAAGTCTATAAATCTATCCATAATCAGAAGATAACACAAACTTTATGGCTATTATCCATTAAATCCAAGCTTTGTCTAAGTTAACTTGCTATTTTTGGAAGAAAGGCAAGACTTCCATTTTGGAAAAGTATGCTTTTGCAAATGTCAATCCTTCTTGAGCCTCTCAATGGATCCTTTTGCACACACTCAACCTAGAAACTCATAAGAGGCATTTTTAAAGTAATTCAACCACTCTACATAACTTGTACCATGCATTGTGATTTTGGTTTTCCACTTTACTTCAAAACAAAGCAACCTAGACATAACCTTACAACTCAGAAATCCCTTGTGAAAAACATCTCTAACCTTTTCCATACAAATATACAAGTCTTTGGCAAGAAAACAGGTGAATGTTAAGGCCCTAAAACTCCCTAAAACACTCACAAACCAGAAATTGCTCAAAAAACACCATTGATACACAATTCTGACCTTGAACTTGTATCTTTCATTTCCCTCGTGTGTTTTCCCTCAAAATCATTTGCAAAGCTTCTATACCTCAAATATAGTCCATCCATGTCCTTGTTTTGGAACTGTAACATCTCCATCACCATCCTCCATAACCAAAAACAAAGGTCTGCAACTTGACTTCTCCAGACCATTCCAGCCATCCATAACTCAAGCTAAGAATTGCATTAGCTTCCTAGAGGTCCAAGAAAGCTAACCTAATCATCACAACTCTTTGAAAGCAGCTCAAACTCATTTCACGATTTCCAGTTTTTGATGTATTTTTCTGAACTTTCATCTCTTCATTTAGGCATTGTTAGGCTTTCATTTTCAAAGACAAAATGTAGATATCATTGCCCTGAAGCTGTACATATCCATAATTTTCATTTATATTTCCTGAGCTTAGAGAATTTTAAGTTTGAATCTCTGAAAAAAGTTAGGTCAGGATTTTGGTACTTTTAGAAATACATGCTCATCTTTTATTGTTAGTCCAAAATGTTTACATATCTGAAATCCTGGTAAAATTTCTAACAAGTTTGATGTTGGAAGTTTTGAGAATGGATGAGAAATGAATGAGATACAGGGACCCTGGCTCGTGGTTGAAGATGAAGTTCATTTCTAGGAATGGATTTGTAATACATATTTATGGTTTTATTTAAGTTAACGGATGTATAGCCACCCCAATGGTAAGGCAACGCGCGTTTATGGTCACGGTCATGGGTCAAGCCCCAGCGCTGCCATTTTGCATATTTTCCAACATTTTTCCATCTATTTTGTTTGAACCATGCGCGCTTGGGCCTTGAATCAACTGGGCTTTGTCATTTTTGTCTTTAACCCTCCCGTTTCACTAACACAGCCTCTAGCCCATTTATTTTTTATCCTTTCTGACTTACAAAAAACAATAATGGGCCATACTAAAAACTGTTTTTACTTTTAAACCATCCAAGTCATTTTCACACACCCTGACTTTTATTTTTATTTTTTATTTTTTTATTTTTTTTATTTTATTATTATTATTATTATTATTATTATTATTATTATTATTATTATTATTATTTTTATTAATAAAAATCCAAAAAAATAGTTTATTTATTTATATATCTAATATACTTATATTCTCTTATTTTTATTTCCCTTTTTTAAACTAAAAAAGACAAAAAATATATTCTTAAACAAACTTAATTTATTTTTCTTAATAAATTAATAATTAGATTTAGGTTTAGTTATTTTCTTTTTTAATTAAAATTAACTTAGAATTTAGGTTTTCTTTTAATTAATTAATTTCCATATTATTTTGATTAAATTTAAAACCTTTTCTAAAAAAACCCTAAAAATGCTTTCTTGATTAATTTTATTTCTTTTAAACTAGGGTTTAATTTTACTTATTTTAATTAATTATTTTCTTTTAGATAATTAGGTTAAAACCAAGGCTCTTTCTTAACAAAATACAAACAAAAAAATCCATTTATTTTCCATTTAAATCCTTGTATATTATATTCCTTTCAATTCTTGTACATTATTCTAGTTTCAATATGGTTGTAATAGATAATTAGGTTTAATTTCATGCAATCCCCATTTTTAAATTTGTATACCCCATCCCCAAATGATGTAATAGCGTAGTAAATTTACTTTCTGCCATTTATCATTTTCATATCAATGCTAGTAAATTAGGGTTTGTATGGAAAGATAAAATCAATGCTTAGAGAACCCTAATTCAAGATAAACCAAGCATGAAAAATACACACTATTCACACATGCACCCCTAAGGTTAACTCCACTTGTTGCCTAAAAAATGGTCATGTTATACATGTGGGATGTCTTAGTAAAAACAATCAAAAATACAAGATCATAGTCCCTCGATGACGCTACAAATGTTGCCTTTCAAATGATCTTAGTCCCTCAAAGAGAAATGCTAAGACATCTTACAACATTGCTATCATGACTATACGATGACCCACGCTCGTCCCTTTACATCCAAAGATAAGGCTTCTTACCAATCAATGGTAAGATAGCAATATCAAAGGAAAGGAGAGAAATGAACAAAAGACTTTTGAGTAGTTAGAAACGTTCTTAGTTGCTTGCTCACTTTCAAAACAAACACACACCAAACACTTTCAAAACAAACACACACCAAACACTTTCAAAACAAACACACACCAAACACTTTCAAAACATGAAATATTTTCAAAATTCCAACACTTTGTATACGTTCTTACAAAGACGAGAACGATTTTAAATTTCGCCTAAACGAAGGTGCCTTTTCAAAAATACTTTCAAAAACCACCACAAAGCATATTTTCAAACAAAGCAAGTGATCTAGCAAGCAACTAAGAGCCCATAGATAACTATGGATGAAAAGGGTGTTAATACCTTCCCTTTTCATAATCTACCCCCCAAACTCAAGAAAATATCTCAAAGGTCTTTCATGTTCTTTTCACCCTTTCCTTTTTAGATAAAAGAAAAGTCGATGGCGACTCTTGCTAACCGCAATAATTGCAATAAAATGCAAAACATCCCAAGTCATTTCTCCCACCCTATAACATGGGGTATTGACATGATTGGAAATATTGAACCCAAGGCATCGAATGGACATCGTTTCATCTTGGTGGCAATTGACTACTTCCCCAAATGGGTAGAAGCAGCTTCATATGCTAATATTACCAAGCAGGTGGTAGAACGCTTTATCAAGAACAATCTTATATGTCGATATGGTGTGCCAAGCAGGATTATCACTGATAACGACTCAAATTTGAATAACAAGATGTTGACGGAACTTTGTGAAGAATTCAAGATTGTCCATCACAATTCATCTCCTTACAGGCCAAAGATGAATGGGGCTGTTGAAGCTGCTAATAAAAACATTAAGAAGATCATCCAGAAAATGGTTGTTACTTATAAAGATTGGCATTAGATGCTCCCTTTTGCTTTGCAAGGGTATCAAACATCCATCCGTGCTTCAACGGGGGCAACCCCGTTCTCTCTTGTGTAAGGTATGGAATCAGTGCTCCCCGTTGAGGTTGAGATTCCCTCTTTACGTGTGATAATGGAAACCAAAGTTGTCAGAGGCTGAATGGGTCCAAAACAGGTTTGAACAATTGAATTTAATAGAAGAGAAAATAATGATAACCTTGTATCATGGTCAATTGTACTAAAAGAGAATAAAGAAAGCTTTTGATAAGAAGGTCAAGCCTCGTGAATTCAGAGAAGGCGACCTCATGCTCATGAAGATCATGTCTTTTAACGTTGATTCTAGGGGAAAGTGGACTCTCAAATTTGAAGACCCATATGTTATCAAGAAAGCCTTCTCTGGTGGTGCATTGATTCTTGAAACTATGGATGGAGAGGAGTTCCCACGTCCTATGAATGATGATGCAGTGAAGAAATACTTCGCCTAAAGAAATAAAAGAACAACTTGTTAAGTTGAAAACTCGAAAGGGCGGCTTAAGCAAAAATGAGTGTCTCGGTAGGCTGAAAACCCGAAAGGAGGGTCTAGGAAAAAATTAGAGACATAAACAGAATAAATTCTCCCGCTAGGTTGAAAACCTGCAAGGGAAACTTAGGCAAAAGTTAGGGATTTCTTGGCAAGTAACTGCGTCAGACAAGACTTGATCATTGAAGCAACAATCTTCTTGGACTCTCACCATACTTCAACATAAGTCGCTGCTCAGGAATTCAAAGTTGTTAGGGATAATAGTGGCCATTGTGTTTCAATGTATCATTTGTAATGTATTAACTGTGATGCGGTGGGAGAACTGACTTGAGGTTTTGCGTTTGTGTTTGCAAATGTCTCGGTTTAGCAAGAGTCACCACCGACTTTTATTTTATCCAAAAGGAAAGGTAAAAAAGCACAGGAAAGACCTTTGAGATTGTTTTTTGGGTTCAGGGGGTGGATTATGAAAAGGGAAGGTGCTAGCACCCTTTTCATCCATGGTTTTCCATGGGCTCTTAGTTACTTGTTTTAGATCACTTGCTTTTGCTTTTCAATTGTTTGAAATGGTGCTTTTGTGTGTGGTTTTGAAAGTATTTTAAAAAGAGGCCTTTGTTTAGGAAACCTTTGTAATGATTCTTGTTTGAATGTATACAAAGGTGTTTGTCTTTTGAAAAATGTTTCAATGTTTGAAAGTTTGTTTGGAAAATGTTTTGAAATTATGTTATGTGTTTGAAAATAGCAAGGAGGGTTTGCAAATTGATCAAGTAACTAGGAGTTGTCTACCCTACTCACAGATCTTTCCTACACATTTGTATTCCTTTGATATTGTTATTTTACCATTGCATTTGGTAAACAACCCTATCTTTGGATGTTAAACGGGATGGGCATGGGTCATCGTATGACCATGATAACAATGGTGCCAAGTATCTTAGCAAGTTTTTGAGGGACTAGATCATTTTTGTTTAGGCAACCAAGATAGCGTCATCGAGGGACTATAATCTTTTGTTTTGTTTTTGTTTTGCCAAGATACCTAGCATGCATACCATGGCCATTTTAAGGCAACAAAGTGGATGAAACCCTAGGGGTGCTTGTGTGCATTGTGTTGTCATTTTTCATGCATTTTTGTCTTGTGTTAGGTCATGCTATTTGTTTGATTTTGGTCTTTGTATACAAAACCATAATCTTACTATCATGGTATATGAAAGCGATAAAATGCGTAAAGTAAATCTAGACTATTACAACATTATTATGGGGAGGGGGATACAAGTTTGAATAAGGGGATATTGCTCAAAAATAAAGCCCTAAAACTATTACAACCATATTGAAATATTGCACAAATAAATAAGCAAATATTTAAATATGCAACAAAATGTAAATATGCACAAATGTTTTTTGTATTTATTTTACGAATGTAAAATAAATTTATTTATATCCTAAAAATAAGAAAAATAAAATTGATTATTTTTGAAAGGGGTAGAAACCCTAATTTTTGCTTTAAGAAAATAATGTTTTCTAATTATTTTTTTATCCTTTTTTATGTACAAGAAAATAAATAAAAAACTATATACAAAAATGTTAAAAAATAAAATGTGTGAGAAAATATTATTTTATATGTATAATATAATAAAATAAAATATCTAAGTGTTTTAAAATTGTTTACAATTTTATTTAGAAAAATAAGTCATATTAACCTAATAAACTAATTTAATTCCATAAAAAATAATAAAAAATAATAAAATAAAATGCAAAAATTAAGAAAATATTTTTTGGTTTTTTAATATTCAAGAAAAAAAAAATAAGTCAGAAATCACAAAAGAAATGAAAAATAATACAAAATATAATAAATGGGCCAAGGGGGTGCAAATAACAAAATGGAGGGTGTCAAAAGCAGAAACAGCAAGGCCCAAGCCCAAGTTCCACTACGTCCCTGTCCTTTGGCCAAACGCGCGCGCCCTGTACAGTTCAAACTTGTTCTCTCTATTGCTTGCATGAAATCAAAAATTTACAACATGAAAGTTATAGCATTTTCAATCACGATTCCAACCATATAAAAAACTTGACCTAACTCTCAAAGACCAGAGAGAATTTCATTGGCCCTAAATTTTGACCTAGTTTTTTCAGCATGTTCATCATCCAAATTCTCCTAGCTCAGTTAACATAAATAAGAACTATGCATATGTACAGCTCAAGCAACTTAAAGACTACATTTTTGCTTCACAAACCTAAGCCTAAGGATGTCTAAATAAGGAGATAGAAAGTTGGAAATAAGGAGATAGAAAGTTCGAATATGGCAATGTAGCAACTTTGAATGAGGCCTGAAGGACTTTTGAACTTGCTTGATGATCCCTTGACCTTTCCCAATGCTTAGCTTGCTTTGAAATAGTCTGAAACTCCTTGTAGAACTCAACCTACAAAGCTTCAAAATGAAAATGGTGAAGTGTGAAAACGAGGTTACAGTTGCAAAGTAAGGGCCTGGACAGTTTAGGTGTGTTGTATTGAATGTGTTTGAAGTGGTTTCAAGCAAAACGCACGAGGCAAATTTGTTTTGGAAGTGATTATGTAGGTGATGCCCTGTTTGGGCAGGAACTTGGTGTTTTGGTGTTTTGGAGGGTTTGAGATGCTATGAGCTCGTGTTTTTGGCTTGGTATAATATGCTGAACTGGTTTGGAAAGGTTACAAGACTTGGTTTTAACAGATGCACAAGTTGTGTTCCTTTTGCAAGCTTACTTGCTTTTGAAGCAAAAGTGAGTTGACAAAGGCAAAAGCTTGTACAAGATAGCTCAGGATCTGCACATAGTTGGTACACTTTTCCTGATATTTGTGGATTTGGTTTGCAGCAAAAGCTTTGGTCCATGGCTCAAGATAAACAAATTTTGTAAAAGCTAACTTTATCAAAGTAGCAATGTTAACTTTTTGCCATTTTTGGATTAAATCTTTGTGTAATGCTCCATAACTCAGAACAATGCCTTTGTCCAATGTATTTGCATTTAATTAAGGAGTGTGGAAAGGATTAAGACCTGTAAAACAAGTACAAGCATGATCCAAGTTGATTTGCAAGTTGTAACATGGTGCAAAATGCCTTGGACAAAGGTGATAATTTGCCATTTTCAAACTTTCGATTCTCCCTAACCATGAATGACCTTGGAGAGTTCTTGGACATTTTGGAAAGCTTGTAACATGCTCTACAATAAATCTTTAAATGAATTTTCAGATTCCACTTGGAACTATGTGAAAAGTTGCCATGAAGATAGGTCAAAATCCTGCCTAAACTAGGGCAAAATTTCACTAAGTTAAAAGTTTCATGGACCCTTATTCACAAAATCCTAACTTGAGATCCAAGTATCTTTTCGGAAAACTTTGTGAATCAAAGTTGTATATTTTGTGGAGAAATAAAACTTTCATGTTGGAAGTTTTGTTTGAATCTAATTTCATCATGGAGAAAAAGTTAGGAAAAGTTGGGAAAAAATAAGAATTTTTCATAACTTAGAAAATTTCTAAGTTATGAAAATTTTCAAACTTAAATCCTAATTTTCAAAATTAGGTTTCTTGGTGAACAAGTTTCATGTTTTGACACATATTGATGAAAAATGACCCTTGGCACTTGATTTTGACCAAAAAGTCAAAGTTTGACTTTTCAGTGTACAATTGATTTTTGATCAGTTGACTGGAAAATTCATCTGTCAATCCAATGCATTTGAGATCTTTTGAACTTTGTGGTTAGGTCAAGATGATGCCATTGAGTCCTTGAAACTATGCTTGAACCAAATTTTCCATTGGCTAGGTAAAAAAAATCAGAAATTGCCCTTCTGCAGTCAAAACCCTAAAAATGACCATTTTGCCCTTTTGATGATCTGATCAAATTTCTTGAGGAGTTGTGGTCCAAACTTGATCAAATGGTTCATACGAGTCTATAATGTTGATATGGATAAAAAATTATGAGGTTTGACTGTAAATTGGCCACAGTTGACTTTTTTCCCAATATAGTTGATTTTTAGGTCAACTGTCCAATTCACTGGGCAAAAATTTGATTCTAGGCTTGAAACTTGGTATGAGCAATCTTATAGGTCCAACATGAATTATGAAAGTCACATTAATCATTGAAAGTCTAAAAATCCATGTGCAAACTCAAACCCTAATTTCAGGTCAATAGTGCAAGGAGAGGTCTTGAGCAGAGCAAACCCTAATCTGGTCTTGAATCCAAGAAGTCTTGTGAGGAGAATCTTGATAAAATGAGAGGGCAAGTTTTGGGGTACAACAGCTTCCCCTGTTCATTCTTCTTGAACCTGAAGAGTTAGATTGGCGAATTTTGTCGTTCGTGACTCGAAGGTAAAAGATGATTGGACACTAGAGTGCCCGTAAATTTGCACTTGTAAAAATATAGTTGAGGAAATAGGCTTAAAGATTCCATTTGGAGATGTGAAAGAATCTTTTGGAGATGGGCTTAAAGATGCCATCCAAGATTGCTTGTTGAACTGCGTGTTGTAAGTCAAAAGAATGAGTATCAGAATGGTATCCGCGTCTGGAACGTATCTGAACTATATCTGGAGACTGAATCTGTATGAGCAATGGAATGGCGTCCGTGTCTGGAGCGTATCTGAGCTGTAACTGTATCTGATTTTTGAATGAGTAACATAATGATTGTCGTTTCTGGAGTGTATTTGTATTGTATCTGAGTCTGAATAAGCGACAGAGTAGCATCCGTGTCTGGAGCATATCTGGGATGGGGGAGAAGTTAGAATAAGTGACAGAATGGCAACCGTGTCTGGAGAGTATCTGGATTGTATCTGAAGTTGAGATCTGTATGAGTAGCAGAATGACTTCCGTGTATGGAGTGTATCTGAAATGTAAATGGGATCTGAATAAGTGACAGAATGACTTCCGTGTCTGGAGTGTATCTGAACTTGAAATTGATAGTTGAATCTGAATGAGAAATAGAATGGCTTATGTGTCTGGAGCGTATCTAATCTGTATCTGATTGTTGAAGTCTGAATGAGTGACAGAATGGCACCGTGTCTGGAGCGTATCTGTACTGTATCTTGACTTTGAATTCTGCATGAGTAATAGAATGACTTCCATGTCTGGAGTGTATCCGTACTGTATCTGAAATCTTTGAACATTTGTTAAAGATAACTTTTAATCTTATCCTGAAAAGGGTAAAATGTTAGTTGAAACACAAAGTGATGTTGCATGAAATGTATGATGCAATAAAATGTGTTTTATCAATGTTTATGATATATGAATGTAATGTATACGCATGTAAGCTGATTAGCTGTATTGCTGAGGAAAATAAATCCTTGATAGTTGGGGATAATGAAATCTTTGTCTGTTGCCGGGGAAAATAAATCCTTGACCGCTGTTGGAGATTAAAAACCCTTAACAACTTCTTATGGGAATGTGAGAATCCTTCACGACCTTCCTGGGGATATAGGGATCCTTCAAGTCTTTGGAGTTGGAGGATGATGATCATTTTGTTGTGAAAATAATGCCAAGTGTTGCTCTAGAAACCTGCTTGGGGAATCCAGAGAACTTTGAAGACTTCTACTGGGGGTTAAATAATGGGAATCCTTACTCGGCTGGGGAATAGGGAAAACTCTTGAGATCTCTACCGGGGATCAAACAAAGGAAAACCTTGATCTGCTGGAGAATAAGGAAGACTCTGATGGCTTCTGCGGGGAATTAAGAATGAGAATATTCAATCTGTTGAGGAGTGGTGAATGAGAATCTTCAATCTGCAGGGGATTAAAAATTCGGTGGGGAAGAAGGCTTCCTGGTGGAGAGTAAGTGAAAACTTTGAGGGAGTAGCTATACTATTGGGGAGATCAGGAGTTTGGGGTTGTATGCCAATCTACTGGGGAATTATCCTAGTTTGGGGATAAGACAAAAGTTAATTGTTATCTGGTTGATTCTTAGACTTTAAGACAACTTGTTGGGGAATCTGGGGAAAACTGAATGGTTCCCGCTGGGGATTGGAAATTCGACTTGACTGGGGAAGAAAGTTTCATCTCCGCTGAGGGTCTGTAGTTCAAAGTTTTAATCTGCTAGGGATTTGGAGTTTGAAGTTTTAACTCTGGTGGGAATTAAAGGTTTGAAATTATAACTCCACTGGGGGTATGCATTTCAAGGTTTTAGCTCCGTTGGGGGATCTAAATGATGTACTGTAAGGGATTTCTCTTGGAATAGCCTAAATACATTTTCCTATCCTTTCAACCTATCAGTAATTATTCTTTCACATTTTGTTTATTTGTAAACAGTGATTATATTCAAATGCATATGCTCATTTAATAAATCATTGGACGTTTTCAAATAAAACACAAGTGTAAAAAGGAAAAGACAAATAGTTTTCTGCACTTTGAAGTATCTTTGTATTAACTTTGTGTAAGTATTTTGTACAAAGGAGACAGACATCCTAGTAAGAGAATGTTGTCATAAAAATGAGAAAAATTTATATAAAGAAAGATGGCTATGTGTAAAAATTCCATGGGGTTCCCATTCTGGTATAGCCTTTGTAATTCTGAATATCTTGTCCATTCGTTGATTTGTCCAAATATGATTGAGTTGATCAGGATCCTGGAGCTTGTCCGTAAAGAGATTGTCCTCAAAGTGATCTGACGAGACATAGTCATACGCTTTAATTCCCTAACTTTTTCCTGGACCGCCCTTTCGGGTTTTCGATCCACCAGGAAACCCTTTTTTGCCCAAGTCGCCCTTTCGGGTTTTCAACTTGCCGGGTGTACATTTTTTTATTTATCCCTAACTTTTGCCTGAATCGCCCTTTAGGGTTTTCGATTCACCGGGATGCCCTTTTTTGCCCAAGCCGCCCTTTCGGGTTTTCAACTTGTCGGGTCGTTTATGCGTAGTATCTTTTGACTATGTCTGCATTTGCAGGGTGTGGCAAGTCTTCGCCGTCCATGGTGGTTAAGATCATTGCCCCACTAGAAAAGATGTTTTTGATCACAAATGGTCCTTCATAGGTAGGAGTCTATTTTCCCCTGGGATCACTTTGCGGCAAGATGATCCGCTTGATTACAAGATCCCCGACTTGATATACCTGGCGCCTGACTTTCTTGTCTAAAGCCTTGATCATCCATTTTTGATACGTCTGACCGTGGAAAACAGCAGTAAGTCACTTTTCATCAATCAAGTTAAGTTGATCAAGCCAGGTCTGAATCCAATCGTCTTCACTCAAACCAGCATCTTTCATGATTCTCAAGGAGGGAATCTGAACCTCGATAGGTAAAAAAACTTCCATGCCATATACCAAGGAATAAGGTGTTTCCCCAGTTGATGTACGTGCCGTGGTACGGTACCCGTGGAGAGAAAACGGTAACATCTTATTCCAGTCCTTGTAGGTGACTGTCATCTTTTGTATGATCTTCTTGATATTTTTGTTCGCAGCTTCGACAACACCATTCATCTTTGGCTGATAGGGAGATGAATTGTGATGTTGAATCTGGAACTGCTCGCACAAGGCAGTGATCATAGTGTCGTTAAGGTTTGTACCGTTGTCAGTGATGATCCTTTCGGGGATGTTGTACCGACATATAAGGTTCTGCTTGATGAAGCGGGCAACAACATTCTTTGTGACAGATGCGAAGGAAGCTGCTTCGACCCACTTGGTATAGTAATCAATGGCCACCAGGATGAAGCGGTGTCCATTGGATGTTGTAGGCTTGATCTCTCCAATCATGTCGATTCCCCACATAGCGAATGGCCAAGGAGTTGTTAAGACGTTGAGAGGAAGTGGAGGTATATGTACCTTGTCCGCATAGATTTGAAATTTGTGACAAGTACGGGAATGTTGATAGCAGTCAGCTTCCATGGTAGACCAATAATAGCCTGCCCGTAGAATCTTCTTAGCCATCGTATATCCGCTAGAGTGAGTGCCAAAGGTACCATTGTGCAGTTCAGCCATGATCTGTTCAGATTCAATCTTGTCCACACAACAGAGCAGAATACAATCATGATTGCTCTTGTATAGGATACCATTGCTTAAGAAGAACTTATCTGAGAATCTCCTTAAGAACTTTTTGTCATTGACTGAAGCTCCTTCAGGGTATTCTTGTGCTTCGAGATACCTTTTGACTTCATGAAACCATGGTCGGTCCACTACTTCTTCGGTATTAATCTCGTGACAATGTGCAGGTTCGTCCATTCGTTCAATGGTGATTTGGGGAGCCTCATTATCCCAGTTAAGTTTAAACATGGATGACATTGTAGCTAGCGCATCTGCTAGCTGATTTTCTTCTCGCAGGAAGTGCTCGAAGGTAATCTTCTTGAAATGTGGTAGCAATATCAAGACATGTTCTTTGTAAGGGATGAGGTTTGGATGTTTAGTATCTCACTCTCCTTTGATCTGACTGATGACCAAAGCTGAGTCCCCAAATACCATCAAGGATTTGATTCCTAAGTCAATAGCGGCCTTGAGACCAAATATACAAGCTTCATACTCTACCATGTTGTTGGTGCAATTAAAGTAAAGTCTAGCAGTGAAAGGTGTATGGCAACCTTCTGGAGAAATGAGTACCGCGCCGATACCTTTGCCAAGTGCATTAGAAGCACCATCAAAGTACATGGTCCATCGGGATCCTTGTTCAGGTCCGTCTTATGGTCTGAAACCTTCAACGTTTTCCAATGTCATAATGTCTTCATTGGGAAAGTCGAACCTCATGGATTGGTAATCTTCGATAGCTTGATGGGCCAGATGATAGGCTAGCACACTCCCCTTTATAGATTTTTGGGTCGTGTACTGTATATCATAATCGGTCAGGATCATCTGCCATATAGCGATTCTTCCAGATAAAGAAGGCTTCTCAAAGATGTACTTGATCGGATCCATCTTAGAGATCAGCAAAGTTGTATGAGTCAACATATACTGCCTTAGCCGGCGAGCAGCCCATACCAAAGCGCAACAAGTTTTCTCGAGCAGTGAGTATCGGGTCTCACAGTCGGTAAACTTTTTTCTAAGGTAATAAATGGCATACTCTTTTCGGCCAGACTCGTCATGTTGGCCCAATATGCACCCCATTGAATTCTCTAAGACAGTCATATACATGATTAGAGGCCTTCCTTCGACGGGTGGCATCAAGATAGGAGGTTCTAGCAAATACTCCTTGATTTTATTGAAAGCAACTTGACAGTCATCATTCCATTTAACTACCTGATCTTTCTTCAACAGCTTGAAGATTGGTTCACAGGTAGATGTTAGGTGAGAAATGAACCTACAAATGTAGTTTAGGCGTCCCAAGAAACCTCTGACCTCCTTCTCAGTGCGAGGAGCAGACATTTCTTGTATATCTTTGACTTTAGCAGGATCAACCTCGATGCCTTTGTTACTGACAATGAAACCCAAGAGTTTACCGGATCTGACTCCAAAAGTGTACTTCTTAGTGTTCAGTCTGAGCTTGTAATCCTTCAACCTGACAAACAGCTTTTGCAAATGGTCGAGGTGTTCTTCTTCAGTTTGTGATCGGGCTATCATGTCATCTACGTAGACCTCTATCTCATGATGTATCATATCATGAAACAAATCTACCATGGCGCGTTGATAGGTTTCCCCGGCATTCTTCAGTCCGAATGGCATCACTTTGTAATAGAACGTACCCCATTGTGTAATAAAAGTAGTTTTCTCCATGTCCTCAGGGGCCATTTTGATTTGGTTATAGCCTCAGAATCCATCCATGAAATAAAATACCTTGTGCTGAGCTGTGTTGTCAACCAAGATGTCAATGTGCGGAAGTGGAAAGTCATCTTTAGGGCTAGCCCTGTTTAAGTCTCTATAATCCATGCACATTCTCACTTCGCCGTCTTTCTTAGGCACGGGTAAAATATTAGCAACCCATTGTGGATAGGAAGTAACGGCAAGAAATCTAGCATTGAACTGCTTCATAACTTCTGCTTTGATCTTTTCAGACATGTCGGGCCTCATGCGGAGGACTTTCTATTTAACTGGTGGATAGTCTTCTCTTTTGGGGAGACGGTGAACCACAATATCTGTATCAAGTCCTGGCATGTCTTCGTAAGACCAGGCAAAGATCTCAACATATTCACTCAACAGCTGAATTAAGCGCTCTTTGACACTTGGCTCTAGGTTGGCACCCATTCTAACGTCTTTTTTGTCTTCCTCAGTACCCAAGTTGATTGTCTATAACAACTCCTCGTGAGGTAGAATAACCCTTTCTTCCTGTTGTAGCAGTCTAGCCAATTCTCCCGGCACTTCACAGTTTTCCTCACCGTCGTATTCGGCATGGTAGACCAGATCTTCAGAGTCACTGAAGGTCATAGCAGAATTGTTACCCATGGAATCCGGAATGGAAGGGTACCTGCATTTGTGAGTGTGGGTGTGTGTAAGGGATAGCCACCTTTAAACAAATAAAATGTAAAAAGAAAGACAATGAACACAAAAGTTTATATGTGAAAACATCCATGATCATTAAAATGGCATATGAAGATGAAAAATCAAACCCTTACAAATGGAACTATGTACCTCGGGTAAGGCACAAGGTTAAAAATGTACGAATTGTTTAAGAATTATTACAAACCAACAGAAATGTTTGAAAGATAAATTACTGATTTATGAAAGTAATGGGAACAAAGTCTTTTGCCTCCCAATTGCACAGTCCGCCGTCAACAGTAGGGAAAATCCAGTCTTCCAAGTTGCTCTCCTCTTCACTATCCTCCAAAGCATTGACTCCATGATGGGTGATCTTCACCGGTGGCCCTCCATCCCGGGAGCGGCGTACAGTCTTTTGAGCAGAAGCAGTGAAACCCAAGCCGAATTTATCAGATTTGAAAGGAAAGTCGGGAAGCTGTCCCCAAATTGTGCTTCCTCCTTCTTCAATCACAGCCTTTGCATCTTTGAGATACGACATCCGAGGCGGAGGTCTGGTAATCATGGTTACAGAAGACACTGTCTTGGTTACCGCAATCTCTTGAGCTACCTCTTCAAAATGCTGAAAGGGGGTTTCAATGAATTCACCATCCAATTCTACATAGCGGAAAGAATTTACATGGCTTATCATGTATTCCTCTTCACCGTTAACAGTTATAATTTTCCTCTGGACAGGGTACTTGAGCATTTGATGCAGAGTAGAAGTGACGGCCCCAACATTGTGGATCCAAGGTCTTCCCAACAATCAAGAATAGGAAGGACAGATGTCTATCACATAGAATGTGGAGTTGAAGGTTTCAGTTCCCACTTTAATCGGGATGTCCACCTCCCCGTGGACCATCCTTTTAGAACCATCAAAGGCTCTGACAATGATGTTGCTGGGCTTCAAGGTTAGGCCTTCACAATCCAACCTATCCAATGCTTTATTTAGTAAGACGTTCAGTGATGAACCAGTGTCTACCAGTACGTGTGCTAGAGTAGTCCCTCTGCATTCCACCGAGACATGCAAAGCATCATTATGTTTTCTCCCTTTGATTGTTAGATCCGCATCGGAGAATCCTAGACCATTGTCAGTTGTTAGGCTAGCTACACATTCCTGGAACTGATCCGCGGAGGTTTCCTGTGGCACGTGGGCTGTCTTCAAGAATCTTATCAAAGCTTTGGCATGAGCTTCTGAACAAAGCAGCAAGGCCAACATAGAGATCTTTGAGGGAGTTTTCCCCAGTTGCTCCACAACATCATAATCGCTTTTCTTGATTATTTTCAAAATTTCTTCCATTTCTTTTTTAGAGGTCTCAGGGATGACCAATGGCTGAGCCCTCGTCCTGAAGAGCTCTTCTGGGATCCCTTTCCCTCTATCATCAGCAGCAGCAGGGGGGACAACCGCAGGAGTTACAACTTCTTCAATAATTGGAGTTCTCGCAGATATGTTGACCGATACAGGAGTGACCTTAGGAGCAGCTGAGGGTCTGAAGATTGCCTTTGGAGGGGCAATCTCCGGAGAGAAAATTCTTACACTGCGGGTGATTTTGCTCATTCTGGCAATGTTTCCAATATCGGAAGTCTCTTCATCAGAACTCTCTTCAGTTGATTCAATCTGTTTAACACCGTGGTAGTAGATTTCTCCACCATAGTTCCACGATATTGATTTGTCGGACTTGTACGGGACGGGCCCCGGCATGGTTATCTTCAAAGGTGCAATCTTCGGATTGGATGTAATCTTAACAGGTCTTTTGGAGACCTTGGAAAGATTGGCGGATATGGTAATTATTGAAACATCATTGACAGGAGTCGGTGTAACAGGAGTTTTTTTAAAAAGGATTTCTTGGTTATCCATTAGGCGTTGGATGCCTAACTTCAACAACAGACAGTCGGTTGGTAAGGATGAACAAAGGAAGCAATATTCTTCACAACCTGGGAAAATCCCAGCCTTCATCAAATTCAACTTGATTATCGGTAGCGGAGTCATTAAATCATCGATAGTAGCAACAAAATGATCTTCTTCAACAACATGGGCATTGTGGCCATGCTTTGGCATTGGAGCAGAGATCACATTCGGCTTTTCAGGGGCGTTGAATTCAACTTCTTTAGCATCTATTAAATCATGAATCTTATTCTTGAGGGCCCAACAATTGTTGGTGTCGTGCCCCAGGTTGTCTGAATGATAAGCACATTTGGCATTCAAATGGTAGTAAGGGGAAGATGTATTCGGATTCTTCGGGGCTTCCTTCAAACTTGCAAGGTTTAACTTCAAGATATGGGGGAGAACCTGAGCGAGAGTCATGTTTTACCAGGTGAATTGCCATGCATGCCTTTCGACCCTTGTTTAGTTGGTTCTAGGTTGATTGTTTCTAGGCTGATCAGCTGCAGACTTCTGAATCATTACAGCCCCCACCGCTGGTCGGCGCTCAACTCTTCCTTGACCTCTCTGGGAGTAGACAACTGAGACTTCTTACTTTGCTGGAAAATTCTTTTTGATGGCAGCGGAAGCAGATGTATCTTTTTGAATTTTCCCGCTCTTTATGCCAGCTTCAACTCTCTCACCAGTTAGAATCAACTCGGTGAACCCCGCAGATGAACTTCCAATCAGGTGATTGAAAAAGGGCCTGACAGTGTTCCCGAGAATATATCCACAAGCTCTCTTTCAGATAAAGGTGGTTGTACTCGTCCCGCCAAGTCTCTCCATTTCTAGGCATACTCTTTGAAACCTTCATTTGAGACCATGCCCATACTCTGTAATTGAGTACGGGTTGGTGCTAAATCCGTATTATATTGATACTGCTTGTAAAAGGCGGCCGCCAAATCCTCTCAATTGTGCACATCAGACCTCTCTAGCTGGTAGAACCAATCTAACTACGTCCCCGAAAGACTGTCCTGGAAGAACTGAACCCACAGATCCTTGTCAGAAGAATGTGGTTGGATTTTCCTAACATAAGACCATAGGTGCATCTTGGGACAAGACAACCCATCGTATTTAGCAAAAAGAGGCACCTTGAATTTAGGAGGGATTACAATCCCAAAAACCAGTCCTAACTCTTCGAAGTCCAGCCCATACACTCTCTGTAACTCCATGGCAGCCACACGCTCTTCCAGGTTCTTGTATTTGTCATCTGCAGGAGGGTACTGTTGTTCAGAATAGTCTTCATCCTCTTCTTCCTCTTCTTCCTCAGACTCAGATGGCACTGCAGCTCCCTTTCCTTTTCTTACCCCTTCATCAGATGTTGAGGGGAAATCCAGGACCCTTCTAGCTTGACCTTCAAATCTTCTACCCATGGTAGCCACACCAGCCCTCTTCTTTTTCTTTTTCTCCTTTTCCTTTTCTAGCAAGGTCTTGAGCTCCTCCTGCCCCTTTGCCAAGGTCAGAAGTATTTGTTGGAACTGTGAATTCTGCGCTTGTAAGTCTTTGACCATCTGCTCAATATCCATCTTGCTGAAATAAACAGCAGAGAGATAAGGAAACTTGGTGTGAAGACCTGCTTATGCATATGATGAATGATATGTATTCATGTAATGCATTCAAGGATTAAGAAATTCAAATTTGTTTTAAACAAAAAGAACAGACGTCATATTAATAAGATAGAATTTGTTAGTACATCAATGCCCCATGGGAAAAATAATACAAAATTCTAAGGTAAAAAGAAGTTGCGCATCCTCTTTGGTGCTATGTAGGTGTTGAGAGTCTGCTCTTCGTGAAGTTGACGAGTAAGTTCCAAAAAATTCTTCTCATTTTCCTAGAATTGGGATTCAAAAGTATCGCGTTCCCCCTTGAGCTGTATCCAACTCCTTTGTAAATCTTCTAGTGATGTTGGCATGTCAGGATGTAGGAGGGTGTATCGAACTTGTCCTTCCATAACAGGCTCTTTGATCATAGGGAGAATGTAGGGGTAAGGCATCATAAGACTCTGGGCGCGGGTTCGTACCCACTTGAGGTAAGGCTCAAGGGGGATGGAATTCTTGTGTCCCAAGGTCTTACTGTCCACCTTGTTAGGCATCCTCCAAGCTCGGATGAACCTTTGTCGAAGTCCTTGATCGTCGTTGTCGAAGTCAAAAACCAAGTCTGGAATCAGCATGTCATGTGGGCCATCCCTTTGGGCATACCCAAACTGTCTCAGAGCCAAGCAGGGGTTGTAGGTAATGCCTCCCCTAGTTTCAAGTAGAGGGACATTAGGGAATTCCCCACAACGATCAATGATGATAACATTTTCTCTGGATCGAGAACACCAATGAACATCTGAATGTGTAAGAGTCATCAATCGTTGTGACCACCTCAATCCTTGCTCATTCTTCAAGACTGATTGGGGAAGGTGAGAAATAAACCACCTTGCTAGAAGAGGAGTACAACACATGAGAACACCTCTTTTCTTCATTGTTCGAGTGTGAAAAGAGTGGAGGATATCCCCAAGCAAAGTAGGCACAGGGTTGCGAGCCATGAAAATTTTGACAGCATTCACATTTATAAGCTGGTCAGGGTTAGGGAACAAGACCATCCCATCGATGAGAAGAGCTACAATCTCCTCAAAAAGCTTGTAAGTCCAATGAACCCAAGCAGCTTTGGGCCTTCTCAAACAGAAACTTTGACAAGAAACCTTTGACACCACTTCTAGTTTCCCAATGGCCTGTGATATCAGATGGTTGCAAGTGTAGGGCTTGAGCAACATCTTCAGGCTTTGGATCTCTTTCTGTACCGTTGAAAGGTAGTTGGTGGAGAATAGGAATCCTCAAGAGTTGAGAAAATTCCTCCAAAGTAGGCACAAGTTGGTAGTCAGGAAATGTGAAGTAGTGGTGTAGGGGGTCAAAGAATTGGAAGAGAACTTTCAGCATATCCTCCTCAGTGTTGGTAGTGACTAAGTTAAGAAGACGACCATGCCTCTCAGTGAATGGATAATTCTCAGGAATCCTTGAATCTAGCTCCTTGAGTTGAGGAGGAATACTTACAAGGTTGACTTGGATAGTTTTCCTGCGAAGTGAATCCATTACCTATAAAACAGGAACAAAGATGAAAATCTAAATCCTTGAAATGGTTAGTGGATGCATATGATGCTTCATGATGTCCATGATGTTTTGCACAAGTATATATGTACAAACAAATCACACAAGTTCCTAGTTTCAGGCTTGCATGAGGTTTCATAGGTAAGTACCCTCTTGAAGTTTAGTTGGCTCAACTTGTCCTAGAAATAGTAATCGGGTTCTAAGGAGCTCAATATCATTGGATTATTATCTATGTTCATTGTTTCAGTTTAGCCACTTTATTGGCGACCGAAATATTCCAAGAAAACAACCCTCAATGAGTGTAGTATTGAGTATCTACCAACTTCGGACTACACCAAATCCGGTCATCTCACTACTCCTAAAAAGGCCAAGTTGGTCAAGTAAAGGTTCTAAAAGTCCATTAGTGCTTTATGACATCACTCAGCGGCCCCTTATTCTCTTTGATTGACTCAAAGGCTACCGGTACCCACAAATATATCACACTAACATAGCTATTGCTTAGACCGTGTCGGTATACCCCGTACAGTTTCCACAATGTATTGCTATTTACCTATGAATGTTTCCCAAATCCGGGTAGAGGATTCAAACCCAAACAATAGAACCAAATGTAAAGCAATCAAGTCAAGCAAGATAAGCATGTAAAGGTGATCTAAAACCCTAAGCTAACCCCACTTTTATATTTTCCCCAGAAGAGTCGCCAATTTTGTGATGCGGTGGGAGAACTGACTTGAGGTTTTGCGTTTGTGTTCGCAAATGTTTCAGTTTAGCAAGAGTCGCCACCTACTTTTATTTTATCCAAAAGGAAAGGTAAAAAAGCACAGGAAAGACCTTTGAGATTGTTTTTTGGGTTCGGGGGGTAGATTATGAAAAGGGAAGGTGCTAGCACCCTTTTCATCCATGGTTTTCCATGGGCTCTTAGTTACTTGTTTTAGATCACTTGCTTTTGCTTTTCAATTATTTGAAATGGTACTTTTGTGTTTGGTTTTGAAAGTATTTTAAAAATATGCCTTTGTTTAGGCAACCTTTGTAATGATTCTTGTTTGAATGTATACAAAGGTGTTTGTCTTTTGAAAAATGTTTCAATGTTTGAAAGTTTGTTGGGAAAATGTTTTGAAATTGTGTTGTGTGTTTGAAAATAGCAAGGATGGTTTGCAAATTGATCAAGTAACTAGGAGTTGTCTACCCTACTCAAAGATCTTTCCTACACATTTTTATTCCTTTGATATTGTTGTTTTACCATTGCATTTGGTAAACAACCCTATCTTTGGATGTTAAGCGGGGCGGGCATGGGTCATCGTATGACCATGATAACAATGGTGCCAAGTATCTTAGCAAGTTTTTGAGGGACTTGATCATTTTTGTTTAGGCAACCAAGATAGCGTCATCGAGGGACTATAATCTTTTGTTTTGTTTTTGTTTTGCCAAGATACCTAGCATGCATACCATGGCCATTTTAAGGCAACAAAGTGGATGAAACCCTAGGGGTG
This sequence comes from Vicia faba, assembly GCA_948472305.1. Lineage (NCBI taxonomy): Eukaryota > Viridiplantae > Streptophyta > Magnoliopsida > Fabales > Fabaceae > Vicia > Vicia faba. Next base: position 1,185,516,367 of record OX451735.1, on the reverse strand, counting down.
CTTGTGTGCATTGTGTTGTCATTTTTCATGTATTTTTGTCTTGTGTTAGGTCATGCTATTTGTTTGATTTTGGTCTTTGCATACAAAACCCTAACTTACTATCATGGTATATGAAAGCGATAAAATGCGTAAAGTAAATCTAGACTATTATAACATTATTATAGGGAGGGGGATACAAGTTTGAATAGGGGGATATTGCTCAAAAATAAAGCCCTAAAACTATTACAACCATATTGAAATATTGCACAAATAAATAAATAAGCAAATATTTAAATATTCAACAAAATGTAAATATGCACAAATGTTTTTTGTATTTATTTTATGTATGTAAAATAAATTTATTTATATCCTAAAAATAAGAAAAATAAAAGTGATTATTTTTGAAAGGGGTAGAAACCCTAATTTTTGCTTTAAGAAAATAATGTTTTCTAATTATTTTTTATCCTTTTTTTATGTACAAGAAAAAAAAATATACATAAATGTTAAAAAATAAAATATGTGAGAAAATATTATTTTATATGTATAATATAATAAAATAAAATATATAAGTATTTCAAAATTGTTTACAATTTTATTTAGAAAAATACGTCTTATTAACCTAATAAACTAATTTTATGCCATAAAAAATAATAAAATAAAATGCAAAAATTAAGAAAATATTTTTTGGTTTTTTAATGTTCAAGAAAAAAAAATAAGTCAGAGATCACAAAAGAAATGAAAAATAATACAAAATATAATAAATGGGCCAAGGGGGTGCAAATAACAAAATGGAGGGTGTCAAAAGCAGAAACAACAAGGCCCAGGCCCAAGTTCCACTTCGTCCCTGTCCTTTGGCCAAACGCGCGCGCCCTGTACAGTTCAAACCTTTTCTCTCTATTGTTTGCATGAAATCAAAAATTTACAACATGAAAGTTATAGCATTTTCAATCACAATTCTAACCATATAAAAAACTTGACCTAACTCTCAAAGACCAGAGAGAATTTCATTGGCCCTAAATTTTGACCTAGTTTTTTCAGCATGTTCATCATCCAAATTCTCCTAGCCCAGTTAACATAAATAACAACTATGCATATGTACAGCTCAAGCAACTTAAAGACTACATTTTTGCTTCACAAACCTAATCCTAAGGATGTCTAAATAAGGAGATATAAAGTTGGAAATTACCTTGTTCAGTCAAGTTCGAATATGGCAATGTAGCAACTTTGAATGAGGCCTGAAGGACTTTTGAGCTTGCTTGATGTTCCTTTGACCTTTCCCAGTGCTTAGCTTGCTTTGAAATGGTCTGAAACTCCTTGTAGAACTCAACCTGCAAAGCTTCAAAATGAAAATGGTGAAGTGTGCAAACGAGGTTACAGTTGCAAAGTAAGGGCCTGGACAGTTTAGGTGTGTTGTATTGAATGTGTTTGAAGTGGTTTCAAGCAAAACGCACGAGGCAAATTTGTTTTGGAAGTGATTCTGCAGGTGATGCCCTGTTTGGGCAGGAACTTGGTGTTTTGGTGTTTTTGAGGGTTTGAGATGCTATGAGCTCGTGTTTTTGGATTGGTATAATATGCTGAACTGGTTTGGAAAGGTTACAAGACTTGGTTTTAACAGATGCACAAGTTGTGTTCCTTTTGCAAGCTTACTTGCTTTTGAAGCAAAAGTGAGTTGACAAAGGCAAAGGCTTGTACAAGCTAGCTCAGGATATGCACATAGTTGGTACACTTTTCTTGATATTTGTGGAGTTTGTTTGTAGCAAAAGCTTTCGTCCATGGCTCAAGATAAACAAAGTTTGTAAAAGCTAACTTTATCAAAGTAGCAATGTTAACTTTTTGCCATTTTTGGATTAAATCTTTGTGTAATGCTCCATAACTCAGAACAATGCCTTTGTCCAATGTATTTGCATTTAATTAAGGAGTGTGGAAATGATTAAGACATGTAAAACAAGTACAAGCATGATCCAAGCTGATTTGCAAGTTGTAACATGGTGCAAAATGCCTTGGACAAAGGTGATAATTTTCCATTTTCAAACTTTCGATTCTCCCTAACCATGAATTATCTTAGAGAGTTCTTGGACATTTTGGAAAGCTTGTAACATGCTCTACAATATATATTTGAAATTCATTTTTATATTCCACTTGGAACTATGTGAAAAGTTGCCATGAAGATAGGTCAAAATCCTGCCTAAACTAGGGCAAAATTTCACTAAGTTAAAAGTTTCATGGACCCTTATTCACAAAATCATAACTTGATATCCAAGCATCTTTTGGGAAAACTTTGTGAATCAAAGTTGTAGATTTTGTGGAGGACTATAACTTTCATGTTGGAAATTTTGTTTGAATCCAATTGCATCATGGAGAAAAGTTGGGAAAAAATAAGAATTTTTCATAAGTTAGAAAATTTCTAAGTTATGAAAATTTTCAAACTTAAATCCTAATTTTTAAAATTAGGTTTCTTGGTGAACAAGTTTCATGTTTTGTCACATATTGATGAAAAATGACCCTTGGCACTTGATTTTGACCAAAAAGTCAAAGTTTGACTTTTTAGTGTACAATTGATTTTTGATTAGTTGACTGGAAAATTCATATGTCAATCCAATGCATTTGAGATCTTTTGAACCTTGTGGTTAGGTCAAGATGATGACATTGAGTCCTTGAAACTATGCTTGAACCCAATTTTCCATTGGCTAGGTAAAAAAAATTAGAAATTGCCCTTCTGCAGTCAAAACCCTAAAAATGACCATTTTGCCCTTTTGATGATCTGATCAAATTTCTTGAGGAGTTGTGGTCCAAACTTGATCAAATGGTTCATACGAGTCTATAATGTTGATATGGATCAAAAATTATGAGGTTTGACTGTAAATTGGCCACAGTTGACTTTTTTCCCAATGCAGCTGATTTTTAGGTCAACTGTCCAATTGACTGGGCAAAAATTTGATTCAAGGCTTGAAACTTGGTATGATAAATCTTATAGTTCCAACATGAAGTATGAAAGTCACATTAAGCATTGAAAGTCCAAAAATCCATGTGCAAACTCAAACCCTAATTTCAGGTCAACAGTACAAGGAGAGGTCTTGAGCAGAGCAAACCCTAATCTGGTCTTGAATCCAAGAAGTCTTGTGAGGAGAATCTTGATAAAATGAGAGGGAAAATTTTTGGGTACAACATTAACATTTTCCAAACTTTGTAATCATATGTGGGGTCTCGCCATTCACAGACTACCATTCTATTAATAAAGTTTGAGCTTTTATCCAATTCTTTGCAATTTTTATTTTATTCTGCTTACAAAGACTTCATTAATTATTGATAGTAATTTTCAAAACAAAGAGATTTAATAATAAAGTTATTTTTGAAACTACCTTTTACTTTATATTTTGTGACTAAAAAAACAAAAAAAGTGATTCCAATGATGGACGAGCTCTGATATTTTGGAAGTATATTTTCCCCAAGAAAGTTCTCTCAAGTCACTCTTGCTGGTGCGCGCATGATCTCCTTGTGTTTCTCAAATAGTTGGAGATGATACCGATTGATGTACGGTGCAGTGTTAGGTTTGTGATCCCATATTCCCCAATCAAGTCTTGGTTAATTTTTTCTCCAGGTTGATAAATTTGATTTCGGGTTTGCATGGTCTAGAGCCTCTATCCTAGATTCCTCAGAAAGGTCTTCACTCATTTGAAGAAAGTTCTTTCTCCCTTTATGAGCTGAGGTAGAATAATTTGCAAGATATCTCCCTTTGTAGTGATGGCATTGTTATTGTTGTTGTTGGTTTCCCAGGCAACTAGGCAAGGGTAGTATCTTTTCTAAGAAGTGTTAAAACAATTATCAATTTTTTGGGTTTTCTCCCGCTAAGTGTTGGGTTTGATTTAAAATCCCCATAATCTTTGATGTCTTGCTGTATTGTTTAACTTCTTAAATCCCAAAGAAAAGTCGAGATAACGTCTCTTTCTGAAATTTGTTATCCCCATGTGGTTTCATAATTTCTCCCCAGGGAAGTTTGTGTAATCATCACTCTTGGTATTGAAGAATGTATTTTGGGATCCTCTCGATGATGTGGTATTGTCCTCCCCAATAAAGTCAACACGAGATCCCCAGTTGATATCTCGATGATGTGGTTTTCATCTTCCCTAGAGAAGTTAATATTATAATCTCCAGTGGAAATCTAGATGTTGAGACATTTGTTTTCCCCATTGAAGTTTGTGTGATGTTCCCCGGTGAAGCCTGGAGGAGGATGTTATATCCCTATATTTATACTGATTTATTGTTTTGATTTGATTACTTTCGGATTATGTTTCTTCCCAGTGAAGTTAAGCCTTGGAATAGGAATTTGTTTCCTCAGTTGGTGCTTACTTTCTTATAAAATGTTTCTCCTGGATGTAATTTAGCTGAGTGTTGACTTTACCCAAGCTGGTTTTGTCTAGTTATTCCCAGTGATATATGTCTGTTTTGTCAGCATATACATAATAACATTCATACATATATCATTCATAGATGAATTAAAATTCATTTCTAATTTGCATTTATTATAATTTTTGTTGGCATATTACCCTATTTGTAGATTTATGTTAACCTCTCTCCAATAGATTGTCAATATTAAGCAGAAAGTGTATATCCTTTCAATTTCCCCACTGATTTATCCCTCGTGGAAGATTTTTGCTTCAACCTTTTTATTCAGCTTATTACCTGGATAGAATGTGATCCCCTTTTGAGTTTATTTCTCATTAGGTGCTGCCTTGGTCGATTGTTTCACTCCGGTTTATTCTTGGTTTGAATCTGTGGTCCCCGGTAACATTATTATTTTGATTTCTGCAGGCTTTGAACCCTGGTTTGAGAATGTGCATTTATTTTGCACGTGAAGATTTTATCTCCTCAGCAAGAATATATTGGGATTTCCCCAGGAAGTCATTATTACAACTCCTTCTCATAACAACAAGTGGCAGGTCTCTTTATTTGAAGCACATGTACTTCCCCAGTATTTTTGTTAGTTCCTAGAGAAGATTCATGATTTGTTACTCCAATGGACGTTAGTCTCGTCATTATAAGAGATAGTTCGTTGTTGAGATTTGTTACTCCAATGGATCATAGTCTTGTCCTTATGGGAGATAGTTCATTATTGAGATTTGATACTCCAATGGATGGTAGTCTCGTCATTATGAGAGATAGTTCGTTGTTGAGATTTTTATTACTCTAATGGATGGTAGTCTCGTCATAATGGGAGGTAGTTCATTGTTGATATTTTGTACTCCAATGGATGTTAGTTTCGTCATTATGGGAGATAGTTTATTGCTGAGATTTGTTACTCCAATGGATGGTAGTCTCGTCATTATGGGAGATAGTTTATTGTTGAGATTTGTTACTCCAATGGATGGTAGTCTCGTCATTATGGGAGATAGTTCGTTGTTGATATTTTTGTTACTCCAATGGATGGTAGTCTCGTCATTATGGGAGATAGTTCATTGTTGAGATTTTATACTCCAATGGATGGTAGTCTCGTTATTTTGGGAGATAGTTCGTTATTGAGATTTGTTACTCCAATGGATGGTAGTCTCGTCATTATGGGAGATAGTTCATTGTTGAGATTTGTTACTCCAATGGATGGTAATCTCGTCATTATGGGAGATAGTTTGTTGTTGAGATTTGTTACTCCAATGGATGTTAGTCTCGTCATTATGGGAGATAGTTTATTGTTGAGATTTTGTTACTCCAATGGATGGTAGTGTCGTCGTTATGGGATATAGTTCATTGTTGAGATTTGTTACTCCAATGGATGGTATTCTTGTCATTATGGGAGATAGTTTGTTGTTGAGATTTTTGTTGCTCCGATGAATGGTAGTCTCGTCATTATGCGAGATAGTTCATCGTTGAGACTCATTTTGCTCTGAAGAGTTCGTTTGTTTCCAGTTATAAGTACTGATGCTGGTCATTTGTAACTTACCCTAATATTTATGTTTGCTGTTATTATCCTACAACTTATTTCCCCATGTGGGTCGATGTTATCTTTTTTGATATCTTCTTAGTGATTGGATATTTTGCGGTTATCTATCGATCACTATTATCCTTTATTTTCTCTCCTTAATGTTTGAGTTGATGTTACTTTGTCTCCTCCTTGGGCTTTACCCCAATAGAGTCGAGTATTATGTTCACCAATGATTTATTTTCCTGGTCTAATTTTATTTTGATCTTTTATTTTCTGTTTCCCTAGTGGTGTCCCGTGTCACCTTTGGATCTGTTTATTTGCATGCACAATCATAAGCATTGCATGGCCTCTTATGGCCAAAAATAGGGTTTGTTTTGTATTTAAGTATCTTCAATCGCGTCGACACGAGGGTTTTAACCTTTGTATCTCCGGATAGAAGACACTTAAATAAGGTCATCCGTTGTACCCCATTTTCCCCCCTAAGATTCCTCTATCATCTCATACCAACTCAATCACGACAAGATCACACTAGGGTTTGGTTCTTCTCCATATCTTTAGGTTTTCTCACGAGGAATCACCAAGCACCTTGATTTATATATTGCAATCATCTATGTTTTATGTTGATTAACTTTAACTAATAAACACAATGAATGTTTGCTCTAATTGATAATATTATAGGTAAGGGCACAACACATTTCATCAGGTTGATTAATAGGTTCATGAGTTTATTCCATGCCTTCTTAAACAAAGCTTCATTGAGATTCAAGCTTCATTATTTAATATTCTTTAAAGTAATATCGTGACAAGGTCTACTATGATTCATCATGCCTCAATTTTTCAAAGAAAATCAAAATATGCAAGAGTTGATTGAAGAAGTTTGACCTAATTGGACAAGTTCTAGATTTCTTGATCACAAATGCATCACTATATCAATTCTTAACATTTGGAGTTCGTTTTTGTTGCTATGGGTTATTATTATCATCCAAAATAAATTCTATTCACATGGCAAGAGTAATTGTGCAAGAAAGTTTGTCAAAATTGAAAGGGGTTTCCAAGTCATTTTGGTGCTCTAGGAGATAGGGTTTTGAACTTCTAAGGGCTATATCTTGCTCATCTTTTGGTTTTTTTAGTGATTCCAAAGACATGTTTCTCTTTAAAGAGTTATAAACCAATCACTTCAAAAGTTTCAAGAAAATTTTATGTGGAAGATGCCTAATGATGAAGAAAGATTACAAGTCCTCTAGATAGGCCACCAAATTCCCTTACGTGACTTCAAAAGATCATAACTTGGCCAATTTTTATCTCCTTGAGCCCATTAATTTTCCATAATGATCTTAAAGATGTGATATTTAACTCCTATTTTATGTGCAAAGCTTGAAAATGAGTGGAAGATTCCCTAAGAACCCAAAAGATTATAGGTCACCTCATGAATTTTCACCAACTTCACAAGGTCATAACGTTTTCAATACTTGGTAGTTTTGAGTGATTAAAGTTTCATAGTGCTCCTTGGGAAGTCTACTTCAAGATAGAATCATTGATTAAAGCTCAATTTTGGAGTAAAGCCTTGGTTGAACTCAAAACATTATAGGTCGCCTTTGAAGAAAAACTTAGAATATTTCTAAGTACAAAAAGTCAACATCTTTTTCTCAACTTTGACTCATCACAACTTTTAGCTCAAGAATCCAATTGATCTCACTCTTTGAAAATTGTAAAGTTTGTGACTTTATATTTCAAATGCTTCAAGAGTGATGCCCTACGGTTCCCTAAATTATGCACACCATGAGTTAAAAGACGGCCACTTGAAACTGATTTTTTTTCCTCCAAGTCAGAATTTGAAATGCACAATTCGGCTTCTAATCACTAAATTGTTGAATGTTTTTACTTCTAATCATGTTTAACAATCTTCCAAAAGATATTAGCACCTTGAAACACAGGTTTTAGCCAATTTTTGAGCAAAATATGAGTCACACTTTTCATGCTTTCAACTTCACACAAATTCCCTCCAAAATTCATCATTCCACACGCTTGAGCATCCCATTTTATTCCCTATAAATAGAGGGTTATATATCACTCATTTTCTCAAGCTTGAACAACCAAAATCACCCTGCCCAACACTCTCCTTAACCCATACTTCCGCAACTTCGAATTTGGTTTTACAGCCTTCCTCAATCCATTTTCTTTGTCAATTCTTCATCCTTGAACTTCACTGAAGCTAACAGAAAAAGAACCAAACCCTAAAGCATCCTAAACCGTGCTAGCCAAGTCAAGTTTCAGAGCTCTAAATTTAAACTTCAATAGGTAGATTCCTTCATCAATTCTCTCAAAATGTGCTACCACAATGAAGCTCTCATCATTCTGATACTAGTCGCATCATTTGTTTTCAACTGGAAATGAGTTTTGGCCATGAATTTTCAAATCCCTATTCAATTTTTTCCTTCTGGTTTTTTAAAAATCGACTGAGCTACACTTTAAATAAATTTTTCGCGAGGGTATAATTATCTCCTCTTGATGAGACGAAGCGAATGGCATAGGTATGAGCTCCTAATTTTACAGTATGAGAGACATGTAATTCGCGTGGTTGGAGCTTGAAGATGACCAACGTGTCATCTCTCAACAATGATAAGGCGCCACTTGTTATTTTTTAAAATCTAATTTAATAATGGATCTAGTGTTTTATTCAATAAGGAACATGATATGCACAGAGCGCCATATCCCTTGGATCTGATTACTAACGCGTTTTGACATTCATCCAATGGTCTATATCTTTTTGTTTTATTTTTATTTTTTTATTTTTATATTTTAATTGATTTAAACTTCAAAAATTCATTAAAAAATCATTTCCAACTCAAAAAAATCTAAAAAAATTCTTTAAAATATTTTGGATTTTTCTCTTTCTGATTTTTATTTTTTTACAATTTTATTTTATAATTTGATATTTTTTTTTATAATTTTTCACTTTAATTGAATTGTTTTAATTTATTAAAAAATATTTTTCTTAATTTTAAAATTCTAAATAGTTATGGAAGGGTCCTTTGGCCTTCTTGGAAATTTTTGGTAACCTTGTTTTATTTTTATTTATGATTTTAATATTTTTCACCATTTTTAGTTTGTTTTACCAATTCCTTTTATTTAAAAAAATAGTTTCTGACTTTAAAAATTCTAAAAAAAAATTGTCAACCTTTATTAAATCATGTTTGATCTCTGACTTTTTTTTAGGATTTTTATTTAGTGTTTTAATATACTTTGTATATTTACCATTTATTTTCCTTTTAATTACCCTTTTAAATATTATTTTATTATTTTATTTGATTTTGACTTGGGCATTATTTGATGACAAATTCTTCAACCTCATTAGATCTTGGGTGTTGATAGGTTGAGAAACCAAATCCACCAAAATGGATGAATGATGTTGATGTTATTTGAAACCCTAATTTCATACCTTGCATCCCTTCCCTCTATATCTTATCCCTTTCTCATTGTGCTACACATTTTTAGAGGATGATATACATATCTGACTCTAAACATATGGCACATAGATTTCTATTGACTGGTCTCAAAATAAGTGTGACTTCTATATAAGTCCACTTATGATTGCTTAACATAGCGCTAAATTTTGTCCCGATTCGAGAAATGATCATTCATGGCCTAAACCTATGTTTGCAAGCCCAAGTATGTTTAGTTTTAAACCTTTGATCCAATAATCTTGAGGTTCATTGTTAGGAGGCTTTGGTCTTATCAATCCTCTAATGAATCTTCATAAATTTTGGAACTAAGTGAATCATTTAAACATAGTTGATCATTTATTGTTGCCTTAAGATTTTGAAATGAATGATATACTTGACAAAAAGTAAATGAAACTTGTTGTTGAGAGGCTTTGATTTTATCAATCTTCTAATTAGTTTTCAAGTGCAAGTTACAAGATGGCCATTCAACTAACCTTTAATTTCTAACAATTTACTTTATTTTATGTTTTTACTTTATGCTTTTACTTTAAGCACCATTTATTTTAGAATTTACATTTCATGCTATTTTCATCTTTGCTCACTTGAGCATTTATCTTTATGTCATTTTTATTTTGCTCACTTTAGCTTTCCATTTTCTTTTTGAAGATACCTAAAAACCAACTTGAACAATACAAAACTTTAAAGTTTACTTGGACTATTTGGTCACTATCCTTGGCATTTTGGAGTATGGACTTCTTGGACTTAGGATTAGAGACCTTAACCTACCTTGAGACCTTGTGACTTGTTTTTCTATTTTGTCTGAAGTTCTTGGGGTTTACCCCGAGACATTGGGTTGTTTTTTTTTTTTTGTGCAGGTTATTCTGATTATATGTCTTATTTGTGATTGGAAATTCATTTGTATACAGCTGTTACTCTGCCCAATTTTTGTGAAGACCTAATGCATTTGAAGCCTTATTTTCTTAAGAAGGTTTATTATCTTTTCTTGTTTGGTTTCAATCCAAAGGATGAGAATTCTACATTGAATCATTGTGTCATGTGTTAGCTACTTGTTTGTTAGACGATTCTTTTCCCTAACTTTTACCTTATGCTTTAGGATAGTCCCTTCATCTCCTCTCATCTTCTTTAATTTCAAAAATCTTCTCCCTCCTTTTGAAAACTCTTCTTGTTTTCTAAATTTGAACCGCTTTCATAATAAACTTGGACTTAGGTTCATGCATTTTCAAAATATTTTCTTAATCAAATTTTAACTAAACTAATAATACCTTGACATTTTTGTGGGAAGACTAAAAGTCAATCAATATCATTCAAACCATTTTGCCATTTTGGCTTTTTATCTTTAAAACTTTTCTCAAAAAGATTAGACTCTTGTCAACCCTTATAGTGATGCGAGCTACTATACTTCTATGATATATAGTGAAACGATATATTTTCCACTTGGGTGTTGAGTGAGGCTTTGTTGATTTTAAAATCCAATCCATATCCTCCACTTTGAGATGACGCAAATATTCCTTCCTCATAATCGTGGGTAGTAAGTATGTTTTCCACTCGAAGACGACAATGATGTCTTATCTCTTAAAATTAACCAACACACATGTGTTTTAATATTTTTAAATGTGAACTACGAGTACCCTGATCCCCTATTGCACGGAAGGTGGTATGTAGGCACTAAAGGTTCGCAACCTCGGAAGGTGCAAAAATTGTAAAAAATACTTCTTTTCCCATCTCCACAATCTATTTTTATATACAACTCTTATAGCCAAAATACACAAATTTTCAAAGAGGTTCCTGTGGAGTAACATAGATGTTTAGGATGCTAATACCTTCCCTTTTCATAACCAACCCCTGAACTAAAATTCTCTCCCCCTCTTTCTGGGTTATTCTCTCTTTTCCCATTCCTCTGGAAACAATAAAGCATGGTGGCGATTTTTATTTTGATTTGTGCAAGTCAAGTCAATCCAATGGCTTAGTCTCAACATTTCTACCGCTACACCACCCACTGCGGATAAGACGTAACGACTAAGAAACCTGCATTGAACTGTTTCATAACCTCAGCTTTGATCTTTTCATACATCTCAGGACGTATACGATGAACCTTCTGCTTTATAGGAGGATAACCTTCCTTAATTGGTATACGGTGAACCACAATATCAATATCAAGCCCTGGCATGTCTTCGTACGACCAAGCAAAGATCTCAACATAGTCACGCAGCATCTAGCTTAATCTCTTTTTGACACAATCCTCTAGTTTGGCACCTATCTTGATTTCTTTCTTGTCCTCTTCAGTATCCAACTACAGGACCTCGACTGGCTCTTCATGTGGTCGTATGGATCTTTCTTCTTGCATTAAGAGCCTAGCAAGCTCTCCAAGTATTTCATAATCTTCCTCACCTTCATCGTCAGCTTGGTAGATTGGATTTTCGAAGTCATAACTAGTAATAGCAGGATTGTTATCAATGGGATCCAGGGTGGATATGGATCTTCAATTTGTTACATGGGTGTGTGTAAGAACACATAGCTATTTTGAAATCAGTAAAGTAAAAGAAAAACAGAGAGCGCAAAATTTGAATGCAAACGTCCAATGATTTATTAAACAAAAATATGCCGATGAATAATGATAACCCTAACAAATGGACCTTTCTTCCTCGGGTAAGGCACAAGGCTTAAAGTTTATTGTTTAAATTACATAACAAAAAAAAACTTGAAAGTAAGAAATCAGAAAACAACATTACTTCTGACTAAAGAAGATTGGGATAAAGTCTTCAGTCTTCAAATTATTGAGCCCACTACCGGTAGTAGGGAAGATACAATTGTCTATGTCGCAGTCACTATCAGTGTCTTCCACAACGTTGACTTGATTGTTGTGAACTCCATTATTGTTAATGCAGAACGACAGTCTCCTAGAATTAGCATGAGCACAACGGAAAGCCCTCTAAGCCTGAGAAGTAAAACCCAAACCAAATTTGTCGGACTTATAAGGAATATCGGGAAGCTGACCCTAAACAGTGTAACCACCTTCTTTGACCACAACCCTAGCGTGTTTCAGAGAGGTCATTTTAGGAACAACATGAGTAGCCTTATCAACCAGGGTTGTCTGAGAAACAACTTCAAAGGTATGGCAAGGAGTCTCGAAAAATTTGCCATCCATTTTGACATACTTGAAAGAGTTTAAATGGCTCTCCATATATTCCTCTTCACTGCAAACTGTGACAATCTTTCCCTTTACGGGATACTTCAACTTCTGGTGTAAGGTAGAAGTAACAACGCCTTCCCCATGAACCCAAGGGCATCCAAGAAAATAAGAATAGGCTGGGCGAATGTCTATCCCATAGAAAGTAGAGTCGAAGACCTGGGAACCCACTTTGACTGGAAGATCAACCTCTCCATGCACCATTCTCTTTGAACCGTCAAAAGCTCTCACTAAAATGTCACTGGGTTTTAGCACGATCCCTTTACAATCCAATTCGCCTAAAGCATCTTTTAGAAAAACATTCAACGAGGAACATGTGTCTACCAAAACATGATATAAGGTAGTGCCCATACACTCAATAGAGACATGCAGGGCCTTATTATGATTCCTTCATGCGGGAGTTAAGTCTGCATCAGAAAAGCCTAGCCCATTATCAATTGTCAGGATAGCAACATGATTTTCGAACTGATCAACAAAGATTTCCTGCGGTACATGGGCAAATTTCAGAAATTTCACCAAAGCCTGAGCATGGCTTCAGAGCACAACAACAGAGATAACATAGATATTTTGGAGGGTGTCTGCCCCAATTGTTCAACAATCTTATAGTCACTCTTTCAAATAATATTTAATATTTCCTCCATATCTTGCTTAGAGGTATCTTCAGCAGTGACCTTCTTCGGCGCCTTAGTCTGGGAAGGCTCGGTCATATGTTCTTCGTCTCAAGTCTCAGCAGTAGTAGTGTTACGAACTGGTGTAGTAACAGCCTTCGGGGAAATCTATGGAGAGAAAACCCTTCCACTTCTAGTAACCTTACTAGTTCCATCAATATTGCCAACATTGGTATTAGTAACTTCAGCACTTTCATCTTTGTCAGTCAATGGTTCTTGCTTGACGCCATGGTAGTAGACATGAGCTCCACAATTCCAAGGGATAGCCTTATCATAGGAATATGGAATTGGCCCAGGTGTAGTAATAATCAGAGGAGCAACTCTAGGTTTGGCAGTAATCTTTACAGGACCCTTAGAAGTGATCCTTACAGGAGTACCAGAAATTGTAGACACGTCTTAAAGCTTCAGGTCTTGGGATGTACTCTCCATGGAAGGAGTCTTCTCAAAAGGAATTTTCTCAAATAGAATCGCACGGTCATCTATCAAACACTGAATGACTTCTTTCATTAGTGCACAACCATTGGATTAGGATGCACAGTAGTAGCATTCTTCAGCATAACCCGAAAATAAATCGGCTTGCAGTAGCTTCTCCTTAACAATCATCAGAGGAGTAGTCAAATCATTCACGGTAAGAACATAAGAAACATCTTCAATAGTATTAATGCCCTTGTCATGATTGGGCATAGGTGTAGTGATCACATTAGGAGTTTCATGAGGGTCAAATTCAATCTCCTTAACATCAATCATGTCTTGGATCTTATTCTTTAGAGCCCAACAGTTACTAGTATCATGCTCGGGGCTGTCAGAGTGATATGTCCACCTTGCATTGGGATTGTAGCGGGGAGAGGAAGTGTTGGGATTATGAGGAGGTTTTCTCAATGTAACCAGCCCTTCCTTTAATATATGTTGTAATGCTTGAGCCAGCGGCATGTTCATTTTTGTGAACTGTCTCTTGGGTGCATCCTGCCTACGCTGATTATTCTGTTATTGTTGTTGTTGCACTGGTGCAGGATTAGAGATTAGTACTGCCTCTACAGATTGGTTACGGTCACCCTTATTACGACCCTTTTGTCCATACATAGCATTGGATTCCCTATTACCATTATAAGTCTTCTTCGCATTATTTCAAGATGTGCCCCCCTGGACTTTACCGCTTTTGATTCCATTCTCACCATGTTCCCCTGTCAAAATTAGTTCACTGAAACCAATTGAAGAACTTCCAAGCAGATGATTATAGAAGTGACCTGTCAGTGTACTCATGAACATATCAACCAACTCTCTATCAGCCAAAGGTGGTTGAACTCTGTCTGCAAGATCTCTCCATTTATGTGCGTACTCTTTGAAACCTTCCTCAGAGCCCATGGACATACTCTACAATTGCATGCGGGTTGGTTCCAGATCAGAATTATATTGATATTGTTTGTAGAAGGCTGCAACAAAATATTCCTAGGTATGAATATTGGTCCCCTCTAGTTGATAGAATCATTCCAACTGTGTTTCAGACAGACTCTCCTGAAAGAAATGAACCCACAACTTCTTGCCAGTAGTGCGCGGTTAGATTTTCCGAATAGAAGACCTCAAATGTAGCTTTGGGCAAGAAATGCCATCATACTTAGCAAGGACATGAGTTTAGAATTTAGGAGGAATTACAACTCATGAAACCAAACCCAAATCATCAAAATTTAATCCAGGCACTTTCTAGATTTCCATAGCTCTCAGGCGCTCTTCTAGCAGCTTATACTTCTCATCAGCAGGGGATATTGCTCATCCAAATAATCATCTTCCTCTTCATCAGGAAATTTTTTAGAACCAGGACCGCTTATCTCAGTTTTCATACTCTTACCATCTTCATCCTGTTTTTCATCTTCATTTGATGGGATATTAAGATCTCGAGCTTGCTTGACTAGACCTCTGAACCTTCTCCCCATGTTAAGGACAACAATTGGTTTCTTTGTCTTCTTATTTTTCTCACTAATGAAAATTTCGTTCAACTCTTCCTGCCCCTTGGCTAAGTTCAGCAACATTTGTTAGAATTGTGCATTCTGAGCTTGGAGATATTTGACCGTCTGCTCAAGATCCATTTTTCTGTTGAAATAAACAGCAAGAGGATGAGAAAACTTGTCTTGAGAACACCTGTTATGATATGCATGACATACAGGTGCATATGCAATGTTTTCAAGGATCTCATGTGTTGTACCCCAAAATTTTCTCTCTCATTTATCAAGACTTTTCTCACAAGATCTCTTTGATTCAAGACTGGATTAGGGTTTGACCAGCTCAAGATATCTCATCATGCACTGATGACCCAAAATTAGGGTTTGGGATTGCACAAGGATTTTTGGACTATCAATTCTTCATATGACTTTCAAGTACCATCATGGACCCCTAAGATTACTCATGTCAAGTTTCAAGCTTTGAATCACATTTTTGATCAGTTAATTGGACAGTTGACCTAAAAATCAGTTGTATTGGGGAAAAAGTCAACCATGGCCAATTTACAGTCAAACTTCATAACTTTTGATCCACATCAACATTTTAGACTCATATGAATCATTTGATCAAGTTTGGACCACAATTCCTCAAAAAATTTGATCAAATCATCAAAAGGGCAAAATGGTCAAAATTAGGGTTTTGACTGAGAAAGGGCAATTTCTGATTTTTGACCTAGAAAATGCCCAATTGGTTTGAGGCATGATTTCAAGAGTTCAATTGCATCATCTGGACCTAATTACATGGTTCAAAACATTGCAATTTCATTGGATTGACAGATAAATTTTGCACTCAACTGATCAAAAGTCAACTGTTTACTAAAAAGTCAAACTTTGACTTTTTGGTCAAAATCAAATGCCAAGGATCACAATTCATAAAAATATGTCAAAATGTGAAACTTTTTCATCAAGAAATCAAAGATTGAAGGTTTTTTTTTGAAATTGGATATTTTCTTAACTTAGAAAATTTTCTAAGTATAGAAAATTTCTTATTTTTTTCTCAACTTTAAGCCAAATTTCACCATGATACAAGATGATTCAAAGAAAGTTCCCAACATGAAAGTTGTAGATCTCCATGAAATCTACAATTTTTACATAAATATGCTTGGATCTCAAGATATAATTTTGTGAATACATGCTCATGAACTAAAATAACTTAGTGAAATTTTGCCCTAATTTAGGCAGGTTTTTGACCTAACTTCATGGCAACTTTTCACTTAGTTCCAAGAGGAATATTGAAAAGCATTTCAAAGGTGAGTTATAGAGCACATTGCAAGCTTTCCAAAATGTCCAAGAACTCCTTGAGATCATTTTTGAGTAGGGAGAATCGAAGAGATGAATTTGGAAATTTCTCACTTTGATTTCAAGCCATTTCATGAAGAACAAAATTTAAATCCTCAAGCATGCTGTACAATCTTCACTTTCCAGGCCTCAAACTCATTTGTCACTCTACCATTAATGAATTGCACAAGGTTTCATGCCCTAAAGCCAAGCATTCAATGCTTTGTACATGAACAATTACATTTTTGGCACAAAGGTGCCATTTCCATTTTGATAAAGCATAACCTTTGCAAATTTTCACTCCTTGAGCCTTGCATTTGTTTTTCTGCACACACAAGTCCTATAAACTAAAAGCAAAGTGTCTAGGACTTGTACCAACTCAAACTAGGCATGTACAAGCATGTAGACAATTGTCTCGTCACCTTTCTTAAAAGGAAAGCAATAGAGCAAAAAGTCTATAACTCAGAAATCTATTGTGGAATGGACTTGAAACCTTATCTATACTTATACACAAACACATTAAAACCTAACACGCGATTTCTAAAGGCCATAAAATCTCCCAAACTCTCTATCACCAAAAACCTGCCATAACTTGCAGTTTTGGTACCAAGCATAGCAATCCAAAAATCCACTCGTGCATTTCAAGTTCTAATCACCTAAACACTTAACCTATGTCATATCTAAGTGTTCCAGACCATCATCCCTTCAATGTAACTCCTCCTTCTCCATGTGCCATTTTTTTTCAAGCTTGCAGGTTAACTTGGATAGAGAGATTCAGGCACTTTCAAAGCAAGGTAAGGATTGGAACACACTCAGGGAGGTTCAGGCAAGCTAAAGGAATCTTCAGGCCTTCATAAAACTCACTCCAACTCCATTCACGATCTTCGCTGAAGAAGGTAAGAACTCTAACTTTTATCTCTTTATACAGGCATCCTTAGGTCTCGATT
The DNA here is from genome assembly GCA_948472305.1 of Vicia faba. NCBI lineage: Eukaryota > Viridiplantae > Streptophyta > Magnoliopsida > Fabales > Fabaceae > Vicia > Vicia faba. The sequence goes on along the minus strand of OX451735.1, from coordinate 1,185,498,939 downwards.
TGTGAAAGAAAAATGTAGATATTATTGTGCTAAAGCCAACCATGTACATAGATTTCATTTATATTCATTGTGTATAGAGAATTTTAGATTTCAAATTTCTGTAAAAATTAGGTTTGAAATTAGGGCCATTGAAATTAGCTTTGAACTTTGACTGATAGTTAACATGAGTTACATGGTTGAAATCATGGGAAAGAGTACTATCATTTTCATGTTTGAAGTTTCCATTTTCATGGAGAAATGAGAGAGATATGTTTGGTCTGGCTAGCTAGAGGAAGAAGACGAAGTACAGGGAAAGGAAGAGATTCATGTTATGTATTTTTGTTTCCATTTGAACTAACGGATGTATAACCACCCCAGTGGCAAGGTAGCGCGCTGAAAATGCATAGGTCATGGGTTCGAACCTTGGCGCTACCTTTTGCATTTTTTCATATTTTTGAGCTTCATTTTTTGCCATTTTTGCAACGTGGGCTCAACAACTGGGCCTCTTATTTTTTTTCTAACATTTTACCTCCTGGTTACTCAGGACACCCCTGGCCCAATCATTTTATTATTTCTTTTTATTTTCATTTTTAGTTTATTAAATATATTTTCTTTAACATAAAAAAATCATAAAAAATATAAAACATGATAAATATTGCATTTTTGTTTATTTTATTTTATTTTCACATAAACATATTTTTTATTAAACTATACATTAACTATTTTTCTTAAATAAACTTGTAAAATAAAATAGACTTAGATTAATTTTTATGTTTTTTCCTTCAAACTTGTAAATATTTATTTTGATATATAAAAAGACTAAACATTTTCATAAATATTATTTATTATTTTAAGACAAAAAATACACAAAAATATTACTTAAAGAGCTTTATTTCTTTTTTTAAAAAATTAAAATTAGGGTTGACCAATTTCTAAAAAGATAACTCCCTTTTCCTAAATTATTAGGTTTATTTCAAAACTCTTTTTCATACAAAAAAAAAACAAAAAAAAATTCTTTTTCTTGCATATACACACTACTACGGAAAAGGGCTACTAAAGCGCTTATTTTGGCCTTTAAAAGCGCTTAAAAGCGCTTTAAAAGCTTGCGCTGGCGTAGGTAACAAAAGCGCTTCTAAAAGCGCTCTGGTAGACCCCCCCTTTAAGAGCGCTTCCTGGAAAAAGCGCTCTGGTAGGACCCCCTATAAGAGCGCTTTCCTGGAAAAAGCGCTCTGGTAGACCCCCCTTTAAGAGCGCTTTTTAAAAGCGCTGCCAAAGACCAGTAAAAAAGCAAAAAAAATTAAAAAAAAACGCAGCCTACAAAAGCGCTTTTGTAAAAGCGCTCTGGTAGGCCCCCCTATAAGAGCGCTTTTTCCATAAAAAGCGCTCTTATAGGGGGGCCTACCAGAGCGCTTTTACAAAAGCGCTTTTGTAGGCTGCGTTTTATTTTAATTTTTTTTGCTTTTTTACTGGTCTTTGGCAGCGCTTTTACTAAGAAGCGCTTTAGTAGGTGGACCTTTAAGAGCGCTTTTTAAAAGCGCTGTCGTTTCTAAATGAGGTATTTTTATGTGCAGCCTATAATTTAATCCTCCCAGTCGACCTGTAATGTTTTCGACCTGTAATATTTTCGACCTGTAATATATTTTTGACCTGTAATATATTTTCGACGCTATTATTTCAGCCATCAGTAAGACAATATATGTACTAATATAATACCATTATAATATCCAAAATTATATATATACATCATTACATCAATAATATTATAGTTCAAATCGACACAAATCCTACATGAAAAATTGCCTAATATAATATTGACACAAATCTTCTTTAATTTCTTCCAACTTAAGCTTCGGGTACGCAGCAGCACGGAATTCGTCAAGGTACTACAAAACAAAAACATAATATAAATGATATATTTAGTTAAATGTAATAAATTATATGAAATTATCTTAAGTTATAAATTCATACCGTGAGCGGAATCTCTAATTGATTCGCCTGAAGGATTTCTTTCATGAACCTCAAAACAAAGTATCCGCAATCATGACTGTTTCGCTGTTGCGGACACTACATAATAAAACAAATAAGATTCTATAGTTGTCTTGTTTTACCAAGTAGCATAAATATTATAAGCAAAATTGTGAAAAGTAATGTACCTGCACTTGGATCCAAGTGATGTTGTTCGATTTAGTTCGGGATACCTGTGCGTCCCGTTGACTACGGAACACTTGTATTGATCTAATTATTAAATATATAAAAGCATATGTTTAAATCAATCCCACAAATAAGAAAATATATAAATATACACGAATATATATTTAGAACGATCCCACTTACAAATCAACGATTTCCTTCATAGCCGGATAATTGGTCCATTCACCATTTACCGAATTCAGATAATACACGACTTCTCTTATCGGGTTGATAGCAAGCAGCAACCAGTGTGCTCTATAAATTAAAACAATAGGTTATATGAAAATTTTGCTATACACAAAAGAAACAGAGATTAGATGAACCAAGAATGAGAAACTAACCCTACTGGTCGGGTATTATACGCCCAAAGATGCAGACTTTCTGTATTGCCGGTGGACATGAATCTATCTACTAAGCGCTGTCTAACTGATTCCGGTTCCGAAGCAATTGTCATTCCGCTGCAATGGGCGGAAGACACGAAACGGAATCTGTCAGACAATGCAGTCCCGCGCAACACTCTGTCATACAACAACCTTAAATAAAAACATAATAAACATTAGATTATTTTCATTGAAATGTGTAAATAAATTATATTGTGGGACTAATTAAATAATATATCGGATGAGTGAATATTACCGGATGTATGAGTGCATATTACTGACGCCTAGTTGATCATGGGTAAAAATCTCTTCCAAGTCATCAAATGTAATATGTGACTGGAATTCAATACCGAAGACACTTTCATCCATGTTGATTTCACGTAAACCACCATCCTTCAAATCGGACATATCAACCATTGTTGCGAGTGTCGAACGGTATCGAGGCACAAAAGCACCGCCTTTTTTTGCCGCTTGCTTCGGAGGACCAGTGGGTGGTAAGCTACGAACCTGCTGCGTCACTTGTTGTGACTCCCGAGCGGATGCCTAAAAATCATATAAGTTAGGTAAAATATAAAATCATGCAGATTTAGATTCAGACTATATATTAACACTTTAAATGTACCTCTTTTAGTGATGCAACAGACTCCTCCTCCTGTAAAATCCCTTTACCCTTAATTGCGGGTTTTATAGGAGCAGTCTAAAATTAAAATGTAAAAAATAATTAATAAACGGTTTAGAATTGACATTCGAAAACTAAATGATTCATAATCGTTTTCAGTATACCTCATCACTAATGGTAATGAGCTCCGAGGGCCATGCAACAAATGATCCTATTGCATCTCGCAGCAATGTCGTCTCTGAGACCATGTCGGGTACCGGTAGAATCGCATCACGATCTAATACAACATCCACCGATACTTTCAGGTGTCCATCAGGGAGGGGTCTGTGGTGAAGTAAATCTCCCGAAGTGTTGTGCACTTTTCCCTTGCCAACTAGTCGATAATTCGGTGACGATAAGTATAGTTGGCAAGATGAAATGCCCTAAACAAATAGAAAATATAAAGTCATTATCATTAATAAAATAGAACAGTTTGTAAGGAAAAAAACTTATAATTACCTCGGGAAATTTCTTTTGATAGTTGATACTAGCCTTATCACTAGTATCTCTCACCGATGAAGTGTTGCATTTTTCTCTCATATACATATCTTTATCTCTTTGCAATTCAGAGACCTGTGCTTGCAATTCCTGCAACTTTTGCAACACTTCTTCATTGGTAAGATTTGATCTTCTCCTAGAACTCTTATAAAAAGAGGTTGGAGTCACACCATGACCCTTACCCCTCACCCGACCGGGATACTCGGGAGCATCTAGTACTCTACTAAGTACGCTCTCCTCACCGGTGGATGCCGATTGCGACAAGGTCTCCTGTAATTCATTTACATTTAAATAATTATTAGTGGAGATAAAAAATCATTTATATATTAAAAAACATTTGATTTAATTAAAGACACAGTATTATACTTACACATTCAGTATAAACTCTCTGAACATCGGGATCGACAACTTGATTTTTGCCCACACGAGCTTCCTTCCACAACACATGTACAGGAAGTGAAGCTTCCTCACTTTTAGTCTCCTCTAACTATGCATTGACACAAACGATAAAATCGTCAATTAAAACATGCACATGTAGACAATTAATTAAAACGCATTTCTATTTACTTACAATTTTATCCTCTAAGCGTGCATATCCCAAACGCCCTTTCTTGTATGGATACGCGGGTTTGGATGCTCTCTTACTATTCGTGGCACTCTTTTTCTGAAATGCTTCATCTCTTTGCTTTAAAAACTCAGCCCAATCTGCTTCATCAATGAATGTCGCATACTTTGTTGGCCGTCCCGGTGCCTCTTCAAGAAATTTTCCATCTTTATCCTTAAGATAGGTGTTTGTCAAAAAACTTTTCCACCCTCTATATCTTTTGCCGGCCAAACTAAGTATGTAGCTTTTACGTTCATCTGGTATCTCAAAAGTCCTCTGCAAAAATAACAACAATTAACCATATATGATATATACCTGAAGTGTTAGTATAAGTAATTTAAACAATTTATCGTCAAGATAATAACAACAATTAACCATATATGATATATACCTGAAGCTCTTCCCAAATCGCTTGTTTTTTCTCCTCCAATTCTGAATTTTTCGTTTTCGATTTCCAGGTAGGTACGGAGACCGGAATATGCATACGGACAAGTGTACCAATATAACTTGTCAACTTTGCAGAATTAGGACCAATTGGTTGTTTATCAGAATTCCATTCCAATCGGTATACTAATCCTTGGTCTCTATGTCGAATGATTCCCTTCATAATAGTGATGCCCCGTGCCACCTCTTTTGCTTCAGTATCAGGTGGAGCATTTGTATCCGAAGCAACTCTTTCTTGTGAGTTTTCTTGTGCGTTTTCAGGTGGGTTTTGAGGTGGAGCATCTCTATCTGGAGCCATTGAACCTGTATCAAACAAACTAAAGCACATTAGTACACTATTAACACTAACTTTATATGAGAAACATTTCAAAAAATTACATAAAAATAATAAAGATGTCCTCAAAACTCAACCCCTTTTACTAAAAATAATAAAGTATTTAACAACAAAAGAAACTAAACCCATAGATAATAAATAAGCAGTCCAGTAATATTTTTCTTGCTTTGAAGAGATACCTAAAACATAAAAAAAATGTTAGAAAAAACATCTTAATATTAAAATAAAAACAAAACACTGTTGGAGGATATACTAAAAACAAAAATGAAAACTTTAAAACAAAATAAAAAGATAATACCTTTAATTCGAATTACCCCTTAACTCTTGAACAACTAGATAATATGTAGATGGTATATGAACCAGTAAGACAAAAATGAAGGAAAATGAAGGAGACAAAAATGACAAAAATAATATTAGATGATACTCATATTAAGATTGAAATAGAGAGAACATGTATATATTTGAACATGTACACCTTTAAACTAACATTACAGTACCAACAATCAAGATTGAAATAGAGAGAACATGTATATATTTGAACATGTACAACAATCAAGTTTCATCATTGCAACAAGTCATCATAGCATACAAAAATGCTTCAAATTTTGAACCTGTATCAAACAAACTAAAACATTGACACTATTAACACTAACTTTATCACTAACGTCTCTTTCTTTTCTTGGTAGGATTGTGTACTACGCGTCTCTTAACAATGCGGACGGTTGGATTGATCCAAATACCCTCATTATGATCATTTCTAATACAAGATTCATTCTCATTTTGATCGTTTCTTGTACAAGATTCAATGCCAACACCAATATCACCTTGATCTTCAATTTTTTCATCAACTATTTTGTTAGATAAAAGCACTATAGACCATTTCGTACTTGTCGGATCATTGACATAGAACACTTGTTTAGCTTGAGAGGCTAGAATGAAAGGCTCATCTTTGTACCCTACCCTATTGAGATCCACTTGCAAAAATCCTGACTTATCCATTCGTACGCCACTATTATTTTCAACCCACTTGCAACCAAATACAGGAATCTGAAACTTCGCGTAATCAAACACCAAAATGCGCTCGATAACCCCAAAATATGACAAATTTGCAAATTTCGGATTTAAGTCATTCGCACTTGATATGTGCATAGCTTCAGCTACCAAGGTAACACCACTATTTTGCATAGTACTTTTATCATCCTGTTCTTTGGTATAAAATGTGTATCCATTAATTGCGTATGCGCTATAAGAAAGCACAATTACAGATGGACCATAGGCTAAACATCTCAACCTTTCTGTTACTGAAGCAGGATCTGAACGATACTTTGAATAAATATGATCTCTAAACCACGGTATGAAACTTCGATTGTGCTCTCGTACTATCCAGTTCTCATTTCTATTTGGATTTAAATCTCGGAGAACAACTTTGTGCATTTCAACAAACGGCTCAACCTCAATCTCATTGTGCAGAACATACAAGTGCACTTGATCCCGTTCGACCATTGATACTGTCACAACTTTATTTCCAATTAGCCTTTTTCCTTCTTTTTTTCGACAATATGAGATTTGGGGAGTCCAATTGATTGAACATTTGACAGATATTCAGTACAAAACTCAACCGCTTCTTCAGAAACGTATCGCTCGGCAATACAACCCTCTGGTCGACTTCTGTTTTTCACGTACCCTTTTAATATTTTCATATAACGTTCAGCAGGGTACATCCATCTCATATAAGCTGGTCCGCACAGTTGTGTCTCTTTCACAAGATGAACGACTAGATGAACCATTATGTCAAAAAACGAGGGAGGAAAATACATTTCAAGATCACATAAAGTAACAACTATCTCATTTTGCAATGTTGGTAAGATCGCGGGATCGACCACCTTACTGCAAATAGACCTGAAGAAGAAACACAGCTTAGTTATTGCGCTTCTTACTTTTTCTGGCAGAATAGAACGTATACCTATTGGTAAAAAATGTTCCATTATAACATGGCAATCATGCGTCTTCAAACTCTTTAACTTGAGGTCTTTCATGGACACAAGTCTTCTAATATCTGAAGAGTAGCCTTCTGGAACTTTTACTTCACTGAGGAACTTACACAATGTTTTCTTCTCCTTTCTAGATAGAGTGTAAACAGCAGGTGGCAGATATGTTCGTCTTCCTTTCCTCACGGGCCCCAATTCAGTTCTCATCCCCATGTTTACCATGTCATTCCTTATGTTAACGCCATCCTTAGACTTTCCTTGTATATTGAGTAGCGTACCTATAACGCTGTCAAATACATTTTTTTCAATATGCATAACATCCAGGAAATGTCTTACGTACAACGACTTCCAATATGGAAGTTCAAAGAAAATTGACTTCTTCTTCCACCCACCCTTGACAATTGAATGTGCAAAAGGCTTGCCAAACTGAGTGCTCACATCTTTCACCTTTTCAAAAATTTGATCACCTGACAAAAAAGGCGGGGCTGTACGATGTTCGGCCTCTCCATTGAATGCTTTTCTCCACCCACGGTAGTGATGATTAGAATTTAAGAATCTACGATGGCCGAGAAAGACATTCTTCTGACAAAGCGCCAATCGTGTCGTATCGGTTTCATCTTCACAAACAGGACACGCCTTTTGACCCTTGTTGCTGTACCCGGATAGATTTCCGTATGCTGGAAAATCATTAATTGTTCCAAACAACATCGCCCTCAAGTTGAAACTTTCTTTCCTATACCCATCGTAAACCTCCACACCTCTCTCCCACAAAAACTTTAAATCTTCGATTAAGGGTGCCAAGTATACGTCTATGTCATTCCCTGGTTGTTTAGGCCCAGAAATTAGCATAGATAACATCATGTACTTACGCTTCATACATAGCCACGGAGGTAAGTTATAAATCATAAGAATCACAGGCCATGTGCTATGCGAGATACTTTGAATACCATGCGGGTTCATTCCATCAGTAGACAATGACAACCGAAGGTTTCTTGCTTCTTTTCCAAATTCAGGATATTCAGTATCAACTTTACTCCATTGTGGTGAGTCTGCCGGATGTCGCAACTTTCCATCAATAATTCTTTCATCTGCATGCCAAGTCAAGTGTCTTGAATCGGTCTCACTACGATACATGCGTCTAAATCTCGGAATTATAGGAAAATACCATAAGACTTTAGCAGGAGACAACTTTTTCTTATATCGAGGGGCACCACATTTAGGACACTCATTCAACGCTGCATACTCGTTTCGAAACAAAACGCAATCGTTTGGACATGCATGTATCTTATCATAGCTCATTCCAATAGAAGACAACATCTTTTTGGCTTCATACGTTCGATTGGGAAGAACATTATCCTCTGGTAGCATATCTTTCATAAGGGCTAATAACTCTGTGAAACTTTTATCCGACCATCCATTGTCCGCCTTTAAGTTGTACAACTTTAACACCGCAGACAATCTTGTGAATTTTGAACAACCAACATACAACGGTTTCTCTGCATCGCTTACCAACCTCTCAAACATTTTGGGACAATCCGCAAGATCTTCTTCAAGCGCTTCTGCAATCTCTTCGACTCGATCACAATCGTATGTGTCTGTGCAATCGTCGTTTGAAGCATACTTCCTATTACAACTCGACTCAGCATTCCCGGTACTTTTCTCACCATGCATTGTCCAACATGTATAACTTCTATCAATTCCAAACCGTAGTAAATGAGATCCCAACTGATTCCCGTCAACCTTACCCCCGGCATAACAGCAACCCAAGCAAGGACACGGCATTCGAAGCGGGTCTTTGGAGTGCGCAACCGCAAACTCAACAAATTCCCATACCCCTTTCTCGTACTCTTTCGACAATCGGTTTGAATTCATCCATGTCTTATCCATGTCTTAATTAAGCTAAACAAAAACGGTCAAACTTTCACTCTTCACAAGTAACCCCTATGGCGAATTCAATTCACAAAGTTAGTAAGTACCTCACTTAACGATAAACGAAATTAAAGAGTTACTGAGAGGAAATTAATTTTAATAAATAACTAATAAAATAAAATAAAATAAATATATAAAATTACTAAAAAAAAACCTTAATTTTAACTCCAAAATAATTTAATAGACTTCACAACTTTAATATATAAGATATATGATTCACTCTAACCTAACTTTCACTTCAAATTTAGTATTTATTTCACCTATTTGTCATCATAATCTAACAACATGTTTCACACTAACCTAACTTTCACTTCAAATTTATAGAGTATTTCTTTCACCTATTTGTCATCATCTTAATTATTTAAATTCTATTAAGAACATGATACATAAAGGCCGAACATATGCTAACACTTGAATCAAAAAATTATGTTGCTTAAGAATCAGGACTAAAGATAATTTATAAACATCGACATTCTTCAACCAATGAGACGAGTTTCACACAAAGAACAAAACTATTAAAACTCACACAAAGTTCAAAACAGACTTCATAAACACAATAATATAAACCTTAGATTAGAACAATAAGCTTATTTAAGGAACTTTAAATATATAAACCTTAGTCTACATTGTTTGTTATGGGTGGGAAATAACAGTTTCATTACTACAGCAAATACATTCCCTCCCCATTCTTGATGTTGTTTTGGAAGGCATGTCCATGACTTTCATAACTGGAATTCCTAAATTGCACAGATTCAAGGCCATCCTATTACTTCCACTACTAATAGGGGTTAAGTTCTCTTCATCTATTTCTTTCCTATTGAAAAAAGAATCATTTTTTCTACTCTTCATTATCACTTTTGTGATGCATAATCAATTAAATAAATTAACACAACACAACAAAATCTCAAAATTATCTAAGTTCCAATCTTACACATATTAGTAAGTACCAATTCTCTAAATTCCAATTCCACTACATTATAGCGCATTAAAAATATAACCACCTCTAATATAAACAAATTCCTTCTACTCCTAACAAATTAAAAAATAAACACTACCATTTTTCTATTAATGTCTTATGTAACTAATAATTAAAGTTTACAAAATTTCAACTTCTAAGGCACCAAACTAAAAAAAATTATCACATTATCACAATACAAACACAATACTTCAAACCAGAACATCAACTTAATAAAACAAACCAAAAACACATTATCACATTATCACAATATTATACTTCAAACTAAAACACCAACCTACAACAACACAAGATTACTTCAAGATTAATTTTTAAAAACAATGTTAAATCTTACTTAAGATTTAAGAGGAAGGAAGCAAGTTAGATGAAGAAGATGGACTTCTAAAAACCAGTTCGTGAAGGCCTCTGGAGGATTGAGATTACTTGAATGAGAGAGATTACTTAAGCAATTGAACGAGAGAAAGAAATTGTTCTCCTGGAATGCGAAAATATCAATTGGTTAGGGTAAACAAGAACAATGACATTAGTTTCTTTGACATTAGTTTGAAGAAACTGTTGAATGAAGAGTATAAAAATACACAAGTTTCCTTGACATCCATCACAAATGACTTACTTAGTGAAGCATCAAAAGATAGTGATACCTTAAATCTTGAGCGCTTTAGCTTGTTTGTTGTTGAAAACAATTGAAATGGATAGTGAAGAACACTGTAAAGATCATTTTCATTACTAGAAATTAGTAAACATGATTGTGCACATTGAGGTGAATAGCATAGAACAAACACAACAGTAGTTAGTAATCACGATTCTGGAAAATTAGCATTTAGGCACAACACAATTAAGCTCAAGATTCATCCAATTCCGAATCTATCTATATTTATTCACAATATCAAGAATCTAACATCAACACAAAGAATTGCAATTGATTCTATGTCAATAGATTAGCACAATATCAAGAATTAGTTCTTATGTCAAGAATTAGCAATTCAATTCTATGAGGAATTTCTACGTACACCTAATGTGCAAATGTTATGTCTACAAATCTATGTTAAAATCTACATCACAAATTCACATAAACATTATCACAAACACATAATATGCATGCACAAATTACTCAAGTATTCAACAAAACTATGAAAATCAAGTAATGTTACCTAAGATAATTTGTAGAAAATTGGAAGTTGGATGTTGTTGATGATGATAACAGGGAACCACGTTTGGACTTGACAAAGAGCTTTGAAGTAGGAGCGACGGAGATGGCTGAGGAAGTGACGGCAAGTGACGGTGAGGAACAAATGGAAATAGAAGAAGAATGGCGGCAGCAGTGAAGTAACGGTCGCGGATGGGGTTTTACGGATGGAGATGAGGCAGAAGTGAAGGTTATGGAAGTTCGTAACAGTACTGAGGTCTGGACTTTGGAGTGTGAAGGTTGATGTGAGAAGACGGATGGGGTTTGTATAATTTTGTTTTTAAAAATTTTAATTTTAAAAAGGCTATGAAAGCGCTTTTGAAAAGCGCCTTAGTAGATGTAGCTATACCAGCGCTTTTAAGGGTAAAGCGCTCTTGTACCCCACCCCCTACCAGAGCGCTTTTGAAAAGCGCTCTCATACCCCCTTACCAAAGCGCTCTCATACCCCCTTACCAAAGCGCTTTTCAAAAGCGCTCTCATACCCCCCCTTACCAAAGCGCTTTTCAAAAGCGCTCTCATACCCCCCCTTACCAGAGCGCTTTTTAAAAGCGCTTTCATACCCCCCCCACTATAAGAGCGCTTTTTTAGCGTGTTTTTTAATTTTGTCTTTAGCGAAGCCTATGCCAGCGCTTTTCCTAAAAGCGCTTTCGTAGGGGTGCTGCTAAAAGCCAAATTTGGTATAGTGACATAAACGTTGCATATTTAATTTATATTGTATATTATTTATTCAGATACTTGTATAAATTCGATTTGGTTGTAATAGCTTAATTAGAGTTACATTATTGCAAATCCCCATTTATAATTTGTATACCCCCCTCCCATAAAATGTTGTAATAGCGTAGTAATCTTTAAATTACACAATTTATCGCTTTTACATAACATGCTAGTAATTAGGGTTTGTATGGTAAGATAAAAACAATCAAATAGAAAACCCTAATCTAATACAAAATCAAGCATGAAAATAACACACTTGCACACAAGCACCCTTAGGGTTACTCCACTTGGTTGCCTTATACAAAAATGGCCATATTACGTATGCAAAGTATCTTGGCAAAACAAACAAATATAAGATCATAGACCCTCGATGACACTATTCTAAGTTGCCTTACAAAATGATCTTGGTCCCATAAAAATGCTAAGATACTTTGCAACATTGCTAATCATGGTTATACGATGACCCGCGCCCGTCCCGTTTACATCCTAAGATAGGGTTGCTTACCAAATCAATGGTAAGACAACAATATCAAAGGAAAAGGAAAGGAACAAGAAAGACATTTGAGTAAGTAGATGACTTCTAGTTACTTTCTCCACTTCCAAACAACTATCCTTGCTATTTTCAAAACAAACACACACATTTCCAAACATCTTAAAAACATTGGAAACATTTTCAAAAAAGACAAACATCTTTGTATACATTCTTACGAAAGAGAATCATTACAAAGATTGCCTAAATAATGGCCTCTTTTACAAAATACTTTCAAAACCACACAAAGCACAATTTCAAAACAAAAGCAAGTGATCTAGCAAGTAACTAAGAGCCCATGGAAAACCATGGATGAAAATGGTGCTAACACCTTCCCTTTTCATAATCTACCCCCCGAACTCAAGAAACAATCTCAAAGGTCTTTACTGTGCTTTTTCACCTTTCCTTTTGGATAAAAGAAAAGCCGGTGGCGACTCTTGCTAACCGTAACATTTGCGATAAAACGGAAAACAATCAAGTCAGTTCTCCCACCGTATCACATCATGGGATTAAAATTTTGAAATAGGATCTGGTTGCAGCTTTATCTCGAAGAACTTTAAGTCTTTTCCTTTGAACGCCCTTCTATAAGAATCAAGCTCACCATATCAAGTTGGTTTTAGCCTATGACTCAAGAGAATGTACTTTGATTTTTGACGGCGTCTGGTTAGAGTAAAATAAATCCTCTTGCCTCTTGTTAATGATAATCTTGCACCAGATATCCCTAAGATCCTTGTATTGGTTAGTAAAGTGCCATGTCATAATGATTGATGTTATGATGTCATGTTCGTGTTAGATAGATGGAAAACACAAACAAGTCACACAAGAGCCTTAGGTTTAAAGGCTTGCATGAAGTCCATAGGTAAGTACCCTTCCCTATTTTAGTTGGCTCAACCTGTCCTAAAAATAGTAATCGGGTTCTAGGAATCTCATATCACCGATCTTTCTCGCAGGCTTTATTTTAGTACGACAACTGGCTTGCCACCAAAACATCCCGAAAGTTGAATCTTAATGAGCATAGCATCGATTATCAACCAACCTTGGATTGTATTAAAGTAGGTTATCTCACTACTTTCTAATGGCCAAGATGGGTCAATTAAGGTTATAAAAGTAAGTTAGTGCTAATGACACCACGCAGAAGTCTAATGTTATCCATGACTGACTCAAGGAACATCAGTATAAACCAAAGTATTACAATAATTGTAGCCATCACTTCAACCATTTTGGTCTATGTCGTAAAATCTTCATGATCTATTATTACTTACCTAAGGCGTCCCTAGACTCGGGTGTAGGATCTTACAAGCAAATAAACCCAAACAAAGATCTTTAAAGTAAAGCAATAAAAACAATCAATTAAAGCAAATAAAGTGATATATCCCTAAGGTAACCTGTTGTACCCCAAAATTTTCCCTCTCACTTATCAATTATTTTCTCACAAAAGATCTCTCTTGGTTCAAGACTGCACTAGGGTTGATCAACTTAAGACACCTCCTTAAGCACTAATGACCAAAATTAGGGTTTGAGATTGCACAAGGATAATTGAACTTTCAATGCCTCATATGACTTTAATGTATCATTATGGACCCCCCAAGATTACTCATGTCAAGTTTCAAGCCTTGGATCACATTTTTGCTCAGTCAATTGAGCACTAGACCTAAAAATCAACTGTATTGGGGAAAAAGTCAATTGTGGCCAATTTACAGTCAAACTTCATAATTTTTTATCCACATCAACATTATAAACTCATATTTATAATTTTATCAAGTTTGGACCATAATTCCTCAAGAAATCTGATCAAATCATCAAAAGGGCAAAATGGTCAAAATTAGGGTTTTGACTGAGGAAAGACAATTTCTGTTTTTGACCTAGCAAATGGTCATTTGGTTTGAAGCATGATCCCAATAGTTCAATTGCATCATTTTTACCTAATGGAATGACCCAAAACATTGCTCAAGATCAATTGGATTGATAATGAATTTTCAGTCAACTAATCAAAAGTCAATTGTACACTGAAAAGTCAAACTTCGACTTTTTGGTCAAAATCCAATTTCAAAGATCACGATTCATCAAAACATGTCAAAATATGAAACTTATTCATTAATAAATCAAAAATTCAAGATTTCATTTTGAAAAGTCAAAGTTTTCTAACAGAAATTTTTCTAAGTGTTTAAAACTTCATGTTTTTTCACAACTTTGAGCCAATTTTTCACCATGATGTAAGATGATTCAAAAGAAACTTTCAACATGAAAGTTGTATATCTCCATGATATCTACAATATTGCTTTACACAAATTCTTCTAAAAATTCTTGGATCTCAAGTTATTGATTCATAAAGTCATGGTCTTGAAATTAAACACAGTGAAATTTTGCCCTAGTTTAGGCAGGATTTTGACCTAATTTCATGGAACTTTTTCATATAGTTCCAATGGGAATTTTCAAAAGTCATTCAAATAGGGATTGCATAGAAAATTACAAGCTTTCCAAAATGTCTGAGAACTCCTTGAGATTATTTGTGAGCAAGGAGAATCGAACATATGAAGTTAGGGTTTTCAAACTTAAATTACAAGCCATTTCATGATGAACCAAAATTCAAATCCAAGCCTAGGATGCATAATCTTTGCTTTGCAAGCCTCAAAATTGTTTGTCACTCCATAATTAAATGTTTACACAGCTGTTAGAACTTTAATCCAAGCACTTGAGCCTTTATCCAAGTTACATTTCCATTTATGGCACAAAGTTGCCATTTCCATTTTGATAAAGCATCACTTTTGCAATTGTCAACTTCTTGAGCTTTGCACTTGTTCTTTCTGCACACACAACCCATATAAACCAAAAATAATGTGTCTAAAGCCTCTTTGAACTCAGAACATGCTTGTACAACACTTTGAGATTTGTCTTCTCACTTTTCTTCAAAAGCAAGTTATAGAGCCAAAAGGCTAGAACTCAGAAACCTTGAGTGCATTTGATCTATAACATTTTTCATACATATACACAAGTCTATTGCAACATAACACACGAGTTCAAAGACCCCAAAACACTCCCAAACACTCTGCAACTCAGAATCTGCCATAACTCGACAGTTTTGAACCTCACATAGCCATCTCCAAATCCACTCATGCGTATTGAGTTTTAACCATCCAAACACTTAATATACATCATATGAAAGTGATCCAGGCTCATGTTTCTTGACTGTAACTCCTCCATCACTATCCACCATTTTCAAAACTGAAGCTTGCAACTTGACTTGAGTTAGGAGTTTCAGCCATCCTCAAAGCAAAGTAGGAGTTGGAGCACACTCAAGGAGGTCCAGGCAAGCTACAGAAATCATCAGGCCATCACAAAGGTTGCTCAAACTCCATACACGACTCCATCTGCAAGAGGTAAGTTTTCAAACTTCTATCTCTTCATACAAGCATCATTTGATTCTGATTTGTGAAGATAAAATGTAGATACCATTGCCACGAAGCTGTACATGTCCATAGTTTGCATTTATATGGCTTGAGCTTAGAGAATTTTAGAGTTGAAGTTTCTGAAATTTTTAGGTTTTAATTTAGAACTAGAAAAATTCTCACTCATCTTGGATTTATAGCTTTAGTTATTTATATGGTTGGATTCGTGGGAAGAAATGCCACAGCTTTCATGTTTGAACTTTCCATTTTTGTTGAGAGATGAAGAAGTTACAGGTACTCTGGCTGGCTGAAGGTTGAAGACGAAGTACAGTCCTTGGAAGTATGTTACATCATATATTTATCATTTCCTTTTAATAAACGGATGTATAGCCACCCCAGTGGTAAGGCAGCGCGCATTTCATGCTCAGGATGTGGGTTCAAGCCCCAGCGCTACCACTTTTCTCATTTTTCACATTTTTTCTCTTTTTTTTTTGTTACAAACATGCAGCGCCTGGGCCCTTATGCTGGGCCTTCCATTTTTTTTGCTGGCTTTTAACCCCCTGCCTTACTTTTGCACCCCTGGCCCATTATTTTCTTTATTTTTTTTTTAATTTTTTAATTTTTTCATTTCATTTTTTCTTTTAATATTTTCACTATTATTATTATTATTATTTTTATTAATAAAAATCCAAAAATATTTTTATTTATTATTTACACTTATATATTTTATTTTCTTTATAAAACATAAAGACTAAAAAATATTTCTCTTAATAATTAATTTCTTTTTAATAATTAATATCTAGACATAGGTTTAATTATTTATTTTCTTAATTAAAATTAATTTACAACTTAGGTTTATTTTAATTAATTAATTTTCATATTATTTTTATTAAGTTAAAACCTTTTCACAAAAAAACCCTAAAACACATTTTTTTTTTAACTTAATTTCCTTCTTAATTAATTTAGATTTAAATTTTTTTTATTTTTCATTAATCATCTCTCTTAATTAGGTTAAAACCCCTTTCATAAAAACAACAAAAATCATTTCTTTTTCCATTTATATTCTTGCATTTTATTTTCAATTTCGTACAATATTCAATATGGTTGTAATAGATAATTAGGTTTAATTTTCTTACAATCCCCATTTGTAAATTTGTACACCCCCTCCCCTAATGATGTAATAGCATAGTAATTTTACTTTTCGCAAGTTATCGCTTTATATACAAATGCTAGTAATTAGGGTTTTTAATGGAAACACTAAAACCAATCAATTAGCAAACCCTAATCAAAGACAAATCAAGCATGAAAAATCAATACACTTGCACACAAGCACCCCTAGGGTAAATCCACTTGGTTGCCTTACAAAAATGACCATATTACGCATGTGAGGTATCTTAGCAAAGACAAGCAAAATACAAGATCATAGTCCCTCGATGACGCTATCAAAAGTTGTCTTTCAAAATGATCTTAGTCCCTAAAGAAAAATGCTAAGATACCTTGCAACATTGCTAATCATGGTTATACAATGACCCACGCCCACCCCTTTCACATCCAAAGATAGGGTTACTTACCAAATCAATGGTAAGATAACAATGTCAAAGGAGAAACGAAATGGACATGAAATACTTTTAAATAGATAGATTGTTCCTAGTTACTTGCTCCATTTCAAAATAAAAAACATCCTTGCTATTTTCAAAACAAACACTAACACTTTCAAAACATCTTTCAAAACTTGAAAAACATTTTCAAAAGATCAAACAGTTTGTATACATTCTTACGAACGAGAATCATTACAAAGTTTTCCTAAACAATGGCCTCTTTTCAAAAAATACTTTCAAAACCACACAAAGCACAATTTCAAACAAAAGCAAGTGATCTAACAAGTAACTAAGAGCCCATGGAAAACCATGGATGAAAAGGGTGCTAATACCTTCCCTTTTCATAATCTACCCCCCGAACTCAAGAAATAATCTCAAAGGTCTTTCCTGTGATTTTTCACCTTTCCTTTTGGATAAAAGAAAAGTCGGTGGCGACTCTTGCTTACCGCAACATTTGCGATCAAACGCAAAACACCCAAGTTAGTTCTCCCACCGTATCACAGAACTAGAGACTCTGCTGGGGATAATTCTAAAAGTGGGGTTACCTTAGGGTTAGATCATACTTAATTGCTTTCTTTGTTTGACTTGTATGCTTTACATTATGGTTCTTTGTTTAGGTTTGAATTCTCTACCCGGATTTGGGATACCTTATAGATAAGTAGCAATACATTGTGGAAACTGTGCGGGGTATACCGACATGGTCTAAGAAATAGCTACGTTAGTGAGAAATATTTGTGGGTATCGGTAGCCCTTGAGTAGTCAAGGAGAATACAGGGCCGCTGAGTGATGTCATGAAACACTAATTGACTCTTAGAACCTTTACTTGACCAACTTGGAAATTAGGACATAGTGAGATGACCGGCTTTGATGAAGTCCGAAGTTGGTAGATACTCGATATTACACTCATTGAGGTTTGGTTTTTTGGGATATTTAGGTCGCCATTAAAGAGGCTTGCGTTGAAACAATGACCCAGGAAACAAACCAGTGATATTGAGATCCATAGAACCCGGTTACTATTACTAGGACAGGTTTGAGCCAACTAAACTTCAAGAGGGTACTTACCTATGAGACTCCATGCAAGCCTAAACCTAAGTACTTGTTTGCTTTGTTTGTGTATATTTACTTGTACATAACATCATAAACATCATAACATCATACTCATACTCACTAACCATTTCAAGGATCTTAGGATTTATCTTTGTTCTATTTTGTAGGACATGGACTCTATTCGCAGGAAAACTATTCAAGTCAATCTTGTAAGGATCCCTCTTCAACTTATAGAGTTAGCATCAAGGGTTCCTGAAACTTCTCCATTCACCGAAAGACATGGTCGCCTACTAAAATTGGTTACCTCCAACACTGATGAAGACATGATGAAGGTTCTCTTTCAGTTCTTTGATCCATTACACCATTGCTTCACATTTCCTGATTATCAACTTGTGCCAACTTTGGAAGAATTCTCCCAACTCTTGAGGATTCCCATTCTCAATAAACTACCTTTCAAAAGTACGGAGAGATATTTAAAGCCAGAAGAGATTGCTCAAGCTCTACACTTGCAATTATCTAATATCACAACTAATTGGGAAACAAGGAGTGGCGTCAAGAGTTTCCTAGCAAAGTTCTTGTTTGAGAAAGCCCAAAACTGTTGGAACTCTTTAGATTTGCACGATTTTGAGGAAATTATGGCTCTCCTCATCTATGGGATGGTTTTGTTTCCAAATCCTGACCAACTCATAGATGTGAACACCGTCAAAATCTTCATGTCTCGTAACCTGGTGCCTACTTTTCTAGGGGACATCCTACATTCCTTTCACACTCACACTATGAGGAAAATAGGTATCCTTATGTGTTGTAATTTTCTCTTGGCAAGATGGTTTATTTCGCATCTTCCCCAATGTGTATTGAAGAACGAGCAAGGTTCAAGGTGGTCACATAGGTTGACGGCACTCAAACATTCAGACGTGCATTGGTGTTCCCGATCTATAGAGAATGTTACCATTATCGACCGTTGTGGAGAATTCCCTAATGTCCCTCTACTTGTTATTAGATGAGGTATCACCTGCAACCTCTGCTTAGCCTTAAGGCAGTTTGGTTACGCCCGAAGGGATGGACCACATGAGATGCTCATTCAAGGTTTGGTATTTGACTACGAGAACGACGATCAAGGTCACCGCCAGAGATTTATCCGAGCTTGGAGGATGTTGAACAAGGTAAATAGCAAGACATTGGGGCATAAGAATTCCATCCCTCTTGAGCCTTACCTCAAATGGGTACGAGCTCGTGCTCAAATTCTTATGATGCCTTACCCCTTCATTCTCCCAGTAATCATAGAGCCTGTTGTGGAAGGAGATGTTCTATACATTGTCCTGCATCCTAACATGCCCACCTCTCTTGAAGACTTACAAAGGGATTGGATACAGCTTAAGGGGGAGCGAGACATTTCGAAGCCTAATTCTACGCCAGCGAGAAGAAGGTTTTGGAACTCACTAAGCAACTTCATGAGGAGCGGAGCCTGAATGCCTACATCGCACCAAAGAGGATGCGTACAACCTTTTCATCTTAGATGTTTTGTAAAGCCAAAAGAGGCATGATGTACTCATGCTTTAATTTATTAATATAACGTGTGATCCTTTTTGGTCTAAAGCAATTTTAAATCTCTAATTTCCTTGAAATCATTGCATATGCATTTACCATTCATCATAACATAAGCAGGTTTCTTACGACAAGTATCCTCATCTTTCTACTATTTATTTCAGTAAGATGGATCTTGAACAGACGGTAAAAGACCTCCAAGCACAGAATGTTCAGTTTCAGCAGTTGTTCTTGACTCTAGCCAAAGAACAAGAAGATCTGAAAACCTTGATGATTGAAGAAAAGAAGAAGAAAAAGAAAGTAACCAGAGTTCTAAATATGGGAAGAAGGTTCCAAGGACAAACCAGACGAACCCTAGACTTTGCAACATCATCTGGTGAAAAAGATAATCAAGATGGGAAAGGCAAGGAAGCGGTTATCCAGCAAGAGTCTGAAGAGGAAGAAGAAGAGGATTACTCTGAATAGCAGTATCCCCCGGCCTAGGGGTGTTCAAATCCAAACCAATCCAAATAAAAAACCGAAAACCGATCCAAAAAACCGAAAACCGCAAAAAACCGAAATTTATTGGATGTGTTTGGATGTTATTTTGTGAAAATCGATCAGTTCGGATCGGATTTCGGATTAATTTTTCAAAACCGATCCAAACCAAACCAAACTGCATACATATATTTTTATACTTATTTACTTTTTATTAGCATGATATGCTATGTGAAATTATTATTAGATGATAATAATTTTTTTAATAATAGTTATTAGCTTGGTATAACTTATTTATTTTTATTATTTCAATCATAATCTACCACTCTCATTTTGTAATATTAACTTTTAATATACTATATGTTATATATTATATCAAATCTATGATTTATTAGTAGTTTTATAATATTAATAAAAATATAATGTTTAATTTGGATATCCAAAAACCGACCCAAATTAAACCGCATAAAATTAGATCGGATCGGATTGGATTTTTTTAATATATCATCCAAAACCGAACCGAACCGCAAGTAAATTTATCTTTGGATCGGATGATTTTTTATCTTAAAACCGATCCAAACCGAACCACGAACACCCCTACCCCGACCGACGACAAGTACAAGCATCTGGAAGAATGAATAAGCGCAATGGAAATCTAGAAGGTGCCCGGGCTATACTTTGAGGAGCTAGGCTTGGTGTCTGGGATTATCATTCCCCCCAAATTAAAAGCACAAATATTTTCTAAATACGAAGGAGTTTCGTGCCCCAAAATACATATCCGATCCTATGTGAGGAAGATATAGCCTCACACTGCCGATAGAGATTTATGGGTCCACTTCTTCCAAGAAAGTCTATCTGGAACTCAACTTGATTGGTTCTATCAACTAGAAAGGGCCAATATCCACAATTGGGAAGACCTTGCCACTGATTTCTATAAACAATATCAGTACAATGCAGACCTTGCTCCTGCCCGTACTCAACTCTAGAGTATGGCTATGGTTTCAAGTGAAGGTTTCAAAGACTACGCTCAGAAATCGAGGGACTTAGCAGGAAGAGTCCAGCCTCCCCTTTATGAAAGAGAGCTAGTAGACATGTTTCTGGGTACCTTGTCCGGTCCTTTCTTTAATCATTTAATTGGAAGAGTGGAAGCTGAGATTAAGAGCTGGAAGATCCAGAAAGACGCATCCTCTGCCGCTGTAAGAAAACCATTTATTGGGAAGAAAGAAGTTGGTGTTGTGTATCCTCAAAGAAATCAAGATAGAACTGAACTCTGACCAATGGTAGGGGATGTCATGATCCCTAAGCCTACACCTACTCAACAAAGGAACGATCAACCTAGAACAGAAAGACCAGTAAGACAATTTACTCGGATTAATATGACTCTATCTCAAGTCCTGCCACATTTGTTGAGATCTAATCTGGTAACTTTGAAGGAAGCTCCGAAGAATCCTAACACAACCTCTCCTTATTATCATCCTAATGCTCGTTATGCATACCATTCATAAAGTCCAAGCCATGATACCAACAACTGTTGGGCTTTGAAAAACAAGGTGCAAGACCTTCTTGAAGCAAAAGAAATTGAGTTTGGTGCTCTTGAGATCCAAAATGTTAACACCGCTCCTATGCCCAAGCATGGTCGGGGTGTCAACTTTGTTGAAGATGATATATTTGTTTTTACTGTTGATGAACTTATTACTCCTCTCCTAATCGTCAAGAAGAACCTATTGAAGGCCAGTTTATTTCCGGGCTGTGATGAAGACTGCCACTTCTGTCTATCCTTACCAACTAGTTGTCATTTATTGAAATCAGGTGTTCAACGCCTAATGGATGACAAAGAGATTTTGTTTGAGAAGACTCCCGTTCCAACCGTTTCTTACAAAGATGTTTCAATAGTAACCATTTCCGCCAATCCTTCCAGGGTCTCCACCAAAATACCCGTTAGGATTACATCAGTTCCTAAAGTAGCTCCACTGATAATTACTATTCCAGGTCCAATACCGTACTCATCAGATAAAACTGTTCCATGGAATTATGGGGGCGACGTCTACTATCACGTCGTCAAACAAGATTGGTTGGCTGATGAAGACTCAATTCTTGAGAAGGTTGACCCCGAAATCAGTAATATTGCGGGAACCAGCAAGATAACCCGAAGTGGAAGAATTTTCTCTCCAGAGATTCCTCCTCCAAAGACTGTTACCGGTCATGTGATCATCCCTGTTCTGGTTCTTGTTGACACTACTACTACTACAATCCCTTTGGATACCCCTGCTAACACTCATGCCGCCAAGACAACCGAGACTCGGGGCAAAGGCATTCTGGTTGAGCCTGTCCGGATGAAGGCGCAAAAAATATCTATCCCTGAGGCATCCCAAAGGATATGGAAGAAATTCTAAAGATTATAAAGAGAAGCGACTACAATATAGTCGAACAGCTAGGGCAGACTCCGTCAAAGATTTCCATGCTGGATTTATTGTTATGCTCCGAGGCTCATGCAAAGGTCTTGGTGAAATTCCTTAAAACTTCCCATGTACCACAATAAACATATGTTGATAAGTTCCAAGACTGTGTGATTAGCTTGATCGCGGATAATGGTTTAGGCTTTTTTGATGCTGACTTGACACCTAGAGGGAGGAAGCACAACAAGGCATTACATGTCTCTGTCGAATTCCGGGGCACAACTTTGGCCCATGTCTTGGTGGATACCGGTTCGTCTTTGAATGTGCTGCCTAAGAAGGCTCTTGATAGGCTTGACTATGAAGGTTTGACCTTAAAACCCAGCAACATAGTTGTAAGGGCCTTCGATGGTTCAAAGATAATGATGCATGGAGAGGTAGACATCCCCATTAAGGTTGGAACTCAAACCTTTGATTTAACTTTTTACGTGATGGACATTCGCCCTTCCTATTCCTGCTTATTGGGCCGACCATGGATTCACAATGCTGGTGCTGTCACCTTTACATTACATCAAATGCTGAAATACCCAACCAAGGGGAAAATCATTACTGTCCATGGAGAAGAGGAATATATAGTCAGTCATTTAAACTCCTTTAGATACGTTGAATTGGATGGTGAATTCATTGAAACTCCATTTTAGCATTTCGAGGAAGTCCCACCAACCGTGGCAGTAACCAAAGTTGTTTCGCAAATCTCGAAGATTACAAAACTTCTGCTAAAGATGTCTTCTCTGAAAGATGCCAGGGCAATGATAGAAGAAGGTGGCTGCACTATTTGGGGCCAACTCTCAGATATCCCATACAAGTCTGACAAATTTGGTTTGGGTTTCACTTCAGAAGCCCAAAAAGCTGTACGACGTGCTCGTGTCGGGGGACCACCCTTGAAGATCAGCAACCATGGAGTCAACACAGTGGAGGATGATGAGGACAACTACGGCCTGGAGGAATGGATTTTCCCAACTGTCAACGGAGGACTCAACAACTGGGAAGTTAAAGATTTTTGTCCCAATTACTTTTATCCAATAGTAATTGTCTTTAAATTTTGTTGGATCTGTAATAATTAAACAATTCAGACTTTTAAAGCCTTGTTTCTTACCCGAGGCACAATGGTCCATTTGTAAGGGTTGTTACCTCATTTTCATATGTCATCAATGAATCATGGACGTTTTTGCATATAAACTTTGTGTTCTTTGTCTTTCTTTTATACATTTTTTATTTCTATCAAAGATAGCTATACTCTTACACACACTCACATTCAAAATTAAGATCTACATCCATTCGAGATCCCATGGGTAACAATTCTGCTATGGCCTTTTGTGACTCTGAAAGTCTAATCTACCAAGACGAAGACGAAGGTGAGGAAGATTGTGAAGTGCCAGGGGAACTAGCCAGGTTACTATAACAAGAAGAGAGGACCATTCATCCCCACGAAGAACCAGTGGATACAATTAACCTGGGTACCAAAGAGGACAAGAAAGAAGTCAAGGTGGGTGCCAATCTGGAACCCAATGTCAAGAAGCGTCTGGTTCAGTTGCTACATGATTATGTTGAGATCTTTGCCTAGTTGTATGAAGACATGCCAAGACTTGATGTAGATATTGTGGTACATCGTCTACTAACAAAAGAAGACTTCCCTCTGGTAAAACAAAAGGTCCATCGCATGCGACCCGACATGTCAGAGAAGATCAAAGCGGTAGTCATGAAACAATTCAACACCGGATTCTTGGTCGTCACCTCCTATCCGCAATGGGTCGCCAATGTTGTTCTCGTGCCTAAAAAGGACGGCAAGGTACGAATGTGCATGGACTACAGAGATTTGAATAGGGCAAGCCCTAAGGATGATTTCTCACTTCCTCGCATCGATATTTTGGCTGACAATACAGCACAACATAAGGTGTTTTCCTTCATGGATGGTTTCTCAGGCTACAACCAAATCAAAATGGCGCCTGAGGACATGGATAAAACAACCTTTGTCACACAATAGGGCATATTTTGTTACAAGGTTATGCCATTCGGGTTGAAGAACTCTGGGGCAACCTATCAGCGTGCCATGGTAGCTTTATTTCACGATATGATACATCACGAAATAGAGGTCTATGTGGACGATATGATAGCTAGATCTCAAACTGAAGAGGAACATCTTGACCATTTACAAAAACTGTTTGAGAGACTGAAGAAATACAAGTTGAGGTTAAACCCGAATAAATGCACATTTGGGGTGAGCTCCAGTAAACTCCTAGGCTTTATCATTAGCGGTAAAGGTATTAAAGTGGATCCTGCCAAGGTGAAAGCGATACAAGAAATGCCTGCTCCTTGCACCGAGAAGGAAGTCAGAGGATTCTTGGGACAGTTAAATTACATTTCCAGATTCATTTCTCACCTGACAGCTACTTGTGAGCCAATCTTCAAATAATTGAAGAAAGATCAAGTAGTCAAATGGAATGATGAGTGCCAAACTGCCTTCGACAAAATCAAAGAGTACCTACAAGAGCCTCTTGTTTTGATGTCACCAGTCGAGGGAAGACCATTGATCATGTATCTAACAGTTTTAGAAAATTTAATGGGGTGTGTGCTGGGGCAGCATGACGAGTCTGGCCGAAAAGAGCATGTTATTTATTACCTGAGCAAAAACTTTACCGACTGTGAAACAAGATATTCACTGCTCGAGAAAACTTGATGCGCTCTGGCATGGGCTGCTCGCCGGCTAAGACAGTATATGCTGACCCATACTACCTTATTGATATCTAAAATGGATCTAATAAAATACATCTTCGAGAAGCCTGCCCTCTCTGGGAGAATAGTAAGATGGCAGATGATCCTGACAGAATATGACATTCAGTATACTACTCAGAAAGCAATAAAGGGCAATGTACTAGCCGATCACCTTGCTCATCAAGCTGTGGATGACTACCAGTCCATGAAGTTCGAATTTCCAGATGAAGACATCATGATGGTAAACAAACTGCGAAGAATTCAGACCATATGACGGACCTGAACAAGGATCCCGATGGACCCTGGTTTTTGATGGGGCGTCCAACATGCTCGGAAATGGTATAGGTGTTGTACTCATATCTCCTGAAGGATGTCACACTCCCTTCACGGCAAGACTCTACTTCAACTGTACAAATAACATGGAAGAATACGAAACGTGCATTTTTTATCTCAAAGCTGCCATAGATTTGGGGATCAAGTCCTTAAGTGTATTCGGAGATTCAGCTTTGGTCATCATTCAGATCAAAGGAGAATGGGACATGAAACACCCAAACCTCGCCCCCTACAAAGAACATGTGTTGACATTAATCCCACACTTTAATAAGATTACCTTCGAGCATTTCCCGCGAGAAGAAAATCAACTAGCAGATGCGCTAGCCACGATGTCGTCCATGTTTAAACTTAAATGGGATAATGAGGCTCCCCAGATCACCATTAAACAAATGGATGATTCAGCTCACTATCACCAGATCAATACTAAATAAGTAGTGGACCGGCCTTGGTTCCACGAAGTCAAGAGGTATCTCGAGGCTCAAGAATATCTGGAAGGAGCTTCAATCAACGATAAGTTCTTAAGAAGATTCTCTGCTAAGTTCTTCCTTAGTAATGGCATTCTCTACAAACGCAACCATGACTCTGTCTTGCTCCGTTGCATAGACAAGGTCGAGGCAAAGAAGATCATGGTTGATCTACATGAAGGCACTTTTGGCACTCATTCCAGTGGGCATGCGATGGAAAAGAAAATCCTACAGGCAGGTTATTACTGGTCTACCATGGAAGCAGGTTGCTATCAACACTCTGAACCTGCCACAAGTGTCAGATCTATGCTGACAAGGTACACGAACCTCCGGTTCCTTTGAATGTCTTGACGGCTACTTATCCCTTTGCTATATGGGGCATCGATATGATTGGAGAAATCAATCCCACGACCTCTAATGGACACCACTTCATCTTAGTGGCCATTGACTATTTCACAAAGTGGGTTAAGGTGGCTTCTTTCGCTTCCGTTACCAGGAATTTTGTCGCCCGGTTCATCAAACAGAACCTCATATGATGGTACGGTATCCCAGAGAGGATCATCACTGACAATGGTAAGAATCTCAACAACACTATGATCACCGCACTGTGCGTACAATTCAAGATCCTGCGCCATAATTCTTCCCCTTACCGGCCAAAGATGAATGGTGTTGTCGAGGCCGCAAATAAGAACATCAAAAAGATCATACAGAAAATGACAGTCACGTACAAAGACTGGCATGATATTCTACCATTTGCTCTCCATGATTATCGTACCAAGGCACGCACATAAACCGGAGTAACACCTTACTCTCTGGTATACGGTATGGAAGTTGTCTTGCCTATTGAGGTCCAGATCCCTTCTCTGAGAATCATGAAGGATGCAGGGTTGAATGAAGACGATTGGATACAAACTCGACTTGATCAATTGAACTTAATTGATAAGAAAAGGCTTATTGATGTCTGTCATGGTCAAATGTATCAAAAACGAATGATCAAGGCTTTCAACAAAAAGGTCAGACGCCAAGTATATCAAGTCGGGGATTTGGTGATCAAGTGCATCATACTACCGCAAGGTGATCCCAGGGGCAAATGGACTCCTACATACGAAGGACCGTTCGTGATCAAAAGCATATTCTCTGGTGGAGCAATGATCTTAACCACTATGGATGGTGACGACCTGCCGCACCCTGTGAACGCAGACATAGTCAAAAGATACTACGCATAAGAGACCCGCTAGGTTGACACACCTAGGAAAAACAAGGGAATCCCGGTGAACCAAAAGGGTTCAGGCAAAAATTAGGGATAAAATAAAAGAATCTATACACCCAGCAAGTTGAAAACCCGAAGGGCGACTTGCGAAAAAAAGGGTATCCCGGTGGACCGAAAACCCGAAAGGGAGGTCCAGGCAAGAGTTAGGGAATTAAAGCATACGACTATGTCCCTTTGGATCACCTTTACAGACAACCTTTGGCTTCGACTGACAAACTCAGTGGTTCTGATCAATCCAATCAACTTTGGACAAGGTAGCAAGTGGACAAGACGCTCAGAGACACGAAGGCTATAGCAGAATGGGAACCCCATGGGATTATTGCACATAACTATCTTTTCTTTGTATCAAATTTTCATTTTTTTACGACGACATTCTCTTACTAGGATGTTAGTCTCATACAAAATACTTATTCAAGTTAATACAAAGATACTCCTTTGAAAGTGAAAAACTATCTATTTTTATTTATTTTTGTGTTTTGTTTACAAAAACGTCCAATGATTTATTTTTGAGCATATGCATTTGAACATAACTACTGTTTACAAATGAGCAAAAAATAGAAGATAATCACTAATGGCTTTAAGAAATAGGATAATATCTTTAGACTATTCCATAAATCCCCCACAGTGTGCAGCTTAACCCCCAAAGGAACCAAACCTCCAATTATCACTCCCCAGTAAAGGTCGCCCAATTTCTCAAGATTCCCCAACAGGATTTCACAAGCCACACACGGTGTTTCCCTTAAAACAGAGTTTAATTCTCTAACAAATAGGAGCTCATCAACTCATCATCACTTAAAACATGAAGACTTACACTCCACGTCCCCAACATCAGTCGGGGATTTATTTTCCCTAATCCAACAGTGTTACAACAACATAGCTTATATGCCTATACATCGCATCCATACGTCAGGACATTGACAACACGGACGGATACAACATAATCTCATTCATTTTTATTGAGAACATCATTATGCAATGCATTTCATACATCATGACATTGCATGAAACTAATCTTTTATCTCTTCAGGAAAGATCAGTCAATAGATGGTTATCATCAACAATTTACAAAGCCAGAAATTGATCCAAGGACAAGCCAGAACAATTATCTACACGATCAGCTAAAGCAATCCTACACGGATTCAACTCTCAGATACAGTTCAGATATGCTCCAGACACGGATGCTATCCTGATATTCGTTCAGATTCAGATTCCAGATACAGTTCAGATACGCTCCAGACATGGATGCCATCCTGATAATCATTTAGATTCAGATTCCAGATACACTTCAGATACGCTCCAGACACGGATGCCATTATGATACTCATTCAGATTCAACTCTCAGATAGAGTACATACACGCTCCAGATACGGATTCCATTCTGATACTCATTCAGATTCTCTCTCAGATACAGTTCAGATACGCTCTAGATACAAATGCCACTCTGATACTCATTCAGATTCAGCTCTCAGATACAGTATAGATACGCTCTAGATACGGATGCCATTATGATACTCATTCAGATTCTCTCTTAGATACAATTCAGATACGCTCCAGACACGGGTGCCATTCGGATACTCATTCAGATTCAGCTCTCAGATACAGTATAAATATGCTCCGGATACGGATTCCATTCTGATATTTAGATTCTCTCAGAGATACAGTACATATACGCTCCAGATACGAATGCCATTCTGACACTCATTCGGATTCAGCTCTCAATACAGTTCATATATGCTCCAGACACGGATTCTATTATGATACTCATTTAGATTCAACTTCCAAATACAGTTCAGATACGCTCCAGACACTGATGACATTCTAATACTCATTCAGTTTCAGCTTGCAGATACGGATCAACAATCATTTTTGGATGGCATCTACAAGCCCATCTCCAACAACTTTCCATCACCTCTCCAAATGGAATCTTTAATCTAATTCCCTATACCATCAACCATCACATCCTCGAGTGCAAATTTATGGGCACTCTAGTGTCCAATCATCTTCCACCTTCAAGTCACGAATGGCAAATCTGCCAATCTAACTCTTCAAGTTTAAGAAGATTGAACAGGGGCAGCTGTTGTACGCCAAAATTTCCCCTCTCACTTATCAATTATTTTCTCACAAAAGATCTCTCTTGGTTCAAGACTGCACTAGGGTTGATCAGCTCAAGACACCTCCTTAAGCACTGATGACCAAAATTAGGGTTTGAGATTTCACAAGGATAATTGAACTCTCAATGCCTCATATGACTTTAATGGATCATTGTGGACCCCCAATATTACTCATGTCAAGTTTCAAGCCTTGGATCACTTTTTTTTACTCAGTCAATTGAGCAGTTGACCTAAAAATCAACTGTATTGGAGAAAAACTCAATTGTGGCCAATTTACAGTCAAACTTCATAATTTTTTATCCACATCAACATTATAAACTCATATGTATCATTTGATCAAGTTTGGACCATAATTCCTCAAGAAATCTTATCAAATCATCAAAAGGGAAAAATGGTCAAAATTAGGGTTTTGATTGAGGAAAGGCAATTTCTGATTTTTGACCTAGAAAATGGTCATTTGGTTTGAAGCATGATCTCAATAGTTCAATTGCATCATTTTAACCTAATGACATGACCCAAAACATTGCTCAAGATCAATTGGATTGATAATAAATTTTCAGTCAACTGATTAAAAGTCAACTGTATACTGAAAAGTCAAACTTTGACTTTTTGGTCAAAATCCAATGTCAAAGATCACAATTCATCAAAACATGTCAAAATATGAAACTTTTTCATCAAGAAATCAAAAAGTCGAGATTTCATTTTGAAAAGTCAAAGTTTTCTAACTTAGAAATTTTTCTAAGTGTTTAAAACTTCATGTTTTTTTCATAACTTGGAGCCAATTTTTCACCATGATGCAAGATGATTCAAAAGAAACTTTCAACATGAAAGTTGTAGATCTCCATGATATATAAAACATTTATTTACACAACTTCTTCTAAAAATTCTTGGATCTCAAGTTATTGATTCATAAAGTCATGGTCTTGAAATTAAACACTTAGTGAAATTTTGCCCTAGTTTAGGCAGGATTTTGACCTAAATTCATGGCACTTTTTCATATAGTTCCAAGGGGAATTTTACAAAGTGATTCAAAGAGGGTTTGTATATAACATTACAAGCTTTCCAAAATTCCCAAGAACTCCTTGAGATCATTTGTGAGCAAGGAGAATCGAAGAGATGAAGTTAGGGTTTTCAAACTTAAATTACAAGCCATTTCATGATGAACCAAAATTCAAATCCAAGCCTAGGCTGCATAATCTTTGCTTTGCAGGCCTAAAACTTGTTTGTCACTCCATAATTAAATATTTACACAGCTGTTAGAGCTTTAATCCAAGCACTTAAGCCTTTATCCAAGTTACATTTCCATTTATGGCACAAAGTTGTCATTTCCATTTTGATAAAGCCTCACTTTTGCAATTGTCAACTTCTTGAGATTTTTGCTTGTTCTTTATGCACACACAACCCCTATAAACCAAAAGCAATGTGTCTAAAGCCTCTTTGAACTCATAACATGCTTGTACAACACTTTGAGATTTGTCTTCTCACTTTTCTTCAAAAGCAAGTTATAGAGCCAAAAGGCTAGAACTCAGAAACCTTGAGTGTATTTGATCTCTAACCTTTTTCATACATATACATAAGTCTATTGCAACATAACACACAAGTTCAAAGACCCAAAAACACTCCCAAACACTCTGCAACTCTGAATCTGCCATAACTTGACAATTTTGAACCTCACATAGCCATCTCCAAATCCACTCGTGTGTATTGAGTTTTAACCATCAAATCACTTAATATACATCATATCAAAGTGATCTAGACCCATGTTTCCTGACTGTAAATCCTCCGTCACTATCCACCATTTTCAAAACTGAAGCTTGCAACTTGACTTGAGTTGGGAGTTTCAGCCATCCTCAAAGTAAAGTAGGAGTTAGAGCACACTCAAGGAGGTCTAAGCAAGCTACAGAAATCATCAGGTCATCACAAAGGTTGCTCAAACTCCATACACGACTCCATCTACAAGAGGCAAGTTTTCAAACTTCTATCTCTTCATACAAGCATCATTTGATTCTGATTTGTGAAGATAAAATGTAGATACCATTGCCACAAAGCTGTACATGTCCATAGTTTGCATTTATATGGCTTGAGCTTAGAGAATTTTAGAGTTGAAGTTTCTGAAATTTTTAGGTTTTAATTTAGGGCCAGAAAAATTCTCACTCATCTTGGATTTATAGCTTTAGTTATTTATATGGTTGGATTCGTGGGAAGAAATGCCACAATTTTCATGTTTGAACTTTCCATTTTTGTTGAGAGATGAAGAAGTTACAGGTACTCTGGCTGGCTGAAGGTTGAAGACGAAGTACATGCCTTGGAAGCATGTTTACCTTATATATTTATCATTTCATTTTAATAAACGGATGTATAGCCACCCCAGTGGTAAGGCAGCGCGCATTTCATGCTCGGGGCGTGGGTTCAAGCCCCAACGCTGCCACTTTTCTCATTTTTCACATTTTTTCTCTTTTTTTTGTTACAAACATGCAGCGCCTGGGCCCTTATGCTAGGCCTTCCATTTTTTTTTGCTGGTTTTTAACCCCCTGCCTTACTTTTGCACCCCTGGCCCATTATTTTCTTTATTATTTTTTTATTTTTTCATTTCATATTTTCTTTTATTATTTTCACTATTATTATTATTATTATTATTATTATTATTATTATTATTATTATTATTAATAAAAATCCAAAAATATTTTTATTTATTATTTACACTTATATATATATATATATATATATATATATATATATATATATATATATATATATATATATATATATATATATATATATATATATATATATATATATATATATATATATATATATATATATATATATATATATATATATATATATATATATATATATATATATATATATATATATATATATATATATATATATATATATATATATATATATATATATATATATATATATATATATATATATATATTTATTTTCTCTACAAAACAAAAAGACTAAAAAACATTTATGTTAATAATTAATTTCTTTTTAATAATTAATATCTAGACATAGGTTTAAGTATTTATTTTCTTAATTAAAATTAATTTAGAACTTAGGTTTATTTTAATTAATTAATTTTCATATTATTTTTATTAACTTAAAACCTTTTCACAAAAAAAACCCTAAAAAACATTTTTTAACTTAATTTCCTTCTTAATTAATTTAGGTTTAAATTTTATTTATTTTTCATTAATCATCTCTCTTAATTAGGTTAAAACCCCTTTCATAAAAATAACAAAAATCATTTCTTTTTCCATTTATATTCTTGCATTTTATTTTCAATTTTGTATAATATTCAATATGGTTGTAATAGATAATTAGGTTTAATTTTCTTGCAATCCCCATTTGTAAATTTGTACACCCCCTCCCCTAATGATGTAATAGCGTAGTAATTTTACTTTTCACAATTTATCGCTTTATATACAAATGCTAGTAATTAGGGTTAGCAAACCCTAATCAAAGACAAATCAAGCATGAAAAATCAATACACTTGCACACAAGCACCCCTAGGGTAAATCCACTTGGTTGCCTTACAAAAATGACCATATTACGCATGTGAGGTATCTTAGCAAAGACAAGCAAAATACAAGATCATAGTCCCTCGATGACGCTATCAAAAGTTGCCTTTCAAAATGATCTTAGTCCCTAAAGAAAAATGCTAAGATACCTTACAACATTGCTAATCATGGTTATACGATGACCCACGCCCGTCCCTTTTACATCCAAAGATAGGGTTACGTACCAAATCAATGGTAAGATAACAATGTCAAAGGAGAAAGGAAATGGACATGAAAGTCTTTTGAGTAGATAGATTGTTCCTAGTTACTTGCTACATTTCAAAATAAAAAACATCCTTGCTATTTTCAAAACAAACACTAACACTTTCAAAATATCTTTCAAAACTTGAAAAACATTTTCAAATGATCAAACACTTTGTATACATTCTTACGAATGAGAATCATTACAAAGTTTTCCTAAACAATGGCCTCTTTTCAAAAATGCTTTCAAAACCACACAAAGCATAATTTCAAACAAAAGCAAATGATCTAGCAAGTAACTAAGAGCCCATGGAAAACCATGGATGAAAAGGGTTCTAATACCTTCCCTTTTCATAATCTACCCCTCGAACTCAAGAATAATCTCAAAGGTCTTTCATGCGCTTTTTCACCTTTCCTTTTGGATAAAAGAAAAGTCGGTGGCGACTCATGCTAATCGAAACATTTGTAATCAAACGTAAAACACCCAAGTCAATTCTCCCACCATATCACATAACCCCTCTTTTTTAAGTACTCCCCATTAGAGTTGTCAGTTCTGTAATTCTGTGGGAGTACTGACTTTTTTTGGTTTTATCCAAATATGCGGATAGCAAGAATCTCCACTGACTTTTCTTTTATCAAATATAAGGAAAGGCTGAAAAGAACAGGAAAGACCTTTGATAGATTTTGAGTTCGGGGGGTAAGTTATGAAAAGGGAAGGTGTTAGTACCCTTTTCATCTATAGTTATCTACGGGCTATTAATCGCTATCTCACTTTTTGAAAATTTGCTTTTCGGTGTGATTTATTTAAAAATATTTTTAAAAGCCAATGTACGGCTAACTTTGTAATGATTCTTGTATCAGTCCTCAAGAACGCATACAAAGTGTTTTTTTAAAAATATTTGTTTGAAAAGTAGTGTGAAAAATGTATTGCTTGTGAAAAAATTATGAGCAGGCGATTAAAAGTTCCTTACCCACAAAAGTCTTTCTATTTCTTTTCCTTCTCCTTTAGAGATATTACTATCCATACCATTAGTTGGTAGGTAGCCCTATCCATTGGATGTAAAGGGACAGGCGAAGGGTCACCGTATGGTCATCGAAGGCAACAGATAGAGACACTTTAGCAATTGTATCGGAGGGACTAGATCATTTTTTGTAAGCAACATCAAAGGGTCATCGAGGGACTATGATCTTGTTTGATGGTCTTTTGCTAAAGTATCCCTACTTTTAAGGGACATGACCATTATTTCCGAAGGCAACAAACAGAGGTTACCCTAGAGGTGTAAGTGTGAAAATTGTGTTAAGTTCAATTATATTATCTTGTATTAGGGTTTTCTAATGTCTTGTTTTAGATCTTGCCATACATGCCTAGTTACTAGCAGTATAAAATATAGCAGGAAAATAAAGGTGCAGAAAGTAAATCCTATGCTATTACAAGGCTTTGAAGCAGTTGCATAAGAAAATGCGGGAAACTAAAGTGCATAATTTAAAACTAGGCTATTACATCTTGTGAGCAGATACATAATAGGAAAAAATGAGGAAAAGTATATCTAAGCTATTACAAGAATTGTACGACCTATACATTCGTCTAAGAATAAGAAAAATATTAGGAAAAGTGTTTGAATGTTTGTTTCTATTTTTTAGAAAATAATTTGATGTTAATTAAATAATTAAAACCCTAAGTCTAATTAATTTTAATTAATAAAAATACCTAAAGTATAATTAGTTTTAATATTAAGAAAATGCTAATTAACCTAATTAATTAGTAAATAATAAAAATGTCAAAAATTAGTTATTGATTAAAAAAACTAAACCTAATTTGTTAGGATATTAAAAAAGATTTAAAATTGGTTAATGGTGGTTTAAGAAAATAATTAGGGTTAATAATAATTAGGGTTAATAATTATAAAAAGAAGAGAAAATAGGTTAACAAAAAAAGGATAAAACTGCATGGGTGGGTGTTGAACCCACGCCCTCCTGCTTCACAGCTGTATAGCTTGCCACCAGACCAAGCGCTCGTTTGTGTTTGGAAACAGGCGCTTCATAATATATTAGAAACCTGCATAATTTGGAAAATAGAAACAAAAACATTGTGAAGAACATGGATCGAACCCACGCCCTTGAGGTAAGAAGTGCCTTTGTACGTGCGCCCTTTCCATTGGGGTGGTTGTTACATCCATTAATATAACAAAACAAAAATAATCTATACAAAACAAAACATCTCAATAACATATTAGAAACGTTAGTTCACATTAAAACATCACAAAAATTAAAATACCAATTTCATGTAAATGCAAAATCGGCCATGTGTGAGATGCGTGTTTCAGGAACTTTTGATCATCAAGAATGATCAAGACTTACTCTATATCACCTCAGGAGTTGATTTGGATGAATGGTTTGCTTTGAGAAGGGTTGGAAATTGAATTTCGAGTTGCCCTAGTTTTGACAAAAGTTGATATTTTTAGAGAGTGTTCTTGCAGCCTTTTTTTCGTGTCCCCTTGTCTGAATATAATGAGCATATATATAGGAAGAGATTCAGTCAAAAAAGATGGGCTTGGACATCTTGGAAAACTTATCTTTGATTTTGTTTTAAAAATAGATTAGAATAAGACAAAACCATAAAGATTTGTTTTGAGAATAGTTTCACACGGTTTGTAATGTGACCGTGGGTCTCCAAAAGAATTGAATCAAAATCCTTTTTTGCTTTATACCTCCACTTAATATTTATTTAATTTAATTTTGAATTTAAATGAATAAAAATCAAAATAAATGAAATTAAAATTAAAATTCTGCATGAATGGACTTAGAGGTCCCTTATGAGGTCAAGAACACATTTGGACTTTAAAAGATAATCCCATTAGCCCAAAAATTCAAGTTTGCTCAATTTGGATTTCATGCATTTTCTCAAAATTACCCAACTTGCACAAATCATAACTTACTCAATTTTTATTACATGAAGATGATCTTTGACTTTTCGAAAATCTCAAGATATCCTCTACAACCTTCATGTTGTTCATTATTCCATTTGAAGCATTTAACTTTATGTAAAGTGTTTTAAAAAAAGTGTCTTTTTGTTGACTTTTAAAATGACCTGTAATATTTTGGCTCATATCTCTCAAATGAAGCATTTTTGGCCTTGACCTTAGAGAGACAAAGTTGTAGAGAATTGAATTTCCATAAAAATGGGATTTAGTTGAGAATTTTCTGATGAAGCATGTGAAGGTTATGATTGGACAAAGTTTAGTTGACTTCTCCTTAAGAAAATCCTAATTTAGTACATTTTGACTTTTGATGAATCTAGAGTTTTCTTGATGAATCATGATTAACCCTTGATGAATGTGAGTTCAAATGTTGACGTTGACCAAAAATATTAAAGTTTGACTGTATGTTGACCACAATTGACTTTTGTCCAATATAATTGATTTTCAATTATCTGACCCATTAACTGAGCAAACTTGTGCTACAAGGCTTGAAATTTGGTATGAGGATGCCTTGGAGCATATGAGAAACTATGAAGTCCACCTGAAGTATTAGAAGTCCAATTTTCTTTGAGAAAACTAAAACCCTAATTGTGGGCCACTACTTAGGATGAGGGTTCATCTGATCAATTCATGAATAGTCTTGAGTACTTGAGAATTTTAGGAGCATGAAAAAATGTCTTGAACCAAATTGTCTTAAAAATGGGAGGAAATTTTGGGGTACAATAGTTGGTTAAATATTTTTTAGTGTACTAATTGTGAAAAATGTCTTATTAATGTATGCTAAAAATATATTTTAATGCAAATAAATAAATAAAATATTTGAATGAGTTTTTTAGAAAAAATGTTTGATTTAATATTAATAATAATAAATATAATATTGTAATTATAAAAATATAAAATATAAAATATAATTTTTTTTAAATAATAATAAAAAAAGAATTAAATTAAAAACACAGGGGGGTGAATTTAGTTAAGGCAGTAAAAAGAAAGGGTGTTAACAACATAGGCTGAAATCCTAATATTGGATTTGGCCCATCAGCGCAGGGAGTGTCATTTTGTTTAGATTAGTAAAAACAAAAACAGAAGGGAGTTTTATTATCAATGGGCCAGGCCCAGGACGGTTTGGGAGTCTGTTTGGACTCTATGCATGCGGTCGTACGATAATATCATGGGTGTGCGCTTTTAGATCACTTGATGGGGATCATACGGAGATGATTTAAGGAGTATGGTAATACAGTGGGACTCGTGCGTACGAGATTACGAAACCTAATATAATTTGTTTTACAAAAAAACTTCCCCATTTCTCTTCGTTTATCCCTCGCTCTATCTCATCTCTTACTTCTCTTCTCTCAACCAAACAATAAACCCTAATATATCCAACTCGCGGTGGTGCAACCCAAATCAAACCCTTCCTCACCTCAAAACAAACCCACCCACCCCAAATCAACGTGACAAACAACAAAAAAAAATTTCAAAAGCTATGTATTCATAGTAATTTACCTCTAATGTGTGTTTCTTTGTGTCTGAGTTCTGATCTCATTTATAATTCTTTTCCTCCTCGTGTTTAGAGGTACGACGGTGATGTAGCAGTGTAATATATATATATATATATATATATATATATATATATATATATATATATATATATATATATATATATATATATATATATATATATATATATATATATATATATATATATATATATATATATATATATATATATATATATATATATATATATATATATATATATATATATATATATATATATATATATATATAAAAAGAGAGAGAGAGAGAGAGAG
Organism: Vicia faba; assembly: GCA_948472305.1. Taxonomy (NCBI): domain Eukaryota; kingdom Viridiplantae; phylum Streptophyta; class Magnoliopsida; order Fabales; family Fabaceae; genus Vicia; species Vicia faba. The sequence continues at coordinate 1,185,460,572 of OX451735.1, read as the reverse complement.
AGAGAGAGCACTAGGGTTTCAGATGTTGAAACCCTAGTTCACATGGAGCGGCGATGTAGCGGTGAGGTTCTCGATCGAATCTTCTCCTATCAATCTTTCTCTCTCTGTAAAATCGCCTTTTGTAAAATTTTCTTCCTCCCCCTTTTCTGATTTAGAAATTCGGCTTTTATAGTATTTTAGGGTTAGATCATTTTAGGAAATTTTTTAATGTTTGATCGTTACTGATTTTGATTGATTATAGACTTATGGAAATTAGGGATTGATAGTTGCCTCAGTTGTAATTTTGTATAAAGTTTGGATTTAATTTTAATTCTGTTTGTACATTTCCGATTAGATCTGATTTAGTATTTGATATTTTTGTTAAGATTTGATTCTATTTTATTTGGGTTTTGATTATGTTATGTTCTAGATTAATGTATAAAGATTTGATTATGAAATTAGACTTGGATCTGAACAATGTTTGTTTTTACATTAAAACATGCATTCCTTTTCATTGATCTGTACAGTGCGCGTTTCCAATTTTGGGCCATGTGTTTTTTGATTTGAAACAAAAGTGTTTTTTTCTTTAATTGAATTGGGCTTGGATCTTTGAAAAATTGGACCGTGCGTTTTTTTTTTATCAGTCAATGTTTTCAAACACTAAAACAAATATCTCTTTTTTTAATTAAGTTTAAAAATAATAATTTAAAAAAAAATTCAAAACAAAACCAAAAACTGAACATAATACATTGCTTTAATTATTGGGCCCTTAATACAAATGAAATACGTATGGGCCTTTTTGAAAAAACATACCCCATTCTTATTTAAGAATAAGCCTCAATAATTTTTAATGGGCCGGTTCAATTAATTACTACACCCCTTAAGTAATAGCATACCCCTCTTTCAGCATTTTTAAAATGGACTAAAAGATGTGAATGGGCCTTTCTGATTTAGAAAGCCCATAAACCATTAATAAAAAACGCACACCACTCCTTAAAAATGAACCCTAATACCATAGTGGGCTTTCAAGAACATGACCTTATATGGGCCTCAATCAAAATGTGTACCTCTCTCCATAACGACACACCCCTCTCTGAAAAGTGAATGAAACCCTAATGGGCCTTAAGGTATTGATGGTCCATTTTAGATCAATACACCTCTCTTTCCTGTTTTAAACCCTAATAAAAATAAACTTACACGATATGATGCACTTATATAGAAACTTAATAAAAATAAGACTTTTTGTAGTGATGGGGAAATTTAGGGGTATGACACATGTCAAAGCCATTCTCAACGACAAGTTTCACATCAAGGACTTAGGTCTCTTACGCTATTTTCTTGGCCTTGAAGTGGCTTGTTCGTTAACATGTATTTTCTTGAACCAACACGGTTACACACTAGAACTTCTTAACAACACAAATATGCTCACTTCTTAAATTGGTTGCTACTGATTCTGCACCTTTTCATGATACAACACATTATAGACACCTCATAGGCCAATTAATTTACCTCACCACCACCCAACAAGACATCTCCTTTGTTATCCAGTAATTGAGCCAATTTGTTTCCAACCCTTCAACTAATCATTTCACAACTGCTACTAGAATTCTTAAGTATTTAAAATATAATCCATCACAGGGATTATTTTATCCTACCACTTCTAATTTTATTCTTTCTCGTTTTGCAGATATCGATTGGGAGACTTGTCCAAACATGCGTAGATCAACTACTAGCTTTGCTATTTTCTTGGATAAATTTATAATATCCTGGAAATACAAAAAGAAAACTACTATTTCATGGTCAAGTTCCGAAGTTGAGTATTGCACTCTCTCTGCCCTCACCTACAAAATCCAATGGCTTCATTATCTCTTCAAAGATCTTATCATCCAATTCGACAAACCAACATATGTATACTGTGACAACCGTTCTAATGTCCAAACTTTCATGAGAGATCCAAACACATCAAGATCCACTACCATCTCATTCGATAAAAACTTGAAACTAGCATCATCAAATTATTTCCCATCTCTTCATCTGTACAACTTGCTGACTTTTTAACCAAGCCCCTTCCCGCACCTTGTTATACCCAAAAATTGACCTACTGATATTACTAATTCATTCTTTTTTTCACTAAATCTTAGTGTTATTATATTTCTTTGGTTAAAATTAATTTATATTGCACTAGTGGTTATTTAAAAAAAACACTTCTAGATACAATGGGGTTCAAATAATAAAAGGGGTGTATTGTCTCAAAATGGACCATCAAAATTTGATGGCCCGTTAAGTTTTTTCTTATAGTTAGAGAGGGGGTATATTTATTGTTTCGATTTCAGCCCATTAAAGGTTTGTTTAATAATAGAAAGAGGGGGTGTGGTTACAAAGAGGGGTGTGTGTTTTGAGTAAGGGTTGTGGGCTTTCTAAGTCAGAAAGGCCCATTTGGTTTTGTTTGGCCCATTAAAGGTTTATGGTTCATTTTTAATGTTAAAGAAGGGGGGGTACATTATTAGTAAAGGATCTTGGGCTTTTCTAACATCAGAATGGCCCATTTATATACAAGAGGGGTGTGCGGTCCACTAAGAGGGTTTAGAGTCCATTTTAGTTATTGACTAAGTCAACATCCATTTTGGTAATATTATTATTTTTGTTATTATAATTATTTACTTATTAATATTATTTTTGTTATTATGTTATCAAATGTTTTATTTTCAGACTCGTTGACCCAAGTCAACACAAAGGGAAGAAACCCTAACTGTGTTCGTTCTAGCGGCGCCCTGTTCTTCATTCCTCTTCGCTAAGTAAACCCAAGAAAAAGAAACGGATACTCTACAAATCAAATCTTTAACTACAACAAAATCAAATATTTACAAACAGAATTACACAATAAAAAATTACAATCAAATCTTTGCAAATATTATACAAATCAAAAGCAAATCTCGGACAAACAGAATCAATTTAAGCCTAATTTACAAATAAATCTGATAAAATACCTAATTGATTCAATTAATATTCAATCTAAAATTGTAACAAAAATCACAATAATACTTTCTAATTCATCTAAAATATAACCTATAAATAAAACCCTAAAAGTAATTGAAACGGAGAGGAAAAATTTTAGCACTGGAAAACCCTTGAGATTCCCGCTGTGCCACATCCATACCCTTCACTAAAGCTCCCCATCTTTAAATATTTAGGGTTTCACAACTTAAACACTAAGTTCTTTGAGCTTAGCCCCAATTTCTCGTATCTGCAAAGAAGAAGGAGGAAGAAAATATAACAAAAAGAAGGAGAAGGAGCAGAAGCCGCGAGTCAACCTTCTTGCTTGAGATATGGGTTTCAATTTCTGAAACCCCAGATCTATGTTTCAATCCCTCACTGCCGCATCGTCTCCGCCGCACCGTGTACCTATGAACCAAAGAAAGAAGAGGAGATCAAAAGGGAGAATTGGAAAACCAGAAAAGGACTAATATAAGAAAAATCATTGTATGGGAGGTAAGCGGATTCACTTAGCTTAGGGTTGTAATTGTTGAATCTATGATTTGTGTTTGATTTTGAATTTCTGGATTTCTAGGGGTTAGGGTTCATTAGGGTTCTTGTTTAGGGTTAAGGTTCATCAAGGGTAGGTTAGGATTCTAATGATGGTTGGTTTCTAGGTTTTGGGTTAGGTTAGGGTTCTTCACGAACCCTTAGGGTTCTTAGGGTTCATATGAACTCATATGGTGGTTTGGTTTGAATGTGGTGGTGCCTTGGAGCAGCTACCGGCGGAAGAGATTTCTGGCCGGTGGCGCCGAAGGCAAATTCTGATGATAGAAATCTAAAGAGAAGCTGGAGCTTCTCTCTCTAACCTCAAATCGACGTTGTTTGTTTTTGTGAGAAGAGATATAACGAGAGCAAAAAATGAGCTTTGGGCTCAGGAATTCATTTTTATAGACACTCTCTGTATCCTATACATTACTCTTATCGTGCGCCCTTAACTCCCACCACGCTATCTTCATCAAACGTTCCTGAAACACGTGTCCATCATAACCTGTAATACTCGCCCACACCCTGGCCAATAGATCAAACAAAATTGTTTTAGGCCCATCCCGTTCTCTTAACACCCCTTGTTTTACTTCATCATTTATAATTCCTACCCCATGCGCTATTGGGCCAAGTCTAACATCTAGACTTGGGCCTTTACTTCCCGCGCCTCCAGTTTTTGCTACTACGTTCAACTTTGCACCCCTCCTGCGTTTTGGGGCTAAATCCAATATCTGGATTTAGGACCCCATTTTTTACACCCCCGGGTCTTTTACTAACCAAATGATTTTTGCACCTCATGTGTTTTTAATTAAAATTAATTTTATTTATTTATTTTTTTATTTCATTTGCTTTATTATAATTAATATTTAAATATTTAATATATTTATAATAAATTCTAAATTTATTTTATTAATTCAAATTCATTTTTATTACTAACTGATTCAAATATTTTAATTGTATTAAAACTATTTTTCTCATGCATTAAAAATATTTATTTTTTTCATATATTAATATATTTGAAAATATCTAACCAATTAAATTACTAACAATTATCCACTAACTTAATTTAAACCTATATATTTTCAAAAAGGATTATGGAGATATTTCTCATTAACTGCGAACTTCGTCTAACAACTCCGCTAATTTCAATCCAGACTGTTTCAAGGATTAATTCGAGATATATCTGTAATCCATAGAAAACACTAACCAAACAACTGCAAACTACGAATTGGGACTCTGATTCCTCATAAGAGGATACGTAATCATACGACTTAAAGTCGTGGCAAGTTCCCCTAATAAAAAAATTAAAACCCTATTTCCTAGATCGTAAATCTAAACCATGATATTCTTGTGAACAAGGTAGATGAGGGGTGGCTAACACCTTCCCTTCGTTTAAAAACGAGTCAAAAACTTAGAATCTCTGACCAAATTAGGGTTATCTATTATATTCCCTTCCCTAGGATAAAAATTAATGGTGGCGACTCTATATTTTAAACCAGTTATTACAGTTGGCGACTCTGCTGGGGACTCAGCCCTAGAGTTTAGAGGCCTATCTTTTGGGATTTAGGGTTTTTTAAGGTTTTTATATTTTTATTATTTCTTTATATTTATTTATTTATTTTGGTTTATTTGTATTTATATCTTTATTGTATTTATTTTATTTATTCATGGTGAGATTTTATTATTTCAAAAAATTATTTTCAAAAACCCTTAGAAAGAAGGTTCCTCTATTGGTCAAGGGGATATATAATCCATATGAGTTTTTGTGACGACTTCTCCTAGAGTCAGTGGAATTCCAAAAAAGAAATATGTCTCAAGAGACGTCCTCTTGGGGGGTAGGACTTTGGAATGAAACCTATGACTTTTTGTATAAATCCAAAACTAAAAACTCATGGTGAGACCTTTCATGACCTTAGAAACGAAAGTTTCGATCTGCAAAGAGGCTCCCTTTAAGGGAGGCCCTTATGTAGTTCCCTCTAGTGTTATCCATGATATCGTTAAGGAAACCCCCATTTGGGGAGGGTAGAATATACGTAGGCCAAAACTAGGAGCCTACCAACTAAGGATACCTTTCTTGAAATCTTGTTATTATGCCACACAATCATGCATTCATACATCTTGCATTTCACATATTCATTATTCTCCCTTATTTTTGTCTATGTTATTCATAGGATAAAAAAAATAATCAAAGGTTTTTGGTGAAGTGTCTTAAAAATTAATTCCAGAGGGAAATAACTTATTCGTCTTAATGCTGTCAAGCCGGATATGACGAAGATCAAGACCATCAAAGGGAAACTTTCTGAAAGAGCTTTGAAGATGTTTAATCGCTGTTATGGGGATAACCTTGAGTTTACAAAAGTGGATGTACAATTGGATGATATTTCTGCCTTGGTTCAGTTATACGATCATCCATTGAGGTATTTTACCTTTCAAGACTTTCAACTAGCGCCGACTTTGGAAGAATTTGATAGACTCATGAATTTTTCTAAGGAAAAAGCTTATGTGGGAATTGGACAGACTATTGACATTAAGGACTTAGAAAATGGTTTAGGGATCCCTTATCCTGAATTTTCACTTAATTACAAAAAAGAAGGTGATGTACAAGGGGTTAAAAGACACTATTTGGAAGCTAAAGCCCTTTCTTTTGCCAATAACAAAGAATGGAAGTCTTATGTTGATTGTTTAGGGATACTTGTATTTGGTGTAATTCTGTTTCCGCGTAGTTTGGACTATATTGACCCTGCATCTATTAGTGTATTTTGGGGTGCAAAAGCTTTGAATGCGGATCTAACTCATGCTTTACTTGCTGATATTTACTATGCTTTTCACACTCGTTACGAAAAAGGGAGGGGTACGCTAAACTGTTGTATCCTGCTCTTATATTCTTGATTTATGACTCATATTTATAAGGAAGACTACATGGTTCCAAATCAGACAAGATACAAGTGGCCTAAAAAATTAAGGTCTCTTACTGCTAATTCTGTGTTTTGGTATGCGACAAAGCTAAATATTGGAGATATCATTTACAATTGTGGATATTTTCCGAATGTTCCGTTGATTGGATCACATGGTTGCATCAACTATAGCCCTACCTTGGCTTTGCGACAACTTGGGTACCCTTTGAAGGATAAACCATTCAATGAACAACTTCAACAATTAATCATCCACGACATGGGAAAAACGACTAAGAGTTGCTCAACAAGATCATCCAGGTTTGGAATAGGGTTAACAAGAGCAAACGAAGTATCTTACTATGAGACTCAAAGATAGCCTAGAATCATATGTAGGGAAACGTCTCAAGAGGATGAGTTCAGAAAGACTTCTCGCCCAAAAGACTGATGAATATGAGCAAATATGTCACAAATTAGAAGATCTCTGAAAAAATTTCCTCATACAAAGTAAGCTCTATACAGAGATGACGGCTGGAAAATTATATTGGGAAGAGAAGTATGCAAAGATCGCCGAAGCAGGAAAGGATAATCATAAGATAATCCCGGACCTCTACCAGGAATATCGTTTCTATAAAGACAAACATGTGAAACTTTCCTTCCTAGCTAACAATCTCATTAAGGACATCCCTAGAAATTTGAGAGATGCGGAAAGTGTGATGGTCCCTCTTCTGAAAGATGTCAAAGACATCCTCAAGCTTTGCAGGACTATGGTTGATGGTTTCAGGGCAGATATCTGTAGGCACACTTAGAAGATTTTTGTTTCCCTTTGTTATTTCTTTCATAAAGTTAATTTTGATGGTTTTTTGGTTTGAATAGTCTTCAAAATCTGAATTGTATATCCGTTTTAAAGAAAATTTCAATAAAAGTTTTATTTTCGTGTCTCATTTGTGTATTTATTTTTAAGACGCTCGCCAATAAAAAAGCAAAACCTAAGGAAAAAATATATAAAAAAATTATATATGGAAAATCCAAGTGAATAAGAGATTAAAAAATGAAACTCTTAGCATATTCATATGCATTCATACATTCGCAAGTATCACATTTCACATTGCATAGAAAACTCATTAATTTTTAAAATTATCTCCAGTTAAACCATTGGTAGAAAAGCACCACCTCTCCGACCACCATATCAAACAAGGGCACATCAAAAGAAAGTGATGGAACATATCGAAGATAATCAAGCTGCATTCAAGGAAGATTTGGAGCAGGTGAAAGGAAACCTCGACTCGATGAAGGGAGATTTGAGCCAAGTTCTGCTAGCCTTGAAGAACATTATTGAAAGGCAAGAATAAATTCCTAGGGCAGCCTTTGAAGAAGTAGCCCAAACTATTGGTGCATCAAGCAGTCACCAACCAAGAAGAGAACCAGGGTCAGGACCTCAAAAGTAAGTTGTAGCACAACAAGAGGTCAGACAGGATGATACTTAAGGGTTTGTCTCACCTCCATAGAAGGTAGGGGCATCTCATACCTTACAAATTATGGTCAACAATGCAGACAACTATCTAGACTTGCGTATGGAGACCATGACTTAGAAGATATCAATCAAGCACCTCAAAAGACAACCCATACCCAACTCCCTAAAACTCCCTTGGCGCTCAATCAATACAAAGCTCTTGAAGAAAGGTTGAAGGTTGTGGAGGGTTACGATGTTTTCGACGTTGACACTCTTGAAATGGGTCTTGTACCCGATGTGATAATCCCTCCAAAATTTGAGGTACCTAACTTTGAAAAATACAAGGGACTCACATGCCCAAGGAACCATCTACGTATGTATTGCAAAAAATGCATGCTTATGCTCAAGATCAAAAACCGATGATCCATTGCTTCCAAGACAGTTTGAGTGGGGCATCCTTAGATTGGTACATGCAATTGGAACGAATTCGTATCCAGACATGGGAAGATCTTGCCAATGCTTTCTTGAGACAAGACAAGTATAACTTGGACATGGCGTCTAACAATATGCAACTCCAAAACTTATCTCAGAAGAAGGAGTCTTTCAAGGAGTATGCACAAAGGTGGAGAGAAATGGCATCCCGTGTACAACCACCACTCCTGGAGAAAGAATTAGTCGATATGTTCATGGGTACTTTACAAGGGTTGTACTGTGATAAGATGGTAAGGAGTGTCTCTTCCGGATTTTTTTATTTGGTGACTATTGGTGAAATAATTGAAGCAGGTATAAAGAGTGGGAAGATATAAGGGGCATCATCTAGTATCCCTTATAATAAAAAAGGACATGTTCATAACTTCTCGAAAAAGAAGGAAGGAGAAATCAATGATGTAGCATTGCATCCAAGAACACAACAAACATTGGTGATTCTGCGAGAACAACAACAACAACAAAAATTTGAAAAGCCTTCGAGAAGTTTTGATCCTCTCCCCATGTCGACCAGTCAATTATTGCAACATCTACTTAAAGCATATTTGGTAGAGCAGAAGCCTCTAGCTCCTTCAATTGGGGCACTCCTACCAAAGTACAATGCCAATACAAGGTGCGAGTATCATTCCAATTCTCTAGGGCATACCATAGAAAAATATTGGGCCTTCAGACATAAGGTTCAAGATTTGTTGGATTCCTAGGATATAACTTTTGACAAGCCAAATACCAAGAAAAACCCCATGGCTCCGCATGGTGGGCCAGTTGTAAATGCAATTGAAGTGGTCACTAAATTTGGGGCATCCAGACAAGTAAAGGCCCCGATAAACCTTTTGAAAGAATATTTGTTGGAGTGTGGGTTCCTCTTGGAACATAATGAAGCTTTTAAGAAGACGTTACAAAAATGGGTGGATCAGGGGATAGTCCAATTCGGGAAATACCCTAAAGAAGAATATGTAGATGCCATCAATGGAAGGGCGAAGAAGCCATTGGTAATTCCACGCAAAGAGCCAAGTGCTAATAAGAAGACTCTTCTGATTCCATGGGGAGAATCAACAAAAGCACCAATGATGATACCACGCCATACTATGAGAATACCTGTAGTTCTAAAGACTACAATGGTGATTAGGGGGCCATCTCCCACCCCTTATGAAAGTAAAAAGCAGTACCTTAGAGTTATGATTCTACTGTATATGTCAATGGTTTAAAGCAAGAATGTGAACCCTCGACAAGTCAAGGACCTGCGATCACAAATATAGTTGGAATAGGGGCATGACTCGCAGTGGTCGAATCTATGGTCCCAAACCATAAAAGAAGACTGATGTTATAGTTAAGGATAAGGGGAAATTTGTGGTGGAGGCAAGCCAAGAACAAGAACCTCCAAGCAAGAATTTACTAACCAAGAGGCAGAAGAATTCCTGAAAATAATCAAGAGGATTGATTATAGGGTGGTGGATCAAATACACCAAACCCCTACCAAGATTTCAATACTCTCATTTGTCCTCAGCTCAGAAGCGCATCAAGAATATCTAATGAAGGTTCTAAGTTCTGCTCATGTCCCAGAAGAGATTACAGTGAATCAGTTTGACAATGTTGTAGAAAATTTGACATCTCGATCATATCTAGGTTTTAATGACAGTGAGTTGCCTCACAAGAAGGTGTTGCATATTTCTATTAAGATAGGTACTACAATCATGTCAATGGTACTCACCAATACTGGTTATGCTCTAAACGTGTTACCGAATTCCTGCTTGATGAAGTTAACATTGGGTGGTGTCATAATAAGGACAATTTCTATGATAGTCAAAGCTTTCGATGGTTTTCAAAGTACAATGTTTGGAGAAGTGGATCTTCCTGTCAAGATTGGCCCACATATGTTTTATCTCACTTTTCAAGTAATGGATATAGAACCAGCGTATACATGTTTACTCAGACGAAATTGGATCCATGAAGCAGGGGTTGTTACTTCAACCCTTCATCAGAAATTGAAAGTCTTCGTTGAAGGAAGATATGATATAATCGACAGTGAAGAGGACTTCTTTGTAAGTCACATAGATTCCTACAGATATATCAGTGCTGATGAAGACTGTATAGCAACACCATTTCAAGTCTTAGAGGTTTCTTCAATGGTAACCCTAGCGGTGGATAAAATCAAGAAATCTATTGTGAGTTTATGGAGAGATTTACAAGCAGCGGTGGAAGATACTACCTCAAAAAGTTGGGGTAAAATTGTGGAGATACCTGAGAAGAAGAATCATTTTGGTTTGGGCTATGAATCATCAAAGGATACCCTGAAAGGCAAGGCCCAGTTTCCTCTTATCCAGGAAACCTTCATCAATAAAGGAACAGAGCATGTCGAACAAGTGGCAATGATATCTAACAAAAGCAACACCAAGAGAGCATTTGACTTCATCTGTGATTGTTCCCCAGGCGAAGACCTCAAGAATTGGACAGTCATGGATATTCCAAAGATCTTTTTCTTTTCAAAATAATTTTTCTTCTTTTTGAAAGAACATATGTAAAGCCCGAGACATAGGGGTAGCTTATAAGGGTCCCCCAATTTGATTCAAACATTATTCACAATTAGTAAAAGTTATATTTCGCATTCAATTAAGACCCTTGTCTTTCTCTTGCATTTATCTCTTATATTTAAAATGACAATACTTTTTCTTAATATGCATTTCAAATTCACATACTAAAACTGCACCAAAACATGATAAATGTGCAGATCCATGCCTAAAATCACCGATAATGTTACTGCCGATATTCGATATAATTTTGATGCACCTATCAACTAAGCGGAAGAGGCGGATGACAAAGATCTTGAACTCTCTGAAGAATTAGTGAGGGAAATAGAGTGAAAAGTTGACAATATACAACCATACCAAGAATCTATTGAGACCATTAATCTTGGCACAGAGGAAGATCCAAAAGAGGTCAAGCCAGGGGCAACATTGGAGGAAAGCGTCAAAGAAAGATTGATCAAGTGGTTACATGAATATGTGGATATATTTTCCTGGTCTTACAGAGATATTCCAGGATTAGATACATATGTTGTAGTGCATAGACTACCTCTCAAGGAAGGTTGTTCTCCAGTTAGACAGAAGCTCAGAAGGACTCGTCCAGACATGTCTGGCAAGATTCGAGAAAAAGTCCTTAAACAATTTGATGCAGGGTTATTAACGGTGGTAGATTATCCACCTTGGATAGCTAACATTGTGCAAGTACCCAAGAAGGATGGTAAAGTAATCATGTGTGTAGATTATCGGGATCTGAACAAAGCAAGTCCCAAAGACGATTTCCCATTACCTCACATAGATGTTTTGGTGGATAATACAGCTCAAGCTTTAGTATTTTCATTCATGGATGGTTTCTCGGGTTATAATCAGATAAAAATGGCACCCAAAGACATGGAGAAGACTATTTTAATGACTCCTTGGGGCATTTTCTGTTACAAGGCGATGCCATTCGGTCTAAAGAATGCAGGGGAAACTTATCAACGAGTTATGGTCACACTATTTCATGATATGATTCACAAGGAAGTCGAGGTATACGTGGATGATATTATTGCCAAATCCCATACGGAGGAAGATCACATCATTCACTTATAGAAATTATTCGAACGTCTGTGACAGTTCAAACTAAGGTTGAATCCTAACAAGTATACATTTGGTGTCAGGTCAGGCAAGTTATTGGGTTTTATCATAAGTCAGTTTGGTATTGAAGTAGATTCCGACAAGGTGTAAGCCATACAAGAAATTCCAGCTCCAAGAACAAAAAAAAAGGTTCTTGGTTTCTTAGGACGATTGAATTAAATTTTGAGGTTCATATTGCACCTATCGGCTACGTGCGAGACTATATTCAAATTACTTTGAAAAGATAAAACAGTGGTGTGGAATGATGATTGTCAAACAACCTTCGAGACAATAAAGCAATATTTACAAGAACCACATATCCTGGAAGATCGCTCGTCATATACTTAACAATTCTTGAAGGGTCAATGGGATGTGTATTAGGACAACATGATGAGATAGGTAGAAAAGAGCACACAATTTACTACCTCAGTAAGAAATTCACCGACTGCGAAACCAGGTATTCACTTCTTGAGAAGACTTGTTGTGCATTGGCTTGGGCTACTAAAAGATTGAGGCAATATATGTTAACTCACACCACGTGGTTAATAGCAAGAATGGATCTTTTAAAGTATGTGTTCGAAAAACCAGTTCTTATAGGAAGAATTTCTTGATGGAAAATGTTACTATCCGAGTACGACATCCAATACATTACTCAAAAGGCCATCAAGGGTAGTATACTAGATGATCATCTGGATCATCATCTGTTACCGAAATATTAACCAATGAAGTTTTATTTTCCAGACGAGGATGTCATGGTTATAGGTGACTACGAAATACCAAGACCCAGGAAGGACCTAAACCAGGGGCACCTTGCACACTCATGTTTGACGGGGCTTCAAATGCACTAGGTAAGTATTAACTTCTCTAAATAATTTTCACAAACCTTATACTGCAAGGGCATGTTTTCATTGCACCAACAATATTAGGACGGTCCAAGAAATTTTTTGGGATCCCATCCAAAATAAAGAACAAATAGACTGTGATCTAAGTATCACGACTACACCCACGAAGGAGAGGGATTAATCTAAATCATTTGACTAGGAAGAAAGGGAGATTGGAGATATCAAAAGGACATCAGAGAAACAGCAGCAACAATTATCATTCTCATTACCGTCTATTCAAAGGCATGTTTATCAATAAAACATTTACTTTTTCAACCTTTTCAATTTGTTTTTTTTTCTTTTTCAGACTTGTTTGCAAAATACTACGATTATTTCTTGTGAATACTGCGTTGAAATAATTTTGGGGATTTGACAAACAAAAAGAAGCATTTGATAAAAACATCAAAGATAATTTTGGTTAGAAAAATTCCGAAAGAAAATTTGTTCCAACATCCATGCATGTGTCCACGTCTGCGTCCATGCATGCGCCTGTGATACTATTATTAAAATTGAGCTGACACTATTCAACTTGTTAAAATCAACTTGAAGATACTACGACGAAGGAACATACAATGTTGGGGAGTCGGTGACACAAAAGAAAAAGAACTAACGGTTTAAAAGAGAGAATATAAAAAACATTTACAAAAAATTATTCGGGGCATATGCAAACATTTGGAGCATATACAAACATTTGGTGCATATACAAAATACTCAGTGCATATACAATTTGGCTCCACGTCCATTAAGGGCATTATGCATATACATCGTGCACAACATTTTTTCAAATCCATTATCGAATTATCTTATCCGCGGAATGAACAAATACGTTGGTTGAGAACTGACACAACCGGTAAGTTTTGATCTTATCTTTGTTTTAGTTATCTAAGATTCGATTATTAAATCATATTTCAAATATATATCCTCTAGGTCATGTAGGTATGTGAATTATCAGGGTTATATTATTTATCCTCTAGGTCATGAGAAATACATAAGCCTATCCTCGTGTCATTTATCCTTTAGGTCATGATAAATGCACAAATGTATCCTCGTATTATCTATCCTCTAGGTTGTGGTAGGTTTGTGAATTATCAGGGTTATGTTATTTATTCTCTAGGTCGTGATAAATACATAAGCATATTCTCATGTCATTTATCCTCTAGGTCGTGATAAATACATAAGCCTATATTCGTATTGTTTACTATCTAGGTTGTTGTAAATATACGAAATCTGCGATATAACTCATTGCATTATTCTCGAAGCAGAAATATGTTATATGTCCCTCTGCGATATAATTCATTGTGTTAGTCTCCATGCGATAATGTGTTATTAAACTGTCTTACTCAGGTTTCCATGAGTATACGAAATTTGCGTTATAAGCTTACTATGTTAGTCTTGAAGCATTAGTAAGTCAAATTTCAAACTTGTGTTATTTACCTCCTAGGTTATGGTAAATATGCAAAAATTCTACGATCTCTTTTAGGTATTGACAAGTTATCTGCATCGTCGTATCTAAGTCGAATTAAAACTCTTTGTTCAAACTTTAGTAAGATGATACATTATCATTTGTGCCTATTTTTTCATACTCTTGGGGACGTTGTACAGTGTATCCTTAATCTTTTGGACAAAATATGGGGTCTTCCATTATTTAATAAACCTTCGATTCTAATGTGAGAGACATGCGTATTCTTGCACTATTTAATCAAATAGTGATTAAATAGGGGCAACTGTCCTACCCCAAATTTACCCCCATCAAATGATCATATTATGTTACTTTTTTTTTAAATCTTTAACCATATTATTCGAATTGTTTATTTTGAATATTATTTTGTGTGGGGGGGGGGGGGGGGGGGGGGGGAGGTTTAAGTTCATAAAGGGGATGTATTGTTCCAAAATGGGCCAACAAAATTTATTATAAAGCCCGTTTCATTAGTTTAAAATGGAGGTGCAATGATATAAGGGGTTGTGATGTTTCAAGTGGGCCATCTAAATCTGATGGCCCAGTAGGGTTATTATTCTTTTTTTTTATATAGTAAGGGGGGTGTGCTTAGAAAATATGGATGGCCTAATAGATTTTTGAGGCCCGTTTATAATAGCATAGAGGGGGAGATGCGCTTTTCCTTTTCTCTTCATCATGCCCTTTTTTTTATCAATGGCCCATAAAAATTAGCAGGTCCATATCAATTTATTTTTGAAGCCCATCATGATAGGTTTTTGTTGACTATAAAGTCAACATTCATTTAAAATTTTTATTACAGATATTCAATTATCATCTTATTATCTATTTTTATTGCATCTATTATTATTATTATTATTATTATTATTTTGTTTATATTATTGTTATTTTTTCTGAATCGTTGACCAAAGTCAAAAAGGGCAAATAAAAACCCTAATTTTGCAAGCCAACGACGTCGCTGCTATGCCTTGTTCCTCGTCTTCAACCTAAGCCCAAGAAAGTGTAAAAATGCAGACCCAACACGCTAGAATCAATTAACAAAACAAATCAATATGAAAATCAAATCTTTCATACATTATAATACAATAATCGTTCGGTTTTACAAATCAAATCAGGAACAAATTAATTATACACAATCAGAATCAATTGTAACCTAAATCGAATCTAATCTAATTCTAATTATTCTATCAAACTAATTGCTAACATAATCTTGTATCAATCAAAAATTTTGTGACCGGAATTACAAACAAAATTTCCTAATATATCTATCTAAAAAAGAGGGAGGGGAAGATATTTTTTTGGAGAGAAAAAGAGGAGATTGAGAAGAAGAAGAGGACAGATCTGGGTTTCAATTTATGAAACCCTATGTCTGATAGCCACCGGCGCGTTCGAGCCTTCAACCTTCATCTTCCGTTGTCTGCCACCCTCTCTATTACTTACAAAACAAGGAGAAAAGGGAAGATTAGCAATCAGAAAACACAAAGGTTCAAAGAAAGTCACAACGGTAGAGGTACCTAAGCACTTAGCTTATTGCGATTTTGATTTTATTTTGTTGAATTGTAGAAGGGTTTTGGGGATTAGGGTTTCATTTTGGGGTTAGGTTCCTATAATCTAGGGGTGCAGTTGTTGAAGATCATCGCTGCTACAGATTGGCGCCGCTACAGATTGGCGTCGCTTGGGGTTTATGAGTTTAGGTTTTGTTATTGTTGTGGGAAGAAGAAGAACGAGAACGAGAGAGAGAGAGAGAGAGAGAGAGAGAGAGAGAGAGAGAGAGAGAGAGAGAGAGAGAGAGAGAGAGAGAGAGAGAGAGAGAGAGAGAATAAATGAAAGTGAGAAGAGAAATATAAAGAAACAAAAATATACTCCCCCTGCCTCGATCCGTTGGGAGACGTGGCCAATATCTGGCCACGTGATCCCATGTACCCTCACCATACACCTTCGTGTCACCGTCCCTCTGATCACAATCGAATAATCAAAATAGCACATCACCACCATAACATCGTGTACTCTCGCTCACCCTATTCCAACGGACCCCAACTAATTTTTCATGGGCCTAGTCCAAGTATTTTTGACACCCCTACTCTTTTTATTTTACTTAGTGAACCACATCTTTCACACCCCACACATATGGGCCTTCAAAACAGATTATAGGCTCAAGCCCTTACTAATCATGCCCTACAATTTAGCTTACTAGACCAAACGACACCCCTTGCATTCTGGGTCAAATCCAATATCTGGATTTGGGCCCTGATATTCACCCCCCCAAGATTTTACTAACCAATTGAATTTACACCCCCTTGCATTTTATGAAATAAAATTAATTAATTTTTACTTATTTATTTATTTATTTTCTATCATTTTATTAATCTATAATTTTTCATAATTGGTAAATAAGTGTAATATTCATTTTTGAAATATTTAAATTATGAAATAGTTATTTATTAATTTAAAATATAGTTTTAGATACTAACCTTTCTTTAATTGCATTAAATATTTTTCTCAGGCTTTAAAATATATTGTATCGTATACACGAAAGCATCTAACCAACTAAATACTAACTTTTTCTTACTAACATAATTAAAATTTATATATTTTCAAAAAGGGATTATGGAAAATTCTTTCATCGACTGCGAACTTCGTCTACAATTCCGCAATTCATAAACTCGGACTTGGTTCAAGGAGAATTCGAGATATTTCCATAGTCCATAAAAAAACTAAATAACTACGAACTATAAATTAGGACTCTGATTCCTCATAAGAGGATACGTAGGCATACGACTTAAAATCGTGATGAGTTCCCCTAACTAAAAAATTAAAACCTTATTCCTGAACCTTAAACATAAACCCTAGTATCCTTGTGAACAAGGTAGATGAAGGGTGCCTAACACCCTCCCTTTTTCTAAAGTGAGTCAAGAACTTAGAATCTTTGTATCATCAATTAGGGTTATTCCGTTATATTCCCGTCTTAGGATAAAAATTAATGGTGGCGACTCTCATTTTTTAGTCGGTTATTACAGTTTGTTTAGCTTGTTTATAAGAAAATTTTATGTTTGTGTTTGAGTAATACCTATTTATTATGGAAGAAGATAATGGGTTATTCATTCATACAGTTTCCAACTTCAATAAAACCTATAAAAATGATGATTAGTACATAAATTTACATTAAATGTTCAACATAATAAAATACAGCAGAAATTTGAAAGTTATATCAATATATTAAATTTGAGGCTGATTGGAACCATAGAGTAATAAAGTAGGAAATCATCATTTCTCAAGTCAAAATTTTTCCTAAAGCATTTTAATGGAAATCAACAAGACATGACCAAGCACTAAAGGAAAATAAATATTGCTTAGAACCTAATTCTGCCATGGCAAGAGCAACCATGTCCATTGGAGCAGCATGTTGACATGCTTCTATTCCGCCAGCAAAATCGATGGTTTCATGGAAATTTTTGAACAATCTTATACCCAGTGATGGAATTATTAATAAGAAAGGATTCAACTTTCCTTCTCAATGGCCCTTGTGTCTCAACCACAAAGAATCCATGCCCCGCCACTTTTTCTCCTGCAGATTTATCGCAAATCTATGGAAATGGCTATGTAGCATGTTCAATTCTAATGGCAACATATTTTTTATTGAAGATTGTCGGAAGTTCATTAATGTTGGTTGGTCTGCTCAATGCAAGTTGGTTGCTATGGCTGGTGTGATCGGTGGATCTGGAACTGACTGTTTAACGCTGGTTTGCAAAATGTCGCGGAAGCAAGAGTCGCCACCGTCTTTTATTTTCTCCAAATGGAAAGGACAAAAGCACAGAAAAATTCCTTAAAGAGATTGCTCTCGGTTCGGGAGGTAGGTTATAGAAAGGGAAGGTGTTAGCACCCTTTCTATCCATGGTTATCCATGGGCTCTTAGATACTTGCTCATTTGTGTTTTCAAAAAGGGTTTGTTTGCTTTTCAACTGTGGGTTTTAAAAAGTCTCTTTGAAAATTCCAGTTCGACTCTTGTATCGGTCCTCAAGAGTGTTTGAAAAATTGCTTTCGAAAGCTTTTTGAAAAGGTGTCAGTGTGAAAAGTCTTTTTGAATTTGTTTTGAGATTAGAGCAAGTATCTACGAGAACCTACCTACCCTAAGGAATTCGTCTGTGTAGATGTCCTTTAAAGTAGTGCCATCCCACCATTGAGAGGTAGGTAGCACCACCGTTGGAGGCGTTCGGGTCAATTCGAGGTTCGGGACATGGTGATCACCAGAGCAATAGGAAGACACCTTAGAAGCTACCCTCATGCCAGATTCCCGGATCATGAGGACTTACTAAAACATCTTCTACTCGACGATCACCTTTCGAAGCAAGGCAACAGTGAGGCGTACCCTAGGGGTGGTGTGTGCGATTCGTGTGTCGTTTTCATTTGCATTTATCTTGTCATGTTTATTGGTGTTCTACGCTTGTTTTTATTTTTGGTCCATACATTCTTTCATGCCATTTGTTAACAGTTAAAATATTGCGAGAAAAGTAGATTCTAAACTATTACAAAAGGCGCGGGTCCACATCGCCAAAATTAAACCAGGACCCGATTTGACAGAAAAATAAATAAAGTAAAGAAAATAAAAGAGTGCGACAGATAATTAATTACAAGGCTTCGGGAGAGATACATAAATATTATAAAGAAATAAAATAAATATGCGCATAAGAATTAAATCGAAACGAGGGCGTTGGACCCTTTTTGCAAAATTAAACTAATGCGGAATTAATTAAAATTAAAAGAAAGAAAGGACTTGTTTTTTGGTATTTTTTAGTATTTTAGGATTTAATGAAATTAATTGAAATTAAATGCTAACCCTAATTCTATTTTATTTTAATTTATTAAGAAAATATTAGAATTTAACCTAAATTAACCCTAATTTTTTTTTACATGCAAGTTTAATTATAAAAATAAATATCTAATTATTTAATTATTTATGAAAGAAAAATAAAAGGATGAAAATTAATTAAACCTAATTTCTACATTTTTTAGATTTTTATTATGAAAATATTAAATCAAACCCTAATTTAAAACTAAATAATTTAGGAATTTATTTACAAAATATTAACTAATTAAATATATTTAATTTTTGGTCTTTTCTGATTTTTATGGTATTTTGTGATTTTTATGAAAATATTAAACTAATTAAACAAGCAATTTATAAAAAGAATAAAAATAAAATAAAAAAGTTAAAAGAATTTGCAAACCAAGGGGGGTGGTAGTCCCCAACATGGAGGTACAGCCCAAGCAATTCAGGCCCACTTCAATTCCTGGCCTTGTGGACATTTTTTACTCACGTGCAGACGCGTTGACCAAGATGCATCATGTTCCTCAATTCTTGGCCTTTGATGGAAATTCGTTGGACGCGTGGACGCTTGATCTTGGAAGTGTATGGTGGTCTTTGTTATTGAAACTGCATATGAATCTTTATTGAAAAATAATATGGAAGTAACGAAGACCTGGGGCTCGAACCCAGGTCATGCACTTTACCAGCCTTATGCCTTGCCAGTCGTTCCAGATGCGCACTTTGTATGTAACATAATAAACAAACATTATAATATAAAACAATTCATTAATGCCTTCTGCGCGCGAATTTTTGAATACTCCAACCATTACTCCACACGTCATCATCTTCCTCGCATCTTCGTTTTTCATGAAAACAGAACAAACATAGGCAACGGTTTTTACACCGTTCCCTTAGGCCATATTAGGGAAAATAGCGACTAGCCCCAGGGGCTCTATAAATTAGGCGCGAGGGTATCCTTATGATCGTCTGAACGCCCTGATTTGAATGGTGGTGGTCTTGAAGGCCAATTTTTCCTAATTCAAAAACCCCTAATCCAAGGTCCTGTAAACCCTAGAAAACGATAATGGCATAATCGCGTACACAGCTCAAAAACACAATTAAACATATGGGTTAGCTTTAGAATTGCATAAGGAGTATGAATCAAACATCAAAAATCATTAAAAGTGCATGAATCGAGATGCAAGATTATGAGATTTTTTGTGCACAGGTCCGGTTCGTGTTACCAATTCTTTAAGCTTTGAGGAATGTTTTTGATTGGGAAAGGTTCAGTGAAGCTTCAGCAAGCTAATGAAACAAAAATCGTGCCTTGAATCGCCCTAGAATGTGGTTTTCAGAATTGAGTTTCTTGCAAAAAATTCAAGTTTGATAATGATGTTTTGCGCAGCTTTTCTGGTCCTTTGCATTAGGTTTTCGTTCAGGCTTATGTAATGAATCAATTAGGGTTGAAAAACTTGATTAGAATCCATGAATTAATGAGTACAATATTTGATTTTTCCACCATAATTTTCAAATCTTTTTCACATGCTTTTGCTACCAAATCACATCCCATTGCATTGGCTCTTTCCTTATTTAGCTAGGCACGAAATCTTGATGATATAATGTGCACAAAAAGATTGAAAAAATTAGGTTAAGCATTTTTCATATATTTAATTTGATTTAAATGAATTATTATAAATAAAAATTCAAATAAATAAATAAAAAATGAAGAAATACTTCCCTTTGGGCCAAGTAGTCGTGCACATGCCATGGATGATGAATTATGGAAGAAAAATGGGCCCATTAGCAATTTTAGGTCATTTGAATCAATGTTGACTTTTCAAAATATCCAAAACTTTCCCAACTTCCACAAGGCATAACTTGCTCAATTTTTAAGCTTTTCTCATGTTCTTGGACATTTTGGAAAGGTCTTTGAGTCCTCTAACCAATGTCTTTGGTCCCATGGCATTTTGATTTACCAATCTCAAGTTATGGCCTTTGACTTAAAGTCCCTTTTTGTTGACTTTTGAAAATGACCTATAATGTTTGAAATTGATAACTTTTTGTGAGATCATTTCTTGGACTTGAAGTATGAAGATGAGTTGTAGGAAATGTCTTTCTATTCAAAATGAGCTTTGGATGGAATTTTTATGATAATCCATGTGAAAGTTATGCCCTGGTCAATTTACAGTTGACTTTTCCAACTGTCCAAATAAGGAAACTTTTGCATCTTGATGATTTCTGAGCCAAATTTGGAGAATCATGATCAAGCATTGATCAAATGATGTTTGTGGCTTCAAAATGATATGTTGACCAAAAATTTGAACTTTTGACTGTCAAATGACCATTTTGCCCCTACAGTTGACTGTAGTGCAATTAGGGTTTTTGACTGTGCAATTTTGTGCTGAAAGTCTTGAAACTTGGTATGAGGATGCTTGACCATATTTGTAGGCATGTGGGACTTGATTGGACCTTTGGAAACTTCATTTTCTTGATCAGAACCAAAACCCTAATTTTGACTGCTTAGGAGGCTCTTGCACTGTGCAACCCTTGGGGAGATTTGAAGCATGACTTGGCAATTTCTTGAAGAATATGGGAGGGAAAATTTTGGGGTACAACAGTTGCCCCTGTTCAATCTTCTTAGACCTGAGGATGCAGATTGGCTGATGTGCCTTTCGTAATCCGAGGGTGGAAGATGATTGAACACTAGAGTGCCCAGAAATTTGCGCTCACATAGTAGCAGTGTGATGGAAGTGGGAATGGGCTTACAGATGCCATTTAGAGATTGGTGAATAGGATGATGGGCTTATAGATGCCATCTGGATGTTGATCGCATAAGAGATTCCTTAGCGAGAACCTACATACCTGCAAAAGAGAAATGAGTACCTGTCATGTTGCAGGAGCTGGTTTTTCAGATGCTTGATATAGATGTGTCCTAACTGGCTACAGGAGCTGGATCTGGAGCTTCACTAGGTGATGAATGAACCAGGGATGGTTACTACCTCAGCATGAACAGTGAGAGAACCTTGGGTGACTTTAACTTCAACCACGCTCGTTGAGAAAATCCTTGGTGGGAATTACCATCTTCGCAGTATCGGGAAGAGAACCAATAGGCAATTATAATCTGAAAGGGAATTACATCTCACGCACCGTCGGGGAGAGAACCAAAGGAAAATTATAATCTGAAAGGGAATTACATCTCACGCACCGTCGGGGAGAGGACCATAGGAAATTATAACCTAAAAGGGAATTACATCTCACGCACCGTCGGGGAGAGGACCATAGGAAATTATAACCTAAAAGGGAATTACATCTCACGCACCGTCGGGGAGACAACCATAGGAACTTATAACCTAAAAGGGAATTACATCTCACGCACCGTCGGGGAGAGGACCAAAGGAAATTATAACCTGAAAGGGAATTACATCTCACGCACCATCGGGGAGAGGATCATAGGAAATTATAACCTAAAAGGGAATTACATCTCACGCACCGTCGGGGAGAGGACCATAGGAAATTATAACCTAAAAGGGAATTACATCTCACGCACCATCGGGGAGAGGACCATAGGAAATTATAACCTAAAAGGGAATTACATCTCACGCACCGTCGGGGAGAGGACCATAGGAAATTATAACCTAAAAGGGAATTACATCTCACGCACCGTCGGGGAGAGGACCATAGGAAATTATAACCTAAAAGGGAATTACATCTCACGCACCGTCGGGGAGAGGACCATAGGAAATTATAATCTGAAAGGGAATTACATCTCACGCACCGTCGGGGAGAGGACCATAGGAAATTATAATCTCAAATAAAGACCTAATAACTTCTACTGAGTCTTCATCAGAAAAATCTGTTGGGAGTCGATTTAGCTGGACTAGAGAAGGCCTTGGACTGGATAAGAAATCTTTGGAGTTGATTAACTGAACCGGTCTAGGTCTTGAAAGATGATTGAGAATTTAACTGAATCTTTCCTGAAAGGTAAAAGTCAGTCATATGCAATGCATGATATGGATCAAGCAATGACGTTCTCAACATAAATGAGATTTGTATGATATAATGCGTATATGCATGCTATAATGATGTATGTGATGTTTTATGAATGTATGTTTTCGTCTAGGAAAGTAAATCCTTGACGGGTGCCGGGAAGTCACTCTTGGGCTGATATTGAAGAGTAGATTTTGCTTCCGTTGGGGATGATAACTGCAAGAATACCGGTAGGAGAAGATGACTCCGTTGAGGAATAAACTTGGCGAATGGAAGATTCTGCGGGGGGGAAAATACTCTAGCGACCATGCTGGGAAGCGATACTCTGTGGGGAGAGAGATGCTTTTGCTGAATTGTTGATAGTAACTTGCTGGGGATATCTTTGCTGTATTGGAAGTGCTGATAGACTTCGCTGGGGATAAGAAAGAATTGCGTTGACGGCGCTCTTTCCGTGGCTTTTGGCTGAGGATAACCCAGTTATATCCTGTTAAGGAAATAACTCTTTGAATAAAGCCGGACGACGCGTTCGTGCTCTGCGAGGGATAAGCTTCCAGAATATACTGGGGATAAGCTTACTGCTTGGGGGAGATGAATTCCCATTTTCCTGGGGAAGTTTTGTTATGCGGGGGAAGTGATTCCTCTGAATATTCGATATGCCGCCGGGGAACAATCTTTAGACCAAGACTGCCGGGGATGCTTGTTAAGAATATATATGTATGCCGCTGGGGAACGTTGAGATCTACGGGAGTATACCCAACTTCCTTAAAGTTTGATTGTAACTCTGCTTGGGGAGAGTGTATGGACTTGTTGGCTCACTCTCTGGGGAATTAAGATGTCTGGTTATGTTCTTCAGCCTACCTTGGCACCTTGGTGGATGGAACAATTAGATCGCTTGGACAGCCCATCATTGCCCCTGTTTCTGAGGTGGGAGAGGAAGACCTGTGAGGTGCTGATAGCTGTTGATGGACAAACCTTCTTCCGGTAGGCAGGTGACAAGATGACAGGACATAGTCGTACGCTTTGATCCCTAACTTTTGCCTGGACCGCCCTTTCGGGTTTTCGGTCCACCGGGATACCCATTTTTGCCCAAGCCGCCTTTTCAGGTTTTCGACTTGCCGGGTGTACAGATTTTTTCATTTCACCCCTCATTTTGCCCGAACCCTTTTGGTTCGCCGGGAAGCCCTAATTTTTGCCTAGGTATGTCAACCTAGCGGGTCTTTTTCATACGCAGTATCTTTCCGACTATGTCCATGCTCTCAGAATGTAGGGAGTTGCCCCTGTTAGAAGTGTTTTGTCATACCACCATAAGATCTTCGTTTGATCGTCCAATGCCCCAAGTGACTTAGACGGAGATTTGCCCCAGGCTGGTTGGCCTTTTGAGAGATTCTCCAAATCTTGACTTAACTGCCCCAGATGATGGACAATGATCATGTCGTGCCCCTTGATTGGAAGTGCTTCTGTTCATTAGGCATTCATCGTGCGAATTTCTCTGCTATTCAAACAAAAAGTCATATACAAACAAGGTTATGTTAAAAATGCAACGCTTATGTCTGTCTTGAAGATTTTGAAAATGCATTCTTTTTCATAAAACAAGTGATTGTTTGTAAACGTGATGTCAACTCCGTATTTACCGTAGGCCTTAAGGAGTCAGGATACCTTTCGTAACAGTATGCTTTCGAGCTAACCCATGCTTCAGCTAGGACTTTTAAGGGTTATAACGTGGCCTGGTTCACGGTTTAAGAAACAAAGGATAAAGGCTCAAATTATATTTGTACCCACCCGCTCTTCGTGATGTCCTCCAAACCTAAACTCAGTTGATCATACGTTAGACCTTGTTTGAGTCTTTGCTCTGATTCCCCGATGATGGTCCGGATGTTGATAACTTATTTCGAATAGGCATTCATTTTTGTCGAGGGTTTGTAAGACCTCTTTCTTCTTTTTTTTTTGTTATCCCTATTTTTTGCCTGAACTGTTTCCTTTTTTGGAATTACAGTCAGCGGGATGCCCCAGCTTTGTAAGTCTCCTTCATAGGTTTTGACTTGTTGGGTTTTTATTTTGAGAAGTAATGACTGCCTTTCTTTATTGATTATTCAGAACCATCATTGTCTTTCTTTGTTTTGTAAGGGCCTCTTTGGTGCCATTTGTTATGCACTTGGATCAACTGAGAGAATTACCCTGCCCCAGGTTATGATTAAGGGTTTTAAATTTCGAAAAGAAAAACTCCTACTTCTTTGGCTCAGAGGGGTTAACGAGGGATTATCTTCCTTATAACTCCAGTGTTTAGGGATTGAAACAATGCATGTACCTCATCAGCGGAGTCTGTTCAAAAGCATACTGTAGATTATGGTATCGTTTTCGTCATCCTCCCTCAAGAGGCTTAGAATTATTAATCGAGAGTTGACATCAGAAAAAATATGAAAATAATTTGCGTATAGTGCATACGAATATATTGCTTCAAAACAGACATATGCGATGCATTAATGGAATAACAATGTTTAACATGAATAAATGTTTGAACAATCAAAGCACAACACAACTTGAACATTCGAATGAACAAAAGTTTCCTAGTCTCAGAGCTTGTCACTTCAAATGGTGAGCCTTGGAGGGATGGTAGAAAAATTCAGCCTGACCATCTTGTGTGAATTCCAGTGCTCCTTCATCAATCAGGTCCTGGATCTTATTCTTCAAAGCCCAACAATCTTCTGTAGCATGCCCCGGGCTATCAGAATGATAAGCGCAGTGAGCGTTGGGGTCATACCTTGAAGGTGTCCTGTTGGGATTCTTAGGAGGATCCTTTAGAGTTACCAAGTTCAACCTCAGCAGTTGTTGTAAGGCTTGAGGCAGCGACACGTTGAGCTTGGTGAATTGCCTTTTGGGCTCCTCTGGCTGAAGCTGGTGAGGTTGATACTGAATTGGTGATACTGAAGCCATATGAGGAGCTTTCTCCTTGCCCCTTTGTCTCAAAGATGGTCGAACGATGACTGGCTTTTTACCCTTAGATGTTTGCCCCAGTTGGTTACCCCGAAGCAGTTGGTTGACGAGAACCCCGAGCTCATCTTGTCTTTGAGCTAACCCTTGAATAGCAGTTACCTGCCCCAGCATCTGGGTTTTCAATGTGTCTATCTCAGCTTGTAGATGTTTCATCCGTTCATCCTCAGCACTGTTCCTGACAAAGGTCTCCGTGAGAAGTATTCTTAGCTCTTCCTGCCCCTTGGATAGATTCAGGAGGATTTCCCCGAACCGAGTCTCTTGAGCAAGAAAGTCCTGGTTGTCCTGTTGGAAGGCCATTGCTGAAATAAACAGCGAGAAAGGTAAGTGACCTGTAACAAAGATACCTGTTATGCAATGATATGTATGATATGCATGCAATGTTTTCAAGGACCTCGCGGGTTAAACAAGAAAATTGGTTAGCATTTGGATCCGGCAGTTTGATTGAAAGAACTTCATATTTGTTGAGAGTCTTTCTTCTAGGGGTCAAAGGCTCACCATATCAAGTGGGTCATAGCCCCTGACTTATGTCTAGTTTTGATTTCCAAACAACCTTGGCTAGGGGAACCTTCTTCAGGAGTCAAAGCTCACCATATCAAGTGGGTCATAGCCTCTGACAACTTTGGCTAGAGGAAAATAAATCCTCTTTGCCCCTTGCTAGATGTTTGATTCATCATGACCTGCATCACAAGCCCTTGAGATCCTTGAAATGGGTTAGGATGTATACAATGATATGATGTCATGATGCATGGGGGTAATATGAATAAACCCCGTTATGAGCCCTTATTAAGGACTATAAACAGAAACCTGCAAGAAACTCAAGTAAAACCTGTCATGAGCCCCAATTAAGGACAAAAACAAAACCTGCAAGAAACTCGGTAAACCCTGTTATGAGTCCTAATTAAGGACTGCAAACCAAAACCTGTAAGAAGCTTAGTATACCCTGTTATGAGTCCCTATTAAGGACTATAAACAAAACCTGCAAGAAACTTAGGTGTCAGATAACAAGCATGAAAGTAGTCAAGTACGAAGGCACACAAGTCACACAAGAGAAACCCTTAGAGTTTAGGCCAGCATGGGGTCTGGGTATTACCCTCTTGAAGTTGGTGGGTTCAACCTGTCCTATTAGAAGTAACCGGGTTCTAAGGGTCCCAATATCACTGGATTGCTTTCATTGTTCATCGTTTCGATTTAACCACTGAACTGGCGACCGAAATATTCCAGGAAAGCAACCCTCAATTGAGTGTAGTATCGAGTATCAACCAACCTCGGACTGCACCAAAGTCAGTTATCTCACTACCCTAAAGAGGCCAAGATAGTTCAATTAAGGTTCCTAAGGTCTGTTGATGCTTCACGACACCACGCGGAGGCCCCGTACTCTCCTTGACTGAACTCAAGGGTTACCGGTACACACCAAAGTGCCACATCAACGTAGCAGACTGTTTCAACCATGTCGGTATACCCCGCACAGTTCCCTCACAGCCTTGTTGCTACTTTCTAAGAAGGTATCCCCCAGATCCGGGTTAGGATCTATAGAACTCCCAAGCAACCCACAATTTAAAGCACACAAGGAAAACAATTGAAAACACAGTGATCTTAGTCCTAAGGTACACCTCACTTTAAGAATATCACTCCCCAGCAGAGTCGCCAGTTCTGTGATCGGTGGATCTGGAACTGACTGTTTAACGCTGGTTCGCGAAATGTCGCGGAAGCAAGAGTCGCCACCGTCTTTTATTTTCTCCAAATGGAAAGGACAAAAGCACAGAAAAATTCCTTAAAGAGATTGCTCTCGGTTTGGGAGGTAGGTTATAGAAAGGGAAGGTGTTAGCACCCTTTCTATCCATGGTTATCCATGGGCTCTTAGATACTTGCTCATTTGTGTTTTCAAAAAGGGTTTGTTTGCTTTTCAACTGTGGGTTTTAAAAAGTCTCTTTGAAAATTCCAGTTCGACTCTTGTATCGGTCCTCAAGAGTGTTTGAAAAATTGCTTTCGAAAGCTTTTTGAAAAGGTGTCAGTGTGAAAAGTCTTTTTGAATTTGTTTTGAGATTAGAGCAAGTATCTACGAGAACCTACCTACCCTAAGGAATTTGTCTGTGTAGATGTCCTTTAAAGTAGTGCCATCCCACCATTGAGAGGTAGGTAGCACCACCGTTGGAGGCGTTCGGGTCAATTCGAGGTTCGGGACATGGTGATCACCAAAGCAATAGGAAGACACCTTAGAAGCTACCCTCATGCCAGATTCCCGGATCATGAGGACTTACTAAAACATCTTCTACTCGACAATCACCTTTCGAAGCAAGGCAACAGTGAGGCGTACCCTAGGGGTGGTGTGTGCGATTCGTGTGTCGTTTTCATTTGCATTTATCTTGTCATGTTTATTGGTGTTCTACGCTTGTTTTTATTTTTGGTCCATACATTCTTTCATGCCATTTGTTAACAGTTAAAATATTGCGAGAAAAGTAGATTCTAAACTATTACAAAAGGCGCGGGTCCACATCGCCAAAATTAAACCAGGACCCGATTTGACAGAAAAATAAATAAAGTAAAGAAAATAAAAGAGTGCGACAGATAATTAATTACAAGGATTCGGGAGAGATACATAAATATTATAAAGAAATAAAATAAATATGCGCATAAGAATTAAATCGAAACGAGGGCGTTGGACCCTTTTTGCAAAATTAAACTAATGCGGAATTAATTAAAATTAAAAGAAAGAAAGGACTTGTTTTTTGGTATTTTTTAGTATTTTAGGATTTAATGAAATTAATTGAAATTAAATGCTAACCCTAATTCTATTTTATTTTAATTTATTAAGAAAATATTAGAATTTAACCTAAATTAATCCTTTTTTTTTACATGCAAGTTTAATTATAAAAATAAATATCTAATTATTTAATTATTTATGAAAGAAAAATAAAAGGATGAAAATTAATTAAACCTAATTTCTACATTTTTTAGATTTTTATTATGAAAATATTAAATCAAACCCTAATTTAAAACTAAATAATTTAGGAATTTATTTACAAAATATTAACTAATTAAATATATTTAATTTTTGGTCTTTTCTGATTTTTATGGTATTTTGTGATTTTTATGAAAATATTAAACTAATTAAACAAGCAATTTATAAAAAGAATAAAAATAAAATAAAAAAGTTAAAAGAATTTGCAAACCAAGGGGGGTGGTAGTCCCCAACATGGAGGTACAGCCCAAGCAATTCAGGCCCACTTCAATTCCTGGCCTTGTGGACTTTTTTTACTCACGTGCAGACGCGTTGACCAAGATGCATCATGTTTCTCAATTCTTGGCCTTTGATGGAAATTCGTTGGACGCGTGGACGCTTGATCTTGGAAGTGTATGGTGGTCTTTGTTATTGAAACTGCATATGAATCTTTATTGAAAAATAATATGGAAGTAACGAAGACCTGGGGCTCGAACCCAGGTCATGCACTTTACCAGCCTTATGCCTTGCCAGTCGTTCCAGATGCGCACTTTGTATGTAACATAATAAACAAACATTATAATATAAAACAATTCATTAATGCCTTCTGCGCGCGAATTTTTGAATACTCCAACCATTACTCCACACGTCATCATCTTCCTCGCATCTTCGTTTTTCATGAAAACAGAACAAACATAGGCAACGGTTTTTACACCGTTCCCTTAGGCCATATTAGGGAAAATAGCGACTAGCCCCAGGGGCTCTATAAATTAGGCGCGAGGGTATCCTTATGATCGTCTGAACTCCCTGATTTGAATGGTGGTGGTCTTGAAGGCCAATTTTTCCTAATTCAAAAACCCCTAATCCAAGGTCCTGTAAACCCTAGAAAACGATAATGGCATAATCGCGTACACAGCTCAAAAACACAATTAAACATATGGGTTAGCTTTAGAATTGCATAAGGAGTATGAATCAAACATCAAAAATCATTAAAAGTGCATGAATCGAGATGCAAGATTATGAGATTTTTTGTGCACAGGTCCGGTTCGTGTTACCAATTCTTTAAGCTTTGAGGAATGTTTTTGATTGGGAAAGGTTCAGTGAAGCTTCAGCAAGCTAATGAAACAAAAATCGTGCCTTGAATCGCCCTAGAATGTGGTTTTCAGAATTGAGTTTCTTGCAAAAAATTCAAGTTTGATAATGATGTTTTGCGCAGCTTTTCTGGTCCTTTGCATTAGGTTTTCGTTCAGGCTTATGTAATGAATCAATTAGGGTTGAAAAACTTGATTAGAATCCATGAATTAATGAGTACAATATTTGATTTTTCCACCATAATTTTCAAATCTTTTTCACATGCTTTTGCTACCAAATCACATCCCATTGCATTGGCTCTTTCCTTATTTAGCTAGGCACGAAATCTTGATGATATAATGTGCACAAAAAGATTGAAAAAATTAGGTTAAGCATTTTTCATATATTTAATTTGATTTAAATGAATTATTATAAATAAAAATTCAAATAAAAAAATAAAAAATGAAGAAATACTTCCCTTTGGGCCAAGTAGTCGTGCACATGCCATGGATGATGAATTATGGAAGAAAAATGGGCCCATTAGCAATTTTAGGTCATTTGAATCAATGTTGACTTTTCAAAATATCCAAAAATTTCCCAACTTCCACAAGGCATAACTTGCTCAATTTTTAAGCTTTTCTCATGTTCTTGGACATTTTGGAAAGGTCTTTGAGTCCTCTAACCAATGTCTTTGGTCCCATGTCATTTTGATTTACCAATCTCAAGTTATGGCCTTTGACTTAAAGTCCCTTTTTGTTGACTTTTGAAAATGACCTATAATGTTTGAAATTGATAACTTTTTGTGAGAGCATTTCTTGGACTTGAAGTATGAAGATGAGTTGTAGGAAATGTCTTTCTCTTCAAAATGAGCTTTGGATGGAATTTTTCTGATAATCCATGTGAAAGTTATGCCCTGGTCAATTTACAGTTGACTTTTCCAACTGTCCAAATAAGGAAACTTTTGCATCTTGATGATTTCTGAGCCAAATTTGGAGAATCATGATCAAGCATTGATCAAATGATGTTTGTGGCTTCAAAATGATATGTTGACCAAAAATTTGAACTTTTGACTGTCAAATGACCATTTTGCCCCTACAGTTGACTGTAGTGCAATTAGGGTTTTTGACTGTGCAATTTTGTGCTGAAAGTCTTGAAACTTGGTATGAGGATGCTTGACCATATTTGTAGGCATGTGGGACTTGATTGGACCTTTGGAAACTTCATTTTCTTGATCAGAACCAAAACCCTAATTTTGACTGCTTAGGAGGCTCTTGCACTGTGCAACCCTTGGGGAGATTTGAAGCATGACTTGGCAATTTCTTGAAGAATATGGGAGGGCAAATTTTGGGGTACAACAGCTGGGATCCAATTTGTTTTCGCAGAGGTTTGGCTTGTTAGGAACAAAACCAGGTTCGATGACATACATGCTACTTGGTCTTCATGTGCTAAAAACATATCTTCCTTACTGACTTTGGTGGGAAACAACTCCTCTATTAGTAGCTCTATTAATCTCTTTTGATGCTCTAAAAATCTCAATATCAATCAACCAAAGGCAAACAATAACATTGATGTACTTTGGAAACCTCCTGCTCATGGTTGGATAAAAGGGAATTCTGATGGTGTGTCTATTGGGATTCCAACTCAGTGTACTTGTGGGGAAATGTTTCATAACTCTAATGGTGATCATATGTGATCTTTCTCTTTCTTCATTGGCAACAAAAATGCTCTTCTGGCGGAGTTCATGGGAGCGATTATGGTGATGGAGGTTGCTTTTGACAAGAACTGGGACAACCTTTGGATTGAGTCTGACTCCTTAACTTTGGTTAGTGCGTTCCACAATGCAAACCTTGTCCCTTAGTCTATCAAGAGTCGTTGGTTAAATTGTTTTTACAATTTTAGAAATCGCAGGCTCATGATTACTCATATTTCTCAGGAAGGGGAACTCTTGTGTTAATATTCTTGATATTATGGGTCTTATAAATAGGTCTCATACTTGATATAATCATGTTATTAAAGAAGCTTGGAAGAATTTTTTGAATAACAAGTTTAATTTTCTCAAACTTAGATTAATGTATGTTTGAGGGGTTTTCGGTTTTGGTCCCCTCTTTTAGTTTTCCGTAATCTTTTCTTTCTTTTCAATATATATATTAGCTTTTATAAAATAAGATAAAAAGAATCTGAATAAAAAAAGAAGAAGACAAGGCCAACAAGTTCAATTTCTCACGTATTCTAAAGTGACAAATCTCTTAATTTGTAATAAGAATTTTGTCTTTCAAATTAAGACAATGATTGATTAATATAAAATAAATATTATATTGATAATGATATGTAAGATGAAATAAATTAATTTTTTTAAAATTAAAAAATTAATTATTAGTATTTTTTATAATAATAAATAAATAGACAAAAATTTAAAATGAAAGTGAGAAAATATAGAATAAAATGTGATAGTGATTTGAAATTTTAATTAAGAGAGAAAATAAATATATATTGAATTAGTGAGAGTTGAAAAATAAATGTCACATATCAATTTTAGAAAAATTAAATATATAATAGATTATTAAAATTAGATAAATAGCATATTTAATAGGAAATGAGAATAGAAAAAGTAAATATTATTTAACTATTTAAATACTTTTTCTTAATAAAAATAATTTAAAAATTCATTCAATTAATTTTTATCAGATAGATAAATACCTGATTTACTGAATTTGCTCTGTACTTTATTCTGTGTACTTTTTTAGATTAAAAATTTCAAAAACCTCAAAGAACTTTTTATTGAAAAACAAAATTCACTGACTATGTAAAATTCATTGACTTTATTCTGATATCACGACATATATTTATTGAATTTAATAGAAATGTAGTGATTATATAAAATATTTTAAACCGGCGGTTGATAACAATTAATATCATATTTTAAACATCGAAATAGGTGAAGTTCACATAAAAAAATAAATAATAGAGGGACACTCCCACGAGGTTGTTGATGTTATTTTAAGTTGATACGTGGGGACCAATCTGATTAAACTCACCAATCACATGCACATTATGCGTCTTTTACTTGCTCTCTTTCACATGCTTCCCTTCCTCTTTCTTTTAATCCCCGTCTTTTTCTTATCTATGTGTCATTTCTTTATTTCCACTCATTTTTTCAACCATACATTATTCTAATAACAATCACCACTTTATTAAAGTATTAATATAGTACTAATGTGTATGGTTTCTTAGTGCGTGATATATTTTTAGTAAGGTGAGAATAATAAAGAATATAAAGATTTTTATTATTGAATTGTATAAATAATAATACAGATTAACACTATTTATATATAATTTTAATCGGGATTTGATCTACACAATTTAGATTATATTTACATATTAAATCTAATCAAATCAAATCAAATCTAATATTTTAATAAATTTAATTTAATATTTCAACACACTCTTATAGTCTAAGTTATCGAACATCCTCAAAAATAGTCAATCTAAACTATTTCTAATTTTTTTCTTAAATTCAAGAATTTGTCAATCTTCAATCCTTTGGTGAAAATGTCGGCCAACTGTACTTCACTTGAGTAATGTCTTACTTCAAGTTCACCTCGATTTACCTTTTCCCTCAAGAAATGAAACGTTGATTCAATATGTTTATTTCTTCCATGCAGAACTGAATTCTTCGCCAGATTTATGACTGACTTGTTGTCGATTTGCAATACAAGAGGTTTCTTCACTTCGACCTTTATTTCTTCAAGTACATACCCGATCCAAATTGCTTGACATGCAGCATAGGATCCTGATATATATTCAGCTTCACAAGACGATAATGCCACCACAGGTTGTTTCTTCGAACACCATGAGATTGGGGCACCAATACTTGAAAGAAATATCCAGTTGTGCTTCTTCGATCTTCCTTATCTCCACACCAATCAGCATATGAAAAACAATTAACTATGTCTTTTTTGTCTTCAGAATCTCGTCGAAATAGTATTCCGCAGTTTATCGAACCCTTCAAATATCTCAGGATTCTTCTTGCAGCCTTCATATGTGACACTCTTGGTTCACTCATATATTTGTTTACTAATTCTACAACGAAACTTATATCAGGTCGACTTTTGCACACATACTTCAGAGATCCCACAATTTGCTTGAACAAAGTTACATCGACTTTGTCTTCCTCTCCATTCTTCTCCAATTTTACATTTGGTTCGACAGACGAGGATGCAAGATTCGAATCATCCATTCTGAATCTCTTGAGTATTTCTTTGACATACTTCCTTTGATGTAGCACCATACATTGCTTCGACATTTGAAATTCTATACCTAAGAAATAAGACAATTTTCCCAGATCAGACATTTCAAATTCTTTCATCATTAGCTCTTTGAACTTCGACAAGTTCTCCAAGCTATTTCCAGTCACTAGCAAGTCATCGACATATAAGCAGATGATTGTTATATCTTGTGCTACAACCTGAACATAGACACCATGCTCATATTTGCATTTGACAAATCCCAATTCAATTAAATATGAATCGATCTTCTTGTTCCATGCCCTAGGTGCCCGCTTGAGGTCATAGAGCGTTTTGTGCAACTTATATACTTCACTCACTTCCTTCTGAATCACAAATCCTAGAGATTGTGTGACAAAGACCTCTTCGTCTAAAGGACCATTCAGAAATGCTGATTTCATATCTAAATGAAATGTCGACTAGCCTTGGTTGCATACCAATGCTACCACTAGTCGAACATTCTTCAATCTTGCTACTAGAGCATATACTTCAGAGTAGTCGAGTCCTTCTCTTTGAAGAAATTCTCGAACTACTAATCTTACTTTATGTCTTGTTATCGAGCCATCAATATTATATTTCAATTTAAATACCCATTTTACTTCAATAGTTTTTGTTTTTGCTGGCATAATTAGTATATAATTAATGTAGTTGATTCATAATTTATTTTGTGATAACATATATAGAACTATTTCATGCCAAACATAAACCTTTCTTTTTCTATATCTATCTCTTTGGTACCAACCCATCACTCACCTACTTCCACCTTCTTTCCTTTTCTTACTTTAATTCAGCAACTACCCTTTCTTCATTCACTTTGTTCTTATCTCCTAAATTAAAACATTTTTGCCATTTATTTCAAAAATATATTTGTGTCCGTACTTTTAAAGATATCTATTGAGTGGATGAAAAATATGATGATATGGTATTTTAATTAATAAAAAAACTATTGATGACACAAAACAATAATTAAGTTTATTGTCATGATTAAAACATAAAACTTAAAAATTAGATTTTAAAACGTTGCAAATTGCACGATTTGTTTAAAAAATCCTCCACCCACTAAACTATACATGCATACTCTAAAAATTAATAATTAAATTAATTTATACGCACATAAATCCTTAACTTATATAAAAACCAAAGAGGGTGACATAATCTTTCATATATAATATTTTAGGAGTGACAAACGAACATACTCGCTCTATTTAAATTTATTTCGTAAAAATTTGTAAAAAATAAGACATGATAGGGCAAATATAGTTGAATGTGTCGGCCTAAAATTTTAATCTGTCTGATATTGTATCTTTTCAGTTTAAAAATATAAAATTTATATTAATGTCTGTATCGGCAAAAGCCCACAGAAAATAGGACGAGGCGGGACAGACAGATTAGAATATGCAAGCATAAACTCTTACTCCGCTCTGCACTAAAGTGCTGACAAAATGGATATGACCAACAGACCGAACTCGTTTGCCACCTCTAAAATATTTGTCTATGTTGTAACTGAATTTTAAACCGAGTCGCCACTACTAGTTTTTATCCTAAGCAAGGGAATCTAATAGAAAACCCTAATTTTATACACAAAGATTCTAGGTTCTTACTTCGTTTAGACGAAGGAAAGATGTTAGACACCCCTCATCTACCTTGTTCGCAAGGATATCAGGGTTTAGGTTTTAAAAGTTTAGGGTAAGGGTTTTAATATTTAAATAGGGGAACTCACCATGATTTTTATCATATGCCTACGTATCCTTTTAGGAGGAATCAGAGTCCCAATTCGTAATTCGTATGAGTTTGTGCTTTTTATGAATTACACAAATATTTTAATTCCCATTTGTGCTTAGTCCGGGTGTGTGAATAACAGAGATTTTGGACTAAGTGCACAGTTAATTAAAATATATTCGTAACTCTTTTCAAAAATTAATTATTGAACTAATTTAATTATGACAAATAATTTGGTGTTGGTTAAATGTTTTATATATTAATTATAGAAAATATCTTATTTTAAATGCATGATTAAAAGATAATTTAATACAATAAATAAAATATATTTGAATGAGTTGAAAAAATAATATTTGACTTAATAATAATAATAATATTAAATTTATAAATATATTAAATAGAAAATATAAAAATAAATATAATAAAATAATAAAGAAAATAAATTAAAACGCAGAGGGATGTGAATTTAGTTTAGGAGAAAAATGAGAGGTGTTAACAGCATGAGCCCTGAATTCAGATATTGAATTCAAGTCCAAAAGGCAGGGGATGCATGTTAGAACTAGACAGCAAAGTGGGGGGTGCATGGAGCTAGGGCTCAAGTCCAGATTTTGGACTTGACCCATTAAGGTTGAAGGTGGTTTTTCTGCGCTGAAACAAAAACTAGGGGTGTGTGTTTAGTTACGGGCCTGGCCCAAAATGGTTTGAGAGGCTCGTTTGACCAAGGTGAGGGGAGGTATAGCATAATATCATGGGTGCATGCGTTTATGAGCATTTGATGGGGATTGTGTGATTGAGATTGAGGGTGTATGGTGTTGCACCCCAAAATTTTCCCTCTCATGTTTTCCAAAGTCTTCCCCCTGCATGGTTGACCAGAAACCCTTGCCTAAGGAAAAAGAAAATTTTTGAGTGGTGCTTTAAGTACCTTTCGATTGGCATTCTGAAAGACCCTTCGATTGGTATTCTGAAGGAGCCTTTCGATTGACATGGATAATTTCCTTCGATTGGCATTATGGACAAGCACTTCGATTGACATTCCAAAAATGCTTCGATTGACATTATGGACAAGCACTTCGATTGGCATTATGGACAAGCACTTCGATTGGCATTGTGTCAAGGCCTTCGATTGGAATTCTGAAAGACCTTTTCGTTTGGCACCCTGGGCCAAGCCTTTCAATTGGCATGCCAAGGGATCCTTCGATTTAGCATTGTGTCAAGGCAGCTTCGACAGGCATGTTAACCATGTCCTTCGATTAGCATGAACAGCACCTTTCGATTGGCATGTTAACAAAGCCTTTCGATTGGAATTTTAATTAGTACCCTTCGATTGGTATCTGAACAAGATCTTTTGATTGGCGTAGCAAAGGACTCTTCGATTGATATTTCAATAAATACCCTTCGATTGATGTTTGGACAAGGGCCATTTGAAGAACTCCTTCCAGGCCATTCGAAAGAGGCCATCAAGAGGGCACTCAAAAAACATGTCCAGGTACACTGAACATGAGAAAATGACATGTTTTCCTTGCAAATATGGCAAGAATTCAATTGATTGTGGATTCAATTCCTGAGTTAAAGGTCAGATTCTTTCCTTTTCTGTTCCTAACTCCACAAGAGTTGATTCGACCAGAGTGATTCTTTTCAAATCAGGACCAATCGAAGAGCAGGGCCTGAATGCATTCGAAAATCAAAAGTTTCCAGGTTCATTCAAGATTCCAAAGAGACATGAATATTTCAAAAAAGGAAATCTTTTAATATGTCTGATTCTTGTCTCATGGCTTTAAAGGCCTGGTTAAATGGCTGTCCCTTTCCATTTTCATGCACCCTCACACTCCTATAAATACGAGGCCAGTGACATAGAACAGGAGGACAGGGGAACAAACGAAAAAGGGAAAAAAACACACAAAACTCTGCAGAAACGAAAAAACACCACGAAGACGGCCACACATACCTTGCCTCGCAAAAGCACCAGCCTGCCCCACGAAAGTCTAGACTCCATTGCAGGCACCTTCAGTGGTATAATATTCAATCTCACTTAATCCTAAAATTACTCATAATTGCATATTCATAGTTTTTTGTTATTACTTGTGAGCAATTTAACAAAGCGTGTATAAGCTGCAGTGTTCATACGTTTGAACCCTCCATGGATAAAGTTTCTTTCAAAGCAGGTTACATTTGAAATCCATGATCTTGGCTGTGACAAATCGAAACCAACCCAGATCTAGGTTCAGGAATTGATTTCAAATGAGACGTTTCTCTATGTTGTTTAGTTCCGAATTGACTAATTTGCAGGGCCAAAAGCAGGAGTCATGCCTTTTGAATGAGCAAGCAGCTCAGGGGTGAAAGGGAATTCGCTCAATCGAAGGGACTAGGATCCAATATCACAGGCCTTGTATTTTCAATTTCTAACAAACTTCCTTGCAGAATCCCAGATCGAAGGATGACATATCCAGATCGAACACCCCCAAAGTGCAGCCCCTCATGCACCTTCGATCAAGCCTCTTCACTGGATCGAAAGACAGCCCACGCCTCTTTCGATCCAGGCCTCCAGAACTATACTTTTTTTTATTTACTGCTTGTTCCTTCGATTTCATCTTTGTTTTGACTATTTTATTTCTTTTTTTTAATCAACATAAAATCAATTAAAAAGAAAAACCACAAAAACATTAGGCTAGTTTTTTTCTATTAAATTAACTTTGTTAATTAGTCATTTAATTATCTTAACATTTTTTCAAAACTAAAATTAAGTAGATTTAGATCATTTTCCCAAAATAAAATAAAACAACAAAAAGATTTTATTCTTAGGATTTTTAGAGGTTATTTTCAGATTCGCGCGCGTTTATTTTATTGTAACTGCCTACTGGTTTGTAATAGCTTAACTAAGACTTTTACACTTTACTGCTTTATTCCCCCAATTTTGGACATGTAAATAATTCCCATCCCCGAAGCCTTGTAATAGCGTAGGATTTACAATTCCCGCACTTTAAATTCCTGTACATATATTAACTGTTTAGATGTATGCTAACTAGGATTGCATGACAAGATCTGAAAACAAATGGTAGAACACCTAAACATACAAAGATAATATAAACTGAAAAACAATACACTCGCACATGCCACTCTTAGGGTACACCTCACTTGGTTACCTCGAACGTGGTCATTGAGTATAGGAAGTCTTAGAGGTCGCCCTCCTGTCCAAAGATCAAAGTTGCCTCGAAACGGTTGCTTCGATAAAAATGATCTAAGACATTAGGGTTACCGCTAAGGCGTCCTAACATTGCTTTAGTGACCACACGTCCCTTAATCGAATTGACCCGAAAACTCCAACGACGGTGCTACCTACTCCTCAATAGTGGGATAGCACTGTCTAAAGGACATTTGCACAGTTTAATTCCTTTTTGAGTAGGTAGGGGTTCTTAAGTACTTGCTCCTTTTAAAAACAAAACAAAACTTTTCGCACTTACACTCTCTTCAAAAACAAAACTCTTCTCAAAACCCACAAACACAAAGAAAAGCAAACTTTTGAAAACATAGTGAGCAAGTACCTAAGAGCCCGTGGATAACCACAGATAGAAAGGGTGCTAACACCTTCCCTTTCTATAATCTACCTCCCGAACCTGAGAAATATCTCAAAAAGGAATTTTTCTGTGCTTTTGTCCTTTCCTTGTTGGATAAAATAAAAGACGATGGCGACTCTTGCTTACCGCGACATTTTTCAAAAACAAACGCAAACACGAACCAGCATTCCAAAACAGTCAGTTCTCATTCCCACCGATCACATATGGTAATGACATGGGATGGCATGCATCGGATTTCTTGACACAATATATTTTATTTCATAAAACATTTTATTCATTTACATCCCTCGCCTCTCTCTCAGACAATCTCTTTCTTTCTCTTGTCTAACCCTAATCGGAGCAAATCCTAACCAATTCTAAGTGGCGGTGCCGATCTCACCCAACAACAACATACAACCCAACAATAGTCCCAAACCCCACACCTACAGAAAAACCCAACAAGAATGAGATCTAGAGCTAAATGTTTACCTCTTCTGCGCGTGAATCCATTTTTTGTGCCTTCTTTGTGAATCCTTTTGATCTTTCTTCTTTCACCTTTTGATAATTACAACAACAATGATGAAGATGATGCAACGGTGGCGTGGTGAAGATGAAGGTAGCAACGATAAAACAATTGGATCTAGGGTTTCAGATATTGAAACCCTAGTTCACACGGGTGGTGTATGAAGATCACAATGGCGGGGCCTTCGACCAACCTTCTTTCAATTCTCCTTTCTATAAAAATATTCTCTGTAATAACTTTTTTCTGTCAATTTTCTCCCTCTTTTTGTCTTAGTAATTTTAGGTTTTATAGTGTTTATGACTTAGGAAAGTTTTAGGTGATTTGTCGTTATTTTTCTCGATTGATTAGCATATTAGGGATTTTAGGGATTTTTTATTCTATTCCAATTCTGCTTGATTTTTGGACTGTAAAGATTTAACCCAGTTGTAATTTTGATTACGATTGTATAAAGATTGACACGATCACGATTTTGTATTAATCTGATTTTGTATTTAGTCCCGAATTTGATTTTGTATTAGTTCTAGATAATCAAGATTTGATTTGGCTTTAATGTGACGTTTAATAATTTGATGACTGAAGATCTATTTCTGTTTTTTTTTAAATTTGTACAGTACTCGTTACAAGATTTAAAACATGTGTTATTATTCATGATCTGAACAATGTCTGTTTCTTAGTTTTGGACCATGTATTTTTCTCTAATTTAGACTTAAGCCTTGAAAGGGTTTGGATATGGGCTGAAAAAATGGATCATGCGATGGTATTCTATGTTTTTTATAAATAAAACAAACACCCTTTTTTAAAATAAATATAATGTTTAATTATAATATAATATACTAATAATAATCAATAATTATAACAATAATAACGACAGTACATAATAATAGTATAACAATTAATATTAATGATAATAATTAATTATATTATAAATAATAGTAATTAGTAAAATTGAATAATAATAAAAGTCAGTAATGAACTTCCAATTATTCTGATTAAGAAAGAAAATCGGGCCATCAAGAAAAACTTTGATGGGCCTATTTGATTGATCAACAATGTACCCCCACCCCATTTAACTTAAAATTGTCTTCTGGTCTAATGGGCCTTTAGGATGAATTGATATGGGCCTCTTAAAACATATCCCCTTTAAAAAACGAGCTTCATCAATTTTAGTGGGCCTATCCAATTAATCCATAATCCCCTTGAGTAAACAGCATACCTCTAAATGGGCCGACAACTAACACACCCTTCTTATCAATATTTAAAATGGACTGAAATTCTTACATGGGCCTTTCTGATTTAGAAAGGCCCAAAAATTCTTAATGAGATATAATCTTTAAGATTTGAAATGGGATGGGAGCGAAATAAAACTTTACTAAAAAGTGCAATGGGCTTTTCTGATTTAGAAAGGTCCATTAATTTCTTCATAAGATAAGCACCCCCTTTTTAAATTTTAAACCCCATGAATGTGTGAATAATATATTATAAAGCAAAAAATAATTTTTAGAAATAGAAATAAAATAATAGGAACTAGTAGGAAAAATTTAGGATATGATAACTGCCCATATTTAATTTCCTTTCGATTGAGTAGTGCGAGAATGCGCAGGTCTCACACGGTTTGATCATAAGTTTATTAAATATTAGAAGACCCCAAAATTTGTCCGAAAGATTATAAGGATATGATGTACAATGTTCCCGTGGGAAATGAAGAGTATGCATAGATGATGATGTATCACCTTACCAGCATTTGAATCAAAGTTTTGATTTAACTTCGATACGACGATGCAGATAACTCGTCAGTATCTAAGAGATTGTAAATTCTTTTAGAAAAATATAAGTTTTGAAAAAGTTGACTTACTAATGCTTGGAGACTAATATAGTAAGTTTTGGTTTGATTTTATTTTGTATATTCATCACAATCTAGGGGATGAATAACATAGAGCTTGATAATACATTTTCGAAAAATGAATTATGTTGCCCAGAAAGATAACTTATTGGTGCTTCGAGACTAACGCAATGAGCCAAAGATTTTTTGTATACCTACCACATCCTAGAGGATAGATAATACGAGCTCGAAACTAGATATTTGGAACTTAGAAAGACAATGTCAGTTGTGTTAGCCCTCAACTAAGACTCGATAACAAATGAAATATGTTAGGTTTGTAGTGATGAACCCCAAAATTCCCTGATGATGTCGGTTGTGTCGTCCTCAACCAAGACTATCAACAGGAAGAAGTAAACCCCAAATTCATCGAAGATGTTGATTGTGTCATCCTCAATCATGACTATCAACATGAAGAAAATAAACCCCCAAATTCATCGATGATTTCAGTTGTGTCGTCCTCAACCATGACTATCAACACGAAGAAAATAAACCCCAAAATTCATTGATGATGTAGGTTATGTCGTACTCAACCATGGCTATCAACATGAAGAAAATAAACCCCAAATTTCATTGATGATGTCGGTTGTGTCGTTCTCAACCATGACAATCAACATGAAGAAAATAAACCCCAAAGTTCATCTATGATGTCAGTTGTGTCGTCCTCAACCATGACTATCAACATGAAGAAAGTAAACCCCAAAATTCAATATGATCTCGGTTGTGTCGTCCTCAACTATGACTATCAACATGAAGAAAATAAACCCCAAATTCAAGATGATGTTGGTTGTGTCATACTCAACCATGACTATCAACATGAAGAAAATAAGCCCTAAATTCAAGATGATGTCGGTTGTGTCATCCTCAACCATGACTATCAACATGAAGAAAATAAATCCAAAATCACTTAAAGTTTGAACTATTTAGTTCACCCAGATATGCTTGCTAATGACGGTCCCCAAGAAAATTCATATATTAACCAAAGTAGTTTCGCAAAATTCCATGCATGATGCATATGCATAATGCATTAAGTTGATGTGTTATCCAAGTGTGATATATTCCCTAAATGTTTTAAATGCTCATGTATCCAAAATACTTATGTGTGTATATGCCCCAAATATCTACGTATGTACCAAATGTGTATATGCCCTAAGTGTTTTGTATGTGTATGTCCCAAGTATCTTACAAATGTTTTCGATAATTCTCCTTTGTTAAACCGTCAGGTTCTTGTAGTCACCAACTTCCCAATGTTGTTTGTTTATAGTTATTGTATCTCTAAGTTGATTTGAATTTTTATAAAGCATGGTGAATGGTTTCAATGTGTCAATTGCATTACAGGCGCAGGCGTAGGCATCGACATAGACGTGGATTTTCTTTTGACGTTTTTTCTAACCAAAGTTCTTTTTGATGCTTTTATCAAATACTTTTATTTGTATGTTAATTCCCCAAAAATAATTTCAAACAACATTCACAAAAAAAAAATCGTAGTATTTTGCAAACAAGTCTGAAAAGAAAAAACGCAATTGAAAGATTTGAAAAAGTTCAATGTTTTATTGAAAGATATGCCTCTGAATAGGCGAGCGTGCAAGATGCAATTCCTAGAAAGAGGTAATTACAGAAAGTTTAAAAAAATTGTAAATGGCAATGGAAATGATAATTGCTACTGCTGTTTCCCCAATGTCCTTTTGATAGCTCTAATCTCCTTTGCTTCCGAATCAAATGATTTGGACTCGTCTCTCTCCTTCGTGGTCGTGGTCGGGGTTTGTAGATTGCAATATTTTGTTCTATATTTCTTTGAATAAGATCCCTAATTTTTTCCTGGACCACCCATTCGGGTTTTCAATCCATCGGGATACATTTTTTTTATTTGTGTATGTCCCTAATTTTTTCCTGGATCTCCCTTTAGGGTTTTCAGTCTACCGGGACGCTCCTTTTTGCCTAATTCGTCCATTTAGGGTTCTAACTTAGCGAGCTTTCTTATACATAGTATTTTTGACCGCGTCAAAATTTTCTGGATGTGGGATTTCTTCCCCATCCATTATTGTGAGGATGAGACCACTACCGAAGAATGTTGTTTTTACCATATATGGACCTTCGTAGTTGGGTGTCCATTTACCACATGAATCGAGGCGAGGTAGAAGAATCTTCTTGAGCACCAAATCCCCTTCTTTGAGTACTCGAGTGCGGACTTTCTTATCGAAGGCTTTCTTCATCCGCTTCTGATATAATTGACCGTGGCACAAAGCTGTCAAGCGTTTCTCTTCAAAGAGGTTGAGCTGATCAAGACGCATCTGAACCCACTCCACTTCTTCAAGCTTTGTTCCCATTAGAACTCTAAGTGATGTAATCTCTATTTGAACTAGGAGTACTGCCTCCATACCATATACTAGAGAGAAAGGAGTTGCACCTATTGATGTGCGCACTGAAGTATGATAGCCATATAGAGAAATGGGAAGCATTTCATGCCAATCCTTGTATGTCTTCACCATTTTCTGAATGATTTTCTTGATGTTTTTATTCCTAGCTTTAACGGCCCCGTTCATATTGGATCAATATGGTGAAGAATTATGATGCTCGATTTTGAAATTATCGCATAA
This sequence comes from Vicia faba, assembly GCA_948472305.1. NCBI lineage: Eukaryota > Viridiplantae > Streptophyta > Magnoliopsida > Fabales > Fabaceae > Vicia > Vicia faba. The sequence continues at coordinate 1,185,415,938 of OX451735.1, read as the reverse complement.
TTCCTTCATCATTTTGTTGTTCATATTAGACCCGTTATCCATAATGATTCTGCTTGGAACCCCATATCTACATATAATATTTTCGTTGGATACTTTCGGTTCGATCATGCCTATCATATTAATTCCCCTCATCAAAAACAACCAATGAGAGATCATGACATTCAGAGGAGTAGGTGGCACATTCATTTTGTTGGCATGGATTTGGCACTTGTGACATGTTTTTGTATAATGATTACAATCGGCTTCCATCGTTAACCAATAATAACCCGCTTGCAGGATTTTTCTAGCCATGGTATGCCCATTTGTATGAGTTCCAAAAGTGCCTTCGTGGATTTCTCTCATGAGAGTATCTGCTTCCTGCTTCTCTACACATCTGAGTAGCACCATATCATAGTTTCTTTTGTATAACACATCACCACTCAGAAAGAATTTTGAAGCTAGCTTTTGTAAAGTTTGCTTGTCAATGATAGAGGCATTTTCTAGATATTCTTGCTTTTTAAGGCACCTTTGATGTCATAGAACCAAGGCTTGTTATTCGGTCCCTCTTCAATAGCAAAGCAGTGTGCAGGTTCTTCAAAATTTCTGATTGTAATACACGGTTCATGGTTTGGCCAAGTTACCTTGAACATGGCTGATAGAGTTGCCAAGGCGTCCGCCATCTAATTTTATTCTCGTGGGATATGACTAAAAGTGATCTCTGTGAATTCCATAGATAGCTTTAAAACATGATCCCGATATGGAATCAATTTGGGATGTTTAGTATCCCATTCACCATTGACTTGGTATATGACTAGCGTGGAGTCTCCAAATACTTCGAGATGTCTGATTTCTAAACCCAGGATACAAGCTTTGTATTCAGCGATATTGTTAGTGAAGTCAAATCATAACCTTGAAGTATAAGGTTTGTGATAATTCTTTGGAGAAGTTAAAACAGCCCCAATGCCAAGCCCCAATGCATTTGAGGCTCCGTCAAACATAATTGTCCAACATGCCCCAGGTTCAGGTCCTTCGTTGGGCCCTAGTATTTTGTAGCCATCTATAACCATGACATCTTCGTCTGGAAAGTCAAACTTCATTGGTTGATATTCTGGTAATGGATGATGAGCTAGGTGGTCATCCAGTGCACTACCTTTGATGGCCTTTTGAGTAACATATTGGATGTCATATTCTGATAGTAACATCTGCCATCGGGCAACACTTCCTATAAGAGCCGGTTTTTCGAACACATACTTTAAAGGATCCATTCTTGCTATTAAACACATGGTATGAGTTAACATATGTTGCCTCAATATTTTAGTAGCCTAAGCCAATGCACAATAACATTTTTCATGAGAAGTGAGTACCTGGTTTCGCAGTCAGTGAATTTCTTGCTGAGGTAGTAGATTACATGTTCTTTTCTACCCGTTTCGCCGTGTTGTCCCAATATACACCCCATTGATCCTTCAAGTACTGTTAGATACATGATGAGTGGTCTTCCAGGGACTGGTGGCATTAAGATCGGTGGCTCTTGTAAATATTGCTTTATTTTCTCGAAGGTTGTTTGCCAATCATCGTTCCATACCACTGTCTGATCTTTTCACAGTAATTTGAATATAGGCTCATATGTAGCAGTTAGGTGTGATATGAACCTTGAAATGTAGTTCAATAGTCCTAAGAAAACACGAACCTCTTTCTATGTCCTCGGAGTTGGCATTTCTTGTATGGCATTTACCTTGTTGGGGTCCACTTCAATACCACGCTGACTTACAATGAAACCCAGTAATTTGCCTGATCTGACACCAAATATACATTTGTTTGTATTCAACCTTAGTTTGAACCTTCGCAGACGATCAAATAACTTTTGTAAATGTATAATGTGATACTCCTTCGTATGGGATTTGGAAATCATATCATCTACGTACACTTTAACCTCTTTGTGAATCATATCATGGAATAGTCTGACCATAGCCCATTTATAGGTTTCCCCTGCGTTCTTCAAACCGAATGGGATTACTTTGCAACAGAAAGCTCCCCAAGGTGTAATAAAAGTAGTCTTTTCCATATCGTCAGGTGTCATTTTGATTTGATTGTATCCTGAGATGCCATCCATGAACAAGAATACCGAAGCTTGAGCTGTATTGTCCACTAAAACGTCTATATGAGGTAACGGGAAATCTTATTTGAGACTTGCTTTGTTCAAATCCCGATAATCCACACACATGCTCAGTTTACCATCCTTCTTGGATACTGGAACGATGTTAGCTATCCAATGTGGATAATCTACCACCTCTAAGAACCCATCATCAAATTGTTTAAGGACCTCTTCTCAAATTTGGTCGGACATATCTGGACGAGTTCTCTCGAGCTTCTTCCTAATCGGAGAGAAACCTTCTTTGAGAGGTAATTTGTGCACCACAATGTCTGTATCCAATCCTAGCATATCTCTGTAAGACCAGGAAAATATATCCACATACTCATGTAACAACTTGATCAGTCTTTCTTTGATGCTTTTCTCCAACGTTTCCTCTAGCTTGATCTCTTTTGGATCTTACTTTGTGCCAACGTTAATGGTCTCAATGGGTTCCTGATATGGTTGTATACTATCAGCTTTTCACTCTATTTCCCTCGCTAATTCTTTGGAAAGTTCAAGATCTTCATTATCTTCTTCTTTAGCTTGGTTGATGGGTGCATCAAAATTATACCGGATAGCAGCAGTAACATTATCAGTGATTTTGGGCATGGATCTGCATATTTATCATGTTTTGGTGCAACTTTTAACATGTGAATTTGGAAAGTGCATATGAAGAAATTATCGCCATTTTTAAGTGTAAGAGATGAATGCAAGAGAAAAACAGGGATCTTAATTGAATTCGAAATATAATTTTTATTAATCGTGAATACTGTCTGAAATAAAATGGGGACCCTTAAAAGCAACCCTTATGCCCCGTGCTTGACATAGGTTCTTTCAAAAACAAGAAAATTACTTTGGAAAGAAAAAAATCTCTGGAATCTCCATGGTTGTCCAATCTTGAGTTCTTCGCCCGGGGCACATTCGTGGATGAAATCAGACGCTCTTTTGATGTTGTCTTTGTTAGATATCACCGCCACCTGTCTGCCATGCTCTACTCCTTGGTTGACGAAGGTTTCCTGGATTGGAGGAAACCGTGCTTTGCCCTTTAGAGCAGCCTTTGATAATTCATAACCCAAACCAAAATGATTCTTCTTCCTAGGTATTTCTGGGAGATTTCCCCAAACCTTTGAGGCACCACTTTCCACTGCTGTCTGTAAATCTCTCCACGAAGTCAGTGTAGGTTTCTTTATTTTTTCCACCAGTAAGGTTACCATTGAGGCAACCTCTAAAAATTGAAATGGTGTGGCTACACAATCTTCATCAGCACTAATATACTTGTAGGATTCTATACGACTTACAAATATATCCTCTTCATTATCAATTATGACCAATCTCCCTTCAATGAAGAACTTCAGTTTTTGGGGTAAAAAATAAGTGACTATCCCCTTCTTCATAAATCTAAGGTCGCCCGAGTAAACATGTATACGTTGGTTCTATATCCAGACTTGGAAAGTGATGTAGAACATATGTGGGCTGATCTTGTCAGGAAGGTCCACTTCTCCAAACATTGTACTTTGAGAACCATCGAAAGCTTTAACTATCGTGGAACTTGGTCTTATCACAACACCATCTAGCGTCAACTTCATCAAACTAGATTTTGGTAACACGTTGAGGGAGGAAACAGTATTAGTGAGTACCCTAGATAGGCTTGTAGTACCTATCTGAATATATATGTGCAATGCTTTGTTGTAAGCTAGGCTTTATGGAGGTAACTCACTGTCATTAAAACCCATATATGATCCCGATGTTAGATTTTCTACAACATTATCAAATTGATTCACAGTAGATTCCTATACGACATGAGCGGAACTTAGAACCTTCATTAACAAATCTCGATATGCTTCTGAATTAATGAGCAATGAGAGTATATAAATTTTTTCTAGGGTTTGGTGAAGCTGATCCACCACCCTATAATCACTCCTCTTTATTATCTTCAGAAATTCATCTGCCTCTTTATCAGTGAAGTTTTTGCTCGGAGGCTCTTGTTTTTTACTTACTTCCACCACTACTTTCCCCTTATCTTTCTCTAACGTAACATTTCTATTTTTAACCATATAATCATTCTCATTTTGTGGTTCAGATCCAAATACTCTACCGCTGTGGGTCATGCCCCCTGTCCCTGCTATATTTGAGATTGCAGTTCATTGACTTGACGATGGCTCATATTCTTGTTTTAAGCCATTGATGTATACGGTCAGCTTGTAACTCCATGGTACTGCTTTGTCACTTTCGTAGGGGGTAGGTGTTGTACCCCAAAATTTTCCCTTCCATTTTTCTTCAAGACATTCTCATGAGATCCTCATTTGCTCAAGGTGGCTCAAGAATTGATCAGACAAATTCTCATCCTAAGCAATGGGTCCACAACTAGGGTTTGATATTTCTAAAGGAAGATTGAGTTTTCAAGGTCTCAAGTGGTTTTCATGGTTCTCCATAGGTCTTCAAGAATGCTCATGTCAAGTTTCAAGCCTTGCATCACAAGTTTGCCCAATCAATTATCCAGATGATGGAAAATCAACTGTATTGGGTAAAATGTCAACTATGGTCAACATACAGTCAAACTTCAATATTTTTGGTCAACATCCACATTTTTAATTCATATCCATCATTTGATCAAAGGTTGATCATGATTCCTCAAGAAAAGCCCTCAAATCATCAAAAGTCAAAAGTTGCCAAATTAGGGTTTCCTTAGGAGAAGTCAACAGAACTTTGATCAAGCATAAATTTCATATTCTTCACCATCTTTTACCCAATAAAATCTCATTTTGAAGGAAATTCAATTATCTACAACTTTGTATCTCTATGATCAAGTCCAAAAAATGCATCATTTGAGAGATATAAGCCAATACATTATAGGTCATTTCAAAAGTCAACAAAAAGACACTTTTTATCAAGGCAACTTACATCAAGATAAAGTATTCAAAAGCAAAAAAGATCAACATAGATGTTATAGAGAACATCTTAAGATTTCCAAAGAGTCCAAGATCACATTCAAAAGATGAAAATTGAGTGATTTATGGCCATTACAAGTTGGGAAATTTTGAGCAAATGCATGAAGACCAAATTGAGAAAGCTTGATATTTTGGACTACTGGGCATGGTTTTAAGTTCCAAACGTGTGTTATACTCTTCATTCACCTCAGAAATCATTCATACACCCTTTGGACTTTTTTATTTTAATTATTTTTTATTTAATTCATTAATAATACAAAATAAACAAGATAAAAGTCATATATTATTAAAAAAGGTCCAAGCCCATCATTTGGTTGTCCTAATTTTCCCTATATATTCAGACATCAAGAGGGAACAAAGGACACAAATCCTTGCCTCTCAAACTTGTCCAAATTTCTAAATATTTTTCAAGAACCCTAAAATTCTCAAACTCTATTTTCAAACCCCTCTCACTGCAAAACAACTATATCATTCACTCCTAGCCACCATACAGAGTAAGGCTGGATCAATGTTGATGTTCAAAACCTCACGAAAATAGCATAATTGCATCTCCGATTTCATAAATTTTGTTTATTTCATATTGTAATTTTGGTTTTGTTTTATGCCATACTAATGTTACTAATGCACTCCTGAGATGTCTCTGAACAGGTTTGGATCATTATCATGATCCCATGCAATCAGAACCATATGGTACCATGTTTGCTCTGATCGGTACCATTTACGTTATAGCATCCAAACCATGGAATTTTATATCAAAATAACATTGCCATTGGATTCACAACCCTTGATTTAGGGGGGGGGGGGGGGTAGGATGTTTTTGATTACTAACCTTGTTTATTTTGTAGATTGATTAAAAGAGAGTCGTCAGAGAAGATTACCGGAGCTAGAGCTCTGGCGCTTCTCCGGTCAATATATTTGGTTATATAATATATATTAATTCTTTCATTTATATTAATGGATGTATCACCACCCCAGTGGTTAAAACACGCGCGTTAAGTCATTCCTCCACCAGGTCACGGGTTTGATCCCCGGTGTAACACGGTGGGAGAACTGACTTGGGTGTTTTGCGTTTGATTGCAATTATGCGGATAGCAAGAGTCGCCATCGACTTTTATTTTATCCAATGAGGAAAGTCTGAAAAGAACAGGGAAGACCTTTAGAGATGTTTTCTTGAGTTCGAGGGGTAGATTATGAAAAGAGAAGGTATTAGCACCCTTTTCATCCATGGTTTTCCATGGGCTCTTAGTTGCTTGCTAGATCACTTGCTTTGTTTGAAAATATGCTTTGTGTTGTGGGTTTGAAAATATTTTGAAAATATTTTGAAAATGTCTTTGTAATGGTTCTCGTTTCTATAAGAACGCGTACAAAGTATTGTTTCGAAAAATAGTTCAAAGAAGTGTTTGTGTAGTGTGTTTTTGAAAAGATGTTTTTGTAATGGTTCTCGTCTCTATAAGAATGTATACAAAGTGTTTTGTCTTTTGGAAATGTTTCAAGATGAAAGTGTTGGTGTAAAAAATGTTTTTGTTGTGAGCAAGCGAGCAACTAGGAGCGAATCTACCTACTCGAAAGGTCTTAGATGTTCTTTTCCTCCTCCTTTAGATGTTGCTATCTTACCATTGATTTGGTAAGAAGCCCCATCATTGGATATGAAGGGATGGGCGCGGGACATTTGTACAGTCATAGAAGGCAACTTGTGAGACGCTTTAGCAATTTTTCGCAAGGGACTAGATCGTTTTATCAAAGGCAACATCGAGGGACTACGATCTTTTTTACCGAAGGGTCTTTGCTAAAGCGTCCCATATTCGAGGGACATGACTGTGCTTCCGAGGCAACGAGCGAGGTTACCCTAGAGGTTAGCGTGTGCAAAGTGTTTTAATTCAAGTTATTTTGTCTTTGATTAGGGCTATCTAGTGATTGATTTTGAATCTTGCCATGCACGCCTAATTACCAGACAGTAGAAGGAAAACAGTAAATTGCAGAAATTGAAATTCTACGTTATTACAGAGTTTTCAAGAATGGGGATACAAATTCACAAATGGGGATGAGTCGAATGCGATTAAAATTCCAAATAGGCAATTAATACAACCAAATCGAATCGAACAATTAATTAAAATTGTAACAGTCTATGAAATAAAATTAATTGACAAAGTATAGAAATTCTTGGTATTTTTGTTTGAAAAAGAGTTTTAAAAAAAATCCATTCTATTAATTAGATAAAGAATTAAATCAAATGCATGTATTTTTTTGTCTTTTAGGGCTTTTGTTTTTTAGAAATTAAATGAACAAATTAAAGTTTAAGCACAAAATAATTAATAAAATTATTTACAAAGTCCTAAACTAAATTAGAACTAAGCTAAATTGTGAAAATTAATTAACAAAAATTATGATTTGTTAAATTAATAAAATCAAAACTAAGTATAAAATCAAAACAAGGAAAAAAATGGAATGAGGTGTTGAAGTGAAAAATGGGGGTGATGCTGACTGGGCTTTAAAAATAAGGGCATAAGGCCCCATGATTTTTTTTGTTTAAAACAGAAAGTAAAAAAAAAGTGGATAAGCTTCTTGGGCTGTTACTGGATCGGGTTAGAGGCCCAAGGGAGGAATGTGCAAGGGGTTTGAAACAAATGAACCCTAATTATTTGGGAATGGCTGCGGCTGGCTTCATCTCCTTCTCGGTTTGATAACACTTTCTCTTTGCAAATCTTTTCATCTCTTCTTTCTCACAGCGCCACAAGCCCTAAATCTCTCAATCTCAACTCTGTCTCATCTTCCCCCTATTCTAATCTCAGAATCCTCTAATTTCCACTAAATTCAAGCGGTCTAAGAATTAGGGTTTACAAACCCTAAATTGTTAAAACATGAAATTGTGCCAAGGATCAGTTAATCAACTTCCAGACCTCAATGTTATACTAAAATAATGCTAACAAAAAAAAAAAGATATCATGATGTCTACCTCGCGATAGTGGCGGAAGGGATGCGTTTGATGATCACAGTGTCAGGTATGCTTCGCGATCCTTTGATTCTTCTAGCATGTGATCTTTTATTATGGTTCTACGTACTTGCATTGTTGTTATTACGGTGAAGAAGGTTGAACAAGTACTGATGGATATTTGAGTGAGTGGGTTTTATTAATGAAGGTTGATGCGTATTTGAGGGATGTTCAGGTATAGGTTTAGTGTTTGAGCAGAGATTGGTTATGGACTTGAGTCTAGCACAAGCTAAGGGTTTGAGAGGATGAGTGAGGGTTTTGTTAAGTTGTTGTAAAGGTTTTCTTTTTTACAGAGGCTTGTGGCCCTTAAGGAGAGGTTGAGCAAAGTGTTTGTATGGTGGGGATGGTTGTTGAGTAAGAGTATGGAGAAATTGATGATGATTTGAATTAGATTTGAGGAATGTATATATATATTTCTTGCTGTCTCTGTAGGTATCTATCTTTTGCTGGTTTTTTCTGTTAACTGGTCTCTTGGTATCCTTGCTCTGGTTTTGTTTGGATATTGCTGGTTTGGTTTGTATCTTTGCTGGTTTGGTTTGTATCTTTTGTATATTGTTGGTTTTTCTAGTGTGGTTTTTATGCTTTCAAAATGTTCTCTTGTGTTTTTTTAAAGTAGTGGCTTTATAGTGAGATAAGGGATGGAATTGGAGAGAAACTGTTGAGATTTTGAACATATTTGGAAAGTTGACTTTGATCATTTGAGTAGCAGGTTTTGTATTTTCCTATTTGGTGCAATTGTTTTGCAGGCTTGGCACAGGTTTTGGCATGTATTGGTTTGTGGGGCTGTCTTGACCTTTTCCTACTTTGTGAAGCAGTCTTGTTATTATATTGAAAACAGGGTGAAAAAGTGGGGGGGGGGGGGGGGAATTTGAGGGTTTTGCCAATTTTTGGTATGCTGATTTGCTGCCTTTTGAGTGCAGTTTTCATATTGCTATTTGTGTGTAAATGCTGGGCTACAGGTTTTGATGCAGGTTGTTTGGACATAGCTTTTGGTAGTAAAGTGAAAAGCTGATTTTTGTCTGGTTTTGACTATCTTTATAGCAGGTTTCTAGACTGTTATTTGCTAGGTGATATCTCTTTCATCTTTCCTCTTTCATCTTTCACTGGAATAAAGCAATTTTGCTTATTTTTCTATATTTTCTGAAGGGTTTGTGTAAATTAGGAAAATGATGATACACTTGGTTTGATGAGAAAATTAATTTGCTGCTTTGCCTTGTTCCATTTTGTTTGACTTATTGATGCCTTCTTCTCTCATCTTGGCAGCCTATGCTGCCTTGCTTGCTATGTTTTGCTGTTATCTGCTGTGATATTTGCTGCAATATTGTTGTAAGTTTGCCCTGTTGTTCTATTTGTTGCAGGTTTGTTTGGCAGCTTATGCTGCATCATTGCAGCCTAATGCTGCCTGTTTTGCTGTGTTGCTATTTTGTTTGTAGTTTGACCTTGATTTTTACTGTTGTTTGGGCTGCCTTGGACTTGCTTGCTTTTGCTTGTGGTGCAGCCTGTTCTTGCTTCTATATTTACAGCAACCTGCCTTTGTTTTGTTTGCTTGCGTTGCTTGCTGCCTGCTGCTATATTGTTGTTGTTTGGGAAGCCTTGGACTTGCATATTTGCTTTGACAGTGTTGGGCTTGCATATTTGCTTTTCCTTCTTGTGAACCAAGGTCCAAACCTTGTGATTTGCAAAATAGGAGAAGATGGACTATGATTAAAACAAGCAACCTTTAAATCCGATTCCACATACAAACCCTAATGATGAGTATTCAAACTTGTTTTAGCAATTAATTCTTGAATTTTCACATGCTTGCTAACTTCCTTTTTTCTTATTTCATGAACACGAGAATTGGACAACGAACGTGAAGTTGAGAGATGAAAAGGCCATGGCTAGCATAAAGTGTGGACGAGTTTCTTGAAGAGGAAGCAACAGAAAATTGAAGAAGAAACATTTAATTCTTTTTTTTGCTTTGAAAACAAAAACTGTAACTTGTCCCAAAAATGTAATGAACAGATAACTTGAGTGAATTTTATGAATTAGGAATTTATCGTATGGAAATCATTCTTGAATCTTGATGAAAATGAAATTCCTTACTTGCATGATTTGAACATGTATCTTGCTTCGTAACTTGAACTTCAAGCAATCACTAATGACTTTTGTAACTTGTATTTCAAGTAAACCAATACACCTTGTACTCCAATCAAATTCTTAAACAAAATAAATGTTTAAGAATTCGATTCCACTTGGTTAACTCGAACCCAAAACCATGGTCATTTAAATGAAAATCTTAATCTTCAAATCATGTCCGAATCAAACTTGCATTCAAAATGAACTCGCACGCCATGCTTGATTAAAATGAAAATTGATTTCTAAAACAAACATGCTTTAAGAACATTCATCAATCTTGTAAAATTAACAAACTTCAACATGAGAATCAATAGTCCTGAAGAAAACAAATTGTGGTTAAGAATATTCGAAATCAAACAAATGACTTGCGACGATTCGATAACTTTCAAAGTCTTCCAAACATGATTTTCTTTCAATTTCTGAAGATAAACTCGTGAGCGACATCACTTATGACCATATGCGGATATAATTATCGCAAGATCTTGTAATTTTAGGAAATCACAATTTTTAGAAACCAGGCGATAATTACTTAAGATTAGGTCAAAAATCCATGGAGTGACTTCTAACGTATTAAAATTTTGGTGATCTTCTACATGTAATCAGCTCTTGATTTGTGAAGAGAAATATGAGATGACATCGAGGAAAGTCATACGCAAGAAGAACCGCTCAAAAATATCGAATAATGAAGAAGTTACAATCGCTTGAACTTGGTCTCGCAAAAGGTCAACTTTTGGGTTAATGGAGTCATTTTCAGTCGTCTGAACCATTGAGTGAGCAAACTTGTAACGCGAGGTTCGAAACTCGGCATGAACATCCTTGAGGAGACATGAATATATATGAAGACCATTTGAAACCTTGAAGAAACAATTTCCTTTGAGAAACGCCAAACCCTAATTGTTGGCTTACTGCCTAGGATGAGAATCTGTCTGATCAACTTCTGAGCCAAATTGAGTATTCGAGAAGACTAGGATAGTATCTTGAATAAAAATGGGAGGGAAAATTTTGGGGTACAACAACTGCCCCTGTTCAATCTTCTTAAACTTGAAAAGTGAGATTGGCATGTTTATCGTTCGTAGCTTGAAAGCAGAAGATGATTGAACACTAGAGTGCCCAGAAATTTGCACTCGGTGATGTGTTGGTTGGTTGTGTAGGGAATGGGCTTAAAGATTCCATTTAGAGAAATGATGGAGAGTTGTCGGAGATGGGCTTATAGATGCCATCCAAAGGTGATTATTGACAGAAATTAGATTAAGTCTGAACTTGACTTCAACTTGGAAAATAAATCAGAGTAAATTTTTGGAGCGATTTATCTGAAATTAGCAGAAGTCTTGAGTGTTGTTTGACTGGAAAGAATCAGAATAAATCATGGAGCGACTTATCTGAATTAGAGAAGGTGTCTACTAGGAAAGAATCAGAATAAATTGTTGAGGGATTTAAAATGAACCAACAGGGGTCTGGAGAAGAATCAGAATAAATTGTTGAGGGATTTAAACTGAACCAACAGGGGTCTGGAGAAGAATCAGAATAAATCGTTGAGGGATTTAAAGTGAACCAAAGAAAGTGACTGAGGGAAAGAATCAGAATAAACCGTTGAGAGATTTAAACTGAACCGACAGGGGTCTGGAAAATAATTAGAATAAATCATTGAGGGATTTAAATTGAACCAAAGAAAATGTCTTGGAATATCTTCAACTGGAATAGAAATCAGAGAGATCTTAGTGTCGATCTGACTGTACCAGAGAAGGTCTTGGATTAACTTCAATTTATGATGGGCCTGTGTAAGGCTGCTTCATGATGAGTCCATGTAAAACTGCATCTGGAATTGTCTGAGAAAAAACCTGGGTAGGATTACTTCATGATGAGTCCATGTTAAACTTCATCTAGAAATGAGAGGAACCTGTGCAGGGTTGCTTAATAATGAGTCAGTGTAAAACTGCATCTGGAATTGTCTGAGAAGGAACCTGGGTAAGATTACTTCATGATGAGTCAGTGTTAATCTTCATCTAGAAATGAGAGGAACCTATGTAGGGTTTCTTGATGACGAGTCTGTTTTAAACTTCATTTGGAAATGAGAGGAACCCGTGTAGGGTTGCTTGATGATGAGTCCATGTTAAACTTCATATGGAAATGAGTGGAACCTGTGTAGGGTTGCTTGATGATGAGTTCGTGGGTAACTTCATCTGGAAATGAGAGGAACCTGTGTAGGGTCTCTTGATGATGAGTCCGTGTTAAACTGCATATGTGTAGAGAATGAACCTGTGTAGGGTTGCTTGATGATGAGTCAGTGTAAAACTTCATCTGGAAATGAGAGGAACCTGTGTAGGGTTGCTTGATGATGAGTCCGTGTTAAACTGCCTCTGTGTAGAGAAGGAACCTATGTAGGGTTGCTTCAATTGTTCGTATAGATAAAGGCCCTGACTTGTTACAGGTATTAATCTGGAACTTGAAAATGATTGATGGTAACCATCTGTTGATTGACCTTTTCCTGCAAAGATAAAATATTAACTGTATGCAATGTCATGATGCATAAAACGCATGGTGCAATGATGTTCTCAAAATAAATGATATTGTGTCGTATGCACCTGTTATGTATTCAAACAAGATGTATGAAATGTGAAATGTTAATGAATGTATTATTTGTTTGGGAAAATAAATCCTTGACAAATGCTGGGGAATCATTAAATCTCGGACTGCCGTGTGTCTTCGAACTTTGCTTAGAATGTTTCCACTGGGGATTCCTGTTTTTTCATTTGAGGAGAATTCCACTGGGGAATATTGAAAACTCTATGGAGAGTGTTGATTCTTCTTGGGGAAAAGAGTTCAGGAGTTTTGGTTGTCCGTTGCTCTACTGGAGAGTCGAAGTTAAACTGATATTTGGTCGGGTCCAGGCTTCACAGTAACTTGTTGAGAATTGTAGAGTAGTCTACTGGGGAAGAGGAGTTGTGGTCCTTTGATTTTTAGTAGTCAGAGAGGAAAACTCAATCTGGGGAATCTGTAGCTTGTTGGGGAAATAAACCCTATTGTCGGTCTGTTGGAGAGGAGTCTTCTTCATTGGGGAAAAACCTCGAGGATTCTTGAGATCGACTTGGCTGGTGAGAAGTTTTCAGAGATTGAAACTCTGGCTGGGAGTCATCCCATGAAGAGGATCTTGGGGAGATTTCTCATTGCCCCTAGTGGAAAATGTTGTAGTAATTCCAGAAAATGTTTACTTGGTCGCACATGACCCTTTATATGGGAACCTGTTTGCCCCCAGAGTTAAATTGGTGCACCTGGACGCTTGAGATTTTGATCACATTTTCGGTAGCCCTGAACTTCCTAGAGATATTTTCTAAGACTGTTGTGGAAGAAATTGAAGACCTGATACTGACACCATATGATACTACTGGAAGAGATGAAAAAAAATTGTGGTGTCCAAGATCTTTGTTCAAGTCTCAGAATTTTCGAAGAACTGTCACGGGCGGATTTGAAGACATGATACTGACACCATACGATACCATTGGTACAGACAAGTAATTTTTGATGGTACTGAAGGTCTTCAAAGTGGATTTTATTCAAACCCATGATCAACGTAACATTTCCCCTTGAGTGATACATACAGATATTTGCCCCTGGTTATTCAACAATTCTTTGAGAGATTCTTTGAATCTCGACTCGACTGCCCCAGATGTGTTGGACAAAGGTCATGCCATGCCCCTTGATTATGAGAGATTTGTCATTGAAAGTGTCATCCTACTTGAATTGATTTTGTTCACCGAGAGAGCTTTCGTTCATTGGATATTCGTTGTGCAAATTTCTCTACTGTCAAACAAATACCCATGTGCAAACAACAATATTCAAATAATGCAAAGTTTATGCTTGTCTTGAAGTTTTGAAAATGCGTTTTAGCAAGTAAAGAAATTTAGTAAGAAAAATTCAAACTCGGGATTTAGAGTAAAGCCTTACAGGAGTCAGGATACCTTTAGTAACAATATGCTTTCGAACTAACCCATGCTTCAATTAGGACTTTTGAAGGGTTGTAACGTGGCTTGGTTCACGGTTTAAGAAACAAAGGATAAAGGCTCAAAGTGTATTTGTACCCACTCTCTCTTCATGATGTTCTTTAGTCCTAAACTCAGTTAGTTGTGCGTTTGAACTCCAATTGAGTTTGGAATGACGTGTTGGTGATGGCTTAAACAAGTTAAGTTTTTTGAAAGGCAGCCATTTTTACAACATTTTTCATGTTGTTGAGGATTTGTAGTGACCTCTTTCTTTTGATTTGTTATCCCTAATTTTTTTGACTATTCTTACGGTCAACGGGATGCCCTAGTTTTTCTTAAGTCTCCTTTGTAGGTTATGACTTAGTGGGATTTTCTCTTGAGAGCTAATGTCTGCCTATTTGGTAGGGAACCATCACTGTCTTTTTATTCCAAAGGAATATTTTTGATGTGACTCGTTGTATTACGAGATGAGAGTTTGTGATTGAACGCACATTTAAATTGACTGAGAAACTACCCCGCCCCAGGTTTTGATTGAGGGTTTCAATTGGTGTAAAAAGGAAACTTCTACTTCTTTGGCTCGAAGGGGTTGACTAGGGATTATCTTCCTTGTAACTCCAGTGTTTTAGATTTGAAAAAACGCCTGTACATCATTAGCAAGGTCTGTTTAAAAGCATACTGTATGAGATGAAGGCATTGTTTTCGTCATCCTCCCTCTAAAGGCTTGTAACTTTTAGCAAGAGTTGAATTTTATAAAGAGAGTAAAAAGCATAGTTTAAATATAGTGAAAACGAATGGATGAATTCAAGACAATCATATGCAATGCATTAATGAAACAAAGTTTGACATTAATAGATAAATTTTTGAACAACAAAAGAGATTACAATTGAAAATTCAAAATGAACAAGACGCTCTCAATGATTCGGCGTAGGAGCAGTGATCACGTTCGGAGTCTCCGGAGGGTCAAACTCAATTTCCTTGGCGTCAACCAAATTCTAAATCTTGTACTTCAACGCCCAATAATCGTTAGTATCATGTCTGAAACTGCCGGAATGATAAGCACACATTGCATTAGGATTGTAGTTAGGAGAAGAAGTTTTTGGGTTCGAATGAGGTCCTATCAACATAATCAGATTCATCCTCAACAAGTGTTGTAGGGCTTGAGACAGCGGCATGTTGATGTTGGTAAACTGTCTTTTGGGCTTGTCTGGTCTTTGTTGATTTCCCCTTTGCTGTTGCTGGTGCGACGCATAACCAGAGATCAGAACTGCCCCCACAGGTTGGTCATGATGACTCTTTTGACCATATACATCATTGGACTCTTTCTTCCCATTGTATGGCTTTTTTTGATCATCTGAGGGTGTTGCTCCTTGGATCTTTCCGCTTTTGATGCCAGCCTCGACCCTTTTGCCAGTCAGTATTAGCTCGGTGAACCCGGCCGAGGAGCTTCAAATTAGGTGTTTGAAGAAAGGTCCTGTCAAAGTTCCCATGAAGATATCAATCATCTCCCTATCAATTAAAGAGGGCTGCACTCTACCATCCAGATCTCTCTACCTTTGGGCATATCCTTTGAAACTCTTGTTGGAACCCATGGTCATGTTCTACAATTGCATACGAGTTGGTGTAAGATCAGCGTTGTACTGTTACTGCTTGTAGAAAGAAGCAGCTAACTCCTCCCAGGTGTGGATGTGAGAACTCTCTAATTGATAGAACCAATAAAGTTGAGTCCCTACCAGGCTCTCTTGGAAGAAATGGATCAAAAGCTTTGGATTAGTTGTGTATGGTTGGATCTTGCGGACATAAGACTTTAAGTGCATCTTAGGGAAAGAGACTCCATCGTACAGGGAAAAGATAGGGATTTTGAACTTTGACGGGATGACCACTACATGAACCAATCCCATGTCTCCTAAATCCAAGCCAGGTATCTGTTAAATCTCCATAGCATTGAGGCGATCCTCCAACTGTTTATACTTATCATCAGCGGGAGGATATTGTTCCTAAGAGTAGTCAGCTTCGACTTCATCAATCTCCAGACTGTTGTCTTCTTCATGACTATCCCCCATGTTGGATGGAGTTAGAAGATCTAGAGCCCCCTTGGCTGGCCCTTTAAGTCTTCTTCCCTGGTTCAGGACGCCTACTGACTTCTTGGACTTTTTCTTCTTGTCTTTGAGAAGAATAGTCTTCAGGTCCTCTTGCCCCTTAGCCAAAGCCAGAAACATTAGTTGGAATTGAGCGTTTTGAGCTTGGAGATATTTCACCATTTGTTCCATATCCATCTTACTGAAATAAATAGTAGGAAGATAAGGAGGCCTGTGTCGGAGAAACCTGTCATGATATGATGCATGATATGTGGATGCATGTTTTCAAGGATCTCGCGAGGTAAACACAAGAAAATGTTAGAAGTTGAACTTTGATCAACAGTTTTGATTGGGGAACTTTGTATCGATGGATGTCCTTCCATGAGAATTAAGCTCGCCATGTCGAGTTGGTCCTAGCCCTTGACTCAAGTTGTTATACTTGATCTTTGGCGGCGTTTGGTTAGAGAAAAATAAATCCTCTTGTCCCTTGCTAGACGCCTGGTTCAACGTGACCCTGCATCAAAGACCCTCGAGATCCTTGAAATGGTATTTGAAAATGGTATGGTATGATGTTATGATGTTATGTACAAATATGCAAAGGAGGAAAGTTTATATACAAATGAACATATACACACAAAGCAGATAAGTCCTTAGGTTTAGGCTTGCGTGGAGTTTGTAGGTAAGTACCCTCTTGAAGTTTAGTTGGCTCAACCTGTCCTAGTTAATAGTAACCGGGTTCTAAGGGATCTCAATATCACCGACCTTTCCCACAAACTTCATTCGGTAGGCGATTAACTCTCAGACAAACAAATCTCAGGAGTCAAATCTCAATGAGTGTAGTATCGAGTATCAACCAACTTCGGACTGCACCAAATCCGATCATCTCACTACGTCCTACTGGCCGAGTTGTGCAATTAAAGGTTCCAAGATCAGTTGATGCTTTATGACACCACGCGACGGCCCTGTACTCTCCCTGATTTACTCAAGGGTTACCAGTACCAACCAAAGTGCCACATCAACTTAGCTACTACTTCAACCATGTCGGTATACCCCGCACAGTTCCTCACAGTTTATTGCTACTTACCTAAAAAGGTGCCCCAAATCCGGGTGCAGGATCAAAACAAGCCCAAACAAAACCAAAATGTAAAGCATGCAAGTCAAACAAAGAAAGCAAGTAAATATGATCTAGCCCTAAGGTAACCCCACTTTTAAGTTTCATTTCCTCAGCAGAGTCGCCAGTTCTGTAACGCGGTGGGAGAACTGACTTGGGTGTTTTGCATTTGATCGCAATTGTGCGGATATCAAGAGTAGCCACTGACTTTTCTTTTATCCAATGAGGAAAGGCTGAAAAGAACATGAAAGACCTTTAGAGATGTTTTCTTGAGTTCAGGGGTAGATTATGAAAAGGGAAGGTATTAACACCCTTTTCATCCATGGTTTTCCATGGGCTCTTAGTTGCTTGCTAGGTCACTTGCTTTGTTTGAAAATATGCTTTGTGTTGTGGGTTTGAAAATATTTTGAAAATGTCTTTGTAATGGTTCTCGTTTCTATAAGAACGCGTACAAAGTGTTTTTTCGAAAAATAGTTCAAAGAAGTGTTTGTGTAGTGTGTTTTTGAAAGTGATTTTGAAAAGATGTTTTTGTAATGGTTCTCGTCTCTATAAGAACGTATAAAAAGTGATTTGTCTTTTGAAAATGTTTCAAGATGAAAGTGTTGGTGTAAAAAATGTTTTTGTTGTGAGCAAGCGAGCAACTAGGAGCGAATCTACCTACTCGAAAGGTCTTAGATGTTCTTTTCCTCCTCCTTTAGATGTTGCTATCTTACAATTGATTTGGTAAGAAGCCCCATCGTTGGATGTGAAGGGACAAGCGCGGGACGTTTGTACAGTCATAGAAGGAAACTTGTGAGATGCTTTAGCAATTTTTCGCAAGGGACTAGATCGTTTTACCAAAGGCAACATCGAGGGACTATGATCTTTTTTATCGAAGGGTCTTTGCTAAAGCGTCCCATTTTCGAGGGATATGACTGTGTTTCCGAGGCAACGAGCGAGGTTACCCTAGAGGTGCGCGTGTGCAAAGTGTTTTGATTCAAGTTATTTTGTCTTTGATTAGGGCTATCTAGCGATTAATTTTGAAACTTGCCATGCACGCCTAATTACCAGACAATATAAGAAAAATAGTAAATTGCGGAAATTGAAATTCCACGCTATTACAGAGTTTTCGGGAATGGGGGTACAAATTCACAAATGGGGATGAGTCGAATGCGATTAAAAGTCCAAATAGGCAATCAATACAATCAAATTGAATCGAACAATTAATTAAAATTGTAACAGTCTATGAAATAAAATTAATTGACAAAGTATAGAAATTCTTGGTATTTTTGTTTGAAAAAGAGTTTTAAAAGAAAAATATAAAAATCTATTCTATTAATTAGATAAAGAATTAAATCAAATGCATTTATTTTTTTGTATTTTAGGGCTTTTGTTATTTAGAAATTAAATGAACAAATTAAAGCTTAAGCACAAAATAATTAATAAAATTATTTACAAAGTCCTACACTAAATTATGAAAATTAATTAAAAAAAATTATGATTTTTTAAATTAATAAAATCAAAACTAAGTATAAAATCAAAACAAGGAAAAAAATGGAATAAGGTGTTGAAGTGAAAAATGGGGATGATGCTGATTGGGCTTTAAAAACAAGGGCATAAGGCCCCATGATTTTTTTTAAAAAAGAAAGTAAAAAAAAGTGGATAAGCTTCTTGGGCTGTTACTGGATCGGGTTATAGGCCCAAGGGAGGAATGTGCAAGGGTTTTGAAACAAATGAACCCTAATTATTTAGGAATGGCTGCAACTGGCTTCATCTCCTTCTCAGTTTGCTAACGCTTTCTCTCTGCAATTCTTTTCATCTCTTCTTTCTCACAGCGCCGCAAGCCCTAAATATCTCAATCTCAACTCTGTCTCATCTTCCCAACCCTATTTTAATCTCAAAATCCTCTATTTTCGCCTAAATTCAAGGGGTCGAAGAATTAGGGTTTACGAACCCTAAATTGTTAAAACATGAAATTGCGCCAAGGATCAGTGAATCAACTTCCAGACCTCAATGTTATGCTAAAAGAATGCTAACAAAGAAAAAGATATCATGATGTCTACCTCGCGACAGTGGCGGAAGGGATGCGTTTGATGATCACACAATGTTAGGTATGTTTCACGGTCTTTTGATTCTTCTAGCCTCTGATCTTTTATTATGATTCTACGTACTTGCGTCATGGTTATTATGGTGAAGAAGATTGAACAAGTACTGGTGGAATTTTGAGTGAGTAGGTTTTGTTAATGAATGTTGATGCGTATTTGAGGGATGTTCGGGTATAGGTTTAGTGTTTGAGCAGAGATTGGTTATGGACTTGAGTCTAGCATAGGCTAAGGGTTTGAGAGGATGAGTGAGGGTTTTGTTAAGTTGTTGTAAAGGTTTTCTTTTTTTCAGAGGCTTGTGGCCCTTAACGAGAGGTTGAGCAAAGTGTTTGTATGGTGGGGATGGTTGTTGAGTAAGAGTATGGAGAAATTGATGATGATTTGAATTGGAGTTGAGGGATGTATATAGATTTTTCTTGATGTCTCTGTAGGTATCTATCTTTTGCTAGTTTTTTCTGTTAACTGGTCTCTTGGTATCCTTACTTTGGTTTTGTTTGGATATTGTAGGTTTGGTTTGTATCTTTGCTGGTTTGGTTTGTATCTTTTGTATATTGTTGGTTTTTCTGGTGTGGTTTTTGTGCTTTCAAAATGTTCTCCTTTGTGTTTTTTCGAAGTAATGGCTTTGTAGTGAGATAAGGGATGGAATTGAAGGGAAAATTTTGAGATTTTGAACATATTTGGAAAGTTGACTTTGATCATTTGAGTAGCAGGTTTTGTATTTTCCAATTTGGTGCAACTGTTTTGCAGGCTTTCAACAGGCTTGGCACAGGTTTTGGCATGTATTGGTTTGTGGGGCTGTCTTGACCTTTTCCTGCTTTGTGAATCAGTCTTGTTATTATATTGAAAACAGGGTAAAAAAGTGGGGGAGGGGGGGCGGGGAATTTGAGGTTTTTGCCAATTTGTGGTATGCTGATTTGCTGCCTTTCGAGTGCAGTTTTCATATTGCTATTTATGTGCAAATGTTGGGCTACAGGTTTTGATGCAGGTTGTTTGGACATAACTTTTGGTAGTAAGGTGAAGAGCTGACTTTTGTATGGTTTTGTCTGTCTTTATAGCAGGTTTCTGGACTGTTATTTGCTAGGTGACATCTCTTTCATCTTTCCTCTTTCATCTTTCACTGGAATAAAGCAATTTTGCTTATTTTTCTATATTTTCTGAAGGGTTTGTATAACTTAGGAAAATGATGATACACTTGGTTTGATGAGAAAATTAATTTGCTGCTTTGCCTTGTTCCATTTTGTTTGACTTATTGATGCCTTCTTCTCTCATCTTGGCAGCCTATGCTGCCTTGCTTGCTATGTTTTACTGTTATCTGCTGTGATATTTGCTGCAATATTGTTGTAAGTTTTCCCTATTGTTCTGTTTGTTGCAGGTTTGTTTGGAAGCTTATGCTGTATCATTGCAGCCTAATGCTGCCTGTTTTGTTGTGTTGCTATTTTGTTTGCAGTTTGACCTTGCTGCCTGCTGCTATATTGTTGCTGTTTGGGAAGCCTTGGACTTTCTTGCTTTTGCTTGTTTTACAGCCTGTTCTTGCTGCTATATTTACAGCAGTCTGCCTTTGTTTTGTTTGCTTGCGTTGCTTGCTGCCTGCTGCTATATTGTTGTTGTTTGGGTAGCCTTGGGCTTGCATATTTTCTTTGGCAGCTTTGGGCTTGCATATTTGCTTTTCCTTCTTGTGAACCAAGGCCCAAACCTTGTGATTTGCAAAATAGGAGAAGATGGACTATGATTAAAACAAACAACCTTTAAATCTGATTCCACATACAAACCATAATGATGAGTATTCAAACTTGTTTTAGCAATTAAT
This sequence comes from Vicia faba, assembly GCA_948472305.1. Classification (NCBI taxonomy): domain Eukaryota; kingdom Viridiplantae; phylum Streptophyta; class Magnoliopsida; order Fabales; family Fabaceae; genus Vicia; species Vicia faba. Next base: position 1,185,394,722 of record OX451735.1, on the reverse strand, counting down.
TCTTGAATTTTCACATGCTTGCTAACTTCCTTTTTTCTTATTTCATGAACACGAGAATTGGACGGCGAATGCGAAGTTGAGAGATGAAAAGGCCATGTCTAGCAAAGAGTGTGGACCAGTTTCTTGAAGAGGAAGCAACAAAAAATTGAAGAAGAAACATTTAATTCTTTTTTTTAAGCTTTGTAAACAAAAATTGCAACTTGTCTCAAAAATGTAATGAACACATAACTTGAGTGAATTTTATGAATTAGGAATTTATCGTATGGAAATCATTCTTGAATCTTGATGAAAATGAAATTCCCTACTTGCATGATTTGAATATGTATCTTGCTTCGTAACTTGAACTTCAAGAAATCACTAATGACTTTTGTAACTTGTATTTCAAGTAAACCAATGCATCTTGTACTCCAATCAAATTTCTAAACAAAATAAATGTTTAAGAATTCTATTCCACTTGGTTAACTCGAACCCAAAACCATGGTCATTTAAATGAAAATCTTAATCTTCACATCATGTCCGAATCAAACTTGCATTCAAAATGAACTCGCACGCCATGCTTGATTAAAATGAAAATTGATTTCCAAAACAAACATGTTATAAGAAAATTCATCAATCTTGTAAAATTAACAAACTTCAACGTGAGAATCAATAGTCCTAAGGAAAACAAATTGTCGTTAAGAATATTCGAAATTAAACAAATGACTTGCGACGATTCGATAACTTTCAAAGTCTTCCAAACATAATTTTCTTTCGACCTCTGAAGATAAACTCGTGAGCGACATCACTTATGACCATATGTGGAAATAATCGTCGCAAGATCTTGTAATTTGAGGAAATCACAATTCTTAGAAACCAGGCGACAATTACTTAAGATTAGGTTAAAAATCCATGGAGTGACTTTTAACGCATTCAAATTTTGGTGATCTTCTACACGTAATCAACTCTTGATTTGTGAAGAGAAATTTGAGATGACATCGAGGAGAGTCATACACAAGAAGAACTGCTCAAAAATATCGAATAATGAATAAGTTACAATTGCTTGAACTTGGTCTCGCAAAAGGTCAACTTTTGGGTTAATGGAGTCATTTTCTATCGTCTGAACCATTGACAGAGCAAACTTGTAACGCAAGGTTCGAAACTCGGCATGAACATCCTTGAGGAGACATGAAGATCTATGAAGATCATTTGAAACCTTGAAGAATCAATTTTCTTTGAGAAATGCCAAACCCTAATTGTTGACTTACTGCCTAGGAAGAGAATCTGTCTGATAAACTTCTGAGCCAAATTGAGTATTCCAGAAGACCTAGGATAATATCTTGAATAAAAATGGGAGGGAAAATTTTGGGGTACAACACCCGGTTTTGCAATTTTTTCATATTTCCATCATCTTTGTAGGTTTTATTACAAAACATGTTGGAGGCGCTACCTTGACACCAAGGCGCGCTTGGCCTGGTGGTATGCATGCTGCATGATGTCCTTGAGGGCGTGGGTTCAACCCCTACCCCTACTCATTTGTTTATTTTTTCCAATTCTATGTTTCTCACTCTTTTACAAACCCTTTTTCAAAATCTTTTCTAACAAGACCCTAATTTTTTAGGTTAATTTAATTTTCAGGTTAGTTAATTTTTAGGTTTTAATTAATTTTAGGTCTTAATTAATAAACCCTAATTTAATTCTTTTAGGTTTTCTTTCTCAAATTAAAATCAACCTAGACTTCAGGGTTTGTTTAATTTAATCACTTAATCATTTTTTTCCAATTAAAATCAATTAGGTTTAGGTTAAATTATCAATTATTTTTCATCAAACAATTTTTCCGTTTCTTTTCCTTTTTACTGTTTTGCGTGCTTTATTATTTTCGCATTAGTTTTTTCTATTATGTAATTGCTACAGAATGTAATAGTTTAACTAGGATTTTATTTGCTTTCTATTTCTCCTAGATTTATGGTTTGTACCCTTTTTCTCTGAAGCTTTGTAATAGCGTATGACTTTTAATTTCTGTCTTTACTGCTTTCCTTATAATTGTTTAGTTTAATAAGATTGTATGGTAATATCTAAAACGAAACATAGAAAACCCTAAATCAAAGATAAAATAACTGAATTGAATCACTATTCACATACGCACCTCTAGGGTAACCTCACTTATTGCCTTCCGATAAACATAGTCATGTCCCTCGAACGTGGGGACACGTTAATAAAGTCCCTCTGATACAAAAGATCATAGTCCCTCGATGACCCTTTCGGCGTTGCCTTTGGTAAATGATTTAGTCCCTTAAACGATAATTGCTAAAGCGTCCTTATGAGTTGCCTTCGATGTTTGTACGATGACCAACGTCCGTCCCTTCACATCCAATGATAGAGCTTCCTACTAACTAATGGTAGGGTAGCACTATCTAAGGAGGAGGAAAATAACACGAAAGACTTTTGAGTAGGTAGATAGCTCGTAATCGCTTGCTCACAAAAAAATCTTTTCACACAAATACTTTCCTCTGAAATATTTTCAAAACAACCACTTTGTATGAATTCTCAACTGATACGAGAATCATTACAAAGTTTCCCCACTTAGGCATTTTCAAAATATTTTCAAACACACGAACACAAAGCATTTTCAAACAAAGTAAGCTAGCGATTAAGAGCCCGTAGATAACTACAGATGAAAAGGGTGCTAACACCTTTCCTTTTCATAACCTACCCCCTGAACTCATAAATCTCGAAGGTCTTTCCTATTATTTTCACCCTTTCCTTATTGGATAAAATAAAATTCGGTGGTGAATCTTGCTATCCGCAACATTTGCAATAAAACACAAAAACAAGTCAGTTCTCCCACCGTATTATAGAACTGTTGAGTCTGCCGGGGAAAACTAAAAGTGGGGTTACCTTAGAGTTAGATCACTTTTAAATGCATTCCTTGTTTGATTTGTATGATTTATTTTAAAGGGTTGTTTGGGTTTATTTTCTTCCAAAGATCCTATACCCGGATCTGGGGAACATTTTAGGTAAGTAGCAATAGATCATGGAAATTATACGGTGTATACGAATATGGTTGAGATGATGGCTAAATTAGTGCGACACATTGGTTTTTACTAGAATCCCTCGAGTCAGTCGGGGAGCATACTAGGTTGTCGCGTGGTTTCATAAGCACTAACTGATCTTAGAACCTTAATCGACCCAACTTAGCCATTAGAAGATAGTGAGATAGTCGACTCTGGTGCATTCCTAATTTGGTTGATACTCGATACTACACTCATTGAGATTCGAATCTCGAGTTTTGTTTGGTGGAAAGTCAGTTGCCGTTCTAGACGAAGCTTGTGGGAAATATCAGTAATATTGAGATCCCTAGAGCCCGGTTAATTCTCTAGGATAGGTTGAGCCAACTAAACTTCAAGAGGGTACTTACCTACAAACCCTATGAAAGCCTTAAACTTAAGGCCTTTGTGTTCTTTGTTTATGTTTAATTATCTACTTGAACATGATATCATGACATCATAACATCATATCATGACTAACCGTTTCAAGGATCTAGGGGATTTATCTTTGTTCTATGTTGCAGGGTCATGGCTTCCAGTCGTAGGAATACCATCTGAATCAACTTCATAAGGATACCTTTTCAGATTAAGGAATTAGTCTCAAAAGTTCCCAACAATTCTCAATTCACTAAGAGACATGGTCATCTACTCAGTCTGGTTACTACTGGGTTTCAGGAAGACATGATGAGCATTCTTGTCCAGTTCTTTGATCCGAAGCATCACTGTTTTACCTTCCCGGATTATCAGCTGGTGCCCACAATGGAAGAATTATCTAAGTTGCTCGAAGTGCCTATCCTTGATCAGATACCTTTCACCAGTTTATACCAAGCTCCAAAACCTGAAGACATTGCAGTAGCCCTACATCTGAAATGACCAAACATTATATCTAATTGGGAAACAAGGAATGAAGTCAAGAGTTTCTCTCCTAAGTTTCTAATAGAGAAGGCTTAGGGATTTCTAGATGCCATGAATTTCCGTGCTTTTTAGGATATATTGGCTTTACTTATTTATGTATTGGTATTATTCCCTAATCCGGACCAATTCATAGATATGAATGCCATCAAAATATTTCTCAGCCATAATCCGGTACCTACTTTACTCGGAGATATTCTGCATTCCCTCCACACTCGTACTATGAAGAAGCGGGGAACTCTTATGTGTTGAATACCCCTATTATCCAGGTGGTTTATTTCGCACCTGCTCCGATCAGTGATAAAGAACGAACAAGGCTTGAGGTGGTCTCAAAGGTTGATGTTACTCCCTCATGCAGATATCCATTGGTGTTCTCGATCTCAGGAAAATGTCACTATTATTGATTTCTATGGGGAGTTCCCTAATGTACCACCCCATATTATAAGGGGGGGGGGGCATCGCTTATAATCCCTCCTTAGCTCGGTGTCAGTTTGGTTATGCTCGAAAGGACGATCCTCATGATATGCTCATCCAGGGTATTATGTTCGACTATGAGAATGATCCTCAAAACTACCATCAAAGGTTTATACGTGCTTGGGGAATAGTCAACAAGATTGATAGCAAGACTTTGGGACACAAGAATTCCATTCCTCTAGATCCTTACCTCAGATGGGTGCGGTCTTGTGCTTAGAATCTCAAAATGCTATATCCTGCTATCCTACCAATGGTCGTAGAGCCCGTTGTTTAAGGGGATGTTTCTCATACTTTTCTTCATCCTGATATGCCTACTGACTTCGAAGAACTACAGAAGTCCTAGATTCAACTAAAGGAAGAAAAAGATACCTTCGAAGCTTATTTATATGCTAGTAAGAAGAAAGTACTGGAGCTAACAAAACAACTCCATGAAGAACAAAGCCTTAACTCATATGTCAACACATATAGGAAGCGTCCATGGGAGACTTGAATAAATATTTTGCTATTTTGTAACTCTTTTACTAAAATCAATTGTAATTTGAGTTTATTACTAAAATTTCTCTTGTTTTCTCTTATTTAAACAAATTTAAATCCCACGATCCTTGAAAACATTGCATTTGCATATCATGCATCATTACATAAACAAGTTCTCCTATACAGGTTTTCTCATCTTCTTGTTGTTTATTTCAGTAAAAGATGGATCTTGAACAGACCGTTAAGGAACTCCAAGCTCATAATGCCCAATTCCAGGAGACCCTTCTGAACCTAGCTCAAAGACAGAAAGATATGATGGCGTTCCTCGCTAAAAATAAGAAGACTCGGAAGTCAATTGCTATTCTCAAAACGGGAAGAAGATTCGAAGGTCCTGCTAAACTAGTCCAAACTGATGATATCATCTCTGATGAAGATGACAACCAAAAGGAGGATGATAGAAGTTTCAGGGCTAAAGGTGGAAGCAACATTGGTTCTAGTAAGATGCCTAAGGATGAAGATTATTCTGATGAACAATATCCTCCTATGGATGACAGATACAAGAAGCTAGAAGATCACCTCAAGGCCATGGAAATCCAGAAAGAGTCTGGATTGAATATCAGAGAGTTGGGTCTTATCTCAGGGGTGGTTATCCCTCACAAGTTCAAAGTCCCTGATTTTGCTAAATATGATGGTGTGTCTTGTCTGAAACTTCATATGTGATCTTATGTTCAGAAGATCCAACCCAACAGTGCTGACAGAAAGTTATGGGTGCACTTTTTTTAGGAAAGTTTATCTGGTACACAACGTGAATGGTTCTATCAGCTGGAAGGAACCAACACTCATACTTGGGAAGACTTGGCCGCTGCTTTCTACAAGCAGTATCAATACAATGCTGACCTTGCACCAACTCGTGTGCAATTACAAAACATGACTATGAGTTTGAATGAAGGATTCAAGGAATATGCCTAGATGTGGAAAGACTTAGTTGGAAGGGTGCAAGCTCCTTTGTTTGATCGGGAGCTAGTTGATATGTTCATGGATACTCTAACAGGTCCATTCTTTAATCATCTGATTGGGAGTTCTTCGTCTGGTTTTACTGAGCTGATTCTAACCGGGGAACAAGTTGAAAGTAGTATTAAGAGCGGAAAAATTCAAGTGGTTTCATCTTCAAGTTCCATAAAGAAGACGTTGAATAATAAAAAAGGAAACTAATGCTGTTTATGGCCAGAAGGGCCGTGGTAAAAATGACTGCAATCAGTCTGTGGGAGCGGTACTAATTTCTAATCTTGCACCTATTCAAAAACAACAACAGGGCAATAGGCGTAGGTCAGATGCTCCTGGAAGTAAATTTACCAAGATTAATATGCCATTGTCTCAGGTGTTACAACATTTACTAAAAGCGGAACTGATTACGCCAAGGGATCCTCCTCAAAATCCTAACACCTCATCTCCTAAGTATAATCCGAACGTGAGATGTGCCTATCATTCTAATAGTCCTGGGCATGACACCAATAACTGCTGGAGCCTGGAAAACAAAATTCTGAATATGATTGACAATAAGGAAATTGAGTTTGATCCTATGGAGACTCCAAATGTGATTATTGCGCCTATGCCGAAGCATGACAAAGGCATAAGTGCAATTGATGACGTTCTTTATATTGCTGATGTAAGTGGATTAGTGACTCCTCTACTAATAATCAAGATGAATCTGCTGCAGGCCAGTTTATTTCCGGGTTGTATTGAAAAATGTTACTGCTGTGCAGTCCAACCCAATGGCTGCAAGTTACTGAAGGAAGACATTCAATGCCTAATAGACAATCATATAATTCTTATCAAGAAGGTTCCGTCTGTTGAGAATCTTGTCAAGACTTATCCATAATTTATGGCCCTCCTGTCCGGACCACCTCCAAAGACCCTGTAAGGATTATTGTCAATCCGAAAGCTGCTTCTCTGGTCATCACTACACCTGGACCTATCCCATATTCTTCGGATAAAGCTATTCCTTGGAACTATGGATTCAACGTCAACTATCATGGCGTCAAACAAGAATTACCAACTGTTGAAGATGAAGTTATTGAAGTTGTTGATCCCGACATCGACAATATTTCTAGAACCAGTAAGGTTAATAAAAGTAGAAGGGTTTTCTCTCCGGAAATCTCTCCAAAGACTATTTCCACACCTGTTAAAGCCAATGCTACCAAGTCAACTGCTGAAGCTCGAGGCAAAGAGCGAGTGACAGAGCTTGCCCATACGGAGGCACCTAAGGAAGCTATAGTTGAAGACACCTCTAGACAAGAGTTGGAAGAGGTATTGAAGATCATCCACAAGAGTGACTACAAAATGGTTAAACGGTTGGGGCAGACCCCATCCAAAATCTCTATGTTATCCCTGTTATTGTGTTCTGAACGCATGCATAGGCTTTAATGAAATTTTTGAAGATTGCTCACGTACCACAAGAGATCTATGCCAATCAATTTGGAAGCTATGTTGCTAGCTTAAAAACCGACAATGGACTAGGTTTCTCTGATGTTGATCTGACTCCTGAGGGAAGAAACCACAATAAGGCCATGTATGTCTCCATTGAATGTATGGGCACTACTTTGGCTCATGTATTGGTTGATACTGGATCTTCATTAAATGTTCCCCCAAAAGGCACTCTTGACAGACTTGATTGCGAAGGGGTCATACTGAAACCCAATGATATTGTAGTTCGAGCCATTGATAGGTCCAAGAGGATGGTATATGGAGAAGTGGATCTTACAATAAAGGTGGGTTTGCATATCTTTGAATCTACCTTTTACGTGATAGACATTCAAACAACTTATTCTTGCTTACACGGACGCCCCTAGATCCATGGGGCAGGCATTGTTACCTCAACTCTACATCAGAAATTAAAGTATCATGTGAATGGAAAGATTGTTACTATCTACGGCGAAGAAAAGTATATGGTTAGACATTTGAATTCTTTCTGATACATAGAGATGGACGACAAATTCATCGAGACTCCCTGTCATACTTTTGAAGTTATCCCTCCTTCCTCAACTGAAGATGTCTCGTCCATTCCCAAAGTTACCAGGGTTCCTCCCAGGATGGCTTCATTAAAAGATACTAAAGCCACTGTAGGAGAAAGTGGTTTTACTATTTGGGGTCAGCTTCCTGACATCCCCTATAAATTTGATATGTTTGGTTTGGGTTTCACTACAGAGGGTCAAAAGGTTGTTCGTCGCGCTTGAGTTGGAAGGTGTGATACGGTGGGAGAACTGACTTGAGGTTTTGCGTTTGTGTTTGCAAATGTTTCGGTTTAGCAAGAGTCGCCACCAACTTTTTATTTTATCCTAAGGAAAGGTCAAAAAGCACAGGAAAGACCTTTGAGATGTTTTCTTGGGTTCGCGGAGTAGATTATGAAAAGGGAAGGTGCAAGCACCCTTTTCATCCATGGTTATCCATTGACTCTTAGTTACTTGTTTAGATCACTTGCTTTTGCTTTTCAATTGTTTGAAATGGTGCTTTGTGTGTGGTTTTGAAAGATGTTTTGAAAAGAGGCCATCGTTGTGGAAACCTTTGTAATGATTCTTGTTTGAATGTATACAAAGGTGTTTTTGTCTTTTGAAAAGATTTCAATGTTTGAAAGTTTGGTTTGGGAAATGTTTTGAAATTGTGTTGTGAAGTGTGTTTGAAAATAGCAAGGATGTTTGCAAGCTTTTTGATCAAGTAACTAAGAGCTATCTACCCCATTTTACTCATAGATCTTTTCTAATGTTTTTAACCCTTTTGACAGTGTTGTTTCACCATTGCATTTGGTGAACAACCTTATGTTAGGATGTTAAACGGGACAGGCGCGGGTCATCGTATAGACCATGATAACAATTATGTTAGGTATTTTTGGCAAATTTTTGAGGGACTTGATCATTTTTGTTTAGGCAACCAAGATAGCGTCATCATGGGACTATGATCTTTTGTTTTGTTTTTGTTTTGCCAAAGTACCCAACATGCATACCATGGCCCATTTTTGAAGGCAACAAGTGGATTGTAATCCTAGGGGTGCAAGTGTGCATTGTGTTTGATTTTCATGCATATTTGTCTTTGATTAGGTCAAGTTATTTGTTAATTTGGATTTTTGCATACAAACCCTAATTCTCTAATCATGGCATAATTGAAAGCGTAAAGTGCGAGAATTTAAAGTTCTAAGCTATTACAACATGATTATGGGGATGGGGGTACAATTTTGAATAGGGGGTATTTGACAAGAAATATAAACCCTAATTTACTATTACATCCAAATTGAATTTAATTGCATAAATAATAAATGAATAATATTTAAATAAACAAAATAAATAAATATAAAATAATATGTATTACGCAAAAAGTTTTTATTTACCTATGTATGTAAAGTATTTTTTAATGTAAAAAGTATAAAGAAATAAAATAAAATAAAAGATTATTTTCATTTGTTTTAAGGGTAAACCCTAATTTCTATTATAAAATAAATACTATATATTATTTATATACAAAAAAATATATTAATATGTATAAAAATAAAATATATTAAAAAAAAGGTATTTTTTAGTATAAATAATAAAAAATAAAAATGTAATATTTTTGTATTTTTATTCTAAGTATGTACAAAAATAAATTATATTTTTAATAATATTTTCAGTGTGAATAAAAATAAGAAATGAAAATAAAAATATAAATTGTAAATATTTTTCAAGTCTTACTAATATAAAAAAAGTATTTAATATGTTTTCTATATTAGAAAAAATAAAATAAAATGCCAAATAAATGTAAAAAATTATGAAAATATTTTTGGAGTATTTTTTATATTTGGAAATAAATAAACAAAATCAAAAAAGAAAACAAAAATGCAAAAATGTTAAAATACAAGAAAATGGACAGGGGGTGCAGTCAACAAAGGGGGAGGTGTCAAAAGTGAGAAATAGCCATGCCCAACCCAGCTACTTCATCTTCAACCTTCGTTCAAACAAAAGACGCGCCTTCTGTGTACAAACTCGTATCTCCTGCATTTGTGCTTAAAAACGAAAACTTGCAACATGAAAATTATGGAGCATGATCATACGATTCTAACCATATAAAAAACGTAATCTAACTCTCAAAGACCAGAGAGAATTTCTCTGGCCCTAATTTCTAACCTAATTTTTTCAGCATGTTCATGGATGAAATTCTCCTAGCACGCTTAATATAAATGAAAACTGAGCATATGTACAACTTCATGGCATTGAATACTACATTTTTCATTCACAAACCTAAGGCTAAATGTTCCTAAATAGAGAGATAGAAAGTGATGAAAAACCTGTTTCAGTTGGATTCGTGTAGGGTAATGCAGTGCTTCTCAACAAGTTTTGAGGTGTCTGGTAGCTTGCCTGAACTTCACTTGATCTTTTCCAATAGCTAGCTTGCCTCGAATGTCCCTGAATCAGCCTCTAGAACTCAACCTGCACAAGCTTGAAATGAAAATGGTGAACACTGTAAATGGAGTTACAGTTGGCAATGGAGGTTTGGGATAGCTTGAGTGAGTTGAATGGAAGGTGTTTGAAGCAAAAAGGCGCAAAACGCACGAGCCAAATGAGCTATGGCACTCAAGTTGCAGCACCTGCCCTGTTTTGTCAAAGAAGAGTGATTTCTGGCTATGGGAGGTTTTGAGGCTCTAGCACTCGTGTTTCTTGCTCAAAGGGTTGTGTGAAAGTTGTTCAAAAAGTTTGTGTAAGTTGTTCTTTGCTGGTTTTCAAGTTGTCAAATGTTTGGACAATTTCTTGTTTTTGAAGCAAAGATGTGGAAGTTGGTATTACAGGCCTGTACCAGCCATCTAATATTCTGCATACAATCCTCTTGGTCCCTACAATATGTGGATTTGATTTGGCTTCTGAGATCTTGGCCCTATGCTCAAAGATCATGGTTTGACATAAAGCAAACTTTTGCAAAAATGGAAATGTGCCTTTTACCATTTAGGGATTAGTTTTGTGTACAATGTCCAAATGGCCAAAAAAAATGCTTAGACTGATGGATTTGCATTCAATTAAGGAGTGTGAAATGGTTTAGAGGCCTGCAAACTAGTATAAAGCATGCTGGTTTGAAAATGCCACTTGAGTGAACATGAATTTGCCATGGATACAAAGTAAGTTTTTGCCAACTTCAAGCATTCGATTCTACCTAACCACAAATGTGTTTGAGGAGTTCTTTGACTATTTGGAAAGCTTGCAACATGCTCTATAATCCATCTTTGTAATGAAACTTGAGATTTCACGTGGAACCATGTGAAAAATGGCCAAGAAGATAGGGAAAAATCCTGCCTAAACTAGGGCAAAATCTCACTAAGTTAAAAGTTTTAGGGACCCTTGTTCCAAAAATCATAACTTGAGATCCAAGCTTCTTTTGAGAAAACTTTGTGAATAAAAGTTTTAGACTTTGTGGAGGACTACAACTTTCATGCTGTAAGTTTTGTTTGAATCCATTTGCATCTTGGTGAAAATGTGGGACAAAGTTAGGAAAAATTAAGAAAATTTCATAACTTTGAAAAATTCTAAGTTATGAAAATTTTCAATTTCAAACCCTAATTTGCAATTTTGGGTTTCTTGATGAACAAGTTTCATAATTTGACACATCTTGATGAAAAATGACCCTTGGCACTTGATTTTAACCAAAAAGTCAAAGTTTGACTTTTCAGTGTATAATCAAATTTTGATCAGTTGACTAAAAAATTCATCTGTCAATCCAATGCAATTGAGATCCTTTGAACTTTTTGAATAAGTCAAGATGATGTCATTGAGTCCTTGAGTCCATGGTTGAGCTTAATTTTCCATTGGCTAGGTCAAACAGTCAAAAATTGCCTTTGTACAGTCAAAACCCTAAAAATGACCATTTTGCCCTTTTGGTGATCTGATCAAATTTCTTATGGAATTATGGTCCAAACTTGATCAAATGGTTCATGTGAGTTCATAATGTTGATGTGGGTCAAAATTCATGAGGTTTGACTGTAAATTGGCCACAATTGACTTTTTCCCCAATACAACTGATTTTAGGTCAATTGTCTAATTGACTGGGCAAAAATTTGATTCAAGGCTTGAAACTTGGTATGGACAAACTTATGAGTCTAACATGAAGTATGAAAGTCAATTTTAGCATTGAAGGTCCAAAAATCCCTGTGCAAACTCAAACCCTAATTCAGGTCATCAGTGCAAGGAGATGTCTTGAGCAGAGCAAACCCTAGCTTGATATTGAGTTCCAAGAGCTTTGTGATAAGAAATGTTGGTAAAATTAGAGGGAAAATTTTGGGGTACAACAATTTCCCCTGTTCAATCTTCTTGAACCTGAAGAGTTACATTGGCAAGTTTGCCTTTCGTGACTCGAAGGTAAAAGAGGATTGGACACTAGAGTGCCCGTAAATTTGCACTCGTCAAAATGTAGCTGAGGGAATGGGCTTAAAGATGCAATTTGGAGATGATAGAATATTGCTGGAGATGGGCTTAAAGATGCCATCCAAAACTGTTTGTTGAAAATCAGGAGAATGAATGTCAGAATGGTACCCGTATCTGGAATGTATCTGAGTTGTATCTGGAGACTGGGTTTGTATGAGAAAAGGAATGGCGTCCGTGTTTGGAGCGTATCCAAGATGTAATCGTATTTGATTCTTGAATGAATATCAGAATGACTGCTGTGTTTGGAGTGTATCTGTATTGTATCTGAATTCTGAATGGGCGACAGAGAGACATCTGTGTATGGAGCATCTCTGTGCGGGGGATAAATTCCAAATGAGTGACAGAATGGCAACCGTGTCTGGAGCGTATCTGGACTGTATCTGAAGTTGAGATCTGTATGAGTAGCAAAATGACTTTCGTGTTTGGAGTGTATCCGTACTGTAACTGGGATCTGGACAAGCGACAGAATGACTTCCGTGTCTGGGGTGTATCTGAACTTTGAAGTTTGATAGTTGAATCTGAATGAGAGATAGAATGGCCGCCGTGTCTGGAGCGTATCTAGTCTGTATCTGATTGCTGAAGTCCGAATGAGTAATAGAATGATCGCCGTGTCTGGGGTGTATCCATGTTGTATCTTGACTTGAAATTCTGAATGAGTAATACAATGACTGCCGTGTCTGGGGTGTATCCATACTATATCTGAAATTTCTGAATAGTTGTTAATGATAGCTTTTTAGTCTTATCCTGAAAAGGGTAAAATGTTAGCTAAAGCACAAAGTTATGTTGCATGATATGTATGATGCAATAAAATGTGTTCCATCAATGTTTATGATATATGGATGTAATGGATGTGCATGTAAGCTGATTAGCCGTCTTGATGAGGAAAATAAATCCTTGAAATCTTTGACTGCTGCTTGGGAAAGTAAATCCTTGATCGATGTTGGGGATTCCAAAATCTTTGATTGTCGAGAATGAGAAATCCTGGGACCATTGCTGGGGATTGAAAATCCTTGGTGACTTGTGGGGATTAACAAGAACTTTGACAACTTCTGTGGGGAATGAGAATCCTTCACGACTTTCCTGGGGGAATAAGAAAAATCCGACGATCTCTATTGGGGAATTGAAACCTGGGAGGCTTCCAATGGAGAAACGGGAACTAGAATCTTCGTTTTGTTGGAAATAAATATGTGGGGAGGGTGTTTATTCCGCCGGGGAAATCAGGAGCTTGGTTGTATGCCAATCTACTGGGGATTCCTTGTTTTGTGGAGAACTCTGCTGGTGAAACAGTTTAGAGTATTTTGGCTCTGCTGGGGATATGTACTTCAAGGTTTTAGCTCTGTTGAGGATCTGAATGACATATTGCGGGGGATTTCTTCTGAAATAGCACAAAGACGTCTTCCTACACCTTTAACCTATCAGTAATTATCTTTTCTTATTTCGTTTTATTTGTAAGCAGTGATTATATTCAAATGCATATGCTCATTTAACAAATCATTGGACGTTTTCAAATAAAACATAAGTGTAAAAGAGAAATAAAAGGCAAGCAAATTTCTGCGCTTTGAAGTATCTTTATATTAACTTTGTAAGTATTTTTGTACAAAGGAGACAAACATCCTAGTAAGAGAATGTTGTCGAAAAATTGAGAAAAAATTTATACAAAAGAAAGATGGCTATGTGTAACAATTCCATGGGGTTCCCATTCTGCTATAGCCTTCACAACTCTGAGTATCTTTGTCCATTCGTTGCTACGTCCGCAGATGATTGGATTAATCAGAAGTCTGGAGTTTGATCGTGAAGAGATTGTCCTTAAAGTGATCCGACGAGACATAGTCATACGCTTTAATTCCCTAACTTTTGCCTGGACCGCCCTTTCGGGTTTTCAGTCCACTGGGAAACCCTTTTTTGGCCAAGTCACCCTTTCGGGTTTTCAAGTTACCGGGTGTACAAATTTTTTTATATTTATCCCTAATTTTTTCCTGAACCTCCCTTTCAGGTTTTCGATTCACCGGGATTCCCATTTTTGCCCAAGTCGCCCTTTCGGGTTTTCAACTTGTCGGGTCATTTTATGCGTAGTATCTTTTGACTATGTCTTCGTTCGCAGGGTGCGGCAAGTCGTCATCGTCCATGGTGGTCAGAATCATTGCCCCACCAGAAAAGATGTTTTTGATCACAAATGGTCCTTCACAAGTAGGAGTCCACTTTCCCCTGGGATCACTTTGCGGCAAGATGATCCGCTTGATTACAAGATCTCCGACTCGATATACCTGACGCCTGACTTTCTTATTGAAAGCCTTGATCATCCGTTTTTGATACGTTTGACCATGACAAACAGCAGTAAGTCGCTTCTCGTCGATCAAATTAAGTTGATCAAGCCGGGTCTGAATCCAACCGTCTTCACTCAAACCAGTATCCTTCATAATCCTCAAGGAAGGAATCTGAACTTCCATAGGTAAAACAGCTTCCATGCCATATACCAAAGAAAAGGGGGTTGCCCCAGTTGAAGTACGTGCCATGGTACGATATCCGTGCAGACCGAACGGTAACATCTCATGCCAGTATTTGTAGGTGACTGTCATTTTTTGAATGATCTCTTGATATTTTTGTTCGCGGCTTCAATAACACCATTCATCTTTGGTCGATAGGGAGATGAATTGTGATGTTGAATTTTGAACTGCTCGCAAAGAGCGGTGATCACAGTGTTATTCAGGTTCGTATCGTTTTCCGTGATGATCCTGTCAGGGATACCATACCGGCATATGAGGTTCTGCTTGATGAAGCGGCCAACCACATTCTTTGTAACGGAGGCGTAGGAAGCTGCTTCAACCCATTTGGTGAAGTAATCAATAGCCACTAGGATGAAGCGATGTCCGTTGGATGCTGTGGGCTTGATCTCTCCAATCATTCGATGCCCCACATCGCGAATGGCCAAGGAGCTGTTAGAACATTGAGAGGAACTGGAGGAATATGTACCTTGTCAGCATAGACTTGGCATTTGTGACAAGTACGAGCGTATTGATGACAGTCAGCTTCCATGGTAGACCAGTAGTAGCCTGCCCTTAGAATCTTCTTAGCCATCGTATGTCCGCTCAAGTGGGTGCCAAAGGTGCCACTATGTATTTCAGTCATGATCAACTCAGCTTCAGCTTTGTCCACACAACGAAGTAGAACACAATCATGGTTGCGTTTATATAGGATATCGTTGCTCAAGAAGAACTTGGCAGCAAATCTCCTTAAGAACTTTTTGTCGTTGACTGAAGCTCCTTCAGGGTATTCTCGAGTCTGGAGATACCTTTTGATTTCATGAAACCAGGGTTGTTCCACTACTTCTTCGGTATTAATCTCATGACAGTGCGCAGGTTCATCCATTTGTTCGATGGTGATTTGGGGATGCTCATTATCCCAGTTGAGTTTAAACATGGAAGACATTGTGGCTAGAGCATCAGCTAGCTGATTTTCTTCTCACGGAAAGTGCTCGAAGGTAATCTACTCGAAGTGAGGTAACAATGTCAGGACATGTTCTTTGTATGGGATAAGATTAGGATGTTTAATATCCCACTCTCCTTTGATTTGACTGATAACCAAAGCTGAGTCCCCAAATACGACCAAAGATTTGATTCCCAAGTCAATAGCAGCCTTGAGACCAAAGATACAAGCTTCATATTCGGCCATGTTATTGGTGCAACTGAAGCAAAGTCTAGCAGTGAAAGGTGTATGGCAACCTTCCGGAGATATAAGTACCGCACCGATACCGTTGCCAAGTGCATTTGAAGCACCATCAAAGTACATGGTCCATCGGGATCCTTGTTCAGGTCCGTCATACGGTCTGTTACCTTCAATGTTGTCCAATGTCATAATGTCCTCGTCAGGGAAGTCAAATCTCATAGACTGGTAATCTTCGACGGCTTGATGAGCTAGATGGTCAACTAGTACACTCCCCTTTATAGATTTTTGGGTTGTGTACTGAATATCATATTCAGTCAGGATCATTTTCCATCTAGCGATTCTTCCGGATAAAGCAGGCTTCTCGAAGATATACTTGATCGAATCCATTTTGGAAATCAACAAAGTGGTATGTGTCAACATAGACTGCCTTAGTCGGCGAGCAACCCATACCAAAGCGCAACAAGTTTTCTCGAGCAGTGAGTAGCGAGTCTCACAGTCAGTAAACTTTTTTGCTAAGGTAATAAATGGCATGCTCTTTCCGGCCAGACTCATCATGTTGGCCCAGTACGCACCCCATTGAATTATCCAAAACAGTCAGGTACATGATTAAAGGTCTTCCTTCGACGGGTGGCATCAAGATATGAGGCTCTAGCAAATACTCCTTGATCTTATCAAAAGCAACTTGACAATCATTTTTCCATTCAACCACCTGATCTTTCTTCAACAGCTTGAAGATTGGCTCACAGGTAGATGTTAGGTGAGAGATGAACCTTGAAATATAGTTTAAGCGTCCCAAAAAACCTCTAACCTCCTTTTCAGTGCGGGGGCTGGCATTTCTTGTATAGCTTTGACTTTGGCAGGATCAACTTCAATGCCTTTGTTACTGACGATAAATCCCAAAAGTTTACCGGGCCTGACTCCAAAAGTGCACTTGCTAGGATTCAGTCTGAGCTTATATTCCTTCAATCTGACAAACAGCTTTTGCAGATGGTCGAGGTGTTCTTCTTCTGTCTGTGAACGGGCTATCATGTCGTCTACGTAGACTTCAATCTCATGATGTGTCATGTCATGAAACAAAGCTACCATGGCTCGCTGATAGGTTGCCCCGACATTCTTCAGTCCGAATGGCATCACTTTATAGCAGAAGGTACCCCACTGTGTAACAAAAGTAATCTTCTCCATGTCTTCGGGGGCCATTTTGATCTGGTTGTATCCCGAGAATCCATCCATGAAGGAAAATACCTTGTGCTGAGCTGTGTTGTCAACCAAGATGTCGATGTGTGGTAGTGGAAAATCATCTTTAGGGCTAGCCCTGTTTAAGTCGCTGTAGTCCACACACATTCTGACTTTGCCATCCTTCTTAGGTGCGGGAACAATGTTAGCAACCCATTGTGGATAGGAAGTAACAGCCAGAAAACCAGCATTGAATTACTTCATCACCTTAGCTTTGATCTTTTCAGACATATCGGGCCTCATTCGACGGACTTTTTGTTTGATCGGTGGACAGTCTTCTCTTGTAGGGAGACGGTGAACCACAATATCTGTATCTAGTCCCGACATGTCTTCATAGGACCAGGCAAAGATTTCAACATATTCATTCAATAGCTGAATCAGACGCTCTTTGACACCTGGCTCCAGGTTGGCACTCACTTTTACCTCTTTCTTGTCTTCCTCTGTTGCCAAATTGATAGTCTCTAGCAACTCTTCATGGGGCAGAATAGCCCTTTCCTCTTGTTGTAGAAGTCTGGCTAACTCTCCAGGTACTTCACAGTCTTCATCACCTTTGTACTCGAAATGATTGACCAGATCCTCAGAGTCATTGAAGACTAAAGCAAAATAGTCACCCATGGAATCCGGAGTGGATGGGTACCTGCATTTTGTGAGTGTGGGTGTGTGTAAGGGATAGCCATCCTTAAACAAAACAAAATGTAAAAGGAAAGAAAATGAACACAACAGTTTATAGATGAAAACGTCCAATGATTCATTAAAAATGGCATATGATAATGAAGAAATCAAGCCCTTACAAATGAACCTATATGCCCCGGGAAAGGCACAAGGCAAGGAAAGTGTACGAATTGTTTAATTATTACAGACCAAAATAGGAAATTGTTCAAAGATAAATTACTGATTGATGAAAGTGATGGGAACGAAGTCTTTCGCCTCCCAGTTGCTTAATCCTCCTTCAACGGTTGGAAAGATCCAATCTTCAAAGTTGTCTTCTTCATCATCATCTTCTAAGGCATTAATTCCATGGTGAGTGATTTTTAAGGGTGGTCCTCCGGCCCGGGAGCGACACACAGCTTTCCGGCCAGCGGTAGTGAAACCCAATCCGAACTTGTCCGTCTTGTGAGAAAAATCAGGCAGTTGTCCCCACACCGTACTTCCTCCTTCTTTGATTAAAGCCTCTGCATCCTTGAGGGACGCCATCCGTGACACAGGCTTGGAGATGGTAGGCATATCAGTCATTGCCTTCGCAACTACGAATTCAGAAGACACCTCTTGGAAGTGTTGGAAAGGCGTTTCTATGAATTCTCCATCAAACTCCACATAGTGGAAGGAGTTAAGGTGACTTATGATATACTCTTCCTCACCATGAACCGTTATGATCTTTCCCTGAACTGGGTACTTTAGCATCTGGTGTAGAGAAGAGGTAACTGCCACAGCATAGTGGATCCATGGCCTTCCCAACAAGCATGAATATGAAGGACGGATGTCCATCACATAAAAAGTAGAGTTGAAGGTCTCTGTACCCACTTTGATTGGGATGTCCACCTCTCCGTGAACCATCCGCTTAGAACCATCGAAGGCTCTAACAATGATGTTACTGGGTTTTAAAGTCAAGCCTTTGCAGTCTAGCCTGTCCAACGCCTTTTTTGGTAGAGCATTCAAAGATGAACCGGTATCAACCAGGACATGGGCAAGTGTAGTCCCTCTGCACTCTACCGAGACGTGCAGCGCATCATTGCGCTTCCTTCCTTTAGAGGTCAAATCAGCATCAGAAAAGCCAAGACCGTTATCAGCTGTAAGGCTAGCCATACACTCTTGAAACTGATATGTAAAAGTTTCTTGACGCACGTGTGCTGTTTTTAGAAATTTGATTAAGGCCTTGGCATGCGCTTCAGAGCAAAGTAACAGAGATAACATGGAGATTTTGGAAGGGGTTTGCCCTAGCTTCTCTACGACATCGTAGTTGCTCTTCTTGATTATATTTAAGATTTCTTCCATCTCTTTTTGGGTGGTCTCGGGGATTACCACAGTCTGAGCCTTCATCCTGACAGGCGCTTCTAGTATCCCCTTACCTTTATCGGTAGTATCAACAGAGGGTCTAGCTTCGGGAGCATCCAATTCTTCAATTACCGGGCTTTGCACAGATGGCTTGAAAGGTACCAAACCTTTCGAGGGTCTGAAGACTGCCCGTGGAGGAGCAATCTCCAGAGAGAAGATCCTTCCGCTGCGAGTTATCTTGCTTGTTCCCGCAATATTCTCTATATCAGGTATTTCATCATCAGAATTCTCTTGGACAGATTCTATTTGCTTGACACCATGGTAGAAGATTTCTCCTCCGTAATTCCATGGTATCCTCTTGTTAGATTTATACGGACAGGCCCCGACATGGTGATTTTCAGCGGCACAGACTTAGGATCAGGCGTAATCTTGACAGGCCTTTTGCAGGTCTTGGGAAGATTGTCGGAGATGGTTATTATGGAAATGTCATTGGTAGGAGTAACAAAGGTAGAAGGAGTAACATGAGTGATAGTAGCAACATGATTCTTTTGAAAGAGGATCTCTTGGGTATCCATCAGGCATTGGATGCCTGATTTCAACAGTGGGAAGTCAGTTTGCAAGTTTGAACAAAAATAACAGTCTCTTCCACAGCCCGGGAATATCCCGGCTTTCATCAAATTCACTTTAATCATGGGTAATGGAGTCAAAAGGTCATCAACAGTGGTAACATGAAGATCTTCCACGATGGCATGGACATTATGACCATGTTTGGGCATTGGAGCGGATATCACGTTGGGTTTCTCAATAGCATCAAACTCTACCTCCTTAGCGTTTATCAGGTCCTGGATCTTGTTTTTTAGAGCCCAACAGTTGTTGGTATCATGCCCTACATTGTCCGAATGGTATGCACACTTTGCGTTGGAATGATAATAAGGAGAAGAGGTATTGGGGTTTTTCGGTGCTTCTTTCAAGTTGGTAAGATTCAGCTTTAACAAATGAGGGAGGACCTGAGCCGGTGTCATATTGATTCAGGTGAATTGTCGTTGTGGCCTTTCTACCCTTTGCTGGTTAGCTCTAGGTTGACTGCTTCGAGGTTGATCAACTGAGGAGTTTTGAATCATCACAGCCCCCACCGTTGGTCGATGCTCCGTTCTTCCTTGATTTTTCTGGGAATAAACAGCAGAAGCTTCTTTCTTGGCTGGGAAGGTCTTCTTAACAGCAGTGGAAGCAGAAGCATCCTTCTGAATTTTACCACTTTTAATGCCAGCCTCGACCCTTTCACCGGTCAGAATTAATTCGGTGAATCCTGCAGATGAACTCCCGATTAAATGATTGAAGAATGGGCCAGACAGGGTCCCTAAAAACATGTCAACCAACTCTCTATCCGAAAAAGGTGGCTGCACCCTTCCAGCTAGATCACGCCACTTATGGGCACACTCTTTAAATCCCTCATTAGAAGCCATACCCAAACTCTGTAGTTGAGTACGAGTAGGCGCTAAATCAGCATTGTATTGGTATTGTCGATAGAAAGCAGCAGCTAAGTCTTCCCAGTTATGAACATCAGATCTCTCAAGTTGATATAACCAGTCCAATTGCGTGCCAGACAAACTATCTTGAAAAAAGTGGACCCAAAGATCCTTATCAGGGGAGTGAGGTTGGATCTTTCTGACGTAGGACCTCAGATGCATCTTTGGACAGGACAAATCGTCATACTTAGCAAATGTTAGTACTTTGAACTTGGGAGGAATGACGATCAACAACCAATCATAGTTCTTCGAAGTCTAAACCAGGTACCCTTTGCAACTCCATGGATGCCAACCGATCCTCAAGATTTTTATACTTATCATCCGCCGGGGGATATTGCTGTTCGGAGTAATCTTCATCCTCTTCTTCTTCTTCCTCTTCTACCTCAGACTCAGAAGGTACCACAACTCCTTTTCCTTTACCAGCCCCTTCATCAGATGTGGAAGGGAAGTCAAGGACCTTTCTAGCATTTCTCTCAAACCTTCTTCCCATAGTGGCCACACCAGCCCTTTTATTCTTTTTCTCTTTATCTTTCTCCAATAGTGCTTTAAGGTTCTCTTGACCCTTTGCCAAGGTCATGAGGAGTTACTGGAATTGCGAATTCTGTGCTTACAGATCTTTAACCGTTTGCTCCAAATCCATCTTGCTGAAATAAACAGCAGAGAGATAAGGAAACCTGGTGTGAAGACTTCTTTATGCATATGATGAATGATATGTTATTCATGTAATGCATTCAAGGATTCAGAAAATTCAAATTTGTTGCAAACAAAAAGAACACACGTCATATTAAGAAGAAATTTGTTAGTACATAAATGCCCCATGGGAAAAATATTACAAAGTTCTTAATGTAAAAAGACATTGCACATCCTCTTTGGCGCGATGTAAGCGTTGAGAGTCTCCTCTTCATGAAGTCGATGGGTAAGCTCCAAAACCTTCTTCTCACTGGCGTAGAAGCTCGCTTCAAAAGTATTCCGTTCCTCTTTGAGTTGGATCCAACTCTTTCACAATTCTTCTAATGATGTCGACATGTCTGGATGTAGGAGGGTGTATGGAACCTCTCCTTCCATAACAAGCTCTTTGATCATGGGGAGAATGTGAGGGTAAGGCATCATAAGACTCTGGGCGCGGGTTAGTACCCACTTGAGATAAGGCTCAAGCGAGATGTAATTCTTGTGCCCCAGTGTCTTACTATCCACTTTGTTGGGCATCCTCCATGCTCGAATGAACCTTTGTCGAAGTCCTTGAGCGTCGTTGTCGAAGTCAAAAACCAATTCAGGGATCAGCATATCATGAGGGCCATCCCTTCTAGCATATCCAAACTGTCTAAGAGCTAAACAAGGGTTGTAGGTAATGCCTCCCCTAATGCCAAGTAGTGGGACATTAGGGAATTCCCCACAATGATCAATGATGATGATATTTTCTCTAGACCGAGAACACCAACGAACATCAGAATGTGTGAGGGTCATCAACCATTGTGACCACCTTAAACCCTGCTCATTCTTCAAAACTGACTGGGGAAGGTGAGAAATAAACCACCTTGCAAGAAAAGGAGTACAGCACATGAGAACACCTCTTTTCCTCATTGTTCGTGTGTAAAATGAGTGTAGGATGTCCCCAAGCAATGTAGGCACAGGATTTCGAGACATGAAAATCTTGACAACATTCACATCTATAAGTTGATCAGAGTTTGGGAATAAAACCAACCCATAGATTAGGAGTGTCACAATCTCTTCAAAAGCTTGTAGATCTAGAGAATTCCAACAGTCTTGTGCCTTCTCAAACAGAAACTTTGCCAAGAAGCCCTTGACACCACTTCTGGTTTCCCAATGTCCTTTGATATCAGATGGTTGCAAGTGTAATGCTTGAGCAACATCTTCAGGCTTTGGTTCTTTTTCCGTACCGTTTTAGGGTAGTTGATGAAGAATAGGAATCCTCAGGAGTTGAGAAAATTCCTCCAAAGTAGGTACCAGTTGGTAATCAGGGAATGTAAAGAAATGGTGTAGGGGGTCAAAGAACTGAAAGAGGACCTTCACCATGTCTTCTTCAATGTTGGAGTTGACTAAGTTGAGAAGTCTACCATGTCTTTCACTGAAAGGAGAATTCTCTAGAATCTTGGAAGTAAGCTCTTTGAGTTGAGGAGGGATTCTCACAAGGTTGACTTGTATTGTTTTCCTGCGAAGAGATTCCATGACCTACAAAACAAGAACAAAGATGAAGATCCAAACCCTTGAAATGGTTAGTGGATGCATATGATGCTTTATGATGTTTATAATGTATGCACAAACACATGTACAAGCAAATCACACAAGATCCTAGTTTCAGGCTTGCATGAGGTTTCATAGGTAAGTACCCTCTTGAATTTAGTTGGCTCAACCTGTCCTATAAATAGTAACCGGGTTCTAAGGAACTCAATATCATTGGATTATTTTCTGTGTTCATTGTTTTGGTTTAGCCACTTAACTGGCGACCAAAATATTCCAAGAAAACGACCCTCAATGAGTGTAGTATCGAGTATCTACCAACTTCGGACTGCACCAAAGCCGGTCATCTCACTACCCCAAAAAAAGGCCAAGATGGTCAAGTAAAGTTCTAAGAGTTCATTAGTGCTTCATGACATTACTCAGTGGCCCCGTATTCTCTTTGATTGACTCAAAGGCTACCAGTACTCACAAATATGTCGCACTAATATAGCTATTGCTTCAACCATGTCGGTATACCCCACACAGTTTCCATAACGTATTGCTATTTACCTATGTATGTTTCCCAAATCCGGGTAGAAGATTTCAAACCCAAACAATAGAATCAAATGTAAAGCAATCAAACCAAATAAGGTAAGCATGTAAAGGTGATCTAAACCCTAAGGTTACTCCACTTTTAATAATTTTCCCCAGCAGAGTCGCCAGTTCTGTGATACCGTGGGAGAACTAACTTGAGGTTTTGCGTTTGTGTTCGCAAATGTTTCGGTTTAGCAAGAGTCGCCACCGACTTTTTATTTTCTCCTAAGGAAAGATCAAAAAGCACAGGAAAGACCTTTGAGATGTTTTCTTGGGTTCGGGGAGTAGATTATGAAAAGGGAAGGTGCAAGCACCCTTTTCATCCATGGTTATCCATGGGCTCTTAGTTACTTGTTTAGATCACTTGCTTTTTCTTTTCAATTGTTTGAAATGGTGCTTTGTGTATGGTTTTGAAAGATGTTTTGAAAAGAGGCCATCGTTGTGGCAACCTTTGTAATTATTCTTGTTTGAATGTATACAAAGGTGTTTTTGTCTTTTGAAAAGATTTCAATGTTTGAAAGTTTGTTTTGGGAAATGTTTTGAAATTGTGTTGTGAAGTGTGTTTGAAAATAGCAAGGATGTTTGCAAGCTTTTTGATCAAGTAACTAAGAGCTATCTACCCTATTTTACTCAAAGATCTTTTCTAATATTTTTAACCCTTTTGACAGTGTTGTTTCACCATTGCATTTGGTGAACAACCTTGTGTTAGGATGTTAAACGGGACAGGCGCGGGTCATCGTATAGACCATGATAGCAATTGTGTTAGGTATTTTTGGAAAATTTTTGAGGGACTTGATCATTTTTGTTTAGGGAACCAAGATAGCATCATCATGGGACTATGATCTTTTGTTTTGTTTTTGTTTTGCCAAAGTACCCAACATGCATACCATGGCCCATTTTTGAAGGCAACAAGTGGATTGTAAACCTAGGGGTGCAAGTGTGCATTGTGTTTGATTTTCATGCATATTTATCTTTGATTAGGTCAAGCTATTTGTTAATTTGGTATTTTGCATATAAACCCTAATTCTCTAATCATGGCATAATTGAAAGCGTAAAGTGCGAGAATTTAAAGTTCTAAGCTATTACAACATGATTATGGGGATTGGGGTACAATTTTGAATAGGGGGTATTTGACAAGAAATATAAACCCTAATTTACTATTACATCCAAATTGAATTTAATTGCATAAATAATAAATGAATAATATTTAAATAAACAAAATAAATAAATATCAAATAATATGTATTATGCAAAAAGTTTTTATTTACCTATGTATGTAAAAGTATTTTTTAATGTAAAAAGTATAAAGAAATAAAATAAAATAAAAAGATTAATTTCATTTGTTTTAAGGGTAAACCCTAATTTCTTTAATAAAATAAATACTATATATTATTTATATACAAAAAAATATATTAATATATATATATAAAAATAAAATATATTAAAAAAAAGGTTTTTTTTAGTATAAATAATAAAAAATAAAAATGTAATATTTTTGTATTTTTATTCTAAGTATTTAATAAAATAAAAGTATATATATATATATATATATATATATATATATATATATATATATATATATATATATATATATATATATATATATATATATATATATATATATATATATATATATATATATATATATATATATATATATATATATTAAATATGTATAACATAAAATAAAATATGTACAAAAATAAATTATATTTTTAATAATATTTTCAGTGTGAATAAAAATATGAAATGAAAATAAAAATATAAATTGTAAATATTTTTCAAGTCTTACTAATATAAAAAAGTATTTAATATGTTTTCTATATTAGAAGAAATAAAATAAAATGCCAAATAAATGTAAAAAATTATGAAAATATTTTTGGAGCATTTTTTATATTTGGAAATAAATAAACAAAATCAGAAAAGAAAACAAAAATGCAAAAATGTCAAAATACAAGAAAATGGACCAGGGGGTGCAGTCAGCAAAGGGGGAGGTGTCAAAAGTGAGAAATAGCCTGGCCCAACCCAGCTACTTCATCTTCAACCTTCATTCAAACAAAACACGCGCCTTCTGTGTACAAACTCGTATCTCCTGCATTTGTGCTTAAAAACGAAAACTTGCAACATGAAAATTATAGAGCATGATCATACGATTCTAACCATATAAAAAACTTAATCTAACTCTCAAAGACCAGAGAGAATTTCTCTGGCCCTAATTTCTAACCTAATTTTTTCAGCATGTTCATGGATGAAATTCTCCTAGCACACTTACTTTAAATGAAAACTGAGCATATGTACAACTTCATGGCATTGAATACTACATTTTTCATTCACAAACCTAAGGCTAAATGTTCCTAAATAGAGAGATAGAAAGTGATGAAAAACCTGTTTCAGTTGGATTTGTGTAGGGCAATGCAGTGCTTCTCAACATGTTTTGAGGTGTCTGGTAGCTCGCCTGAACTTCACTTGATCTTTTCCAATAGCTAGCTTGCCTCGAATGTCCCTATATCAGCCTCTAGAACTCAACCTGCACAAGCTTGAAATGAAAATGGTGAACACTGTAAATGGAGTTACAGTTGGAAATGGAGGTTTGGGATAGCTTGAGTGAGTTGAATGGAAGGTGTTTGAAGCAAAAAGGGGAAAAACGCACGATCCAAATGAGCTATGGCACTCAAGTTGTAGCACTCGTGTTTCTTGCTCAAAGGGTTGTGTGAAAGTTGTTCAAAAAGTTTGTGTAAGTTGTTCTTTGCTGGTTTTCAATTTGTCAAGTGTTTGGACAATTTCTTGTTTTTGAAGCAAAGATGTGGAAGTTGGTATTACAGGCCTGTACCAGCCATCTAATATGCTGCATACAATCCTCTTGGTCCCTGCAATATGTGGATTTGATTTGGCTTCTGATATCTTGGCCCTATGCTCAAAGATCATGGTTTGACATAAAGCAAACTTTTGCAAAAATGGAAATGTGCCTTTTACCATTTAGGGATTAGTTTTGTGTACAATGTCCAAATGGCTAAAACAAATGCTTAGACTGATGGATTTGCATTCAATTAAGGAATGTGAAATGTTTTAGAGGCCTGCAAACTAGTACAAAGCATGCTGGTTTGAAAATGCCACTTGAGTGAACATGAATTTGCCATGGATACAAAGTGAGTTTTTGCCAACTTCAAGCATTCGATTCTCCATAACCACAAATGTGTTTGAGGAGTTCTTGGATAATTTGGAAATCTTGCAACATGCTATATAATCCATATTTGTAATGCAACTTGAGATTCCAAGTGGAACCATGTGAAAAATGGCCAAGAAGATAGGGCAAAATCCTGCCTAAACTAGGGCAAAATCTCACTAAGTTAAAAGTTTTAGGGACCCTTGTTCCAAAACTTATAACTTGAGATCCAAGCTTCTTTTGAGAAAACTTTGTGAATAAAAGTTGTATACTTTGTTGAGGACTACAACTTTCATGTTGTAAGTTTTGTTTGAATCCATTTGCATCTTGGTGAAAATGTGGGACAAAGTTAAGAAAAATTAAGAAAATTTCATAACTTAGAAAAATTCTAAGTTATGAAAATTATCAATTTCAAACCCTAATTTGCAATTTTGGGTTTCTTGATGAACAAGTTTCATAATTTGACACATCTTGATGAAAAATGACCCTTGGCACTTGATTTTGACCAAAAAGTCAAAGTTTGACTTTTCAGTGTATAGTCAAATTTTGATCAGTTGACTGAAAAATTCATTTGTCAATCCAATGCAATTGAGATCCTTTGAACTTGTTGAATAAGTCAAGATGATGTCATTGAGTCCTTGAGTCCATGGTTGAGCTTAATTTGCCATTTGCTAGGTCAAACAGTCAAAACCCTAAAAATGACCATTTTGCCCTTTTGGTGATCTGATCAAATTTCTTATGGAATTGTGGTCCAAACTTGATCAAATGGTTCATGTGAGTTCATAATGTTGATGTGGGTCAAAATTCACGAGGTTTGACTATAAATTGGCCACAATTGACTTTTTCCCCAATACAGCTGATTTTAGGTCAACTGTCCAATTGACTGGGCAAAAATTTGATTCAAGGCTTGAAACTTGGTATGGACAAACTTATGAGTCTAACATGAAGTATGAAAGTAAATTTGAGCATTTAAGGTCCAAAAATCCCTTTGCAAACTCAAACCCTAATTCAAGTCATCACTGCAAGGAGATGTCTTGAGCAGAGCAAACCCTAGCTTGATCTTGAGTTCCAAGAGCTTTGTGATAAGAAATGTTGGTAAAATGAGAGGGAAAATTTTGGGGTACAACAGAAGGCCACCATTACGCATCAACAATAACAGAGTCAACGTGATAGAAGATGTTGGCGGTGATTATGACCTTGACAGCTGAATCTTTCCTACTGTTGGCAATAGGCTCAATAACTGAAAGGCGAAAGAAATTATCTATATCTCCTTTAGTGAAGAGTAATAGCTACATTTATGTTTTTTATTGCTTTCAAGTTTTGACTTTGTAATATTTGAACAATGAATTTAAGCCTTGTGCCTCACCCGGGGCACAACGGTGCATTTGTTAGGGTTGTCATTTCATAAACATATTTCCATTTAATAAAGCATTGGACGTTTTGCATTCAAATTTTGTGCTCTCTTTCTTTCTTTTCACTATTATCACTTTCAAATAGCTATGTGTTCTTACACACACCCATGCGATACATTGCAGATCCACACCCACTCTGGATCTCGTTGATAACGATTCTGCTATTGCCACTTATGACTTTGAAAATCCGATCTACCAAACCAAGGATGAAGGTGAGGAAGATTGTGAAATACCAGGAGAACTTGCCATACTGTTAGTGCAAGAAGAGAAAGCTATTCAACCACATGAAGATTCTGTTGAAGTGGTAAACTTGGGTTCCGAAACAAATAAAAAAGAGGTCAAGATAGGTGCAAACTTAGAGGAAAGTGTCAAGAGCAGGTTGATGCAGATGTTGCATGAATATGTTGAGATCTTTGCTTGGTTATACAAAGACATGCCAGGTCTTAATACCGATATTGTGGTTCATCGTCTGCCGATGAAAGAGGGTTGTGCTCCGATAAAACAGAAGGTTTTTCGTATGTGTCCCGAGATGTAAGAGAAGATCAAGGTTGGGGTTATAAAACAATTCAACACAGGATTCTTACCAGTGACATCCTATCCTCAATGGGTTGCGAATGTGATTCTGGTACCAAAGAAAGACGACAAGGTATGTATGTATGTAAACTACATGGATCTGAATAGGGCGAGCCCCAAATATGACTTCCCACTTCCATACATTGATGTTTCTGTCGACAATATCGCTCAGCATAAGGTATTCTCCTTCATGGATGGTTTCTCAGGATATAATCAGATCAAGATGGCACCTGAAGACATGGAAAAGACTACTTTTGTTACACAGTGGGACACTTTATACTACAAGTTTATGCCCTTTGGGTTGAAGAATGCCAGTGCAACATATCAGCGTGTTATGGTAGCTTTGTTCCACGACATGATTCATCATGAGATAGAGGTCTATGTCGATGATATGATAGCCAGATCACAGACTAAAGAAGAGCATTTGAACCATCTGTATAAGTTGATTGAGAGAATGAGGAAGTATAAGCTAAGATTGAATCCGAACAAGTTCACCTTTGGGGTGAGATCCGGTATACTCCTGGGTTTTGTGGTCAATGGTAAAGGTATTGAAGTTGGTCCTGCCAAGGTTAAAGCCATTCAAGAAATGACTGCTCCCCGTGCCGACAAGGAAGTCAGAGGTTTCCTGGGACGACTGAATTACATTTCCCGATTTATTTCTCATTTGACCATTACTTGTTAGCCAATCTTCAAGTTGCTGAAGAAAGATCAGGTAGTGAAGTGGAACGATGATTGCCAAACAACCTTTGACAAAATCAAAGAATACCTACAAGAACCTCCAATTCTGATGCCACCAGTTGAAGGAAGACCTCTGATCATGTACCTAACAATGTTAGAGAATTCAATGGGGTGTGTAATGGGCCAACATGACGAGTCTGGTCGAAAAGAGCATGCAATATACTACCTTGGCGAAAAGTTTACTAACTGTGAAATAAGATACTCACTGCTCGAGAAAAGTTGTTACGCTTTGGCATGAGCTGCTCACCGACTAAGACAATATATGTTGACTCATACTACCTTGTTGATCTCTAAAATGGACCCTATCAAATACATTTTCGAGAAGCCAACTCTCTTCGGAAGGATAGCCCAATGGCAAATGGTCTTAACAGAATACGACATTCACTACACCACTCAAACGATAATTAAAGGAAGTGTACTGGAAGATCATTTGGTGCATCAAGCTGTAGATGATTACCAATCTATGAATTTTGAGTTCTCGATGAGAACATTATGCTAGTAACAGATTGTGATGAACTAGATCGTATGAACAACCTTAGTCAGGATCCCAATGGACTATGGTTTACAAAGGAGCTTATAATGCACTTGGAAACAAAATTGATGCTGTAATTATCTCTCCCCAGGGTTGCCATACACCCTTTACTGCCAAATTATGCTTTGATTGTACCAATAATATGGCTGAATACGAAGCGTGTATCATGGGTATTAAAGCGGCCATTGATCTGAGAGTAAAGTTCTTGAGCGTATACGAGGACTCAACCCTAGTGATCATCCAGATTAAGGGAGAATGGGATACGAAGCATCCAAATCTCATTCCATACCGAGAGCATGTATTAACCTTAATTCCATATTTCAAGGAGATCACTTTTGAGCACATCCCAAGAGAAGAGAATCAGTTGGCAGACGCGTTAGCTACCATGTTGTCTATGTTCAAAGTCAGATAGGACAACGAGGCCCCCAAAATTACCATTGAAAGGCTAGACGAACCTGCACACTGCTACGAAGTTCACACTAACGGAGTAGAAGAGAAGCCTTGGTTTCATGAAGTGAAAAGATATCTTGAGGCTCAAGAGTATCCTGAAGAGGCATTTATCAATGACAATTAATTCCTACAAAGTTTCTCAGCTAAGTTCTTCACGAGCAATGGAATTTTGTACAGGCGCAACCATGATTTGACTTTACTTCATTGTGTGGACAAGAAAGAGGCGGAGAATATTATGGAAGATATGCACGAAGGTAGTTTTGGTACTCATTCCAGTGGACATACTATGGATAAGAAAATTCTGAAAGCGGGTTATTATTGGTCGACATGGAAACTAGCTGTCATCACCACTCAAGAACTTCTCACAAGTGCTAGATTTAAGCTGACAAAGTACATGTACCTCCAGTTCCATTAAGAAGGTTAAGAAGATTGTGCAGAAAATGGTTGTGACCTAAAAAGACTGGCATAAGATGTTACCATTTGCTCTTCAGCTCAGACATCAACTGGGACAACCCCGTTCTCTCTAGCCTATGGTATGGAAGTCGTATTACCTGTCGAAGTTCATATTCCTTCCTTAAGAATTATGAAAGATGCAGACTTGGACGAAGACGAATGGATTCAGACTAGGATGGATCAGTTAAATTTGATTAACGAGAAGAGGCTTGCGGCTGTTTGTCATGGTCAAATGTATCAGAAGCGTATGATCAAAGATTTCAATAAGAAAATCAAGCATCGAGTATATCAGGCTGGTGACTTGGTGATAAAGCGCATCATCCTACCACAAGGTGATCCCAGGGGAAAATGGACACCCACCTACGAAGGGCCATTTGTGATCAAGAAGATATTTTCGGGAGGTGCCATGATACTTACCATTATGGATGATGAAGATCTTCCACACCCTGTGAACGCAAACATAGTTAAAAGATACTTCACATGAAAACGACCCGCTAGGTTGAATGGCCTAGGAAAAAATAATGGCATTCCGGCGAACCAAAAGGGTTCAGGCAAAAATCAAGGATATATATAAAATATAGTACACCCGGTAAGTCGAAAACCTGAAAAGCTGGCTTGGGCAAAAAAGGGTATCCCGGTGGACTGAAAACCCGAAAGGGACGTCCAGGAAAAAATTAGGGATTAAAGCGTACGACTATGTCCTGTTGGATCACTTATAGCCAACTTTATTACCAACATCAAGTTCGAATGATATAAATCAATTCAATCAACTTCTTTCGACAGCAAGGGATGAGAAGCTCGAAGACATAGGACCAATAGTAGAGTTGAAACCCGACGAGATCATCTACACATAGCTATATATTTTGTACTCCTTTCATTTCACAATGATTTCCTATTACTAGGATTTCTGTCTCTTTGTACAACAGTCGCATGTTTATAGGTAAACTATCAATATAAATACAGTTTCAAAGTTTAAATTTTGTTTACTTTTTCTGTTTTGTTTTCAAAAAACATCCAATGATTAACTTGAATGAACATATGCATATGAACATGATTACTGTTAACAAAATATGCATAAAAAACAGGAATAAGTATTTACTTAAGACTTTAGGAGTCGGGATAATGTTCAAGCCATCCATAAATCCCCACAGAGTAATCCCTAGTAAAGTTTCCCCACAGAGCAGTTTCCATAAGATAATCCCCCGCAAAATCAGCTTCACAAGCTCATCTTCAAAGATATATTCGCCGCAAGCCTGAAATACTCTAATTGTACTCACCAGCGGATCCCCTAGTGGATAAAGGAGTATAATTTACCCCAGAAATGTCGCCAACCTACGGAGTTTCAATCTTTAGTAGATTATGATAGAAGCACAGTTCACATGAATTCTCTTCCCCAACCGAGTTCTTTTCTCCAACACTGTAAAATCCCCGACAGAATTCTCATCTCCAGCCGGATTCAAATCCCTCACCATAACATATTCCTCAATAAAGTGCTTCTCCAGCAGGGTTTATTTCCCCAACAAGGTTTATTTACCCAACAAGGTTTATTTCCCCAGCGGAATTCAGTCTCCCTAGCTTAAGTCTATCCCTTCGACTACTGTAAATCATCGACAAAACTTATCTTTCCAACAAAGGGTAGCCCATACCACTATCCCCAAAGAGTTGCTACGAAATATGAAACTAGGACTAAGTATCAGTTAGTCTTATCCTCCCTAGACGAGTCGGCGTCCATATCGAAAACTCGGTTGGACAGCACCACAAAAGGTTATCCATCTCTTTTATTCCCAATCGAGGTATATAAGAATTAAACTCCCGAGTAGAGAGACGAACGACCAATGTTCTTGAGCTCTTCTCTCTAAATAGTAATCAACATTCCCCAATGAAGTTTCCTCAAACATCAAGCAAGAATCCCCAGTAGATCGATGAATCATATCCTTCATCCCCAACAATAATTAAGGATTTATTTTCCTTATAAAAAATGTTATACGAAGCTACCAATACACTTCAACGACATCTCACATTCATACATAATTTATCATAGCATATGCATACGAAATGCATTAGCATATTCACATTTATTTCGAGAACATCACTATGCAATGCGTTACATACATCATGGTGTTGCATAAAACTAACTTTGTCTTTTCAGGTTAAGTTTGCAAACAAACAAGTATTTCCCTCAGAGACTAAATCTGACAAGTAGCTAATTAAACATTTTCCCCATAAGGTCATTCTAAAAGATATCTCTTCTAGATGAAGTCTGACGTAGACATCTTCTAGTGCATCATTCAGATGAAGTAAATCATAAATTTCCTTCTGATACTCCATTGGAAAAATACAGGCGTAGACTCCTTCCAATATCTCTTCTAGATAAAGTCATGCATAGACATCTTCTAGTGCATCACTCAGTTGAAGTCAAGTGTAGATTTCCTTCTGATACTCTTTTTGGAAAAAGTTAGGCATAGACTCTTTCCGGTACCTCTTCTAGTTGAAGTCAGGCGTAGACATCTTCTAGTTCAGATGAAATCAGGCGTAGATTACTTCTGATACTCTTTTTGGAAAAAGTCAGGTGTAGACTCTTTTTGGTACCTCTTCTAGTTGAAGTCGGGCGTAGACATCTTCTAGTTTAGATGAAATTAAGCGTAGATTCCTTCTGAAACTCTTTTGGACAAAGTCGAGCGTAGACTCATTCCAAACATATCTTTTAGACAAAGTCAAGCATAGACTCATTCTAGTATATCATTCGGATAAAATCAAGTGTAGATTTATTCTGGTATTCTTTTGGACAAAGTCAGACGTAGACTCATTCCAAATACATCTTCTAAAGACAAAGTCAGGCGTAGACTTATTCTGATATTACTATCAATAGTTACTCTGGATGGCATCTGTAAGCCCATCTCTGATGATTCTTCGTCACCTCTCCAAATGGCATCTTTAAGTCCATTCTGGTATAATGAACTAATATTGTTACTTCGTGCACATGCAAGTGCAAATTTCTGGGCACTTAAGTGTTCAATCATCTTCCACCTTCAAGTCATGAATGACGGACATGCCAATCTAACTCCTCGAGTTTAAGAAGATTGAACAGGGGCAGTTGTTGTACTCACAAATTTTGCCTTCCATTTTCCTTTAAGAAATTCCAATGAGATCCTCATTTGCTCAAGGTGGCTCAAGAATGATCAGATAAATTCTCCTCCTAAGCAATGGGTCCACAACATGGGTTTGGTATTTCTCAAGGAAGATTGAGTTTTTAAGGTCTCAAGTGGTTTTAATGGTTCTCCATATATCTTCAAGAATTCTCATGTCAAGTTTCAAGCCTTGCATCATAAGTTTGCTCAGTCAATTGTCCAGATGATGGAAAATCAACTATATTGGGTAAAAAGTCAAATATGGTCAACATACAGTCAAACTTCAAGATTTTTGGTCAACATCAACATTTTGAAGTCATATCCATCACTTGATCAAAGTTTTATCATGATTCCATAAGAAAATCCCTCAAATCATCAAAAGTCAAAAGTTGCCAAATTAGGATTTCCTTAAGAGAAGTCAACTGAACTTTGATCAAGCATAACTTTCAGATGCTTCATCATCGTTTCCCTAACCAAAGCCCATTTTGAAGGAAATTCAAATCTCTACAACTTTGTATCTCTATGCTCAAGTCCAAAAAATGCATCATTTGAGAGATATAAGCCAATACATTACAGGTCATTTCAAAAGTCAACAAAAAGACACTTTTTGTCAAGGCAACTTACATCAAGATAAATTCTAAAGCAAAAATGATCAACATAGAGATTGTAGAGGACATCTTCAGCTTTCTAAAGAGTTCAAGATCACCTTTAAAAAAATATAAAAATTTAGTGAGTTATGTCCATTGCAAGATGAAGAGCATAACACACATTTGGATGTTAAAACCATGGCCCAATAGTCCAAAATATCAAGCTTGCTCAATTTGTTCTTCATGCATTTGCTCAAAATTTCCCAACTTGCAATGGCCATAAATCACCCAATTTTTATCTTTTAAAGGACATCTTGAGCTTTCCAAAGAGTCCAAAATCACCTTTAAAAGATAAAAATTGAGTGGGTTATGGCCATTGCAAGTTGGGAAATTTTGAGCAAATGCATGAAGAACAAATTGAGAAAGCTTGATATTTTGGACTATTAGGCCATGGTTTTAAGATCCAAATGTGTGTTATACTCTTAATTCACCCCAAAACTCATTTATACACCCTTTTGCCTTTTTATTTTAATTATTTTAATTATTTTTTATTTAATTAATTAATAATACAAAATAAATAAGATAAAAATCATATCTTATTACACAAGGTCGAAGCCCATCATTTGGTTGCCCTAATTTTTCCTATATATTCAAACATCAAGAGGGAATAAAGGAAATGAATCCTTGCCTCTCAAACTTGTCCAAATCTCGAAATATTTTTCAAGAAACCTAAAATTTTCAAACTCTATTTTCAAACCCCTCTCATTGCAAAATAACTATCTCATTCACTCCTAGCCGCCATACAGAGTAAGGCTGGATCAATGTTGATGTTCAAATGCTCATGAAAACACCATGCGTGCATCTATGATTTCATAAATTTTGTTAATTTCATATTGTAATTTTTTGTTGTTGTTTGCCATACTAATGTTACTAATGCACTCCTGAGATGTCTCTGAACAGATTTGGATCATTATCATGATCCCATGCAGTCACAACCATAGGGTACCATGATTTCTCCGATCGGTACCATTTGCATTATAACATCCAAACCATGGACTTTTAGATCAAAATAAAATTGCCATTGGATTCGCAGCCCTTGATTAAGGGGGGAGGGGGATGGTTTTTATTACTAACCTTGTTTATTTTGCAGATTGATTAAAAGAGAGTCGTCGGAGAAGACGACCAGAGCTAGGGATCTGGCGATTCTCCGGTAAATATATTTGGTTATATAATATATATTTATTGTTTCAGTTATATTAATGGATGTGTCACCACCCCAGTGGTTAAAACGCGCACGATAAGTCTTTCCTCTCTCAAGTCACTCCTCTTTTCCTTTTTACTGTTTCACGCACTTTATTATATTCACATTAGTTTTTCCTATTATGTAATTGCTACAGAATCTAATTGTTTAACTAGGGTTTTATTTGCTTTTTATTTCCCCAGTTTTATAGTTTCTACCTTTACTGCTTTCCTTATAATTGTCTAGTTTAATAGGATTGTATGGTAAGATCTAAAACGAAACATAGAAAAATCTAAATCCAAGATAAAATAACTAAATTGAATCACTATTCACACACACACACCTCTAGGGTAACCTCACTTGTTGCCTTCAGATAAACACAGTCATGTACCTCGAACGTAGGGACACTTTAGCAAAGTCCCTCCGATATAAAAGATTGTAGTCCCTCGATGACCCTTTCGATGTTGC
The DNA here is from genome assembly GCA_948472305.1 of Vicia faba. Classification (NCBI taxonomy): domain Eukaryota; kingdom Viridiplantae; phylum Streptophyta; class Magnoliopsida; order Fabales; family Fabaceae; genus Vicia; species Vicia faba. Next base: position 1,185,358,476 of record OX451735.1, on the reverse strand, counting down.
CTTCGCTAAATGATCTAGTCCCTTAAACGATAATTGTTAAAGCGTCTTTATGAGTTGCCTTCGATGACTGTACAATGACCCACGCCCCATCCCTTCACATCCAAAGATAGAGCTTCCTACTAACTAATGGTAGGATAACACTATCTAAGGAGGGGGAAAATAACACGAAAGACTTTTGAGTAGGTAGATATCTCGTAATCGCTTGCTCACAAAAAACATCTTTTCACACAAACACTTTTCTCTGAAATATTTTCAAAACAAACACTTTGTATGCATTCTCAACTGATACGAGAATCATTACAAAGTTGTCGCACTTAGCCATTTTCAAAATATTTTCAAACACACGAACACAAAGCATTTTCAAACAAAGTGAGCTAGCGATTAAGAGCCCGTAGATAACTAAAGATGAAAAGGGTTCTAACATCTTCCCTATTCATAACCTACCCTTCAAACTCAGAAATCTCGAAGGTCTTTTCTGTTATTTTCACCCTTTCCTTATTGGTAAGAAAAGTCGGTGGTGACTCTTGCTATCCGCAACATTTGCGATAAAATGCAAAAACAAGTCAGTTCTCCCACCGTATTACAGTAGAAGATGGCCCCCTAATCACCATTGTAGTCTTTGGAACTACTGGTATCCTCAGAGTTTATTTTGGTGTCATTATTGATGTCTCTGTTGAATCTCCCCACAATATCACAAGAGTTTTCTTATTACGGTTTGGACCTTGGAAAGGAATTACCAATGGCTTATTTGTGCTTCCTTCAATCGCAGCTACACATTCACCTTCAGGGTGTGATCCAAATTGGACTATCCCCTGATCCACCAATTATTGTAATGTCATCTCTAAAACTTCATTATGTTCCAAGAGGAACCCATACTCCAACAGATATTCTTTCAACAAATTTATCGGGGCCTTTGCTCGTCGGTGTTCCCAAAAGTAAGTGACTGCTTCAAATGCATTTATTACTGGTCCACCATGTGGAGGCATGGGGTTTGAATTGACATTCCGTTTATCAAAGGTGATATCTTGTGCATCCAACAAATCTTGAACCTTATATCTGAAAGCCCAACATTTCTCTATGGTATGCCCCGGAGAATTTGTATGATATTCACACTTGGAATTTGCATTGTACCTTGGTGGGAGTGCCCCAACTAGAGGAGCTAGAGGTTTTAGCTCCACCAAAGATGCCTTGACTAAGTGTTGTAATAATTGATTGTGTGGCATGGGGAGAGGATCAAATTTTCTTGGAGGCCTCTTAAACCTGTTTTATTGTTGTTCTCGTGGAATCACCAATGGTTGTTGTTCCCTTGGATGTGATGTTACTGCATTGACTTCTTCCTTCTTCTTCGAGAAATTAGAAATATGTCTTTTTGAATTATAAGGGGTACGAGGTGATTCCCCTTGTATCTTTCCACTTTTTGCACTTGCTTCAATTCTTTCACTGATGGTCACTAAATCAGTAAATCCAAGTGAGATATTTCCTACCATCTTTTCATAGTATACACCTTACAAGGTTCCCATGAACATATCAACTAGCTCCTTCTCTAGAAGTTGTGGCTGCACACGTGATACCATTTTTATCAACCTTTGCGCATACTCTTAGAAAGACTCCTGCTTTTTTTGAGAAAAGTTCTGGAGTTGTATGCAGGTAAGCACCATGTCCAAGTTATATTTGTACTGCTTCAGAAAAGCATTAGCAAGATCTTCCCATGTTTGAAAATGAACCCATTCCAACTGCATGTAGCAATCTAAAGACGCCCCACTTAAATTGTCTTGAAAACAATGAATCATCATCCTTTAGTCATGAGAATAGGCATGCATCTTTCTGTAATACATGCGCAAATGGTTCCTTAGGCAGGTGAGTCCCTTGTATTTCCCAAAGTCAAGTACTTTGAATTTTGGCGGGATCACCACATCAAGAACTAGACTCATTTCGAGGGCATCTACATCGAAAGCGTCATAACTCGCCACAGATTTTAACCTTTCCTCCAGAGCTTTGTATAGACCGAGCACCAAGGGATTCTCAGTAGCATGAGCATGGATTGTTCTCTGACGCGCTTGATTAACATCCTCTAAGTCGTGGTCTCCATACTGCTAGTCCAAGTAGTTGTCTGTGTTATTGATCGGAATATGTAGGGTATGAGATGCCCCTACTTTCGGTGGAGGTGGGACAAACCCTTCATTGTCAGCTTGTTTTGTCTCTTGTTGAGCCATAGTTGATTTTTGAGGTCTTGTCTCTAGTTTTCTCCTTGGTTGGTGACCGCTCGATGCACCAATAGTCTGGCTCAAAGGCTACCCTGAGAACCTACTCTTGTCTATCAATGATGTTCTTCAAGGCTAGAAGAACTTGGCTCATATCTCCTCTCATTGAGTCGATGTTGCTTTTGACTAGTTCCAAATCTTCTTTGAATGTTGCTTGATTCTCTTCAATTTGTTCCATCACTTTCAGTTGATGAGCCCTTGTTTGGTGCAGTGGTCAGAGAGGTGGTGCTTTTCGTCTACCAATGGTTTAACTGGAGAATTTTGAGAAAGATGAGTTTTTGTAGGAAATGAAAATGTTTGTGAATGCATGGATGCGTATGAATATGTATGAATATGCTAAGATTTTTTTCTGAATGTCTTATCCACTTGGGTATATATTGTTTTTATATTTTTTAGGTTTTTCTTTTTTATTAGTGAGCATCTAAAAAATAAATACGCAAACGAGATACGGAAACAAAATGAATTTATTGAAAGTAATACTTGTCTTTAAAAGATAACATAGTTCAGATATTGAAAAATATTACAACTTTAAAAAAATAAACTTGTCGAAAGAAAATAAATAAAAGGGAAACAGTCTTCTAAGTGCCCCTGCGAATTCCTGCTCTGAAACGATTGACCATTGTTCAGAAAAGCTTGAGAAAGTCTTCAACATGTTTTGGAAGAGGAACCATCTCATTTTCTGCGTCTCTCAACCTTCTAGGGATGTCTTCGATTCGATTGTTGGCTAAGAAGGTAAGCCCGTCGTGCTTGTCTATGTAGTATCAGTATTCACGGTAAAGATCGGGAATTATCTTATGATTATTATTTCCCGCTTCATAGATCTTCACATACTCCTCTTCCCAATATAACATCTCATTCCTTATCTCCGTATAAAGTATCTGGTGTATTAGGAAATATTTTTGGAGACCTTCTAATTCAAGGCACACCTACTCATACTCCTCGGTCTTTTGGGTGAGCAGTCTTTCCCCCAACATCCTTTTGAGGCATTCCCCCCACATCCGATTCTTTGCTATTTCAAACTCTGGTGGTGAGGTACTGCATTTGCTCTTCTTGGTCTAGAGAGGCTTGAGCAAAACTTTGAATTTGGGTCCTCAAACTCTCCACTATTTCCTTTTTTATCCTGCGTTTCTTTTTCATACCACATGTTCAATCTCCCAATTTCATTAGCAGCACCTCCAAACGTTGATAGTGAGAATCCAAGTTGAAAGTAGCACTTAACATCCCTTTAGTTAAACGCTTCCGTTTAAGGCTCTCCTTTTCAAATGCTTCACGTTCTTTCTGAATTTGTTGATCTTTTGACTCAAGGATGTGTTGCATTTGTCTTTTATCCTTGGCTAAGTTATGGAGGTTAAGCTCCAATTCTTCCTTTTCCCTATGAGCTTGCTTCAAGGCATTCTTCAGATTGTCTATCTCTTACAAGGACATAGGCAGAGCCTCCGGGACCTCTGGATTGTATTCAGAATCTATGTCAAATGGTAGCTTAACAATTTGTACTCTATCAAAAACCCGTCGAGTGTAGGGCTCTTTTGTCAGATCATTCTTCTTTTCAGCTTTTCTTTTATTAACCTTATTCCAAGCCTGGATGACTTTGTTGAGCAACTCTTGGTCCTTTTTACCCATGTCATGAATGACTAATTTTTGAAGCTGTTCCTCTGAGGGTTTATCTTCCAGAGGGTATCCTAGTTGTCGTAGGGCCAAAGTAGGGTTGTAATTAATGCAACCTTATGATCCGATCAATGGAATATTAGGAAAGTCCCCGCAGCTATAAACAATAACACCAATGTCCAGCTTCCTTGCATACCATAATAAAGAATTAGCAGTAAGAGACCTTAATTTTTGAGGCCACTCATATCTTGTCAGATTTGGAATCATGTAGTCTTCCTTGTAGAGTTGAGTCATAAACCAAGAATACAATAATGGAATATAACAATTCATAGTACCCCTTCTTTTTTCGTATCGTGTATGAAGTGTATAATAAATGTCAGCAAGCAAAGCGGGAGTTAGATCCATATTAAAAGCTTTTGCGCCCCAAAACACGTTGATAGCTGCAGGGTCAATATAGTCCAAAGTTCGTAGAAATAAAATTACACCAAATACAAGCAGACCTAAACAATCGATACAAGACTCCCATTCTTTATTATTAGCAAAATCCAAAGCCTTGGTCTCAAAGTAGCATCTCTTAATCCCTCGTACGTCATCTTTTTTCTTGTAATTAAGTGACAATTCGGGATAAGGGATCCCTAAACCTCCTGCCAATATTTTGACGTCAATATTCTGTCCTATACCCACATAAGCTTTCTCTTTAGAAAAGTTCAGAATTCTATCAAACTCTTCCAGCGTCGGTGCTAGATAAAAGTCTTGAAAGGTGAAGCATCTCAGTGGAGGGTCGCAGAACTGGATTAGGGCAGATATAACATCCAATTTCACTTCTACTTTGGTCAAGGCAAGGTGTGATACGATGGGAGAACTGACTTTGAGGTTTTGCGCTTGTGTTTGCAAATGTTGCGGTTTAACAAGAGTCGCCACCGACTTTTCTTTTATCCAATAAGGAAAGGTGAAAAAGCACAGGAAAGACCTTTCGAGATGTTTTCATGATTCAGGGGGTAGATTATGAAAAGGGAAGGTATTAGCAACCTTTCCATCCATGGTTTTCCATGGGCTCTTAGTTACTTGCTAGATCACTTGCTTTATTTTGTTTGAAAATTGTGTTCTTGTGTGGTTTTGAAAGTATTTTGAAAAGGTGCCATCGTTTAGGCAAACTTTGCAATGATTTCCGTTCGTAAGAATGTATGCAAAGTGTTGAGCTTTTGAAAATATTTCAATGTTTGGAAAGTGTTTTGAAGATGTTTTGGAAAGTGTATGTGATTGTTTTGAAAATAGCAAGGATGTTCGTTTTGAAATTGAGCAAGTAACTAAAAGTAATCTACCTACTCGAAAGGTGTTATATATGCTTTTCCTCCTCCCTTAGATGTTGCTACCTTACCATTGATGTGATAAGAATCCCCATTGTAGGATGCGAAGGGATGAGTGTTGGGTCATCGTATGACCATGATAGCAATGTTGTGAGATGACTTAGCACTTTTTTGTAGGGACTGAGATTATTTTGAAAGGCAACTTTGATAGCGTCATCGAGGGACTATGATTTTTTTCAATTCATTTGTGCTAAGACATCCCACATGCATAACATGGCCATTTTTGTAAGGCAACAAGTGGAATTACCCTAAGGGTGTAAGTGTGCGAGTGTGTTTGATTGCATGCATAATTTGTCTTTGATTAGGGCGATCTATTTGTCAATTTTCGTATCTTGTCATGCACACCCTAATTACTAGCATATATTGAAAGCAATAACAGTGCAGAAATGTAAAGTCCTACACTATTACAATATTTTGGGGAATGGGAGTACATTTATGTGAATGGGGCTTGCAAGTAAAAATTCTAGGTTACTATTACAACCATATTGAAATAGATAAGAATGTACAGGGAATGTAAAAGTTTGTCTGTTTAAAAAGAAAATAACTTTTGTTTAAGAAAATATTTTTTGTCTTTTTATATTAAAAGAAAATATATCATGGAAATGTAAAATATTTTTGTTGTTTTTTGATTAAAAATTAAATATAATATGATGGCAAAAAATAAAAAGAAAGAAGAAAACATAACCAGCGCAGAAATAGAAGAGGTCAGAAGTTCTGACTTTGCCTTGCTGCACAAACAAAAACATGTTAGCAAAATATGGAAGTTCAGAAGTTCTGGACCTTCTGAAGATTCAGAAGTTTTCAGAAGTTCTGACGCAACTGTCAGAACTTTGCCTCTCTCCTGGCCAGTCAGAACATCTGCAGCTTAGTCATTTACAGAACAGAAGTTGCATGTATAACATTTATGACAAATTTCATGAAATATCATAAGCATGAATCAGAAGCAACATGTATTTGCTAGTTCTAATTCTGAGTCCCATTTTCTTTATGAAGCTTTGAACTGGGATTTCCTTTACTTAGGCAAGCAAGTGCATGAATTTCAGAATATGTACATTCTCAGAACCAGAATATCTATATTGTGCTAAATATGCAAAATCTGACAATGCTTAATCAGTTAGGATAAGGGTCAGCAGAAAACTTACCTTGCAGCTGGAAAGGATTCTGTGAACTGGAGACTGGTCTTGAATTCTGGTGAAGTTCTGAGCAACTTCTTCACGTACTCAGCAAGATGGAAGTTTGCAATTTCTGAGGCAGCCAAGGGGTGATATTCTGACTCCTTTATGGTGAAAGTGAATGGAGAGTGTATGAAATAGGAATACAGAAGTTAAGGTAGCTTCTAATATATGAATCAGTAGCTACGTGGATGGCTCTAGTCAAGAACACTTGAGGAAGAATGGAGTTTGAGTATAAGGAATCAATGCTAGGATTTTTGTATTTTGTGTTTATAGTTTCCTGGGTTCTTGGAAATTTTGCAGTGGTTCAAAGCTAGTTCTCAATGGCCATGAAGTTGGACAAAAATCCTGCCTAGAATAGGTCAAAATTTCTCTAAGTTAAAAATGTTTTGCACCCTTATTCCAAAAATCATAACTTGAGCTACAAGCTTCTTTTGAGAAAACTTTGTGAATCAAAGTTGTAGATTTCGTAATGGACTACAACTTTCATGTTTTGAGTTTTGTTTGAATCCATTTGCATCTTGGTAAAAGAATGGGGCAAAGTTAGGAAAAAATAAGGAAGTTTCATAACTTAGAAAAATTCTAAATTATGAAATTTCTTCATTTTAAACCCTAATTTGCAAATTTAGGTTTCTTGATGAACAAGCTTCATAATTTGACATGTTTTGATGAAAAATGAATCTTGGCACTTGATTTTGACCAAAAAGTCAAAGTTTGACTTTTCAGTATACAGTCAAATTTTGATCAGTTGACTGGAAAATTCATCTGTCAATCCTATGCATTTGGGATTTTTTGAACTTGTTGAATGTGTCAAGACAATTCCATTGAGTCCTTGAGTCCATATATGAGCTTGTTTTGCCATTGGTTAGGTCAAACAATCAAAAATTGCCTTTGTGCAGTCAAAACCCTAAAAATGACCATTTTGCCCTTTTGGTGATCTGATCAAATTTCTTATGGAATTGTGATCCAAACTTGACCAAATGGTTCATATGAGTTAAATATGTTGATGTGGGTCAAAAATCATGAGGTTTGACTGTCAATTGGCCACAGTTAACTTTTTCCCCAATACAGCTGATTTATAGGTCAATTGTCCAATTGACTGGGCAAAGATTGGAATCAAGGCTTGAAACTTGGTATGGATAGACTTGTGAGCCCAACATGAAGCATGAAAGTCACTTTGGGCATTTTAGGTCAAAACATCTTTGTGCAAACTCAAACCCTAATTTGGGTCAACAGTGCAAGGAGGAGTCTTGAGCAGAGCAAACCCTAACTTGATCTTGAGCTCTAAGGGTCTTGTGGTGAGAAAAAGTTGATGAAACGGGAGGGCAAATTTTGGGGTACAACAACCACCATCTCTGAAAATGGGTTGTTGATTTGCAGAAGCCATTTTGGATCTCTAGGAGCAGGTTACCTATAACCTGCTCTGATACCAATTGTAAGTTTAAGATTGCGCCTAAGAGGGGGGGGTGAATTTGGTAGTGGTCGATTTTTGATTTATTTTACACTTTCTGGTTTTGTTTTAGTGCTTTAGAAAACGGTAAAGTGCAGAAAGTAAAGAGAAACGGAGATTTATCCTGGTTCCTTCCACACCCCGGAAGTACGTCCAGTCCCCTTGCAAACACGCAAGAGATTTCACTATTTTGTTTGAACTTTTACAAGACTCTTCCTAGTCTTATCAACTAAAGACACTAACAAATACCAAGAACACCCTCTTGGATTTCCAATAAGTCTCTTGAGAACAATCCTCTCAAAAGATACCTCTTGTTTCCAACAATGGACAACAAGGTACAAAAATATTCTAATACTTAATTCCAACAATCCTGGAAATAAGTTACACTTAGTATAATTCTATGAAATATGATTTCTTGAAAGATGTTGATCACATAGAGTGACTTCAATGAAGTTTCTTCTTTCTTCTCTTGTAAGCAATTCAAACTATAACACAATGGTTAGAAAATGCTCAAAGATTTCTGTTCTTATATGTGTGAAAGTGAAGAAAATCTTTGTTCTTAAAAATTAAGAAATATGAAGTTTGAATATTTTACAAAGTTCAGAATTATTGCATGAGAGGAGAGTTGTTTTGAAATTTGAGAGATTTTGTATTTAAAGCAATCAAGATACCTTTCCAAATGGATACCACTTTTCTGTTTGTAAAACTTGAGAAGATGCAATGTATGACGATGCAACCATTAGAGAAAAGGTGTGAAGGATATCTTGAATTAAGTTCATATTTTTCAAAAATTACAACGTGTAAATCGATTAGCATTAGATGTAAATCGATTGCACGGGTTTGTAACTTTCTTGTTTTCAAAAATTTTGAAGTGTAAATCGATTTACATGATGTGTTAATCAATTTACTAGTGTTAAAAAATTAACTTAGTTCAGTAATCAATCGATTTACACTTCATGTAAATCGATTGCTGCCAGGGGCAATCAGTTTTTAAAAAAAAACATGTGTAAATCGATTTACATGATGTGTTAATCAATTTACATTGGTGAAAAACTTAGAATTTTCTTTAAACTTTAAGTGAAGTGTTGTGGTAAGTGTGTATATCATTTTTGAGCATTTTTAATCAATTTAGTTCAAATGAGAATTGATATACTTGTTTGCTTGCCATGATCCTTGAAGCTTTGAGTGAATGATGTTTTAAGCTAATTCCACTTCTTTTCCTTCTTGCCATAGTGCTTGTTTGTCTTTCATCAAAACTAAAGTTGAGTTGAGGCTTGAGATTACAATTCCAAGCTCGAATAATCTTGTTGAGCAACTCTTGGTCGTTTTTGCCAATGTCGTGAATGATCGATTGTTGAAGTTTCTCATTAGAGGGTTTATCCTCCAAAGGGTACCCAAGTTGTCGCAAAGCCAGAGTATGGTTGTAATTGATGCAACCACGTGACCCAATCAACGAAACATTTGGAAAATCTCCACAATTGTAAATGATATCTTCGATGTTTAGCTTCCTTGCATACCACAACACAGAATCAGCAGTAAGAGACCTTAATTTTTGAGGTCATTCATATCGTGTCAAAGTTTTAATCATGTAGTCCTCGTTATACATGTGAGTCATAAACCAATAATATAATAGCGGGATACAACACTTCAGCGTACCCATCCCTTTTTCATAACAAGTGTGAAGAGCATGGTAAATATCGGCGAGTAGAGCACAAGTTGGGTTCGCATTCAAAGCTTTCACGTACCAAAAAACATTAATAGTTGCATGGTCAATATAGTCCAAAGTTCGCATAAACAGAGTTACGCCAAAGGCAAGTAGTCCCAAACAATCAACATAAGATTCGCATTCTTTTTTGTTGACAAAAGATAAGGCTTTAGCCTCCAAATATTATCTTTTAATCCCTTATACATCACTCTCTTTTTTGTAATTAAGTGAAAACTCAGGATAAGAGATCCCTAAACCCTTTGCTAAATCCTTAACATCAATAGTCTTTCCAATTCCCACATAAACTCTTTCCTTAGAAAACTTCAAAAACCTATCAAACTTTTTCAAAGTTGAGGGTAGTTGAAATTTTTTGAAAGGTGAAACACCTTAACGGAGGATCGTAGAACTAAACCAAGGCAGTGATAGCATCCAATTGTACATCCACTTTTGTCAACTCAAGGGTATCCCCGTAAGGGCGAACAAACATCTTCAAATCTCTTTCAGACAATTTCCCTTTAATAATTTTGATCTTCGTCATATCTGGCTTGACGGCACTAACAGGGACAAGTTGTTTCCCTTTGGCATCCATTTTTAAGACACTTCACCAAAAAACTTTAATTATTATTATTTTTATCCTGTGAATAAGACAACAAAACAAAATGTAAAATAATGAATATTTGAAATGCAAGATGTATGAATGCATGATGATGTGACATGGTAACATGATTTATGACATGTATCGTTAGTTGGTAGGTTCCTAGTTTTGGCCTACGAATATTCTATCCTCCCTGTAAGGTGGTTTTCTTAAGGGTATCATGGATAACACTAGAGGGAAAGGCACAAGGGACTCCCTTAAGTGGATCCTTATTGTAGACCAAAACTTCCGTCTCAAAGGTCGTATAAGGTCTCACCATGAAGTTTTGGCTTAGGGTTATACAAAAAGTCATAGGTTTCATTCCAAAGTCCTACCCCCCAAGAGGATATCTATTGAGACATATTTATTTTTTTGGAATTCCACTGACTCTAGACGAAGTCGTCACAAAAACTCATAGGAACGATGTATCCCCTTGGCCAATAGACGAACCTTCTTTCTAAGGTTTTGAAAACATTTTTTTGAAATAAAACCCCGCCAACAAATGATAAAAATATAATAATATAATAATAAACAAAAGTACATAAATAAATAAAGCAAATGTAGAAGAATAAAAAACCCTAAAAAACCCTAAACCAAAATAAATGGCTTCTAAACCCTAGGGTTGACTATCCCCAGCAGAGTCGCCAGCTAAAATAACTGGCAAAAATATAGAGTCGCCACCATTAATTTTTATCCTAAGACGGGAATATAAAGGAATAACCCTAATTGATGATACATAGATTCTATGTTCTTGACTCACTTTAGACGAAGGGAAGGTGTTAGGCACCCTTCATCTACCTTGTTCACAAGGATACTAGGGTTTAGGTTTAAGGTTTAGGAATAGGGTTTTAATTTTTTAGTTAGTGGAACTCGCCACGACTTTTAAGTTGTATGCCTATGTATCCTCTTATGAGAAATCAAAGTCCCAATTCGTAGTTCTAGTTGTTTGGTTAGTTTTTTTTATGGATTATGGAAATATTTTGAATTAATCCTTGAACCAAGTCTTGGTTTGAAAATTATTGAATCGTAGACGCAGTTCTTAGTTAATGAAAAATATCCCCACAATCCGTTTTGAAAATAAATATGTTTGAATTATGTTAGTAGAAAATAAGGTTAGTATTTGATTGGTTAGATGTTTTTGAATATATGATTCCATTTGAATAAAAAATATTTAATGCAAATATATAGAAAGAGTTAGCATTTTTAAGAGATTTGAACTAATGAATGTTACTATGATTTATTAAAAAATATATTAGATATAGGAAAAAATATTAAAGGTATCGTCTCTAATATTTAGCTTGATCTCGTCTTTAATCTCCTATCTCGTCTCTAATACTTAGGTCGAGCTAGGAAAAAATATATTGGGATGTTTTGTGTTTGATCGCAATTGTTGCGGTTAGCAAGAGTCGCCACCGAATATTCTTTTATCCAAAAAGGAAAGGGTGAAAAGAACAGGAAAGACCTTTGAGATATTTTCTTGAGTTCGGGGGGTAGACTATGAAAAGGGAAGGTGTTAGCACCCTTTTCATCTATAATTATCTATGGGCTCTTAGTTGCTTGCTAGATCACTTTCTTTGTTTGAAAATATGCTTTGTGGTGGTTTTTGAAAGTACTTTTGAAAAGGAGCCTTCGTTTAGATAAACTTTGTAATGGTTCTTGTTTAGTAAGAACGTATACAAAGTGTTGGACTTTTGAAAATATTTTATGTTTTGAAAGTTTTGGGTGTGTGTTTGTTTTGAAAGTGTTTGGTGTGTGTTTGTTTTGAAAGTGAGAAAGCAACTAAGAATGTTTCTACCTACTCAAAAGTCTTTTGTTCATTTCTCTCCTTTCCTTTGATATTGCTATCTTACCATTGATTGGTATGAAGCCTTATCTTTGAATGTAAAGGGACGGGCGTGAGTCATCGTATAGTCATGATAACAATGTTGTGAGATATCTTAGCATTTCACTTGAGGAACTAATATCATTTGTAAGGCAACATGCGTAGCGTCATCGAGGGACTATGATCTTGTAATTTTGATTGTTTTTGCAAAGACATCCTACATGCGTAACATGACCATTTTTTAGGCAACAAGTGGAGTTAACCTTAGGGGTGCAAGTGTGTAAGTGTTTATTTTTTCATGCTTGGTTTATCTTGAATTAGGGTTCTCTAAACATTGATTTTATCTTTCCATACAAACCCTAATTTACTAGCATTTATATGAAAGCGGTAAATTGCGCAAAGTAAATTTACTATGCTATTACATCATTTGGGGATGGGGTATACAAATTTAAAAATGGGGATTTCAAGAAATTAAACCTAATTATCTATTACAACCATATTGAAACTTGAATAATATATAATAATTGAAAGGAAAATAATGTACAAGGATATAAATGGAAAAGAAATGGATTTTTGTTTAGATTTTGTTAAGGAAAGTGGTTCTTGACCTAATCAATTAAAGAGAATAAATTAATTTACCTAAGGGAAATTAAACTTAAGTTAATAAAAGAAATTAATTTTTTTTAAAGAAAACAAGTTTTTATTTTTTAGGGTTTTGTTTGCAAAAGTTTTAATTAGATTAAACTAATATAAAAAATTAGTTAATTAAAAGAAAACCTAAGTTCTAAATTAAGTTTGATTAGTAAAGAGAAAATAAGATAAACTAAACCTAAGTCAAATATTTATTTATGACGAGAAATTAATATTGAAGATAAGAAGTTTATTTTTGTCTTTTTGTTTTTTTAAAAGGAATAAAATATAAGTATTTAGAATGCAAATAATAATATAAATATATTTTTGGATTTTTTAATTTAATAAATAATAATAATAATAATAATAATAATAATAATAATAATAATAATAATAATAATAAAGAAAATAAAGAAAATAAAACAAAATATGAAAAAATAAAGTCAGGAGGTAAAAATGGAATTTAGGGTGTTTGTTAGGAAAAAATAGTTTTAGTCTCGAGGCCTGGCCCAGGTTTATTTTTTTTCTTTTGTAAGTCAGAAAAAATAAAATATTAATAGGTTAGAGATTGTGTTAGTGACCAGGGGGTTAAAACCAAAAAAAATGACAAAGCCCAATTGATTCAGGGCCCAGGCGCGCATGGTTCAAACAAAAAGATGAAAAAATGTTGGAAAATATGTAAAATGGCAGCGTTGAGGCTTGAACCCATGCCCTTGACCATAAACGCGCGCTGCCTTACCACTGGGGTGGCTATACATCCGTTAACTTAAACAAAATCATAAATATATATTACAAATCCATTCCTATAAATGAACTTCATCTTCAACCTCGAGCCAGGGTCCCTGTATCTCATTCATTTCTCATCCATTCTCAAAACTTCCAACATCAAACTTGTTAGAAATTTTACTAGGATTTCAAAAATGTAAACAATTTGGACTAACAATCAAAGATGATCATGTATTTCTTAAAGTACCAAATCCTGACCTAACTTTTTTCAGAGATTCAAACTTAAAATTCTCTAAGCTCAGGGAAAATGAATGAAAACTATGGGTATGTATAGCTTCAGGAAAATGATATCTACATTTTATCTTTGAAAATAAAAGCCTAACAATGCCTAAATGAAGAGATGAAAGTTCAGAAAAATACCTCAAGAATTGGAAATCATGAAATGAGTTTGAGCTGCTTTCAAAGAGTTGTGATGATCAGGTTAGCTTCCTTGGACCTCTAGGAAGCTAATGCAATGCTTAGCTTGAGTTATGGATGGCTAGAATGGTCTGGAGAAGTCAAGTTGTAGACCTCTATTTTTGGTTATGGAGGATGATGATGGAGATGTTACAGTTCCAAAATAAGGACAGGGATGGACTATATTTGAGGTATAAAAGCTTTGCAAATGATTTTGAGGGAAAACGCACGAGGGAAGTGAAAGATACAAGTTCAGGGGCAGGACTGTGTATCAATGGTGTTTTTTGAGCAATTTCTGGTTTGTGAGTGTTTGAGGGAGTTTCGTGGCCTTAGAATTCATGTACTAGCTCATAAATAATGCCTTATTTATAAGCAAAAGGTTTGGAGTGCTCTAGTTGATCACAATTCAAATTTACATGTTTAAGCTCAACATGTGATTTTTTTGACAAAACAAGTTTCCATGCGTTGTACTTGGTTCATAGAGTTGTTAACCACTTTAAACAAAATACCTCTGACTTTGTGGATGGAGTGTAATCAAAGAAAACAAGTTAGGAGCTCAAGAAGCTGACTTTGTGCATAAAGCTTGCTTTACAAGAATGGATGTGTTACTTTCTCCCCAAAATGGCAAATTGATTTGGATAATGCTTGAATCAATTGGGTAATGGTTCAATCAATTGTGTAAACCATTAATTATGGAGTGAAACACAAGTTTAAATCCTGAAAAGCAAATATTATGTAGCATGTGTTGTACCCCAAAATTTTCCCTCTCATTTTATCAACATTTCTCATCACAAGACTCTTGGAACTCAACACAAGCTAGGGTTTGCTCTGCTCAAGACACCTCCCTTGCACTGTTGACCTAAATTAGGGTTTGAGTTTGCACAAGGATTTTTGGACCTTCAATGCCCAAAGTGACTTTCATACTTCATGTTGGACTCATAAGTTTGTCCATACCAAGTTTCAAGTCTTGAATCAAATTTTTGCCCAATCAATTGGACAGTTGACCTAGAGATCAGCTGTATTGGGGAAAAAGTCAACTGTGACCAATTTACAGTCAAACCTCATGAATTTTGACCCACGTCAACATTATGAACTCATATGAACCATTTTATCAAGTTTGGAACACAATTCCATAAGAAATTTGACCAGATCACCAAAAGGGCAAAATAGTCATTTTTAGGGTTTTGACTGTACAAAGGCAATTTTTGACTGTTTGACCTAGCCAATGGCAAATAAAGTTCAACCATGGACTCAAGGACTTAATGGCATCATCTTGACCTATTCAACAAGTTCAAAAGATCTCAAATGCATGGGATTGACAGATGAATTTTTCAGTCAACTGATCAAAATTTGACTGTATACTGAAAAGTCAAACTTTGACTTTTTGGTCAAAATCAAGTGTCAAGGGTCATTTTTCATCAAGATATGTCAAAATTATGAAACTTGTTCATCAAGAAACCCAAAATTGCAAAATAGGGTTTGAAATTGAAAATTTTCATAACTTAGAAAATTTCTAAGTTATGAAATTTTCTTATTTTTTCTAACTTTGCCCCACATTTTCACCAAGATGAAAATGGATTCAAACAAAACTTACAAAATGAAAGTTGTACTCCTCCACAAAGTCTACAAGTTTTATTCACAAAGTTTTCTCAAAAGAAGCTTGGATCTCAAGTTATGATTTTTGGAACAAGGGTCCCTAAAACTTTTAACTTAGAGAACTTTTGCCCTAGTTTAGGCAGGATTTTGACCCATCTTCTTGGCCATTTTTCACATAGTTCCACTTGGAGTCTCAAGTTGCATTTCAAAGATGGATTATAGTAATTGTTGCAAGCTTTCCAAATTGTCCAAGAAATCCTCAAACACATTTGTGATTAGAGAGAATCGAATGCTTGAAGTTGGCAAAAACTCACTTTGTATCCATGGCCAATACATGTTCATACAAGTTGCAAAATCTGTCCAAACTAGCTTTGTACTTGATTACAGGTCTCTAAACCAATTCACACTCAAAAGTTAAATGCAAATACAATAGACATTGGTCTTATTCTAATCATTAGAGGTTTGCACAATGAACAAATCCATTTTTGGCATAAAGGTAGCACTTCCATTTTCATAAAGGCAAATTTATGTCAACATTGCTTCTCTTGAGCCTTGGACCTCTTTCTTTGCAGCAAACAAGTTCCACAAACTCAGTCAAAGGTACAAGAAACTTGTGCATACTTGGAGATAGCCTGTACATGCCTACCTCATATCACTTCACACTTTTCTTTCAAAACAAGTCAACTTGTAAAATACAACACAACTTGAGCATCTGATATAATCAACTCTTGCCAACATTCCAAACAAGTTTTATGCATTGCCTTGAGTCAGAAACACGAATTGTTGAACCCTCAAGCCTTCCAAAACACCAAATCACATTCTTCTTGCAAAACAGGGCACTCCCTGCAGATTCACATCCATCACACAAACCCCTCGTGTGTTTTGCCCCAAACCAGTTCCAATACCTTCCATTCAACTCACTCAAGCTATCCCAAACCTCCATTGCCAACTGTAACTCCATTTACAGTGTTCACCATTTCTATTTTGAAGCTTTGCAGGTTGAGTTCTATAGAGAGATTCAGACCATTTCAAAGCAAACTAAGCATGGGGAAAGGTCCAAGGAACATCAAGCAAGCTCAAAACAACCTCAGGCCTCACTGAAAGTTGTTGCATTGCCATACTCGAGCTTGACTGAAACAGGTATTTTTCAAACTTCTATCTCTCTATTTAGGAACATTTACCCTTAGGTTTGTGAATGAAAAATGTAGTATTCAATGCCATGAAGCTGTACATATGCTCAGTTTTCATTTATATTAAGCGTGCTAAGAGAATTTCATCCATGAACATGCTGAAAAAACTAGGTCAGATTTTAGAGCCAGAGAAATTCTCACTGGTCTTTGAGAGTTAGATCAAGTTTTTTATATGTTTAGAATCGTGCATTAATGCTCTACAAGTTTCATGTTTTAAGTTTTGGCAAAAGATCACAAATACAGGAGTTAGTAGTTTGTACAGGCGCGCGCGTATTTTCAAATATTCTGGAGGTTGAAGATGAAGTCTGGATTGGGCCTGGCCTTCTTGCTGTCTGCACCCCCCTTTTGCTAAATGCACCCCCTGGCCCAATTTCTTGTATTTTTGTTATTTTTGCATTTTAATTTCATTTCTGACTTTGTTTATTTATTTCCAAATATATAAAAAAATGCTTAAAAATATTTCCACATTTTTTTACATTTATTTGGCATTTTATTTTATTATTTCTAACATTAACATTTTTAATACTTTTATATTATTTGTTTAAATTTAAAAATAATGTAAATAATACTTTTATTTTTATTTCTTATTTTTATTCACACTAAAAATATTTTCTTGAATATATTTCATTTTTGTAAAAATTTTATTTTATACATACTTAATATATATATATATATATATATATATATATATATATATATATATATATATATATATATATATATATATATATATATATATATATATATATATATATATATATATATATATATATATATATATATATATATATATATATATATATATATATATATATATATATATATATATATATATATATATATATATATATATATATATATCAATATATTTCATTCTTGTACATGTTAATATATTTTTGTATATAAATAATATATAATATTATTTTCTTAAATAAAATTAGGGTTTACCCCTTAAATCATAAAATTAATCTTTTTCTTTTATTTCTCTATACTTTTTCACATTGAAAATACTTTATTTACATAAAACAAATAAAAAATTCTTTTTGCATAATACATTTTGCTTAATATTTATTTATTTTTGCTTATATTGTACATATAAATATTGATGCATTTGAGATTCAATTTGGATGTAATAGTAATCTAGGGTTTATATTCCTTGTCAAAATACCCCCTATTCAAAAATTGTACCCCCATCCCCATAATCATGTTGTAATAGCTTAGAATTTAAGTTCCCGCACTTTTACGCTTTAAATTATGCCATGAGTAGAGAATTAGGGTTTGTATGCCAAAATCAAATTAACAAATAGTTTGACCTAATCAAAGACAAAAATGCATGAAAAACAAACACAATGCACACTTGCAACCCTAGGGTTACAATCCACTTGTTGCCTTCAAAAATGGGCCATGGTATGCATGTTGAGTATCTTGGCAAAACACATCAAACAAAAAAGATCATAGTCCCTCGATGACACTATCTTGGTTGCCTAAACAAAAATGATCAAGTCCCTCAAGAAAATTTCCAAAGATACTTGACACAATTGCTATCATGGTCTATACGATGACCCGCGCCTATCCCGTTTAACATCCTAACACAAGGTTGTTCATAAAATACAATGGTTAAACAACACTGTTAAAAGGGTTAAAAACATGAGAAAGATCTTTGAGTAAAATAGGGTAGATAGCTCTTAGTTACTTGATCAAAAGCTTGCAAAACATCCTTGCTATTTTCAAACACACTTCACAACACAAATTCAAAATCCAACTTTCAAACATTTGAAAAACTTTTCAAAAGACAAAAACATCTTTGTATACATTCAAATAAGAATCATTACAAAGGTTGCCACAACAATGGCCTCTTTTCAAAACATCTTTCAAAACCACACACAAATCACCATTTCAAACAATTGAAAAGCAAAGCAAGTGATCTAAACAAGTAACTAAGAGCCCATGGATAACCATGGATAGAAAGGGTGCTAATACCTTCCATTTCTATAATCTACTCCCCGGACCCAAGAAAACATCCCAAAGGTCTTTCCTGTGCTTTTTGACCTTTCCTTAGGATAAAATAAAAAGTCGGTGGCGACTCTTGCTAAACCGAAACATTTGCAAACACAAACACAAAACCTCAAGTCAGTTCTCCCACCGTATCGCCATAAATGGCTATCGTACCCCAAATTTTCCCTATCTCTTTTATTCTTGTCTGGCTTTGAACTTTGCATTCCATTTGCATCATTTTATTACTCAGTCATTTGCATATCCCACATCTCATGGGATCAGGCGCTTTGGTTTGAAGTATTAGGGTTGCGTCCTCTTTTTGTCTAATCTTGTTTTGAGGTTTTCTTATCAGGTAAAAAGGAAGCACATCTGGTTCTCGATTAGTGGATCGTGGAACGAATTTTTTCGTCGTGTTACAAGGTTGTTTCTTGCTCAATTTTATCAGAGCCTGGATTAGGGTTTATTTCCCTATGTGTGCTGGTCAAGATGCTAGGGTTTCGAGTTTTTGGCTTCTGTGAAGATGTTTCTGTCGCCTGCCTCAAGGATGGTTCAAAGCTCAGGACATTAGGCCTTTTTCACAAGGATTCTCAGGGTTTAAGTCTGCACAAGCACAATTGGATCATATTGGATTTTCAAGCATCAAGTCAAAGAGGAAACTATTGAAAGAGCAAAGCAGATAAATTTGTTTTTTTTGACAAAATTGAAGAAGAGCAAGTTTGCTTCGATTTAGAGGTTTCGATTAAGCATCTGGCTTCCTTCAAGCAAGCTGAATTTAGGGGCTTCGATTGAGCATATGGCTTCCTTTGATCAAGCTGGATTTCAAGGCTTTGATTGAGCATTTGGCTTCCTTAGAGCAAGTTTGCTTCGATTTAGAGGTTTCGATTGAGCATCTGGCTTCCTTCGAGCAAGTTGGATTTAGGGGCTTCGATTGAGAATATGGCTTCCTTCGATCAAGCTGGATTTCGAGGCTTCGATTGAGCATTTGGCTTCCTTCGAGCAAGTTGGATTTAGGGGCTTCAATTAAGCATTTGGCTTCCTTAGTGCAAGCTCTGATCCATAAGCTTCGATTAAGAAATTATTTCCTTCATTTGTTTTTGCTCCAATTCATGAAGCATTGACCTTCTACTGACTTGCTTTGGTTCAGAAGGCAACGACTTCCTACAGGTTTTCTTTTATTCACAAAGCAGGGGTTCCCTTCATGCTAGCTTCGACTTAACTCCTTCTTCCCTGCTAGCTTCGACTGGGCAATGTTTCCCTTTGAAATAACTAGCTTTAATTCAGATAACAATGGCCTCCTGCAAGTTTGTTTTGATTCACCAAGCAGCAACCTCCTACATGAAAACTTCGACCAAGCTATGGCTTCCTGCATGCAAGCTTCGATTGGATAAAGGCTCTTCATGCAAGCTTTGTTTAAGCAATGTCCTCTTGCATGCTTTCTTTGATTCATAAAAGTTGTAGCCTCCTGCATGCTTTGTTTCGATTCACAAGAAGTACATCCCTTATGCCTGCTTGCTTTTGACCCACAAGGAAATGGCTTCCTCTGTGCTTGCCTTCTACGCACAAGTCAATGGCTTCCCTTTATGCTAGCATCCATAAAGAAAATATCTCTTCATGCAAGCCTTCGACTGGACAAGTTTACTGCCTGCAATCCTGCTTCGATTGGACAGGTTTACTGCCTACAAGCCTGCTTCGATTAGACAAGTTTACTGCCTGCAAGCCTGATTCGACTGGGCATTAGCTTGTTTCGACCACAAGCTTCGACTGAGGGAAAGGCTTCCTTCGAGCAAGTGTGTTTCGATCTCATTCTTGCATTCGACTCAGGACCAAGTCTCATTTTCAATGCTATGCTTCTTCCAAATCTTTACATAATCAGAGGCTTACACAAATTTGTGATACATTTCCTAAGGGTTCGAAGGTTTATTCTTGGACAAATAGCCAAATACAACACTCCAAAAATCTGTTGTTGCTGCTCCAATGCCTGCTGTAAGATGTCAAAACAACACAGAAAAACCTGCCACAAACTGGCCATAAAACTCCAAAACTGCTGCACAGCAGTCCTGCACTGCCCCATTCCTTGCACCAAAACAGCATACAACCACTGTCCCTCGAAGGCTGCAAAGAGCAGTTTACCCAAATTGTTCAAATTATTTTGTTTTCCGTCCAAAAGCTTCAGCCAACTTTGCCTATAAGTAAGAGGCTCTAACACATGTTTAAGGGGAGGGTTTTTGGACCAGAGGAAGAAATCCTCCAAATTTTCTCAAACACAATAAAACTCTCAAAGTTCATCAACACTTGAGAAATCACAAAAAACCCAGAATCATATTCATCTCCTTCGACTCTGAAGAACAACCACACTTCAGTATCCTTAGAATCGAAGAAGCATCACACTTGCTTTTTCTTTTCCTTCAAATCTAGCGTTCCAAGCACAGCTATTGACCCCTCTTTCGAATCCAGCATCCAGGGCCACCACTCAAGGCCCCACATCCATTCAAGGCATGAAGTAAGGTAAGTTATTATTACCTTTGAACTTTTCGTTTCATGGCATGTAAATAATCTTTTCGTTCGTTTCAAACATGTACATACCACTGTTCCTTTGATTCTACCCTTTTAACATATTTTTTAGAACTGAGCTCTTTCGTTTTTGCTTTCTGTTTTACCTGAACTTGCTTTAACTGTTAAACTTTTTACCAAACAAATACTAGCATGGCCTCAGGCCATGTTGCCATTTAATGCTTTAAATGAAAGAAAACATGAAACAGGGAATATGAAACGAAGCTTCTGGCTTCTACCCTTTTTCTCCAGGTCAAACGAAAACGACAACCAGGACAAAAAGTATGCCTTCACTGACTTCCAGGCTCAGTAGAAAGGCATTCCCTCACTGCTTTCAACCTCCAGTCAAAGAAGGCAACAAGGCAGAACCAGAAGGCTTCGCCATACACTGACTTCCAGCCCCTAATCGAAGTACATGACCTGACTGGTGCCAAAGCCCAATCGAAGGCCATGACCTCACTGGTTCGAACTCCCAATCGAAGGAGGCCAACAGAATGCAAATCGAAGGCTGCTTCCCCCCAATCGAAAGATACTTATTTTTCTTACTTTTATCTTTTTTTTTCATATTTTTTATGCCTTTTGATATGGTTGTAATAGCGTAGGATTTTATCTTTCTGCATTTTATTTACTTTGTACAAATGCTAGTAATTAGGCGTGTATGGCAAGATAAAATCAACAACCAAACAAACCAAAAAAATCCAAAAACACTCTTTAATCATTAATTGAATTTACTTTAAAACATGCAAAAACACTAAACAAATCAAAACTCCCCCCAAGGGCATGTTATCTCTGTTCTACCGCGATACCGGCCGTGCCTATTGCTAGAATGCGTGCGTTAATGTCGCCCACTAAAAAACACAAACAAACCAACCATTTTCTAAGAGGAACTACGGTGTTCTGATTCCTTCATTAGATACGTAGGCAAAGGGTCGCGAAACCCTCACGAACGCAATAATCAAAAACTATCCATTTCCCTTTAGCAAGCATAGTTGTAGATAAACACACCCTTTAAGACAAACGAACAAAATGGATCCCGTTGAGTACAACGGATGCGAGGGGTGCTAATACCTTCCCCTCGCATAACCGACTCCCTTAGCCTTTCTCTTGGTCGCAAGATCATCTTATCCATTCCCTTGTGGTTTTATCGATATTTCCCCTTCCTTCGGGATAAATAAAGTTCGGTGGCGGGTCTGTGTTTTCAGCCGGTTGCTTCAGCTGGCGACTCTGCTGGGGACCTTTTACCGAGTCTCTCCTAGTTTTATTTACTTGTATTTTTGGGTGTTTATTTATTTTCTTTATCTTTCTTTACTGTTTTATTTCTTTATTTATTCTTTTGTATATATTGCATATATTGTTGCTACTCACATATTCTGGATACATTGTGATGTTGGGTTTGGTGACTACTTTTGATAAGTCCTCTACCCGGACTTGGGTTACACATAGGATTAGGACGGGCGGTATAGTCATGTTAACTTTGAGGGAGTAATCCCAAAGAAGGAGGCATGAGAATCCCCCACTCAGTGGAGGTCCCCTTGAAAGTAATGATGTTTACCGAGTAATCGAGAAGACGTTGTTGCTTTTGACCTGGGAGCTCGAGAAGCTGAGGGCCGTAGAACCATTAACCCATCTTTGCCTTTTAGGTGCAACGTGGAGACTATAACAGAGTAATCCAGAAGTAGTTGTCACGCGATATTGCGTTCGGACGAGTTTTTCCTGCAAATATTACTGATTACCAAGTAATTGGAACGTCGGTAATATCCAAAGGAAGGACGTAGACTTCGAGAACTCCTTAGAACCTTGTTCGGCAGGTGATAAACCCCTAGTACATACCTCGTGGGTGGTTACTTTGACTCCATGCCTGTGACATCGAACTTTTGATCCTGTTACTTTCAGCCTGTGCAACAGACTACGCAATGGTTATCCAGAATATGTGGAGCTGAGACTTCATGCCATAGCATACCATAACATCACATCATCATGTATATATATCTCATATCTAGAGAAATCCAAAGACAAGTCTTGTTGATATAACTTTTCAAAAGGGAAATTTTAAAAAGATAGACGAGTCTTTGGTCTCATTAGAAATGAAGATAAAGCATTCATCCATTTTACCATGCATTCATTTTTTCACAACAAAAACTCATCGGGGTCCCCTTTCTCAGAATCCAGTAAACACCAAAGACGACTCATCAACATCAGTACACACATAGACAAATGTATGTTCAACGAGCACGATTTGGGTCTTTTCAGCCGAGTCATCAACCCCAGGGGAAACAAGGACGAAAGAGGAAGAAAGTTATTAAAAGGAGGGTGGATCCCATTCCATGTCTCATGCTCAACTTTTCCCTCAGTTGTTTGCTAATCAGTTGGTTCAACTGCATGAACTTGGTCCTACACCAAATCCTCTCCCACGAGGGTATGATGTCAGTGCTCGTTGCGAATTCCATTCAGGGGCTCCAGGACACACAATTGAGAATTGTAGGGAATTGAAAAACAACGTTCAAGACCTCCTTGATGCCAAAGTTATCACGTTCACTCCAAAGGGTCTGATAATGGATTGAATCCCCTTGCTGAGATAGGTGTCAATACTGCAAGAGCACCTCCTCATTTGAGCCAAGGCTGAAGAAGTCTCCTGAGCATGGAAATTTCTAATTTCATTTGCATTATCATTTGTAACCTTTCTTGTTTTGTTCAGTACCCATTGTATGCAAAATTGTTTGTCTTTTTATATTGAATCACCATGCATCGACTGTGCTTGTCTTGAACTAATCCATTCATATTCACTCATTTACGTTTTGTTATTGTACTTGCTTTTGATGCTTAACTCTTTTTAATTTAATTTAAAGAAAGAAAAAAAACTCTTGAGGGAGGATGATGAAGATCTGATACTTAGATTCTCAAACGGTATGCTTTTGAATAAAACCTTGCTGACGATGTACAAGCATTGTTTCAAATCCCCAAACCCCGGAGTTATAAGGAAGATAGACCCTCGTCAACCCTTTTCGAGCTTTGGAGTAGGAGTTTCTTTTACACAGAAAAACCCTCATTTTTAACCCCGGGGCGGGTAGATTTTAGTTAATCCGATCGAGCATCCAGAACTCGTCAAGAGGGAGTTCCTAGCGATACAACAATGGTTATCCATCAAAGGGCTAGGAGAAGTCAACACCACAATGATAAACCGTCACCTACCAGCAACATGCATCGAAGAGAACGATATCCCGATGGGTATCTCTTGCACAATAAAGAGGTCAGCAGATGACAATACCACAACAATTATTATTCATCTATCCAGGACTCAGACAACCACAACCATTTCCAACAAATCAAAGATGGCGCGAAGATCAATAACCTGTTCAAAAAGAAAGAGACAAAAAGCCCCGTTAAGTCATAACTTAAAAAACAAGAGACTTAGGCAAAAGTCAGGGCATCCCGCTGGACTGCAACTTCAAAATCAAGAAATTGTCCAGGAAAAAATTAGGGAAAGTGAAATAAAAAACAATAATAATCCTCAGCAAAGAACAAGATCAAGTGATCAGACGCCAAGAAGCCAGTGATTGTCGGGTCTTAGAAACCCCTGTGGTTCCTCAATCATTGCAAACTCTCTTCTCGGGAGATGAGTGCCCGTATTGTGTTAACTGAACATAGGAATGGAGAACATCATGGAGAATGGGTGGGCATCAAATAATTTTGAGCCTTAAATCTTTTTTTCTAAAACCGTGAACCAGGCCACGTTACAACCCTTAAAAGTCCTAACTAAAGCATGGGTTAATTCGAAAGCAATATTGTAGCGAGAGTATGGTAACCTGACTCCTCGGAGATGTACTAAAATTTGATTTGGTAACATGTCACCTATTCATAAAAACAAAAAATGATGCTTCGACATCATTTCAATAAAAGTTTTTGAACTTCAAGACAAGCATAGAATTTGCATTAGAATCATCATCCTTAGACAAACATTTTTTGCATATAAATAAGTTTTTGAACATCAAGTAAGCTTGCGTGATGAGCATCATTTGAAAACATGGACATCTCGAAGGAAGATTGCTGCAGAAACTTGTCAAAAAACCAAGATGGATCTTATTCTGGGGCATTCCCTCAAGCTGCCAATCAGAGGCTATCACGTCGATGAATCTCTCCCATATTTTGCCAGTCAATCAGAAGCAACCATGTCGATAAATCTCTTTAAACTTCAAACTGGGGGAATCAGGCTGAGTAACCTATTCAAATTTTGTGTAACCTGGGGCAGTTATGTCGAGATTCGACAAATCTCTACAAGAATCCATGATCAGTGGAAAATATTGGGGCATGCCACTTTGCGTCGTATTATGACACGAATCTTCCATCATTCCACTCGAAGAGATCCTTGCAGATATGGGCATTCCTCCTCCCCTCTTATAGAGCTATTCAAGCAAATCCCTGTCATCCTTACAAATTCAATCAAGCTAAGAGAGTCATGACGTTCACTTTGGTTCAGTTAACGTCCTCAGAATCATCATCATTCCCTGTAGATATTTAAACATGCAACTCCCTAGTAATGAAGTGAACTCGGAGCATCTGAAGACACTAATGTCCATTTCCTAATCCCCAAGTGGTTGTAAGGAAAGTCATACGGGGCCCTTTCCTCCCTGGCAATAGAGAAAGCTTGGGGCATTTGATGAGATCCATGTCTCTATTCAGTCATTCACAAGCCGTCCAGTAGGTGAAGAAAGTCAGATCAAGCTACTCCTCCTCAACAAGATTTAATCCCCAGTGAGCTCGACAAGGATATAACTCATTTCTCTCAATTTCAAGCACCAATCAATATTGGTACCTCAAGATGACAGACAACAGATCCCAATGAGTTTTTGACATTTTGCATACAAAAATCATCACGACATACTGCATTGCATCCTCAAACGCATAGCATATCCATGGATCATCTCAAATGCATATGAAGCATGAGCCAGATCAATCCCAAATCAACAAAACATCCTCACAAAAATTTCATCCTCACAATTCCCAGTTAACATCTGTTATTACATTACCAACTAAAATAAACCATGGTGCCAGTACGTCGTACTTCTCCCCAACTCTCAATACTCACGTTATCTTTCATAGGGCCGTAGGTCGCTCGTAGGTCTTACCCGCACGTTATCTTTCATAGGGTCGTAGGTCGCTCGTAGGTCTTACCTGCATGTTATCTTTCATAGGGTCGTAGGTTGCTCGTAGGTCTTACCCGCACGTTATCTTTCATAGGGTCGTAGGTCGCTCGTAGGTCTTACCCGCACGTTATCTTTCGTAGGGTCGTAGGTCGCTCGTAGGTCTTACCCGCACGTTATCTTTCATAGGGTCGTAGGTTGCTCGTAGGTCTTACCCGCATGTTATCTTTCATAGGGTCGTAGGTCGCGCGTAGGTCTTACCCGCACATTATCTTTCATAGGGTCGTAGGTCGCTCGTAGGTCTTACCAGCACGTTATCTTTCATAGGGTCGTAGGTCGATCGTAGGTCTTACCCGCATGTTATCTTTCATAGGGTCGTAGGTCGCTCGTAGGTCTTACCCGCACGTTATCTTTCATAGGGTCGTAGGTCGCTCGTAGGTCTTACCCGCACGTTATCTTTCATAGGGTCGTAGGTCGCTCGTAGGTCTTACCCACACATTATCTTTCATAGGGTCGTAGGTCGCTCGTAGGTCTTACCCTCATGTTATCTTTCATAGGGTCGTAGGTCGCTCGTAGGTCTTACCCGCATGTCATCTTTGCTAGGGTCGTAGGTCACTAGTAGGTCTTACCCACACGTTATCTCATAGGGTCGTAGGTCGCTCGTAGGTCTTACCCTCATGTTATCTTTGCTAGGGTCATAGGTCGCTCGTAGGTCTTACCCTCACGTTATCTTTTTTAGGGTCGTAGGTCGCCCGTAGGTCTTACCCTCACTTTACCTTTCTCTTGGGTCATAGATTATACGCTGATCTTTATCCATTATCTTTACCTTTCTTTTTGGGTCGTGAAATACCGCTTGATAGGTTCTCTGTCGTCGTCAAGTTCTACTCATTGCATTTAAGTTATCATTTTGTCAAGTAATTCTACTTTCAGTCATCACGACATCGTCAACCATATCCTTTCAGTCGCTTTACTATTCATTCCCTCAACAAAAAAAAACTTGTATTGGCATCGTTACCCTAGTACGAGCTACCCTTTTTCAACCATGTTTTATCCATCATGACCAGTCCACCAGAAGACCAGTTTGTCTTTCCCCAAGCAAACATTCACACCAGTGAATAACACTCACACCATATCTCCAGGGCAAATTTCGGGTCCTGGTATTTAATCATCTTCCACCTTGAACTTCCGAAAGGCTGACGCCAATCTCAGATTCAAGTTTAAGACGATTAAATAGGGGCAACTGTCGTACCCCAAATTTACCCTATCTCTTTTATTCTTTTCTGGCTTTGAACTTTGCATTCCATTTGCATCATTTTATTACTCAGTCATTTGCATATCCCACATCTCATGGGATCAGGCGCTTTGGTTTGAAGTATTAGGGTTGCGCCCTCTTTTTGTCTAATCTTGTTTTGAGGTTTTCTTATCACGTAAAAAGGAAGCACATATGGTTCTCGATTAGTGGATCGTGGAACGAATTTTGTCATCATGTTACAAGGTTGGTTCTTGCTCAATTTTATCAGAGCCTGGATTAAGGTTTATTTCCCTATGTGTGCTGGTCAAGATGCTAGGGTTTCGAGTTTTTGGCTTCTGTGAAGATGTTTCTGTCGCCTGCCTCAAGGATGGTTCAAAGCTCAGGACATTAGGCCTTTTTCACAAGGATTCTCAGGGTTTAAGTCTGCACAAGCACAATTGGATCATATTGGATTTTCAAGCATCAAGTCAAAGAGGAAACTATTGAAAGAGCAAAGCAGATAAATTTGTTTTTTTTTGACAAAATTGAAGAAGAGCAAGTTTGCTTCGATTTAGAGGTTTTGATTGAGCATCTGGCTTCCTTCGAGCAAGCTGGATTTAGGGGCTTCGATTGAGCATATGGATTCCTTCGATCAAGCTGGATTTCGAGGCTTCGATTGAGCATCTGGCTTCCTTAGAGCAAGTTTGCTTCGATTTAGAGGTTTCGATTGAGCATCTGGCTTTCTTCGAGCAAGTTTGATTTAGGGGCTTCGATTGAGAATATGGCTTCCTTCGATCAAGATGGATTTCGAGGCTTCGATTGAGCATTTGGCTTCCTTCGAGCAAGTTAGATTCAGGGGCTTCGATTAAGCATTTGGCTTCCTTAGAGCAAGCTCTGATCCATAAGCTTCGATTAAGAAATTATTTCCTTCATTTGTTTTTGCTCCAATTCATAAAGCATTGACCTTCTACTGACTTGCTTTGATTCAGAAGGCAACGACTTCCTACAGGTTTTCTTTTATTCACAAAGAAGGGGTTCCCTTCATGCTAGCTTCGACTTAACTCCTTCTTCCCTGCTAGCTTCGACTGGGCAATGTTTCCCTTTGAAACAACTAGCTTCAATTCAGATAGCAATGGCCTCCTGCAAGTTTGTTTTGATTCACCAAGCAACAACCTCCTACATGAAAACTTCGACCAAGCTATGGCTTCCTGCATGCAAGCTTCGATTGGATAAAGGCTCTTCATGCAAGCTTTGTTTAAGCAATGTCCTCTTGCATGCTTTCTTTGATTCACAAAAGTTGTAGCCTCCTGCATGCTTTGTTTCGATTCACAAGAAGTACATCCTTTATGCCTTCTTTCTTTTGACCCACAAGGAAATGGCTTCCTCTGTGCTTGCCTTCTACGCACAAGTCAATGGCTTCCCTTCATGCTAGCATCCATAAAGAAAATATCTCTTAATGCAAGCCTTCGACTGGACAAGTTTACTGCCTGCAAGCCTGCTTCGACTGGACAGGTTTACTACCTGCAAGCCTGCTTCGATTAGACAAGTTTACTGCCTGCAAGCCTGATTCGACTTGGCATTAGCTTGTTTCGACCACAAGCTTCGACTGAGGGAAAGGCTTCCTTCGAACAAGTGTGTTTCGATCTCATTCTTGCATTCGACTCAGGAGTAAGTCTCATTTTCAATGCTATGCTGCTTCCAAATATTTACATAATCAGAGGCTTACACAAGTTTGTGATACATTTCCTAAGGGTTCGAAGGTTTATTCTTGGACAAATAGCCAAATACAACACTCCAAAAATCTGTTGTTGCTGCTCCAATGCCTGCTGTAAGATGCCAAAACAACACAGAAAAACCTGCCACAAATTGGCCATAAAACTCCAAAACTGCTGCACAGTAGTCCTGCACTGCCCCATTCCTTGCACCAAAACAACATACAACCACTGTCCCTCGAAGGCTGCAAAGAGCAGTTTACCCAAATTGTTCAAATTATTTTGTTTTCCCTCCAAAAGCTTCAGCCAACTTTTCCTGTAAGTAAGAGGCTCCAACACATGTTTAAGGGGAGGGTCTTTGGACCAGAGGAAGGAATCCTCCAAATTTTCTCAAACACAATAAAACTCTCAAAGTTCATCCACACTTGAGAAATCACAAAAAACCCAGAATCATATTCATCTCCTTCGACTCTGAAGAACAACCACACTTCAGTCTCCTTCGAATCAAAGAAGCATCACACTTGCTTTTTCTTTTCCTTCAAATCCAGCGTTTCAAGCACAACTATTGACCCCTCTTTCGAATCCAGCATCCAGGGCCACCACTCAAGGCCCCACATCCATTCAAGGCCTGAAGTAAGGTAAGTTATTCTTACCTTTGAACTTTTCGTTTCATGGCATGTAAATAATATTTTCGTTCGTTTCAAACATGTACATACCACTGTTCCTTTTATTCCACCCTTTTAACATATTTTTTAGAACTGAGCTCTTTCGTTTTTGCTTTCTGTTTTACCTGAACTTGCTTTAACTGTTAAATTGTTTACCAAACAAATACTAGCATGGCCTCAGGCCATGTTGCCATTTAATGCTTTAAATGAAAGAAAACAGGAAATAGGGAATAGGAAACGAAGCTTCTGGCTTCTACCCTTTTTCTCCAGGTCAAACGAAAAAGACAACCAGGATGAAAAGTATGCCTTCACTGACTTCCATGCTCAGTCGAAAGGCATTCCCTCACTGCTTTCAACCTCCAGTCAAATAAGGAAACAAGGCAGAACCAGAAGGCTTCGCCATACACTGACTTCCAGCCCCCAATCGAAGTACATAACCTGACTGGTGCCAAAGCCCAATCCAAGGCCATGACCTCACTGGTTCGAACTCCCAATCGAAGGAGGCCAACAAAATGCAAATCGAAGGCTGCTTCCCCCCAATCGAAAGACACACATTTTTCTTACTTTTATCTTATTTTTTTCATATTTTTTATGCCTTTTGATATGGTTGTAATAGCGTAGGATTTTATCTTTCTGCATTTTATTTACTTTGTACAAATGCTAGTAATTAGGCGTGTATGGCAAGATAAAATCAACAACCAAACAAACCAAAAAAATCCAAAAACACTCTTTAATCATTACTTGAATTTACTTTAAAACATGCAAAAACACTCAACAAATCAAAACTCCCCCAAGGGCATGTTATCTCCGTTCTACCGCGATACCGGCCGTGCCTATTGCTAGAATGCGTGCGTTAATTTCGCCCAATAAAAAACACAAACAAACCAACCATTTTCTAAGAGGAACTACAGTGTTCTGATTCCTTCATTGGATACGTAGGCAAAGGGTCGCGAAACCCTCACGAACGCAATAATCAAAAACCATCCATTTAGCAAGCATAGTTGTAGATAAACACACCCTTTAAGACAAACGAACAAAATGGATCCCGTTGAGTACAACGGATACGAGGGGTGCTAATACCTTCCCCTCGCATAACCGACTCCCTTACCCTTTCTCTTGGTCGCAAGATCATCTTATCCATTCCCTTGTGGTTTTATCGATATTTCCCCTTCCTTCGGGATAAATAAAGTTCGGCGGCGGCTCTGTGTTTTCAGCCGGTTGCTTCACTGGCGACTCTGCTGGGGAAAATATGTTTAAAAGTGGAGTAACCTTAGGGATTAGATCACCCTTTGCATGCTTATATTGATTGCTTTGATTGCTTTACATTTGGTTCTCTTGTTTGGGCTTGAAATCCCCTACCCGGATTTGGGAAACATTCATAGGTAAATAGCAATACGTTGTGGAAACTGTGCGGGGTATACCGACATGGTTGAAGCAATAGTTATATTAGTGCGACATATTTGTGAGTACTGGTAGCCTTTGAGTCAATAAAGAGAATACGGGGCCGCGGAGTGATGTTATGAAGCACTAATGAACTCTTAGAATCTTACTTGACCACCTTGGCCTTTTATTACGGGTAGTGAGATGACCGTCTTTGGTGCAGTCCGAAGTTGGTAGATACTCGATACTACACTCATTGAGGGTTGTTTTCTTCGAATATTTTGGTCGCCGGTTAAGTGGCTAAACCAAAACAATGAACATAGAAAATGATCCAGTGATATTGAGCTCCTTAGAACCCGGTTACTGTTTATAGGACAGGTTGAGCCAACTAACTTCAAGAGGGTACTTACCTATGAAACCTCATGCAAGCCTGAAACTAGGATCTTGTGTGACTTCTTTGTACATGTGCTTGTGCATACATCATGAACATCATATAGCATCATATGCATCCACTAACCATTTCAAGGGTTTGGATCTTCATCTTTGTTCTTGTTTTGTAGGTCATGGAATCTCTTCGTAGGAAAACAATTCAAGTCAACCTTGTGAGAATCCCTCCTCAACTCAAGGAGCTTACTTCCAAGATTCCAGAGAATTCTCCTTTAAGTGAAAGACATGGTAGACTTCTCAGCTTTGTCAACTCCAACATTGAAGAAGACATGGTGAAAGTCCTCTTCCAATTCTTTGACCCCCTACACCACTGTTTCACATTCCCTGATTACCAACTAGTACCTACTTTGGAGGAATTTTCTCAACTCTTGAGAATTCCTATTCTTCATCAACTACCCTACAACGGTACGGAAAATGAACCATAGCCTGAAGATGTTGCTCAAGCATTACACTTGCAACCATCAGATATCAAAGGTCATTCGGAAACCAGGAGTGGTGTCAAGGGTTTCTTGGCAAAGTTTCTGTATGAGAAGGCACAAGACTGCTGGAATTCTCTAGATCTCCAAGCCTTTGAAGAGATTGTGGCACTCCTTATCTATGGGTTGGTCTTGTTCCCGAACCCTGATCAACTTGTAGATGTGAATGCTGCCAAGATTTTCATATCTCGGAATCCTGTACCTACATTGCTTGGGGACATCCTACACTCATTTTACACACGAACAATGAGGAAAAGAGGTGTTCTCATGTGTTGTACTCCCCTTCTAGCAAGGTGGTTTATTTCTCACCTTCCACAATCAATTTTGAAGAATGAGCAGGGTTTAAGGTGGTCACAACGATTGATGACCCTTACACATTCTGATGTTCATTGGTGTTCTCGATCCAGAGAAAATGTTATCATCATTGATCGTTTTGGGGAATTACCTAATGTACCACTACTCGGCATTAGGGGAGGCATTACCTACAACCCATGTCTAGCTTTGAGACAATTTGGATATGCTCGGAGGGATGGCCCTCATGATATGCTGATTCATGACCTAGTTTTTGACTTCGACAACGATGCGCAAGGACTTCGACAAAGGTTCATCAGAGCTTGGAGGATGCCCAACAAAGTGGATAGTAAGACACTGGGGCACAAGAATTCCATCCCCCTTGAGTCTTACCTCAAGTGGGTACGAACCCGCGCCCAGAGTCTTATGATGCCTTACCCTCACATTCTCCCCGTGATCAAAGAGCTTGTTATGGAAGGAGAGGTTCCATACACCCTCCTACATCCAGACATGCCAACATCATTGGAAGAATTGCAAAAGAGTTGGATCCAGCTCAAGGAAGAACGGAATACTTTTGAAGCTAGCTTCTATGCCAGTGAGAAGAAGGTTTTGGAACTTACCCGCCAACTTCATGAAGAGGAGACTCTCAACACTTACATCGCACCAAAAAGGATGCGCAATGTCTTTTTACATTAAGAATTATGTAATATTTTTCCCATGGGGCATTTATGTACTAACAAATTTCTTCTTAATATGACGTGTGTTCTTTTTTGTTTGCAACAAATTTGAATTTCTGAATCCTTGAATGCATTACATGAATAACATATCATTCATCATACGCATAAACAGGTCTTCACGCCAGGTTTCCTTATCTTTCTGATGTTTATTTCAGCAAGATGGATTTGGAGCAGACGGCTAAGGATCTGCAAGCACAGAATTCGCAATTCCAGCAACTCCTCGTGACCTTAGCAAAGGGTCCAGAGGACCTTAAAGCACTGTTGGAGAAAGAGAAAAAGAAGAGAAGGACATGTGTGGTTACTATGGGAAGAAGGTTTGAAAGCCAGGCTAGAAAGGCCCTCGAGTTCCCCTCGACGTCTGATGAAGGGGCTGGTAAAGGAAAAGGAGCTGCAATGCCTTCCGAATCTGAAGTTGAAGAAGAAGAAGAGGAAGAGTATGAAGATTACTCTGAACAGCAATATCCCCCGGCAGATAATAAGTTTAAAAATCTTGAGGATCGGTTGGCAGCCATGGAGTTGCAAAGGGTACCTGGTTTAGATTTCGAATAACTAAGGTTGGTTGCTGGGATCGTCATTCCTCCCAAGTTCAAAGTACCTACATTTGCTAAGTATGACGGTTTGTCCTGTCCAAAGATGCATCTGAGGCCCTACGTCAGAAAGATCCAACCTCACTCCTCTGATAAGGATCTTTGGGTACACTTTTTTCAAGACAGTTTATCAGGCACACAATTGGACTGGTTCTATCAACTTGAGAGATCTGAGCTTCATAACTGGGAAGACTTAGCTGCTGCATTCTACCGACAATACCAATACAATGCTGATTTAGTGCCTACTCGTACTCAGCTACAGAGTATGGGTATGGTTTCTAATGAGGGATTTAAAGAGTATGCCCAGAAGAGGCATGATCTGGCTGGAAGGGTGCAGCCACCATTGTCGGACAGAGAGCTGTTTGACATGTTTTTAGGGACCCTGTCTGGCCCATTCTTTAATCATTTAATCGGGAGTTCCTCTGCAGGATTCACCAAATTAATTTTGACCGGTGAAAGGGTCGAGGCTGGCATTAAAAGTGGTAAAATTCAGAAGGATGCCTCCGCTTCCAATGCTATTAAGAAGGCATTCCCAGCCAAGAAAGAAGCTTCTGCTGTGTATTCCCAGAAAAATCAAGGAAGAGCGGAGCGTCGACCAACGGTGGGGGCTGTGATGATCCAAAACTCTTCAACCGATCAACCTCGCAACAATCAGCCAAGATCTAACCAGCAAAGGGTAGAAAGGCCACAATGGCAATTCACCTGAATCAACATGACACCGGCTCAAGTCCTTCCTCATTTGTTAAAGCTGAATCTCACCAATTTGAAAGAAGCGCCGAAGAACCCTAATACCTCTTCTCCTTATTATCACTCCAATGCAAAATGTGCGTACCACTCTGACAGTGTAGGGCATGATACCAACAACTGTTGGGCTCTTAAAAACAAGATCCAAGACCTGATAGACACCAAGGAGGTAGAGTTTGATGCTCCTGAAAAACCCAACGTGATATCCGCTCCAATGCCCAAGCACAGTCATAATGTTCATGCCGTTATGGAAGATCTTCATGTTACCAATGTTGCTGACCTTTTGACTCCATTACCTGTGATTAAAGTGAATTTGATGAAAGTCGGGATATTCCCAGGTTGTGGAAAAGACTGTTACTTTTGTTTAAACATACGAGCTGACTGCCTAATGTTGAAATCAGGCATCCAACGCCTGATGGATACCCAAGAGATACTCTTTCAAAAGACTCCTGTTGATACCACCACTCATGTTACTCCTGCTACCTTTGTTACTCTTACCAATGACATTGCCATAATAACCATCTCCGACAATCTTCCCAAGACCTGCAAAAGGCCTGTCAAGATTACGCCTGATCCTAAGTTTGTGCCGTTGAAAATCACCATGCTGGGGCCTGTCACGTATAAATATGACAAGACGATACCATGGAATTACGGAGGAGAAATCTTCTACCATGGTGTCAAACAGATTGAATCAGTCCAAGAGACTTTTGATGATGAAACCCCTGATATATGGAATATTGCGGGAACAAGCAAGATAACTCGCAGCGGAAGGATCTTCTCTCCGGAGATTGCTCCTCCACGAGCAGTCTTCGGACCCTCGAAAGCTTTTGTGCCTGTCAAGCCATCTGTGCAAAGCCCGATAATTGAAGAATTGGATACTCCTAAAGTTAGAACCTTTGTTGATACTACCGATAAGGGTAAGGGGATACTAGAAGCGCCTGTCAAGATGAAGGCTCAGACTGTGGTAATCCCCGAGACCACCCAGAAAGAGATGGAAGAAATCGTAAAGATAATCAAAAAGAGAGACTACGATGTCGTGGAGCAGCTAGGGCAGACCCCTTCCAAAATCTCCATGTTGGCTCTCCTACTCTGCTCAGAGGCCCATGCTAAGGCCTTAATCAAATTTCTAAAGACGGCACACGTGCCTCAAGAAACTTCCGATGACCAGTTTCAATAGTGCGTGGCTAGCCTTACTGCCGATAACGGTCTTGGTTTTTCTGATGCTGATTTGACTCCTAAGGGAAGGAAGCACAATGATGCACTGTACGTCTCGGTAGAGTGCAGAGGGACTACACTTTACCATGTCCTAGTTTATACTGGTTCATCTTTGAATGTCCTCCCGAAGAAGGCGTTGGACAAGCTAGACTGCGAAGGTTTGACTTTAAAACCCATTAACATCGTTGTTAGAGCCTTCGACGGTTCTAAGTGGATGGTTCATGGAGAAGTGGAAATCCCAATCAAAGTGGGCACCGAGACCTTCAACTTTACCTTTTATGTGATGGACATCCATCCTTCATATTCATGTTTGTTGGGAAGGCCATGGATCCACTATGCTGGGGCAGTTACCTCCTCTTTACACCAAATTCTAAAGTATCATGTTCAGGGTAAGATTATAACGGTGCACGGTGAGGAAGAGTACGTGATAAGTCACCTCAATTCCTTCCGCTATGTGGAGTTGGATGGCGAGTTCATAGAAATGCCTTTCCAACATTTCGAAGAAGTTTCTCCTGAAGTCGCAGTTGCAAAGACAATGACAGATGTGCCTATCGTTTCCAAGTCGGTGTCTCGGATGGTGTTGTACCCCAAAATTTGCCCTCTCATTTCTTCAACATTTTCTCATCACAAGACTCTTGGAGCTCAAGATCAAGTTAGGGTTTGCTCTGCTCAAGACTCCTCCTTGCACTGTTGACCTAAATTAGGGTTTGAGTTTGCACAAAGATGTTTTGACCTAAAATTCCCAAAGTGAATTTCATGCTTCATGTTGGACTCACAAGTTTATCCATACCAAGTTTCAAGTCTTGACTCCAATCTTTGCCCAGTCAATTGGACAGTTGACCTAAAAATCAGCTGTATTGGAGAAAAAGTCAACTGTGGCCAATTGACAGTCAAACCTCATGAAATTTGAACCACATCAACATAATGAACTCATATTAACCATTTGGTCAAGTTTGGATCACAATTCCACAAGAAATTTGATCAGATCACCAAAAGGGCAAAATGGTCATTTTTAGGGTTTTGACTGCACAAAGGCAATTTTTGACAGTTTGACCTAACCAATGGAAAACCAAGCTCACATATGGACTCAAGGACTCAATGGTATTGTCTTAACACATTCAACAAGTTCAAAAGACCTCAAATGCACAAGATTGACAGATGAATTTTCCAATCAACTGATCAAAATTTGACTGTATACTGAAAAGTCAAACTTTGACTTTTTGGTCAAAATCAAGTGCCAAGATTCATTTTTCACCAAGACATGTCAAATTATGAAACTTGTTCATCAAGAAACCCAAAATTGCAAATTAGAGTTTAAGATGAGAAAATTTCATAACTTAGAATTTTTCTAAGTTATGAAACTTCCTTATTTTTTCCTAACTTTGTCCCATTTTTTCATCAAGATAAAAATTGATTCAAACAAAACTCAAAACATGAAAGTTGTAGTCCATTGCAAAATCTATAACTTTTAATTACAAAGTTTCCTCAAAAGAAGCTTGTAGCTCAAGTTATGATTTTTGGAATAAGGGTGCAAAACATTTTTAACTTAGAGAAATTTTGACCTATTCTAGGCAGGATTTTTGTCCAACTTCTTGGCCATTTTTCACATGCTTCCATTGGAGTTTCAATTTGCATTACAAAGATGGATTGTAGTACACATTCCAAGCTTTCCAAATTGTCCAAGAACTTCTCAAACACCCTTGTGGTTAGAGAGAATCGAATTTGCAAAGTTGGGCAAAAGTCACTTTTGTTCATAACCAAATACATGTTCATACATTGGCATTTTTCAAATCAACATGCTTGGTACTTGCTTGCAGGCCTTTAAACCAAGTTTGCACTCCATAATTAAATGCCTAACCATTGTGTTCAAGCTTTGTTTTGTGCATTTGGTCATTACATGCAAGATTATCCCTTAAATAGAAAAAGCACATTTGCCATTTTTGAAAAGTAGTGCTTTATGTCAAATTCAAAATCCAAGAAGTACAAGCCAAATCTTTGAGGCTAGCATTTGTACACAAATCAATCTGATCAAGAACAAGAGGTGTAGCATAGATAGAGAGGATATACAGGCCTACATAAGGACTTGAGCTTACTTACTTCAAAAACAAGCAAGATTGCAAGACAACTCCAATCTCTCATTCCTGTCAACACAGCCAAACACAAACCTTGTTCTCATCTTTCATACATCCAAGCAAGCCTAAGGCACGAATCAACCACCCCTCAAACCTCCTCAAACACAAAAACACCCTCTTGCTGCAGAAACAGAGCAAGTTATGCAACTTGACTTCCACAAACATTTCCACTCGTGCATTTTGGCTAAAAAGAGTTCAAACATGTTCCATATCATCCACTGAAGCTATCCCAAGCATTGAACTCAAGCTGTAACACCCATAACCACGTTTAGCATTTTTATTTTCAAGCTGTGCAGGTTGACTTCCATAGCACGATTCAGTTGATTTTAAAGCAAGCTAGGAGTTGGAGAAGCATCCTTGGACTTCAAGCAAGCTGTACAAAAGCTCAAAATCCATTGGAAGTTGCTACATTGTTCTGTTCAAGTCAAGCTGAAACAGGTAAAAACATAAACTTCTATCTCTCTATCCAGGCATGATTAAGCTTAGGTTTGTGAAGAAAACATGTTCTACTCATAGCCCTGAAGCCATCCATGTATTTACTTTTCATTTATATTATGCATGCTGTGAGAATTTTGGCCATGAACATTGAAGAAAATTTAGGTCAGAAATTGGGGATGAAGAAATTCTCCTTCGTTTCTTAGAGTTAGGTCATGTGTTTTATATGTATGAATTCGTCTCTTGATGCTCTACATTGTTTATGTTATGAGTTTTTGTTAAAAGTCAAAGTCAGGAGATGATGATTGCATAAGAGGCGCGCGCGTTTTCTGTTTGAATGGAGCTGGAGGTTGAAGACAAAGCTGGCTTGGGCTGGGCCTGAGTCAGCATGCTGTTCACACCCCTTTTTTCATTTGCACCCCCTTGGCCCATTGTGTGATATATTGATCATTTTTTATTTTTCCTTTTTGATTCTGACTTATTATTTTTTGCTCAAATATAAAAAATATAAAAAATATTTTTCCATACATTTTTGCATTTATTTGGCATTTATTTGGTTTTATTTAGCATATATATTAATATAAATATAATACTTTTTATTTAAAACACTAAAAAATAATACAAAAATATATTTTTTAGTTATTATTTTTTGTTTACATTTTGAAAACATTTTCTAAAAATATACATTTTTGTAAATAATTAATATTTTATTTTGGTATATATATATTTAGTATATTTAATATAATATAAATACTTGTATATTTTATTAGATATTTAGGACAAAAATATAGAAATAATACATTTTTATTTTTATTAATATATGACATTAAAAAATACTTTTTTTTTACAATATACTTCTTTTTTTTTATTTTTGTATAAATTAATATATAATATTGTATAATATTAATAAATAAATACTATTTATTTAACAAACTAGGGTTTTGCCCTAAACCATAAAAATATTCAAAATTTGACTTTTTTATTTTTGTTTATATTTCACATTGAAAAATACTTTCTCATACATAAAAAACCCTTTTTGTGCATAATACATTTTGCATATTTATTATATTTGTTTAAATATTGTACAATTTGATATTTGTATATTCAATATGGATGTAATAGTTTTAGATTTAATTTCTTGCTAAATATCCCCCCATTCAAACATTTGTACCCCAACCCCCATAATTATGTTGTAATAATTTAGGACTTTAAATTTCCGTATTTAAAAGCTTTCAAATTATGCCATGATAGACCTAGGGTTTGTATGCAAATCAAATAAAGAATAGCTTGACCTAATTCAAGATAAAAAAAGCATGAAAATGGACAACACAATACACACTTGCACTCTTAGGGTTACTCCACTTGTTGCCTTCAAAAATGGGCCATGTTGCATGTTGAGTGTCTTTGGCAAAACAAGAACAAATCAAATGATCATAGTCCCTCGATGACGCTTTCGAAGTTGCCTAAACAAAATGATCATAGTCCCTCAAGCAAATTGCCAAAGACACTTGGCACTATTGCATTCATGGTCTATACGATGACCCGCGCCTGTCCCGTTAACATCCTAACACAAGATTGTCCACCAAATACAATGGTGGAACAATACTGTTAAAAGGGTTAAAATATAGGAAAGATCTTTGAGTAAATTTAGGGGTAGACAACTCTTAGTTACTTGATCAATCTTGCAAAACAAATCCTTGCCTACTTTCAAAACACACTCCACAACACAATTTCCAAAAACAACTTTCAAAACCTTGAAACATCTTTTCAAAAAGACAAACACCTTTTGTAAAACATTCGAGTAAAGAATTGTTACAAGGGTTGCCTAGACAAGGCATCTTTTTCAAAACATTTTCAAAACCACACACACAAAGCACCATTTCAAACAATTGAAAAGCAAAGGCAAGTGATCTAAGAAAGTAACTAAGAGCCCATGGATAACCATGGATAGAAAGGGTGCTAATACCTTCCCTTTCTATAATCTACTCCCCGAACCCAAGAAAACATCTCAAAGGTTTTTTCCTGTGCTTTTTAACCTTTCCTTAGGATAAAATAAAAAGTCGGTGGCGACTCTTGCTCAACCGAAACATTTGCGAAAACAAACGCAAAACCTCAAGTCAGTTCTCCCACCGTATCACAGAACTGGCGACTCTGCTGGGGATTGATTAAAAGTGGAGTAACCTTAGGGCTTAGATCACCCTTTTGCATGACTAATTGTTTGTTTTGATTGATTTACATTTTGGTTCTCTTGTTTGGGCTTGAAATCCTACACCCGGATTTGGGGAAACATTCATAGATAGTAATACGTTGTGGAAACTGTGCGGGGTATACCGACACGGTTGAAGCAATAGCTATATTAGTGCGACATATTTGTGAGTACCGGTAACCCTTGAGTTCAATCAAGGAGAGTACGGGGCCGTTGAGTGATGTCACTAAGCACTAATGACCTAGAACCTTACTTGACCATCTTGGCCATTTATTAGGGGTAGTGAGATAACCGGCTTTGGTGCAGTCCGAAGTTGGTAGATACTCGATACTACACTCATTGAGGGTTGTTTTCTTGGAATATTTTGGTCGCTAGTTAAGTGGCTAAACCAAAACAATGAACATAGAAAACAATTCAATGATATTGAGCTCCTTAGAACCCCGGTTACTATTTATAGGACAGGTTTTTAAGCCAACTTTACTCAAGAGGGTACTTACCTATGAAAACTCATGCAAGCCTGAAACTAGGGTTTTGTGTTACTTGCTTGTACATATGTTTGTGCATACATCATGAACATCATAAAGCATCATATGCATCCACTAACCATTTCAAGGGTTTGGATCTTCATCTTTGTTCTTGTTTTGTAGGTCATGGAAATTCTTCGCAGGAAAACTATCCAAGTCAACCTTGTGAGAATCCCTCCTCAACTCTAGGAGCTCACATCCAGAATTCCAGAAAGCTCTCTCTTCAGTGAAAGACATGGTAGACTGCTCGGCCTAGTCAACACCAACATTGAAGAAGACATGGTGAAAGTGTTGTTCCAATTCTTTGACCCCCTTCACCACTGTTTCACATTCCCCGACTATCAATTGGTGCCTACTTTGGAGGAATTTTCTCAACTCCTGAGAATTCCTATTCTTAATCAACTACCCTACAACGGTACGGAAAAAGAACCAAAGCCTGAAGATGTTGCTCAAGCACTACACTTGCAACCATCTGACATCAAGGGGCATTGGGAAACCAGAAGTGGTGTCAAAGGCTTCTTGGCAAAATTCTGGTTTGAGAAGGCACAAGAGTGTTGGAATTCCCTGGATCTGCAAGCCTTTGAAGAGATTGTGGCACTCCTTATTTATGGGTTGGTCTTGTTCCCAAATCCTGACCAACTTATAGATGTCAATGCTGTCAAGATTTTCCTATCCAGGAATCTCATACCTACATTTCTTGGGGACATCCTCCACTCATTTTACACACGAACAATGAAGAAGAGAGGTGTTCTCATGTGTTGTACTCCTCTCCTTTCAAGGTGGTTTATTTCTCACCTTCCACAATATGTTTTGAAGAATGAGCAAGGCTTAAGGTGGTCACAACGGTTGATGACCCTCACACATTCTGATGTACATTGGTGTTCTCGGTCCAGAGAAAATGTCATCATCATCGATCGTTGTGGTGAGTTCCCTAATGTTCCATTACTTGGCATTAGAGGGGGCATTACCTACAACCCTTGTCTAGCTTTGAGACAATTTGGATATGCACGGAGGGATGGCCCTCATGACATGCTGATTCCTGACCTAGTTTTTGACTTCGACAACGATGCGCAAGGACTTCGCCAAAGATTCATCAGAGCTTGGAGGATGCCTAAAAAGGTAGATAGCAAGACACTGGGGAACAAGAACTCCATCCCTCTTGAGCCTTACCTCAAGTGGGTACGAAACCGAGCCCAAAATCTTATGATGCCTTACCCTCATATTCTCCCTTTGATTAAAGAGCCTGTTAAGGAAGGAGAGGTTCCTTACACCATCCTACATCTGACATGCCTACATCATGGGAGGAGATGCAGAAGAGTTGGATCCAACTCAAGGAGGAACGAAATACTTTTGAAGCCAGCTTCTACGCCAGCGAGAAGAAGGTTTTGGAGCTTACCCGCCGACTTCACGAGGAGGAGACCCTTAACACTTACATCGCACCAAAGAGGATGCGCAACGTCTTTTTACCTTAAGAAGTTTTTGTAATATTTGGCCCATGGGGCATTTATGTACTGACAAAATTTCTTCTTATTAATATGACGTGTGTTCTTTTTGTTTGCAACAATTTTGAATTTCTAAATCCTTGAATACATTGCATGAATAAACATATCATTCATCATATACATAAACAGGTCTTCACGCCAGGTTTCCTTATCTTTCTGCTGTTTATTTCAATAAGATGGATCTTGAACAGACGGTCAAAGATCTGCAATCACAAAACTCGCAGTTTCAACAGCTCCTTATGACCTTGGCAAAGGGTCAGGAGGATCTAAAAGCACTGTTGGGGAATAAAGAGCAAGAAAAAGTGAAAAAGAAGAAGAAAAGAGTTGGGGTAGCTACACTGGGAAGAAGATTTGTGAATGAAGCTAGAAGAGTTCTTGAATTTCCCTCCACATCTGATGAGGGAACCGGTAAAGGAAAAGGGGCTGCATTACCTTCTGAGTCCGAGGCTGAAGAGGAAGAGGTTGAGGAAGATGAAGATTATTCAGAGCAGCAATACCCGCCAGCGAACGAAAAATACAAAAACCTGGAGGATAGACTGGCAGCTATGGAGCTGCAAAGGGTTCCTGGGTTAGATTTTGAAGAATTGGGATTGATTGCTGGGATTGTGATCCCTCCAAAGTTTAAGGTGCCAATTTTTGCAAAATATGACGGGCTGTCTTGCCCGAAGATGCACCTAAGGTCATACGTCAGAAGAATTCAACCTCATACATACGATAGAAATCTTTGGGTACACTTCTTTTAGGACAGCTTGTCCGGTACACAGCTAGACTGGTTTTACCAGCTTGAGAGGTCAGAAGTGCATAACTAGGAAGACTTGGCAGCTGCCTTTTATCGCCAGTATCAATATAACGCTGACTTGGCGCCAACCCATACTCATCTATAAAGTATGGGGATGGCCTCAAATGAGGGATTCAAAGAATACGCCTAGAAATGGCGCGACTTGGCCGGAAGAGTGCAGCCACCTCTTTCTGATAGGGAACTAGTTGATATGTTCTTGGGGACCCTATCTGGCCCATTCTTCAACCATTTGATCGGGAGCTCTTCCGCAGGGTTTACTGAATTGATTCTGACTGGCGAACGGGTGGAAGCTGGTATTAAGAACGGGAAGATTCAAAGGGATGCCTCTGCCTCCGCAACTGTTAAGAAATCATTTCCGGCCAAGAAGGAGGCAGTTGTTATATACTCTCAGAAGAGATTGGGAAGAACGGAGCACCGGCCGACTGTAGGGGCCGTGATGATTCAAAATTCATCAAATGATCAGCCTCGTAACAATCAGTCCAGACCAAATTAGCAACGGGTAGAACGGCCACAACGACAGTTCACCCGCATCAACATGACGCCTGCACAAGTTCTTCCCCATTTGTTGAAGCTAAATCTCACCACTATTAGAGAAGCTCCAAAGATTGTGAATACCGCTTCCCCATACTATCATCCCAATGCTAAATGTGCCTATCAT
This sequence comes from Vicia faba, assembly GCA_948472305.1. Classification (NCBI taxonomy): domain Eukaryota; kingdom Viridiplantae; phylum Streptophyta; class Magnoliopsida; order Fabales; family Fabaceae; genus Vicia; species Vicia faba. Next base: position 1,185,314,438 of record OX451735.1, on the reverse strand, counting down.
TCTGACAGCGCCGGGCATGACACCAACGATTGCTGGGCGCTTAAGAATAAAATTCAAGACTTGATAGATGCTAAAGAGGTTGAGTTCGACGCACCAGAGAAGTCGAATGTAATATCCGCTCCGATGCCGAAGCATGGTCGCAATGTCCATGCTATTGAAGAAGATCTGTATGTTGCTGATGTTGATGATCTGGTAACTCCACTACTAACAATCAAGTTGAATCTGTTGAAGGCTGGGATTTTCCCAGGTTATAATGAAGACTGCTACTGTTGTTCCTCCCTACCAATCGACTGTCCATTGCTGAAGATAGGCATCCAAGGCCTAATAGACAGCCAACAAATTCTTTTCGAAAAGATTCTTGCTACTCCAACCCCTATCAAAGATGTTTCAATAATCACCATTTCCACCAATCTTTCCAAGGTCCCTAAAAATCCTGTTAAGATTACATCCGCTACGAAGATTGTTCCTCTGAAAATAACCATGCCTGGGCCTGTCCCCTACAAATCTGACAAATCGATACCGTGGAATTATGGTGGAGAAATCTACTACCACGGTGTTAAACAAGTTGAGATAACTGAAGAGAGCTCTGACGAAGAAAATGCCGACATTGGAAACATTGCCGGTACGAGAAAGATTACCCGAAGTGGGAGAATTTTCTCTCCAGAGATTTCCCCTCCAAAGGCAATTTTTGGACCCTCAGCTGCTGCCAAGGTTACTCCTGCACCGATAAAACTTTCTGCAAGAACTCCGTTAATTGAAGAAGCTCTTACTCCTGCGGTTGTCCCTCCTACTTCTGCTGATAAGGGGAAAGGGATCCAAGATGAGCTCGTCAGGACGAGAGCTCAGCCATTGGTCATCCCCGAAACCTCTAAGAAAAAAATGGAGGAGATTCTGAAAATAATAAAGAAAAGTGATTATGACGTTGTAGAGCAACTGGGGCAAACCCCCTCAAAGATCTCCATGCTAGCCTTGCTGCTATGTTCGGAGGCTCATGCCAAAGCTTTGATAAGGTTTTTGAAGACAGCCCATGTACCCCAGGAAACCTCAGCCGATCAATTTCAGGATTGTGTAGCCAGCCTTACCGCCGACAACGGCCTAGGTTTCTCTGATGTTGACCTGAATCCGAAAGGAAGAAAGCACAATGACACATTGCATGTGTCAGTCGAATGCCGAGGAACTACTCTTGCCCATGTTTTGGTCGACACTGGTTCTTCTCTGAATGTGCTTCCTAAGAAAGCTCTTGACCGGTTAGATTGTGAAGGTTTGGAGCTGAAACCAAGTAATATCATTGTCAGGGCCTTTGACGGGTCTAAAAGAATGGTGCATGGGGAGTTCGACATTCCCATCAAGGTGGGCACTAAAGTATTCCACTCAACTTTCTATGTGATGGAAATCCGTCCGTCATACTCTTGCTTGCTAGGGAGACCATGGATACATAATGCTGGGGCAGTCACTTCCTCCCTACATCAGATGCTGAAATACCCTGTCAAGGGAAAAATCATAACTGTACACGGTGAAGAGGAGTACATGATCAGTCATCTGAACTCCTTTAGGTATGTGGAAGTGCAGGGCGAATTCATTGAAACACCGTTCCAACACTTCGAGGAAATTGCTCCTGAGGTTGCAGTAGCAAAAACAGTAGCTGAGGTATCCAAGCAGGTGGCCAGGATGGCATCTCTGAAAGACGTGAAGGCTGAGATGAAGGAGGGGAAGAGCTCAACATGGGGACAGTTGCCTGACATTCCTCACAAAACAGACAAGTTTGGGTTTGGATTTACCATTGTGTGGCAGAAAGCTATGCGTCGCTCAAAAATTGAAAGAACACCCATCAAGATTTCTCCTCATGGAATCAATGCTTTGGAAGACGAAGACGAAGAGGCCAACATTGAAGACTGGATCTTCCCAACCATCGAAGGGGGATTACACAACTGGGAGGCGAAAGACTTCGTCCCCATTACTTTCATTAATCAGTAACTTATCTTTCGAACATTCCCTGTTGGTCTGTAATAATTACTTTTAAACAATCTGCACACTACTTTTTCACCTCATGCCTTGCCCGGGGCATGTAGGTCCATTTGTAAGGGTTTTGATTCTCTTCATATTCATATGCCATGTTTAACGAATCATTGGACGTTTTTCATTTATAAATTGTTGTGTTCATTTTCTTTCCTTTTGCATTTTTGTTTATTTAAGGATGGTTATCCCTTACACACACCCACACTCACAAATGCAGGTACCCATCCACTCTGGATTCTATGGGTGACTATTCTGCTGTATCCTTCAATAACTCTGAAGATTTGGTCAACCAGGATGAATACGAAGATGATGAAGATTGTGAAGTACCAGGAGAGCTAGCTAGACTTCTACAACAAGAAGAGAGGGCCATCTTGCCTCATGAAGAGTTGTTGGAAACAGTCAACTTAGGAACAGAGGAAGACCGGAAGGAAGTACAAGTGGGTGCCAATCTGGAACCAAGTGTCAAGGAGCGCTTGATACAACTGCTGAATGAATACGTTGAAATCTTCGCCTGGTCTTATGAAGACATGCCGGATTTAGACACAGATATCGTGGTTCACCGTCTCCCTACAAGAGAGGATTGTCCACCAATCAAGCAAAAAGTCCGCCGAATGAGGCCCGACATGTCTGAGAAGATTAAAGCTGAAGTAATGAAGCAATTCAACACTGGCTTCCTGGATGTTACATCCTATCCACAATGGGTTGCTAACATTGTGCCAGTTCCCAAAAAAGACGGCAAGGTCAGAATGTGTGTGGACTACCAGCATTTGAACAGGGCTAGCCCTAAAGATGATTTTTCGCTACCGCATATCGACATTTTGATTGACAACACAGCTCAGCACAAGGTGTTTTCCTTCATGGATGGATTCTCGGGCTACAACCAGATCAAAATGGCCCCCGAGGACATGGAGAGAACAACCTTTGTTACACAGTGGGGTACCTTCTGCTACAAGGTGATGCCGTTCAGACTGAAGAACGCAGGGGCAACTTATCAGTGCGCCATGGTAGCTTTGTTTCATGATATGATACATCATGAGATCGAAGTTTACGTAGACGACATGATAGCTTGATCACAAACAGAGGAGGAACACCTTGAACATCTGCAAAAGCTGTTTGCCCGATTGAAGGAATACAAACTCAGGCTGAATCCAAGTAAGTGCACTTTTGGAGTTAGGTCTGGTAAACTTCTAGGATTTATTGTCAACAACAAAGGCATTGAGGTCGATCCAGCAAAAGTGAAGGCTATACAAGAAATGCCTGCCCCCCGTACTGAAAAGGAGGTTAGAGGGTTCTTGGGGCGCTTGAACTATATTGCCAGATTCATCTCTCATCTGACGTCTACCTGTGAGCCAATTATAAAACTATTAAAGAAAGATCAGGTAGTCGAATGGAACGACGATTGCCAAGCTGCTTTTGATAAGATCAAGGAGTATTTGCTAGAACCTCCTATTATGATGCCACCCGTCGAAGGAAGACCGTTGATCATGTATCTGACCGTTTTGGATAACTCAATGGGGTGCGTACTGGGCCAGCATGACGAGTCTGGTCGAAAAGAGCATGCCATTTATTACCTTAGCAAAAAGTTTACCGACTGTGAGACTCGCTACTCACTGCTCGAGAAAACTTGTTGCGCTTTGGTATGGGCTGCTCGCCGACTAAGGCAGTATATGTTGACTCATACCACTCTGTTGATTTCCAAAATGGATCCTATCAAGTATATCTTCGAGAAGCCTGCTTTATCTGGAAGAATCGCTAGATGGCAGATGATCCTGACTGAGTATGACATCCAGTATACTACCCAAAAAGCTATAAAAGGGAGTGTACTAGCTTACCATCTAGCTCATCAAGCTATCGAAGATTATCAATCCATGAGATTCGACTTCCCAGACGAGGACATCATGACTTTGGACAACATTGAAGGTAACGGACCGAATGACGGACCTGAAAAAGGATCCCGATGGACCCTGTACTTTGATGGTGCTTCAAATGCACTTGGAAACGGTATCGGTGTGGTACTCATTCCCCGGAAGGTTGCCACACACCTTTCACGGCCCGACTTTGCTTCAGCTGTACCAACAACATGGCTGAATATGAAGCTTACATCTTTGGTCTCAAGGTTGCTATAGACTTGGGGATCAAATCTTTGATCGTATTTGGGGACTCGGCTTTGGTTATCAGTCAAATCAAAGGAGAGTGGGATACCAAGCATCCTAAACTTATCCCATACAAAGAACATGTCCTGACATTGTTGCCTCATTTCGAGCAAATCACCTTCGAGCATTTCCCGCGAGAAGAGAATCATCTAGCAGATGCTCTGGCTACAATGTCTTCCATGTTTAAACTCAACTGGGATAACGAGGCTCCCCAAATCACCATCGAGCGAATGGATGAACCTGCGCATTATCGTGAGATTAATATCGAAGAAGTAGTGGAACAACCCTGGTTTCATGAAATCAAAAGGTATCTCCAAACCAGAGAATATCCTGAAGGAGCTTCCGTCAATGACAAGAAGTTCCTAAGGAGGTTTGCTGCCAAGTTCTTCCTGAGCAACGACATCCTCTATAAACGCAGCCATGATTGTGTTTTACTCCGATGTTTAGACAAAGATGAAGCAGAATTGATCATGAATGAGATACACAGTGGCACATTTGGCACCCACTTGAGTGGACATACGATGGCTAAGAAGATTCTAAGGGCAGGCTATTACTGGTCTACCATGGAAGTTGATTGCCATCAACATTCCCGTACTTGCCACAAATGTCAAGTCTACACTGACAAGATTCATATTCCTCCTGTTCCTCTCAACGTTCTGACAGCTCCTTGGCCATTCTCAATGTGGGGCATTGACATGATTGGAGAGATCAAGCCCACGGCATCCAACGGACATCGCTTCATCCTAGTCGCCATTGACTATTTCACCAAGTGGGTCGAAGCGGCTTCCTTTGCCTCTGTTACAAAAAATATGGTTGCCCACTTCATCAAGCAGAACCTCATATGCCGGTATGGTGTCCCCGACAGGATCATCACAGACAACGGTACAAATCTGAATAATACTATGATCACCTCTCTATGCAAACAGTTCAAGATTTATCATCACAATTCATCTCCCTATCGGCCGAAGATGAACGGTGTTGTTGAAGCTGCAAACAAAAACATCAAGAAGATCATTCAGAAAATGACAGTCACCTACAAGGACTGGCATGAGATGTTACCGTTTGCTCTGCATGGATACCGTACCATGGCATGCACTTCGACAGGGGCAACCCTATTTTATTTGGTATATGGCATGGAAGTTGTCCTACCCATGGAAGTTCAGATTCCTTCTTTAAGGATTATGAAGGACGCTGATTTGAATGAAGACGATTGGATTCAGACCCGACTTGATCAACTCAATCTGATCGACGAGAAGCGACTCACTGCTGTTTGCCATGGTCAGACGTACCAAAAGCGGATGATCAAGGCTTTCAACAAGAAAGTCAGACGTCAAGTATATCAAGTCGGAGATCTCGTAATCAAGCGGATCATCTTGCCGCAAAGTGATCCCAGGGGCAAATGGACTCCTACTTACGAAGGACCATTTGTAATCAAGAGCATCTTTTCTGGTGGTGCAATGATTCTGACCACCATGGACGGCGACGATTTGCCGCACCCTGCAAACGCAGACATAGTCAAAAGATACTACGCATAAAATCACCCGACAAGTCGAAAACCCGAAAGGGCGACTTGGGCAAAAATGGGCATCCCGGTGAACCGAAAACCCGAAAGGGCGGTTCAGGCAAAAATTAGGGATAAAACAAAAAAATTTGTACACCCGGCAAGTTGAAAACCCGAAAGGGCGGCTTGGGCAAAAAAGGGTTTCCCGGTGGATCGAAAACCCGAAAGGGCGATTCAGGCAAAAGTTAGGGAATTAAAGCGTATGACTATGTCTCGTCGGATCACTTTAAGAATAATCTCTTCATCAACCAGCTCCAAGCTTCTGATCAATCCAGTCATCGGCGGACGAAGCATTGAACGGACAGATATTCAGAGTTGTGAAGGCTATAGCAGAATGGAATCCCATGGAATTGTTACACATATCCATCTTTCTTTTGTATAAAATTTTCAACTTTTATGACAACATCCTCTTACTAGGATGTCCGTCTCCTTTGTACAAAGATACTCATAAAAAGTTAATACAAATACTTTTCCAAATACAGAAATTTGCTTTGTCGTCATTTTTCTCTTTTGCACTTATGTTTTATTTGAGAAAAGTCCAATGTTTTGTTAAATAGGCATATGCATTTGAACATAATCATTCTCTTACGAATCAAGAAAAGACGATTGCTGATAGGTTGAAGGTACAGATAGATATCTTGATGCCCTTTCAGAAGGAATCCCCAGTGGAACTAAACTCCAAATTCCTCAACAAGGTTCAAATCCAGAGTTTAATTCTCCAAACAGAGTTAAACTTCAGGATCCTCAGCAGGACAAAAGCTTTCTCAAAACTGATTTCCCCAGCCAGAGAGCCTTCCATAACTCAATTCCTCTCAAAGTTAAGTTTCAGTATCCCCAGTGGAGCCTTAAAAATCTGAAAATCCTATCCCCAGCGGAGCTAAAACTTCCAACTATCAATCCCCGACGGAACCAGAATAGTGAACCTTCTCCCCACAGAGATACTTCCCATCAGGTTAAAGATTCTCAGTCTTACTCCTCCAGCATGAGTCTCCCAGGTTCTGGACTCCCCAGTAGAGATCATCAGAATTCTCATTTCCCACGAGTCACCAAGGATTTTCAATCCCCAGCAGTGGTCCTAGGATCCCTCAACAACTGAAGATCTTGCTCCCCAAGCAATCAGTAGTCAAGAAGGATTTCCCACCGTCAGTAACCAAAGGATTTTTCTATCCCCAGCTGCGGTTATGGGTTTATTTCCCAAACATTTGTCAAGGATTTATTCTCCAAAACAAATTACATTTCAAATGGATCGGTCGTTCAAAAGTTCCTTCATCACCTGTTGGAAGTTACAGTCTCCAAAGATCAAATTCTCACAAAGTTCAAGTTATGAAGCCCGGATTTGACCGGATAGTATCTTAATCCCTACAGTATATTGTGAAGCCCAGAGTATGAACGGATAACAATGCCAGACTACCGCCAAGCCTGGATTGCGACAAGATAGTGGTATCCCCTCAGAGCAAGCTATGAAGCCCGGATTCGACCGGATAATAGTTTAATCCCCAACAAATTTCTGTGAAACCTGGATTACGACCAGACAGTAGTCAAGAATACTACGAAGCCTGGAGTCGACCAGATAGTGGTATATCTTCAACACAAGCCGTGAAGCCCGGATTTGACCGGATAACAGCTCTTTAAGCTATTGTGAAGCCTGGATTTCGACCAGATAGCAATATAATTTTCTGTGAGGCCTGGATTACGACCAGACAGCAGCCAAGAATACTACGAAGCTTGGAGTTGACCAGATAGTGGTACATCTTTAACACAAGCCGTGAAGCCCGGATTTGACCGGATAGCAGCTCTTTAAGTTATTGTGAAGCCTGGATTACGACCAGATGACCATACAAGGTTCTGTGAAGCCTAGATTACGACCAGACAGCAGCCAAGAATACTACGAAGCCTGGAGTCGACCAGATAGTGGTATATCTTAAGCACAAGTTGTGAAGCCCGGATTTGACCGGATAACAGCTTAGCAAGCTATTGTGAAGCCTGAACTACGACCAGATGACAATACAAGTTTCTGTGAAAGCCTGGAGATCAACCAAATAACAGTTAAGCGTTATCGGAATGAAGATTCTCATCCTTGAAGCCTCAGAAGATTGGTATACTCCCAATTTCTGACCCTTAATAGAACGAAGACTCTCATCCTGGAATCCCCAGTAGATTGGCATACAACCCAAGCTCCTGATTCCCCAACAGCAGTCCCAGGACTTCTCATTTTCAATAAATCAAAGGATTCTCAATCCCCTGCAGCAGTCAAGGATTTACTTTCCCCCGACAGCAGTCAAATATTTTGTTATCCAGGATCCGCCTTTCCTCAGCAAGACAGCTCATCTGCTTACATGCTCATCCATTACATTCATATCATAAACATTGACATAACATACATTGCATCATACATTTCATGCAACATAACTTTGTGTTTCAGCTAATACTTTACCCTTTTCAGGATAAGATTATTAAGCTCAACTTTTGAAAATAGTTTACGGACGCTTCCCAACATGGATGCTGATCTATTGCTTATTCAACTTCAAGACTTCTGAAAACAGTTTATGGGTTCTCCAAACACGGATGTTAATCTATCGCTTGTTCAGACTCAACTTTTGAAAACAGTTTACGGATTCTCCAAACACGGATGTTAATCTATCGCTTGTTCAGACTAAACTTTTGAAAACAGTTTACGGATTCTCCAAACACGGATGTCAACCCATTGCTTATTCAAGACCCCCCAGTTCAGAGATATTCCAAAACATGGACACCTTTCTGATACTCATTCCAAATGGCATCTTTAAGCCCATCCCCAGACAAGATCTTGGTCACATTTCCAGATGGCATCTTTAAGTCCATCTCCAAATGGCATCTTTAAGCCCATTCCCGCATCCATGTTTTGACGAGTGCAAATTTACGGGCACTCTAATGTCCAATCTCCTTTTACCTTCGAGACGCGAAAGGCAAACTTGCCAATCTAACTCTTCAGGTTCAAGAAGATTGAACAGGGGCAACTGTTGTACCCCAAAATTTGCCCTCTCATTTCTTCAACATTTTCTCATCACAAGACTCTTGGAGCTCAAGATCAAGTTAGGGTTTGCTCTGCTCAAGACTCCTCCTTGCACTGTTGACCCAAATTAGGGTTTGAGTTTGCACAAAGATGTTTTTACCTAAAATGCCCAAAGTGACTTTCATGCTTCATGTTGGACTCACAAGTTTATCCATACCAAGTTTCAAGTCTTGACTCCAATCTTTGCCCAGTCAATTGGACAGTTGACCTAGAAATCAGCTGTATTGGGGAAAAAGTCAACTGTGGCTTATTGACAGTCAAACCTCATGAAATTTGACCCACATCAACATAATGAACTCATATGAACCATTTTGTCAAGTTTGGATCACAATTCCACAAGAAATTTGATCAGATCACCAAAAGGGCAAAATTGTCATTTTTAGGGTTTTGACTACACAAAGGCAATTTTTGACAGTTTGACCTAACCAATGGCAAACCAAGCTCACATATGGACTCAAGGACTCAATGGCATTGTCTTAACACATTCAAAAAGTTCAAAAGACCTCAAATGCACAAGATTGACAGATGAATTTTCCAGTCAACTGATCAAAATTTGATTATATACTGAAAAGTCAAACTTTGAGTTTTTGGTCAAAATCAAGTGCCAAGATTCATTTTTCACCAAGAAATGTAAAATTATGAAACTTGTTCATCAAGAAACCCAAAATTTCAAATTAGGGTTTAAGATGAGAAAATTTCATAACTTAGAAAAATTCTAAGTTATGAAACTTCCTTATTTTTTCCTAACTTTGTCCCATTTTTTCATCAAGATACAAATGGATTCAAACAAAACTCAAAACATAAAAGTTGTAGTCCATTGCAAAATCTATAACTTTTATTCACAAAGTTTCCTCAAAGGAAGCTTGTAGCTCAAGTTATGATTTTTGGAATAAGGGTGCAAAACATTTTTAACTTAGAGAAATTTTGACCTATTCTAGGCAGGATTTTTGTCCAACTTCTTGGCCATTTTTCACATGCTTCCACTTGGAGTTTCAATTTTCATTACAAAGATGGATTGTAGTACACATTCCAAGCTTTCCAAATTGTCCAAGAACTTCTCAAACACCCTTGTGGTTAGAGAGAATCGAATTTGCAAAGTTGGGTAAAAGTCACTTTTGTTCATAACCAAATACATGTTCATACATTGCCATTTTTCAAATCAGCATGCTTGGTACTTGCTTGGAGGCCTTTAAACCAAGTTTGAACTCCATAATTAAATGCCTAACCATTGTGTTCAAGCTTTGTTTTGTGCATTTGGTCATTACATGCAAGATTATCCCTTAAATAGAAAAAGCACATTTGCCATTTTTGAAAAGTAGTGCTTTATGTCAAATTCAAAATCCAAGAAGTACAAGCCAAATCTTTGAGGCTAGCATTTGTACACAAATCACTCTGATCAAGAACAAGAGGTGCAACATAGATAGAGAGGATATACAGGCCTGCATAAGGACTTGAGCTTACTTACTTCAAAAACAAGCAAGATTGCAAGACAACTCCAATCTCTCATTCCTGTCAACACAGCCAAACACAAACCTTGTTCTCATCTTTCATACATCCAAGCAAGCCTACGGCACGAATCAACCACCCCTCAAGCCTCCTCAAACATAAAAACACCCTCTTGCTGCAGAAACAGAGCAAGTTCTGCAACTTGACTTCCACAAACATTTCCACTCGTGCATTTTGGCTAAAAAGAGTTCAAACATGTTCCATATCATCCACTGAAGCTATCCCAAGCATTGAACTCAAGTTGTAACACCCATAACCACGTTTTCCATTTTTATTTTCAAGCTGTGTCGGTTGACTTCCATAGCACGATTCAGTTGATTTTAAAGCAAGCTAGGAGTTAGAGAAGCATCCTTGGACTTCAAGCAAGCTGTACAAAAGCTCAAAATCCATTGGAAGTTTCTACATTGTTCTGTTCAAGTCAAGCTGAAACAGGTAAAAACATGAACTTCTATCTCTCTATCCAGGCATGATTAAGCTTAGGTTTGTGAAGAAAACATGTTCTACTCATAGCCCTGAAGCCATCCATGTATTTACTTTTCATTTATATTATACGTGCTGTGAGAATTTTGGCCATGAACATTGAAGAAAATTTAGGTCAGAAATTGGGGATGAAGAAATTCTCCTTCGTTTCTTAGAGTTAGGTCATGTGTTTTATATGTATGAATTCGTCTCTTGATGCTCTACATTGTTTATGTTATGAGTTTTTGTTAAAAGTCAAAGAATCAGGAGATGATGATTGCATAAGAGGCGCACGCGTTTTCTGTTTGAATGGAGCTGGAGGTTGAAGACAAAGCTGGCTTGGGCTGGGCCTGAGTCAGCATGTTGTTCACACCCCTTTTTTTCATTTGCACCCCCTTGGTCCATTGTGTGATATATTGATCATTTTTTATTTTTCCTTTTTGATTCTGACTTATTATTTTTTGCTCAAATATAAAAAATATCAAAAATATTTTTCCATACATTTTTGCATTTATTTGGTTTTATTTAGCATATATATATAAATATAAATATAATACTTTTTATTTAAAACACTAAAAAATAATACAAAAATATATTTTTTAGTTATTATTTTTTGTTTACATTTTGAAAACATTTTCTAAAAATATACATTTTTGTAAATAATTAATATTTTATTTTGGTATATATATATTTAGTATATTTAATATATAATATAAATACTTGTATATTTATTAGATATTTAGGACAAAAATATAGAAATAATACATTTTTATTTTTATTAATATATGACATTAAAAAATACTTTTTTTTTACAATATACTTCTTTTTTTTTATTTTTGTATAAATTAATATATAATATTGTATAATATTAATAAATAAATACTATTTATTTAACAAACTAGGGTTTTGCCCTAAACCATAAAAATATTCAAAATTTGACTTTTTTATTTTTGTTTATATTTCACATTGAAAAATACTTTCTCATACATAAAAAACCCTTTTTGTGCATAATACATTTTGCATATTTATTATATTTGTTTAAATATTGTATAATTTGATATTTGTATATTCAATATGGATGTAATAGTTTTAGATTTAATTTCTTACTAAATATCCCCCCATTCAAACATTTGTACCCCCATCCCCATAATTATGTTGTAATAATTTAGGACTTTAAATTTCCGCATTTAAAAGCTTTCAAATTATGCCATGATAGACCTAGGGTTTGTATGCAAATCAAATAACGAATAGCTTGACCTAATTCAAGATAAAAAAGCATGAAAATGGACAACACAATACACACTTGCACCCTTAGGGTTACTCCACTTGTTGCCTTCAAAAATGGGCCATGTTGCATGTTGAGTGTCTTTGGAAAAACAAGAACAAATCAAATGATCATAGTCCCTCGATGACGCTTTCGAAGTTGCCTAAACAAAATGATCATAGTCCCTCAAGCAAATTGCCAAAGACTCTTGGCACTATTGCATTCATGGTCTATACGATGACCCGCGCCTGTCCCGTTAACATCCTAACACAAGATTGTCCACCAAATACAATGGTGGAACAATACTGTTAAAAGGGTTAAAACATAGGAAAGATCTTTGAGTAAATTTAGGGGTAGACAACTCTTAGTTACTTGATCAAACTTTCAAAACAAATCCTTGCCTACTTTCAAAACACACTCCACAACACAATTTCCAAAAACAACTTTCAAAACCTTGAAACATCTTTTCAAAAAGACAAACACCTTTTGTAAAACATTCAAGTAAAGAATTGTTACAAGGGTTGCCTAGACAAGTCATCTTTTTCAAAACATTTTCAAAACCACACACACAAAGAACCATTTCAAACAATTGAAAAGCAAAGGCAAGTCATCTAAGCAAGTAACTAAGAGCCCATGGATAACCATGGATAGAAAGGGTGCTAATACCTCCCCTTTCTATAATCTACTCCCCGAACCCAAGAAAACATCTCAAAGGTTTTTTCCTGTGCTTTTTAACCTTTCCTTAGGATAAAATAAAAAGTCGATGGTGACTCTTTCTCAACCGAAACATTTGCGAAAACAAACGCAAAACCTCAAGTCAGTTCTCCCACCGTATCACAGATGGCATCCCTCAAAGATGCGGAAGCCGTGATCAAAGAAGGAAGGAGTACAGTGTGGGGGCAACTGCCTGATTTTTCTCACAAGACGGACAAGTTCGGACTAGGTTTTACTGTTGCTGGCCAAAAAGTGGTGCGTCGCTCCCGGGCTGGAGTACCAACCTTTAAAATCACTCACCATGGGATTAATGTTGTAGAAGATGATGATGAAGAAGACAACTTTGAAGATTGGATCTTTCCAACCGTCGAAGGAGGATTAAGAAACTGGGAAGCGAAAGACTTTGTTCCCATCACTTTCATCAACCAGTAATTTATCTTTGAACAATTTCCTATTTTGGTCTGTAATAATTAAACAATTCGTACACACGCTTTTCACCTTATGCCTTACCCGGGGCATGTAGGTCAATTTGTAAGGGCTTGATTTCTTCATTATCATATGCCATGTTTAAATGAATCATTGGACGTTTTCATCCATAAACTATTGTGTTCATTTTCTTTCCTTTTACATTTTGTTTTGTTTAAGGATGGCTAACCCTTACACACACCCACACTCACAAAATGCAGGTACCCATCCACTCCGGATTCCATGGGTGACTATTCTGCTTTAGCCTTCGGTGACTCTGAAGATTTGGTCAATCATGCCGAGTACAAAGGTGATGAAGACTGTGAAGTGCCTGGAGAGCTAGCCAGACTTCTGCAACAAGAGGAAAGGTCTATTCTGCCCCATTAAGAGTTGCTAGAGACCGTCAACTTGGGAACATAGGAAGACAAGAAAGAGGTAAAAGTGGGTGCCAACATGGAGCCAAGTGTCAAAGAGCGCTTAGTGCAGTTGTTGAATGAATATGTCAAAATCTTCGCCTGGTCCTATGAAGACATGCCGGGATTGGATACAGATATTGTGGTTCACCATCTCCCTACAAGAGAAGACTGTCCACCGATCAAGCAAAAAGTCCGCCGAATGAGGCCCGACATGTCTGAGAAGATCAAAGTTGGGGTAATGAAGCAATTCAACACTGGCTTTCTGGATGTTACTTCCTATCCATAATGGGTTGCTAACATTGTGCCCGTGCCTAAAAAGGACGGCAAAGTCAGAATGTGTGTGGACTACAAGGATTTAAACAGGGCTAGCCCTAAAGACGATTTTCCACTACCGCACATCGACATCTTGGTTGACAACACAACTCAACACAAGGTATTTTCCTTCATGGATGGATTCTCGGGATACAATAGATCAAAATGGCCCCCGAAGACATGGAGAAGACTACTTTTTTTATGTAGTGGGGTACCTTCTGCTACAAAGTGATGTCATTCAGACTGAAGAATGTCGGGGAACCTATCAACGCGCCATGGTAGCTTTGTTTCATGATATAATACATAATGAGATTGAAGTCTACGTAGACGACATGATAGCCCATTCATAGACAGAAGAAGAACACCTCGACCATCTATAAAAGCTGTTTGTCAGATTGAAGGAGTATAAGCTCAAACTGAACCCAAGCAAGTGCACTTTTGGAGTCAGGTCTGGTAAACTTTTGGGATTTATTGTCAGCAGCAAAGGCATTGAGGTTGATCCTGCTAAAGTAAAATCTATATAAGAAATGCTTGCCCCTCGCACTGAAAAGGAGGTTAGAGGTTTCTTGGGACGCTTAAACTATATCGCAAGGTTCATATCTCACCTAACATCTACCTGTGAGCCAATCTTCAAGCTGTTGAAGAAAGATCAGGTAGTTGAATGGAACAATGATTGTCAAGTTTCTTTTGATAAGATCAAGGAGTATTTGATGGAACCTCCTATCTTGATGCCACCCGTCGAAGGAAGGTCGTTAATCATGTATCTGACTGTTTTGGATAATTCAATGGGGTGCGTACTGGGCCAACATGACGAGTCTGGCCAAAAAGAGCATGCCATTTATTACCTTAGCAAAAAGTTTACCGACTGTGAGACTCGCTACTCACTGCTCGAGAAAACTTGTTGCGCTCTGGTATGGGCTGCTCGCCGGCTAAGACAGTATATGTTGACACATACCACTTTGCTAATTTCTAAAATGGATCTGATTAAGTACATCTTCGAGAAGCCTGCTTTATCTGGAAGAATCGCTAGATGGCAAATGATCCTGAGAGAGTATGATATCCAGTATACTACCCAGAAAGCTATAAAGGGGAGTGTACTAGCTGACCATCTAGCTCATCAAGCCGTCTAAGATTACCAATCTATGAGATTCGACTTCCCTGACGAGGACATCATGACATTGGACAACATTGAAAGTAACAGACCGTATGACGGACCTGAACAAGGATCCCGATGGACCCTGTACTTTGATGGTGCTTCAAATGCACTTGGCAACAGTATCGGTGCGGTACTCATTTCTCCGGAAGGTTGCCATACACCCTTCACTGCCCGACTTTGCTTCAGCTGTACCAACAACATGGCCGAATATAAAGCTTGCATCTTTGGTCTAAAGGCTGCTATAGACTTGGGAATCAAATCTTTGGTCGTACGAATGGACTCTGCTTTGGTTATCATTCAAGTCAAAGGAGAGTGGGATACCAAACATCCTAATCTTATCCTATACAAAGAACATGTCCTGACATTGTTGCCTCATTTCGAGCAGATTACCTTCGAGCATTTTTCGCGAGAGGAAAATCAGCTAGCAGATGCTCTAGCTACAATGTCCTCCATGTTTAAACTCAACTGGTATAACGAGGCTCCCCAAATCACCATCGAGCGAATGGACGAACCTGTGCACTGTCATGAGATTAATACCGAAGAAGTAGTGGAACAACCCTGGTTTCATGAAATCAAAAGGTATCTCCAAACTCGAGAATATCCTGAAGGAGCTTCAGTCAATGACAAAAAGTTCTTAAGGAGATTTGTTGCCAAGTTCTTCCTGAGCAATGGTATCTTATATAAGCGCAACCATGATTGTGTTCTACTTCGTTGTGTGGACAAGGTTAAAGCAGAGTTAATCATGACTGAAATATATAGTGGCACCTTTGGCACCCACTTAAGCGGACATATGATGGCTAAGAAGATTCTGAGGGCAGGCTACTACTGGTCTACCATGGAAGCTGATTGTCATCAACATTCCTGTACTTGTCACAAATGCCAAGTCTATGCTGACAAGATACATATTCCTCCTGTTCCTCTCAACGTTCTAACGGCTCCTTGGCCATTCACGATGTGGGGAATTGACATGATTGGAGAGATCAAGCCTACGGCATCCAATGGACATCGCTTCATTCTGGTGGCTATTGATTACTTCACTAAGTGGGTCGAAGCAGCTTCCTACGCCTCTGTTACAAAGAATGTGGTTGCTCGCTTCATTAAGAAGAATCTCATATGCTGGTATGGTATCCCTGACAGGATTATCATAGACAACGGTACAAATTTGAACAACACTATGATCACCGCTCTGTGCGAGCAGTTCAAGATTCAACATCACAATTCATCTCCCTATCGGCCAAAGACGAACGGTGTTGTTGAAGCCGCGAACAAAAATATCAAGAAAATCATTCAAAAGATGACAGTCACCTACAAGGACTGGCATGAGATGTTACCGTTTGCTCTGCATGGATATCGTACCACGACGCGTACTTCAACAGGGGCAACCCCCTTTTCTTTGGTATATGGCATGGAAGTTGTTTTACCTATGGAAGTTCAGATTCCTTCCTTAAGGATCATGAAGGATACTGGTTTGAGTGAAGACGATTGGATTCAGACCCGACTTGACCAACTTAACTTAATCGACGAGAAGCGACTTACTGTTGTTTGTCATGGTCAGACATATCAAAAACGGATGATCAAGGCTTTCAACAAGAAAGTCAAGAGACAAGTATATCAAGTCGGGGACCTTGTAATCAAGCAGATCATCTTGCCGCAAAGTGATCCCAGGGGCAAATGGACTCCTACTTACGAAGGACCATTTGTGATCAAGAACATCTTTTCTGGTGGGGCAATGATTCTGACCACCATGGACGGTGACGACTTGTCGCACCCTGCGAACACAGACATAGTCAAAAGATACTACGCATAAAAGACCCGACAAGTTGAAAACCCGAAAGGGAGACTTGGGCAAAAATGGGCATCCCGGTGAATCGAAAACCCGAAAGGGCGGCTCAGGAAAAAATTAGGGATAAACAAAAAAATATGTACACCCGGCAAGTTGAAAACCCGAAAGGGCGAATTGGCCAAAAAAGGGTTTCTCGGTGGACTGAAAACCCGAAAGGGCGGTCCATGCAAAAATTAGGGAATTAAAGCGTATGACTATGTCTCATCGGATCACTTTAAGGACAATCTCTTCACGGACAAGCTCCAGGTTTCTGATCAATCCAATCATCGGTGGACGAAGCAACGAATGGACAAGATACTCAGAGTTGTGAAAGCTATAGCAGAATGGGAACCCCATGGAATTATTGCACATAGCCATCTTTCTTTTGTATAAAATTTTTCTCAATTTTACGACAACATTCTCTTACTAGGATGTTTGTCTCCTTTGTAAAAAGATACTTACAAAAGTTAATACAAAAAATACTTCAAAACGCAAAAATTTGTTTGCCTTTCCTTTCTTTTTACACTTATGTTTTATTTGAAAATGTCCAATGTTTTGTTAAATAGGCATATGGATTTGAATATAATCACTGCTTACAAATGAAACGAAATAAGAAAAGATAATTACTGATAGGTTGAAGGTGTAGGAAGATGTTTTTGTGCTATTCTAGAAGAAATCCCCTATAGTACATCATCCAGTTCCTCAACAAAGCTAAAACCTTGGAGTATATATCCCCAGCGGAGTTAAATTTCAAGATCACAAGCGGAGCCAGTGTTTTCTAACTTTATTCCCCAGCGGAGTTAAGTTTCGAAGTTCCCATCAGAGTTAAGTCTCTAAACTCCCGATCCCCAGTGGAGCCCAAAAACTCTGAAATACATGTCCCCAGCGGAGCTAGAATATTCTAAACCTTCTTCCCCAACAAAGTCAAAATTCTGACTATCGATCCTCAGCGGGAACCATTCAGTTTTCCCCAACTTCCCCAGCAGGTTATCTTAAAAGTCTGAGAGTCAATCAGATAACAGTTAACTTTTTGTCTTATCCCCGACCAGGATGATTCCCCAGTAGATTGGCATACAACCCGAGCTCCTGATTCCCCAAGCAGAGTAAACACTCTCCCCACAGAGTTATTTCCCAACAGAATGAAGATTCTAGTTCATGTTCCTCCATTGGAAGCCTCCTAGGTTCTAATTTCCCAGTAGAGGTCTTCAGAGTTTTCCTTATTTCCCAGGAATATCATTCCCCGCAGAAGTTGTCAAAGCTCTTGTTAGATCCCCACAAGTCACCAAGGATTTTCAATCCCCAGCAGTGGTCCCAGGATTTCTCATTCTCAACAATCAAAGATCTTTAATCCCCAAGCAGTCAGCAAGGTTTTCTTATCTTCAACCATCAAAGATTTTTTGGAATCCCCAACATCAGTCAAGGATTTATTTTCCCCAGCAGTGGTCGTAGATTTCATTGTCTCCAGCTATCAAGGATTTATTTTCCTCAGCAAGACAGCTACCCAGCTTACATGCACATCCATTACATTCATATATCATAAACGTTGATGGAACACATTTCATTGCATCATACATATCATGCAACATAACTTTGTGTTTTAGCTAACATTTTTCCCTTTTCAGGATAAGATTAAAGGGCTATCGTTAACAATTATTCAGATACAGTATGGATACACCCCAGACACGGCGGTCATTCTATTACTCATTCAGAATTTCAATTCAAAATACAGTATGGATACACCCCAGACACGACGGTCATTCTATTACTCATTCAGAATTTCAAGTCAAAATACAGTGTGGATACACCTCCGACACGGCAGTCATTCTACTACTCATTCAGACTTCAGCAATCCGATACAGACTAGAACGCTCCAGACACGGCGTCCATTCTATTTCTCATTCAGATTCGACTATCAACTTCAAGTTCAGATACGCTCCAAACACGGATGCCATTCTGGCCCTTACACCAGAAGTTTGATTCTCCCCAGTGCAGTCGCCACGGAAGTCATTCTGCTACTCATACATATCTCAACTTCAAATACAGTCCAGATACGCTCCAGACACGGTTGCTATTCTGTCACTCATTCGGAATTTATCCCTAGCACACAGTTGATCCATACACAAATGTTTCTCTGTTACCCATTCAGAATACAGATACACTCCAGACACGGAAGTCATTCTGATATTCATTCAAAGATCAAATACAGTTACAGCTCGGATACGCTCTAGACATGGACTCCATTCCCTTGCTCATACAAACCCAGTCTCCAGATACAACTCAGATATGTTTCAAATACGGATGCCATTCTGATGTTCATTCTACTAATTTTTCAACAAACAAGTCTTGGATGGCATCTTTAAGCCCATCTCCAGCAAGATTCTACCATCTCCAAATGGCATCTTTAAGCCCATTCCCTCAGATACATTTTTGACGAGTGCAAATTTACGGGCACTCTAGTGTCCAATCCTCTTTTACCTTCGAGTCACGAAAGGCAAAACTTGCCAATCTAACTCTTCAGGTTCAAGAAGATTGAATATGGGCAACTGTTGTACCCTAAAATTTTCCCTCTCATTTTATCAACATTTCTCATCACAAGACTCATTGAACTCAACACAAGCTAGAGTTTGCTCTGCTAAAGACACCTCCTTGCATTGTTGACCTAAATTAGGGTTTGATTTTGCACAGGGATTTTTGGACCTTCAATGCCCAAAGTGAATTTCCTACTTCATGTTGGACTCATAAGTTTGTCCATACCAAGTTTTAAGTCTTGAATCAAATTTTTGCCCAGTCAATTGGACAGTTGACCTAGAGATCAGCTGTATTGGGGAAAAAGTCAATTGTGACCAATTTACAGTCAAACTTCATGAGTTTTGACCCATATCAACATTATGAACTCATATGAACCATTTGATCAAGTTTGGACCACAATTCCACAAGAAATTTGATCAGATCACCAAAAGAGCAAAATAGTCATTTTAAGGGTTTGGACTGTACAAAGGCAATTTTTGACTGTTTGACCTAGCCAATGGAAAATCAAGTTCAACCATGGACTCAAGGAATTAAAGGAATCATCTTGACCTATTCAACAAGTTCAAAAGATCTCAAATGCATGGGATTGACAGATGAATTTTTCAGTCAACTGATCAAAATTTGACTATGTACTGAAAAGTCAAACTTTGACTTTTTGGTCAAAATCAAGTGTCAAGGGTCATTTTTCATCAAGATATGTCAAAATTATGAAACTTGTTCATCAAGAAACCAAAAATTGCAAATTAGGGTTTGAAATTGAAAATTTTCATAACTTAGAAAATTTCTAAGTTATGAAATTTTCTTAATTTTTCCTAACTTTGCCCCACATTTTCACCAATATGAAAATGGATTAAAACAAAACTTACAACATGAAAGTTGTAGTCCTCCACAAAGTCTATAACTTTGATTCACAAAGTTTTCTCAAAAGAAGCTTGGATCTCAAGTTATGATTTTTGGAACAAGGGTCCCTAAAACTTTTAACTTAGAGAAATTTTGCCCTAGTTTAGGCAGGATTTTAACTCATTTTCTTGGCCATTTTTCACATATTTCCACTTGGAGTCTCAAGTTTCATTTCAAAGATGTATTATAGTACTTGTTGCAAGCTTTCCAAATTGTCCAAGAACTCCTCAAACACATTTGTGGTTAGAGAGAATCAAATGCTTGAAGTTGGCAAAAACTCACTTTGTATCCATGGCCAATACATGTTCATACAAGTTGCAAAATCTGTCCAAACTAGCTTTGTACTTGATTACAGGTCTCTAAACAAATTCACACTCAAAAATTAAATGCAAATACAATGGAAATTGGTCTTATTCTGATCATTAGAGGTTTGCACAATGAACAAATCCATTTTTGGCATAAAGGTAGCACTTCCATTTTCATAAAGGCAACTTTATGTCAACATTGCTTCTCTTGATCCTTGGACCTCTTTCTTTGCAGCAAACAAGTTCCACAAACTCAGGCAAAGGTACAAGAAACTTATGCATGCTTGGAGATAGCATGTACAGGCCTACCTCATATCATTTCACACTTTTCTTTCAAAACAAGTCAACTTGTAAAATACAACACAACTTGAGCATCTGATATAATCAACTCTTTCCAACATTCCAAACAAGTTTTGTGCATTGCCTTGAGCTAGAAACACGAATTGTTGAACCCTCAAGCCTTCTAAAACACCAAATCACATTCTTCTTACAAAACAGGGCACTCCCTGCAGATTCACATCCATCACACAAACCCCTCGTGCGTTTTTCCCCAAACTAGTTCCAATACCTTCCATTCAACTCACTCAAGCTATCCCAAACCTCCATTGCCAACTGTAACTCCATTTACAGTGTTCACCATTTCTGTTTTGAAGCTTTGCATGTTGAGTTCTATAGAGAGATTCAGACCATTTCAAAGCAAACTAAGCATGGGGAAAGGTCTAAGAAACATCAAGCAAGCTCAAAAGAACCTCAGGCCTCACTGAAAGTTGCTGCATTGCCATACTCGAGCTTGACTGAAACAGGTATTTCTCAAACTTCTATCTCTCTATTTAGGAACATTTAGTCTTAGGTTTGTGAATGAAAAATGTAGTATTCAATGCCATGAACCTGTACATATGCTCAGTTTTCATTTATATTAAGCGTGCTAAGAGAATTTCATCCATGAACATGCTGAAAAAACTAGGTCAGATTTTAGGGCCAGAGAAATTCTCTCTGGTCTTTGAGAGTTAGATCAAGTTTTTTATATGGTTAGAATCATGGTTTAATGCTCTACAAGTTTCATGTTTTAAGTTTTGGCAAAAGATCACAAATACAGGAGTTAGTAGTTTGTACAGGCGCGCGCGTATTTTCAAATATTATGGAGGTTGAAGATGAAGTCTGGGTTGGGCCTGGCCTTCTTGTTGTCTGCACCCCTCTTTTGCTAAATGCACCCCCTGGCCTAATTTCTTGTATTTTTTTTATTTTTGCATTTTAATTTCATTTCTGACTTTGTTTATTTATTTCCAAATATAAAAAAATGCTTAAAAATATTTTCACATTTTTTTACATTTATTTGGCATTTTATTTTATTATTTCTAACATTAAAACATTTTTAATACTTTTATATTATTTGTTTAAATTTAAAAATAATGTAAATAATACTTTTATTTTTATTTCTTATTTTTATTCACACTAAAAATATTTTCTTGAATATATTTCATTTTTTTAAATATTTTATATTATACATACTTAATATTATAAAATTATAAACCATAAACCCTAAACCCTAAACCCTAAATCATAAAATTAATCTTTTTCTTTTATTTCTCTATACTTTTTCACATTGAAAATACTTTATATACATAAAACAAATAAAAACTTCTTTTTGCATAATACATTTTGCTTAATATTTATTTATTTTTGCTTATATTGTACATATAAATATTGATGCATTTGAGATTCAATTTGGATGTAATAGTAATCTAGGGTTTATATTCCTTGTCAAAATACCGCCTATTCAAAAATTGTACCCCCATCCCCATAATCATGTTGTAATAGCTTAGAATTTAAATTCCCGCACTTTTACGCTTTTAATTATGCCATGAGTAGAGAATTAGGGTTTGTATGCCAAAATCAAATTAACAAATAGTTTGACCTAATTAAAGACAAAAATGCATGAAAATTAAACACAATGCACACTTGCACCCCTAGGGTTACAATCCACTTGTTGCCTTCAAAAATGGGCCATGGTATGCATGTTGAGTATCTTGACAAAACACATCAAACAAAAAATATCATAGTCCCTCGATGACGCTATCTCGGTTGCCTAAACAAAAATGATCAAGTCCCTCAAGAAAATTGCCAAAGATACTTGACACAATTGCTATCATGGTCTATACAATGACCCGCGTCTGTCCCGTTTAACATCCTAACACAAGGTTGTTCACCAAATACAATGGTGAAACAACACTGTTAAAAGGGTTAAAAACATGAGAAAGATCTTTGAGTAAAATAGGGTAGATAGCTCTTAGTTACTTGATCAAAAGCTTGCAAAACATCCTTGCTATTTTCAAACACACTTCACAACACAAATTCAAAATCCAACTTTCAAACATTTGAAAAACTTTTCAAAAGACAAAAACATCTTTGTATACATTCAAACAAGAATGATTACAAAGGTTTCCACAACAATGGCTTCTTTTCAAAACATCTTTCAAAACCACACACAAAGCACCATTTCAAACAATTGAAAAGCACCATTTCAAACAATTGAAAAGCAAAGCAAGTGATCTAAACAAGTAACTAAGAGCCCATGGATAACCATGTATAGAAAGGGTGCTAATACCTTCCCTTTCTATTATCTACTCCCCGAACCCAAGAAAACATCTCAAAGGTCTTTCCTGTGCTTTTTGACCTTTCCTTAGGATAAAATAAAAAAGTCGGTGGTGACTCTTGCTAAACCGAAACATTTGCAAACACAAACGCAATACCTCAAGTCAGTTTTCCCACCGTATCACAACATGGGATTGATATTTGAATTCTTGCGTATCACAAAATGACCTATAATTCAAGAATGAAACCCTAACTTCATCTCTTCGATTCTCCTTTCTCAAGAATGATCTCAATGATTTCTTGGATATTTTGGAAAGCTTGTAACATCCTCTACAACCTTTATGTTGGAAATTTTTGAATAATCAACTTGGAACCATGTGAAAAGTTACTATGAAGTTAGTACCAAAAATCTGCCTAACTAAGGCAAAATTTTACTAAGTCTTTTAGTTTCATGGACATGTCTTCATAAATTCATAACTTGAAATCCAAGCATTTATAGAAAAAGTTCTTCCCTACAATATTTTAGATATCACTGAGATATACAACTTTCATGTTGGAAGTTTTCCTTGAATTATCTTACATCATGGTGGAAATTTGGCACAAAGTTATGAAAAAATGTTAACTTTCTAACACTTAGAAAAATTTCTTAGTCCTAGAATTTTGACTTTTCAAATATAATTTTGACTTTTTAATTTCTTGATGAACAAATTTCATATTTTGACATGTCTTGGTTAAATATGATTTTTGAAACTTGATTTTGATCAAAAAGTCAAAGTTTGACTTTTCGTGTACAGTTGACTTTTCATCAGTTGACTGAAATTCATATGTCAATCCAATGATCTTGAGAGGTGATTTGAACTATGAAATTAGGTCAATATGGTGCATTTGAATCCTTGAGATCATGTCTTAAACCAATAAGTCATTTTCTTGGTTAAAAGTCATGAACTGAGCCTTCTCAATCAAAACCCTAATTTTGACCATTTTGCCATTTTGGTGTTCTGATCAAATTTCTTTGAGGAATTGTGATCCAAAATTGATCAATTGACATATATGAGTTCATAATGTTGATATGGATAAAAAATTATGAAGTTTGACTGCAAATTAACCACAGTTGACTTTTCCCTAATACAGTTGATTTTAGGTTAACTGAACAACTGACTGAGCAAAAATTTGATCCAAAGCTTGAAACTTGACATGAGAAATCTTGGGGATCCAAAATCATCCATGAAAGTCATATAAGGCATTAAAGGTTCAATTATCTTTTTAAAAACCCAAACCCTAATTTTGAGTTGTTAGTGTTTGAGGAGGTGTCTTGAGCTGATCAAACCGTGTGTAGTCTTGAACCAATGGAGATCTTATGAGAGATTTCTTGAGAAATGAGAGGGAAAATTTTGGGGTACAACAGCAGGTATCAAACAAGGACAATGACGGAAGCGACGGTGGGTTTGAAAAGCTTGAGGGCGAACACGATGACACCACAGATCTAGGGTTTCAAAAATTAAAACCTAGATCTCAACAAAGGGTTTCTTCTACTCCTTCATCAATTTTTTTCTCCTTAGATATCTGTTCTTAGGTCTATTTATAGGTTATTAGAGAGTTAAATTAGGAAAATTATATTTGATTTCTGTTACAAATTAGAGATTGGAGTTGATTGGAGATTGAGTTAGAAATTAGGAATTAGATTAGGCTTTGATTTGTACTTGATACGATCTTGTAATTGATACCATATTTGATTTTGTAAATTTTGGATGATTTTGGTATTTTTAATAATGAAAGATTTGATTTGAGTTTTGTTTACTTGATATGTTTTGATTTTGTTTGAGTTTTGTACGCGTTTCTGGAAATCTTTGATTCTGGGTCTGGGTATTGTTAGGATGAAGATGAGAAAATTAGGGTTTCAAACCCTTGATTTTGACTTCGGTCAATAATGAAAAATAATATTTGTTTTTTATTCTCTCTCTTTTTAAAAAAATATTATAAAATAAATAATAATGGTAATATCAGCAATAATAATTATATTAATAATAATATATTTGTTATAATAAAATAAAAGTGGAGTTGACTCAAGTCAACTGAAGCTAAAAGAAATGGGCCAACCTATTTAACACTATTGTTTTGATTCATATTGTTTTGATTCACACCCCTCTTGTTTATTCTAAACGGGGCTAAAAAAATAACTTAATGGGCTAAATGTATACAAAAAACGCACCCCCTTGCTACCTTAACCAGACCTTAATGGGTCATCAGATTTTAATGGTCCATTAAAGAAATACACTCCCCTTTTGTTTTATTAAATAAGCCCCAAAAAATTAAATGGATATATAAGCCCCAAATGATACATCCATTCTTTAGATTTTAAACCCCTCTTAGAGTAAACTAGCAATGATAATGCCCAAAATTCTAAATGACTAATAAAAGATGAAACGATTATTTAGAAGGGAAAATTTGGGATATGACAAAGGGAATCAAATTGGTCTATGTATTCATCTCGGTGCTACAAAGATGTATCAAGACTTGAAAAAATAATTTTGGTGGCCCGGTATGAAGAAGGAAGTTGCTTAATTTGTTTATGCTTGTTTAACTTGTATGTAGTTGAAGATTGAGCATCATAAGCCTTTGGGTCTAATGTTATCGTTGAATACTCCATAGTGGAAATGTGACAGTATTTCCATGGATTTTGTGTCAGGTTTGCCGAAGACTGCTAAGGGAAATGATTCAATTTTGGTGATAGTTGATATATTAACTAAATTAACTCATTTCTTGTCGGTGAAAATTAATCATCCTATGCAGAAGTTGGATGAGATGTATATTGAGAAGATTGTGAGATTTCATGGAATACCTTCGAGTATAGTGTTAGATAGAGTTTAGAGGTTTACGTCAAATTTTTGAGAGGGTTTGCAGGATGCCTTTGGTACTAACACAAGAAGAACCCAACATAAACTGAAGACGGTCCCACCTGTCAGTTATAGACAAACCCAAGACAAATTCCAGATCTTCAAAAGCAACGACAACTGCAAATTCCTCTGGGGTGATAGGTACTCGGGATGGAAGAATAATAGGAATTTAGAAGAAAGGAGTAAGAACCTCATGTTGCTATCCTCCGATAAACAAGCCCGTTTAGAAGAACCTCCTTTAATAGAAGTATAAATACTATCACTCGAACCTTCTTGGTGAGAGAAAGAGAAGATGAAAGTTCCCAAGTAGAGAAAGTAGCTGATGTTGTAGCCGAGTGATCCACTTCAAGATCCATGATCGGGATAGTAGTTTATACTACTGCTAGAGAAACAACCAGAGCAAGCATTCGAGCCTCCAGAGCAGAAGTACAAGCAAGAACAGGTGCCACTGGCACGCGGATAGACAAACTTTTTTTAAGGTGTTGATCATTGTCAAGCTCTAGAGTTTTCCACAATTAACCCAACTAATACATGTTATCTAAAATACACAAGTTGCACTGTTAAAAAAAGGTGTTTGGATCCACATCCTCACCAAAGATTTTTATCTCTCGGAATAATCAGACGCATTAATTATCATGTAAGTATCTATTTTACTTTTCTTTTGTTGAAAATAAAATACTTCTCCATGACCTATTTTTTCATATATGAAACCCTTATACCAGACATATAAATCCTCTTTCCACTTTACTTTCTCGGGAGACAGAGGAGTCAACTCGGAATGGTAAAAAGGAATAAGGCAATGAAAATGCGCCCTGGACCAGTAATTCCAAAAAACCCCATGCAAGAGAGTACACTTCTTGATGAAGCCAAATACAAACATAGGGTTATATGAGCCTCAAGATTGATGGGTTTCACCAATACGAAATGCTCCAAAAAAACACCCTCAATCATAGACAAAATAGCTTACCCGTGGTACTTAAGGATGAAAGGAGATCAATCATTAATCTCGAGCATCATCCAGTGAAGTAAGAGTTATAGAGAAAAGGTCAAGTAAAATCCCTAATGAAGATCTCCAAAACTCGTAATAAGGGCAAAGATGGAACACCTTCATGAAATCCCAAGATCTAGGCTGAAGCTATGAGGGGAAAACTTTTAGATAGTTCATAAAGATCACCTCAAAATCAGAGAAAGGCAAGCATATCCCCAACCTAGTGAAGAGACACTCATATAAAGGAACTGAATAACCCTTGAAAGAGTTTCTAGATTCATTTCTCACCTAACTGCTACTTGTGAACCAATCTTCAAATTACTGATGAAAGATCAAGTAGTCAAATGGAATGATGAATGCCAAGTTGCCTTCGACAAGATCAAGGAGTACCTACAAGAGCCTCTTGTTTTGATGCTGCCAGTCAAGGGAAGGCCTTTGATCATGTATCTAACTATTTTAGAAAATTCAATGGGGTGTGTGTTGGGGCAGCATGACGAGTCTGGCCGAAAAGAGCATGTTATTTACTACCTGAGCAAAACGTTTACCGACTGTGAAACAAGAAATTCACTGCTCGGGAAAACTTGTTGCGCTCTGGCATGGGCTGCTCTCCGGCTAAGATAGTATATGTTGACCCATACTACTTTATTGGTATCCAAGATGGATCCAATAAAATACATATTCGAGAAGCCTGCCCTCTCTGGGAGAATAGCAAGATGGCAGATGATCCTAACTGAATACGACATTCAGTACACTACCCAAAAAGCAATAAAGGGAAGTGTACTAGCTGATAACCTTATCATCAAGCTATGGATGACTATCAGTCCATGAAATTCGAATTCCCAGATGAAGACATCGTGATGGTAAACGATTGTGAGGAACTCAGACCATATGACGGACCTGAACAAGGATCCCAATGGACCCTCGTTTTTGATGGAGCCTCCAACGCACTCGGCAATGGAATAGGTGTTGTACTCATATCCCCTGAAGGATGTCATACTCCCTTCACCGCAAGACTTTTCTTCAACTGTACTAATAATATGGTAGAATATGAAGCGTGCATTTTTGGTCTCAAAGCTTCAATAGATTTTGGAATCAAGTCCTTAAGTGTATTTGGAGATTCAGCATTGGTCATCAGTCAGATCAGAGGAGAATGGGACACGAAGCACCCTAACCTCATCCCCTACAAAGAACATGTGTTGACATTAATCCCACATTTCGAGGAAATTACCTTTGAGCATTTTCCACGAGAGGAAAATTAACTAGCAGACGCGCTAGCCATAATGTCATCCATGTTTAAACTCAAGTGGGATAACGAGGCTCCCCAGATCACCATTGAATGGATGGACGAACCAAATCATTGTCATGAGATCGATACTGAAGAAATAGTGGACCAGCCTTGGTTCCATGAAGTTAAGTGGTATCTCGAGGCTCAAGAGTATCCGGAAGGAGCTTCAGTCAATGATAAGAAGTTCTTAAGGAGATTCTCTGCTAAGTTCTTCATCAGTAATGGAATTCTCTACAAACGCAACCATGACTCTGTTTTGCTTCATTGCATAGACAAGGTTGAGGCAGAAAAGATCATGGATGATCTACATGAAGGCACTTTTGGCACCCATTCCAGTGGGCATACGATGGCTAAGAAGATCCTACGGGCAGGGTATTATTGGTCTACCATGGAAGCAGATTGCTATCAGCATTCTCGAACCTGTCACAAGTGTTAGATCTATGCTGACAAAGTGCATGTGCCTCTAGTTCCTCTAAATGTCCTGAATGCTCCCTGGCCATTCCCGATGTGGGGCATCGATATGATTGGAGAAATCAAACCTATAGCTTCTAATGGACACCGCTTCATCTTGGTGGCCATTGACTATTTCACGAAGTGGGTTGAGGCAGCTTCTTTCACTTCCGTTACCAAGAATGTTATGGCCCGCTTCATCAAACAGAATCTCATCTGTCGGTACGGTATCCCAGAGAGAATCATCACAAACAATGGTATGAATCTCAACAATACTATGACCATAATTCTTCCCTTTACCGACCAAAGATGAATGGTGCTTTCGAAGCCGCAAATAAGAACATCAAGAAGATCATACAAAAAATGACAGTAACCTACAAGGACTGTCATGAGATGCTACCATTCGCTCTCCACGGTTACCATACCATGGCACGCACATCAACAGGGGCAACTCCCTTCTCCTTGGTATACGGCATGGAAGTTGTCTTACCAATTGAAGTCCAAATACCTTCTTTGAGAATCATAAAGGATGCAGGGCTGAATGAAGATGATTGGATCCAAACTCGGCTTGACCATTTGAATTTAATTGATGAAAACAGGCTTATGGATGTCTGTCACGGCCAGATGTACCAAAAACGCATGATCAAAGCTTTTAACAAGAAATTCAAGCGTCAAGTATATCAGGTTGGTGACTTGGTAATCAAGCGTATCATATTACCACAAGGTGATCCCAGGGGAAAATGGACTCCTACGTACGAAGGACCGTTTATGATCAAAAGCATTTTCTCTGGTGGAGCAATGATCTTAACCACTATGGATGGCGACGACCTCCCACACCCTGTGAATGCAGACATAGTCAAAAGATACTACACATAAGAGACCCGCTAGGTTGACACACCTAGGAAAAACAAGGGCATCCCGGTGAACCACAAAGGTTCGGGCAAAAATTAGGGATAAAACAAAAAAAATATGTACACCCGACAAGTTGAAAACCTGAAAAGGCGGCTTGGGCAAAAAAAGGGTATCCCGGTGGACAGAAAACCCGAAAGGGAGGTCCAAGAAAAAGTTAGGGAATTAAAGCATATGACTATGTCCCGTTTGATCACCTTATAAACAACTTTTAGCTTTGACTGACAAACTCATCCGTTCTGATCAATCCAATCAACTTCGGACAAAGCAGCAAGTGGACAAGACGCTCAGAGACACGAAGGCTATAGTAGAATGGGAACCCCATGGGATTATTTCACATAGCTATCTTTTCTTTGTATTAAATTTTCATTTTTCTACAACGACGTTATCTTACTAGAATGTTTGTCTCATTGTACAAAAATACTTATTCAAGTTAATACAAATATATCCCTTTGAAAGTGAAAAACTGTCTATTTTTTCTTTCTCCGTGTTTTGTTTGTGAAAACGTCCAATGATTTATTTTTGAACATATGCATTTGAACGTAACTACTGTTTGCAAATGAACAAAAAAAAGGAACAGAAAATAAAAAGACAACCACTAATGGCTTTAAGAAATAGGATAATGTCTTTAGACTATTCCACAAAATTCCCCACAGTGTGCAGCTTGATGATATCAAGCTCTCTCACATCCCCGGTGGAACAAAACTTCAAGTTGTCACTCTCCAGTAAAAGTCGCCCAATTTCTCAGGATTCCCCAACAGGATTTCACAAGAAATACACGACATTTCCTTTACACAACAGAGTTTATTTCTCTAACAAATGGAAGCTCATCAACTCATCAGCAACTTTAAAACATGAAGACTTACACCATTTGCACCCAGCGGTACTCGAGGATTTATCTTCCCTAGAAACACTGCGGCATAACAATTAACGTGTCCATACACTGCACCCATATGTCATAACATTGACAGCACAAATACATATGACACAATCTCATTTATTTTGAGAACATCATCACACCATCCATTTCATACATCATGACATTGCATGCAACTAATCTTTCATCTTTTCAGGAAAGATCAATCAACAGAAAATTGTCATCAAATTTTCAACAAGTCAATTACAGATAAATTCCCAATAAAGGATTGGTCAACCTTCTATACAACATATGTTTCTTTCAAACTCATGTTGTTTCAACTTAAATCCCTTAATGATTTATTCAGATTCTTTCCCGCAGACGCTTTCTCTAGTTCAGATAAATCACTCAAAAGATTTATTCTGATTCTTTCCAGTTAAAGCATATTCAAGACCTCTTTTGGTTCAGTTTAAACCCCTCAACGGTTTAACTTGATACTTTCCAAAGGAACATTTCGGGTTCAGCTTAAATCTCTCAATAATTTATTCTGATTCTTTCCCGCAGACACTTTCTCTGGTTCAGATAAATCACTCAAAAGATTTATTCTGATTCTTTCCAGTTAAAGCATATTCAAGACCTCTTTTGGTTCAGTTTAAACCCCTCAACAGTTTATCTTGATACTTTCTAAAGGAACATTTCGGGTTCAGCTTAAATCCCTCAACGATTTATTCTGATTCTTTCCCGCAAACGCTTTCTCTGGTTTAGATAAATCACTCAAAATATTTACTCTGATTCTTTCCAGTTAAAGAATATTCAAGACCTCTTTTGGTTCAGTTTAAACCCCTTAATAGTTTATCCTGATACTTTCCAAAGGAACATTTCGGGTTCAGATAAGTCTCTCAATGATTTATTCTGATTCTTTCCCGCAGGCACTTTCTCTAGTTCAGATAAATCACTAAAAGATTTACTCTGATTCTTTCCAGTTAAAGAACATTAAAATTTTATTTTGATTCAATTTAAAACCCTCAATGGTTTATCTTTGTACTTTCCAAAAAGAACACTTCTGGTTCAGATAAATCACTCCAAAATTTATTTTGATTCTTCCCAGTCAAACAACATACAAGACTTCTTCTGGTTCAGATAAGTCGCTCCAAAGATTTATTCCGATTCTTTTCCAGTCAACAGTCACCTTTGGATGGAATCTACAAGCCCATCTCCAGCAAATCTCCATAATTCCTCCAAATGGCATCTATAAGCCCATTCCCATTTCATCTTCGACTCCAAATTTCTGGGCACTCTAGTGTCCAATCATCTTCCACCTTCAAGTCACGAATGGCGGATCTGCCAATCTAACTCTTCAGGTTTAAGAAGATTGAACAGGGGAAGTTGTTGTACCCTAAAATTTTCCCTCTCATTTATCAAATATTTTCCCACAAGATTTCCTTGGGTTCAAGACTGCACAAGGATTGATCAGCTCAAGACACCTCCTTAAGCACTGATGACTAAAATTAGGGTTTGAGATTGCACAAGGATAATTGAACTTTAAATGCCTCATATTACTTTTATTGATCATTATGGACCCCCAAGATTACTCATGTCAAGTTTCAAGCCTTGAATCACTTTTTTTGCTTAGTCAATTAAGTAGTTGACCTAAAAATTAGCTGTATTGGAGAAAAAGTCAACTGTGGCCAATTTACAGTCAAACTTCATAATTTTTTATCCACATCAACATTATAAACTCATATGTATCATTTGATCAAGTTTGGACCATAATTCCTCAATAAATTTGATCAAATCATCAAAAGGGCAAAATGGTCAAAATTAGGGTTTTGATTGAGAAAGGGCAATTTCTGATTTTTGACCTAGAAAATGGTTAGTTGGTTTAAGGCATGATCTCAATAGTTCAATTGCATCATTTTTACCTAATGGCATGACTCAAAACATTGCTCAAGATCAATTGATTGATAGTTGATTTTCAGTCAACTGATCAAAAGTCAATTGTACACTGAAAAGTCAAATTTTGACTTTTTGATCAAAATCAAGTGTCAAAGATCACAATTCATCAAAACATGTCAAAATATGAAACTTGTTCACCAAGAAATAAAAAAGTCAAGATTTCATTTTGAAAAGTCAAGATTTTAAGTGTTGAAAACTTCATATTTTTTCACAACGTTGAGCCAATTTTTCACCATGACGCAAGATGATTCAAAAGAAACTTTCAACATGAAAGTTGTAGATCTCCATGATATCTAAAACATTTCTTTACACAAATTCTCCTAGAAATTCTTGGATATCAAGTTATTAATCCCTGAAGTCATGGTCATGAAACTAAAGCACTTAGTGAAATTTTGAACATTTTAGGTCAGGATTTTGACCTAACTTCTGACCCAAGTTTCACATAGTTCCATTTGGATTTTACAAAAGTGATTCAAAGAGGGGTTGTAGATCACATTACAAGCTTTCAAAAATGTCCAAGAACTCCTTGAGATCATTTGTGACAAGGAGAATCGAAGGTCATAAGTTGGGGTTTCAAGTTGTTTTACAAGGCAAATTTTGTGTTGAACAAAATCCAAATCTCAAACCTATGCTACACAATCTTGCTTTGCAGGCCTCTAAACCTCAAGATCTCTCCATAATCAGAATATTACACTTGCTTTTGAGTTATTATCCACTTGATTCAAGCTTTATCCAATTAAATTTTCCATTAATGGCACAAAGGCACCATTGCCATTTACATAAAGCAAGCTTTATGCAAAGTCAACTTGCATTGAGATTTGAACTTGTTCCTTCTGCACAAACTTCCTCTACAAAGTCATATAAGTTTATTTATAGTTGGTAACCACTCTATATAGCTTTGTACTATGCATTGAAACCATGTTTGTCAACCTTACTTCAAAAACAAGTCAAGAAGCCAAAACATGTGATCTTGTACTTCTGACCACCTCAAGTATCCAAACCTTTTCCATACATAAACACAAGTCATTTGTAAGAAAAT
Organism: Vicia faba; assembly: GCA_948472305.1. NCBI lineage: Eukaryota > Viridiplantae > Streptophyta > Magnoliopsida > Fabales > Fabaceae > Vicia > Vicia faba. The sequence continues at coordinate 1,185,280,839 of OX451735.1, read as the reverse complement.
ACATGCATGCTCAAGCCCTGAAACTCCCTAAAACACATAATTACCAAAAACATCTCAAAACTTGTCATTTCTGAGTTTTGAATCCCATATCCAAATTTGCTCGTGCGTTTCTTGGCCTTTTACTTTCAAAAGCTTCTAAATAACATATACAAACAATTCCAACACCTGCAACACGTCTGTAACACCTCCATCATCATCCACCATTTTCAAAAACAGCACCTTGTACCTTGAATTCTCCAGAACTCCTCAGCCACTTTCAGCTCAAGCCAAGCATCACATTAGCTTCCTGGGAACTTGAGGAAGCTAACCCAACCACTGGAACTCATCAAAAGCTGCTCAAACTCAAAACACGATACCCTCTTGCAAGGTGAGTTTTCTGATTTTTGAACTCTTCATACAAGCATCATTAATGGTTTATTTGTGAATAAGAAATGTAGATATCATTGTCCTGAAGCTAACCATATCCTTAGATTTCATTATTGTTGCTTGAGTAGTTAGAATTTTGAATTTGAACCTCTGAAAGTAATTAGGTCAGGATTTAGTACTTTCAAAAATTCTCATTCATCTTTGATTTATAGTTTATGATATTTATATGGTTGGATTCGTATGAAAAAATGGAACAACTTTCATGTTTACATTTTCCATTTTTGTTGAGAAATGGTGAAGTTACAGGTGGTCTGGCTGGAGGTTAAAGATGAAGTGTATTCAGAACTTGTTTTGTATTATATATTTATCATTTCAATTATGTTAACAGATGTATAGCCACCCCAGTGGTAAGGCAGCGCACTAGTAATCAAGAGGTCATGGGTTCGAACCTCAGCGTACTGCGGCTGCCTTTTATATTTTTTCCACATTTTCTTACATTCTTTTGACTCTTGCAGCGCCTGGGCCTCCAAATGTGTGGGCCTAACTTTTTTGCTATTTTTTTACCCCCTTCCTTGTTGTTTACACCCGTGGCCCATTTATTTTTCTTTGTTTGTTATTCTATTTTCTTTCTTTTCTATTTTATTTTCATTTTACATTTTCTTTATTATTATTTTTTTTTTTTTTTACTATTATTATTATTATTATTTTCATTAATAAAAAATCCAAAAAAACATTTATATTTTATTACTTATATTTATTTAGTTTAATTTTTTCTTCACAAAAACATTTTCTTTAAATAATTTAATTTACCCTTTTTTTAAATATTTAGATAATTTAATTTTGATCATTATATTATATTATTTTTCTTGTAAATTAAAATCAATTTAGAGTTTAGGAATTTTATTTAATTATTTTTATTTACTAATTTAAGTAAATTCACAAAAACCCTAAAAAACTTGTTTTCTTTAAATTAATTTATTTTACTAACTTTATCTTAATTTTCTTATTTTTAGTTAATTATTTTGTTTTAATTAATTAAGTCAAAAAACCCTTTTCATGAAAAAACCAAACAAAAATCACATTTCTTTTTACATTTACATTCTTGCATTTTTACTTATTCAATTTTGTACATTTATTCAATATTCAATAGGGTTGTAATAGATAATTAGATTTAATTTTCTTGCAATTCTCCATTTGTAATTTGTACACCCCCTCCCCTAAATGATGTAATAGCTTAGTATTTTTATTTTCCGTAATTTAAACGCTTTATATACAAATGCTAGTAATTAAGGTTTTGTATGGCAAGATTAAAACCAACAAATAGCAAACCCTAATCAAAGACAAATCAAGCATGTAAACCAATATACTTGCACACAAACACCCTTAGGGTAAATCCACTTGGTTGCCTTACAAAAATGGCCATATTATGCATGTGAGGTATCTTAGCAAAAAAAAGCAAATACAAGATCATAGTCCCTCGATGACGCTATCCATGTTGCCTTTCAAAATGATCTTAGTCCCTAAAGAAAATGTTAAGATATCTTACAACATTGCTAATCATGGCCATACGATGACCCACGCATGTCCCTTTTACATCCAAAGATAGGGTTACTTACCAAATCAATGGTAAGATAACAATGTCAAAGGAAAGAGGAAATAAACATGAAAGACTTTTGAGTAGGTAGATTACTCCTAGTTGCTTGATCAATTTCAAAATAAAAACATCCTTGCTATTTTTCAAAACAAACACCAACACTTTCAAAAAAACATCTTTCAAACTTAAAAACATTTTTAAAAGATCAAAACACATTGTATACATTCTTACAAACGAGAATCATTACAAAGTTTGCCTAAACGATGGCATCTTTACAAAATACTTTCAAAAAACCACACAAAGCATATTTTCAAACAAAAGCAAGTGATTTAGCAAGTAACTAAGAGCCCGTGGAAAACCATGGATGAAAAGGGTGCCAATACCTTCCCTTTTCATAATCTACCCCCCGAACTCAAGAAAACATTTCAAAGGTCTTTCCTGTTCTTTTCAGTCTTTCCTTTTGGATAAAAGAAAAGTCGGTGGTGACTCTTGCTAAACCACAACATTTGCGATCAAAATGCAAAATGACCAAGTCAGTTCTCCCACGTGTTACAATCAAGTATTGGCATTTTGTTGGTTATATGGTTCTTATCCCTAGCTTTTACTTTATGCTTTAGGATAATATCTTCTTCTCCTCCCATCTTCTTTAATTTCAAAAATCTTCTTTCTTCTTTTGAAAACTCTTCTTGTTTTGAAACTTGAACCACTTTCATAATAAACTTGGACTTAGGTCCATGCATTTTCAAAACCTTTTCATAAATAAACTCTAATCAATTTAATAATACCTTGACATTTTTGTGAGAAGACTAAAAGTCAATCAATCTCATTTCAAACCATTTTGTCACTTTGGCTTTTTATTTCAAAACTTTTCTCAAAAGATTAGACTATTGTCAATCCTTATAGTGATGCAAACAACTATACTTCTACAATATGTAGTGAAGAGATATATTTTCTACTTGGGTGTTGAGTGAGGCATTGTTGATTTTAAAATCCAAGCCATATCCTCCACTTTGAGATGATACAAATTCTCCTTTCTTATGATTGTGGGTAGTAAGTATGTTTTCCACACAGACAATGACGACGATGTCTTATTTCATAAGATTAACCAACACACTTGTGTTTAAAAATCTTTAAAAGAGGAACTATGTGTACCCTGATCCCCTATTGCATAAAAGGTGGTACGTAGGCACTAAAGGTTCGCAATCGCGGCGGGTGCAAAAACTATAAAAATATATTTCTTTTCTCACCTTGACCATCCATTTTTATACAACATTTTATAGCCAAAATATAGAGATTTTACAAAGAGGTTCCTGCGGAGTACCGTAGATGTTTACGGTGCTATACCTTCCCTTTGCATAACCAACCCCATTACCTTTAATCTCTCCCCCTCTTTTTGGGTTACTCACTCTTTTGCCATTCCTTTGGAAATAATAAAGTGCGGTGGCGATTTTTATTTTGATCTGTATAAGTCTAGTCAATCCAATGGCTTAGTCTTAAACATTTATACCACTATAGAAAAAAAATGGCGACTTCACTGGGGAAAGATTGACCTCTTGTTGGTCCATCCTTAAGTGGGTTAAACTTATCTATGTTTATATCTGTATATGATATTGTTTGTTATATATTATATGTTGTATATCTGTTTGTTTGGATTTTCCTGGTTTTTAGGGTGCTTGTTGATTACTTATAAGTCCTATACCCGGACTTGGGCAAACTTTAAGATAGTACGGGAGGTATAGTCATGTTAAATTTGAGGAAGTAATCCAAAAAAAGGAGGCATGAGATCCCCCACTAAGTGGAGGCCCCTTTGACTATAGTGTCATTTACCGAGTAATCGGGAAGACGTACTGCTTTCAACCTGGGAGCCTGCTGAAGCTGAGGACCGTAGAATACCAAACCCATCTTGGCCTTTTAGGAGTAGTGCAGAAGCTATGATGGAGTAATATGAAAATAGTTGTCACGCGATACTACGTTTGGACGAGTTTTTCTTGAGAATATTACTAATTACCAAGTTAACCGGGAAGTTGGTAATATCCAAAGGAAGGATGTAGGCTTTGGGAACCTCTAGAACCTTGTTCGGAAGGTGATAACTTTTAGACCAACACCTTATGGGTAGTACCTTCTACCTCATGCTCGTGACGTTGAACCTATGAACCCTGTATGTGTGATCTTGTGTGTGATTGTTGCATCATGCATCCATGCACTCATAAGCATCTTTTGAAGAAATTTTATTTCAAGGGACTTAAAGGTTGACCATTTATGAATATCTCAGGTACTTTTTAACCATGGACTCTGGAAAAAGAAAGACTGGGAAATACAGTTTCAAGGATCCCAAGATAGATGAGTTTATTAGTCTAATTCCTGAGACCGAGTGTTCTGCAGATTTTTCAGAAGAAGTATGGATCCATCATTCCTCTTATGAAGCTTAGCATGAAGGAGGGTATTCTCTCGACCTTGGTCCAGTTCTATGATCCGATGTATCATTGCTTCAATTTTCCCGACTATCAGTCGATTCCTACATTGGAGGAGTATTCTTATTTGCTGGATTTACCCGTTACCGATCGTGTTCCTTTTACTGGTTTAGAGGGTGAACCAAAACTACATGAGATTGCTGCTTTGATCCATCCGGGGAAACCTAAGGTGGAAGCCCATATGCCTACTAAAGGAGGGATTAGAGGATTACCGGCCCAGTTCTTATTGGAGAAATCTCGTTACTTTTCCAGGATGAAGAGTACATCGCTTTTGAGGCCATCTTTGCTCTACTTGCTTACGTGTTGTTCTTATTTCCTAATGTGGACAAGTTTGTTGACGTTAATGCTATCGGGATCTTCATGATTAGAAACACAGTTCCTACATTGTTAGGTGATGCTTATTACTCTATTAATCTTCGGAATTCTTATCATGGAGGGATGATTGTCTGTTGCACGTCTTTGTTGTACCGGTGGTTTATCTCTCATATACCGCAGTCTGATGCTTTCTAGGATGTCAGGAAGGAACCCTGTTGGGCTCCTAAGATCATGGCACTTACTCACTCGGATATTGATTGGTATCATCGAGCTTACCAGGATATAGAGATTGTTGACAGTTGTGGCAATTTCCCCAATGTACCTCTCCTTGGTACAAAGGGAGGAATTAACTATAACCATGTTCTTGCACGACGACAACTTGGTTATCCGGTGAGGGATAAACCAAATAGTATTCATTTGAGTAGTTTCTTTCTGAAGGAGGGAGGAGACCATAAGGAAGCTAAGGAGCAGATTGTGAAGGCCTGGCATCACATTCATAAGAAGAGTAGGAAAGACTTGGGACCCAGGGGGCTGTTTCTTTGGAGCCATATCTTCGGTGGGTTCAAGCGAGAGCTATTTAGTTGAAGATGTCGTATTCCAGGGAAACACATACGCCTGATTTGTTTGTGAAGACCGCTCCTCCCTTATTGGATGATATAGAAGAGCTATAGCTTGCTTTGGTCAGGATGCATCAGGAAAATGATGCTTGGAAGAATAAGTACCAAACTCTAGAGATTTCCTATAGAGAAGACTTGAAGGAGAAAGATGACTTGATTGAGATCCTTGAGAGTTGAGAGATTATGGAGAGGCAAGGGGATTTATTTTCTCCTAAACCTCAGTCAGATGCTGATTACTCACTTCCTGATTCAGATGATTGGAAGGAGGTTGCCACCAGGTATGCGGAAGAAAACCAGAGGTTGAAGGCTCAGATTGCCAGGCTTACAGGAAAGCGCCAGCGTATAGAATGATCTCAGACAGCTCTATTTCTCAGGGTTTTAGAATTTATTTTCATCTTGTACTTGGGATTGTTGAGACTTGTAACCTATTTTGAAGTTATTATAATAAAAATTTCAGTATTTCAAATGCATTATTACTTTGATATTTGCAATGTGTCTATAAATCTTTAAATCCCTTGAAATATTAAATAAAATAATAAATCATGTGCATTGCATATCATGCATCATATTGCACATATTTCTTGCATTTTGTTATACCCCAAAATTTTCCCTCTCATTTCATCAACATTTTCTCATCACAAGACCCTTGGAACTCAAGATCAAGCTAGGGTTTGCTCTGCTCAAGACACCTCTTTGCACTGTTGACCTAAATTAGGGTTTGAGTTTGCACAAGGATGTTTTGACCTACAATGCCCAAAGTTACTTTCATACTTCATGTTGGGTTCACAAGTTTGCCCATACCAAGTTTCAAGTCTTGATTCAAATCTTTGCCCAGTCAATTGGACAGTTGACCTAGAAATCAGCTGTATTGGGGAAAAAAGTCAGTTGTGGCCAATTGACAGTCAAACCTCATGAAATTTGACCCACATAAACATTATGAACTCATATGAACCATTTGATTAAGTTTGGATCACAATTCCACAAGAAATTTGATCAGATCACCAAAAGGGCAAAATGGTTATTTTTAGGGTTTTGACTGCACAAAGGCAATTTTTGACTGTTTGACCTAACCAATGGCAAACCAAGCTCACATATGGACTCAAGAACTCAATGACATTGTCTTGACTCATTCAACAAGTTCAAAAGATCTCAAATGCATAGGGTTGACAGATGAATTTTTCAGTCAACTGATCAAAATTTGACTGTATACTAAAAGTCAAACTTTGACTTTTTGGTCAAAATCAAGTGCCAAGAGTTATTTTTCATCAAAACATGTCAAATTATGAAACTTGTTCATCAAGAAACCCAAAAATGAAAATTAGGGTTTAAAATGAAAAAATTTCATAACTTAGAAATTTTCTAAGTTATGAAATTTTATTATTTTTTCCTAACTTTGTCCCATTTTTTCACCAACATGCAATTGGATTCAAACAAAACTTGTAACATGAAAGTTGTATTCCATCACAAATTCTACAACATTTATTCACAAAGTTTTCTCAAAGGAAGCTTGTATCTCAAGTTATGATTTTTGGAACAAGGGTACCTAAAACTTTTAACTTAGAGAAAGTTTGCCCTAATCTAGGCAGGATTTTGACCCATCTTCTTGGCCATTTTTCACATAGTTCCACTTGGAGTTTCAAGTTGCATTACAAAGATGGATTTTAGTACATGTTCCAGGCTTTCAAAATTGTCCAAGAACTCCTCAAACACCCTTGTGGTTAGATAAAATCGAATTCTTAAAGTTGGCAAAAACTCACTTTTGTTCATGGCCAATACATGTTCATAGCAACTTGGATTTTCAAATCAGCATGTTTGGTGCTAGCTTGCAGGCCTCAAAAGCAACTTACACTTCATAATTTAATGCCTAACCATTGTGTTAAGGTATTATCTTATTCATATGGACATTACATTCAAAATTAAGCCCTAAATGGTAAAAGGCATATTGCCATTTTTGCAAAAGCTACTTTATGTCAAAACACCAAGCATTGAGCCTTGGACAAAATCTCTTGCAGAAAAACAAATCCACAAATAAGAGGGGCCTAGAGCAATGTATGCAAGCATGTTTGACAGCATATAGAGGCCTATAACTTCACTTTCACAAGAGAGCTTCAAGTAGAGGAAACTT